>JANUYF010000003.1:219735946-220335946 GCA_026167975.1 Phrynosoma blainvillii | reverse complement strand
ACTCATACCATTACACCACATCAGAAACAACTTGAAGACGAGGTGTTTCGATTTCTTTGCAAGAGAGTTCTGGTGCCTCACCAACTATGAATTGCAATTTTTTTTGTAGGAGGGAGCCATTGAAGTTAACATGTATCAAACTGCTGTAATTCTACATTATTCTGAACACACATATAGATCTTTGCAAGCAGAACAGAACTGCATTCAAAAAGGTAAGGCTTTGTGTCTCCCTCAGCCATCATTCAATTGTTAAAGGGACAATCTACAGACCTACAGTTCTTGAACAGACCACCCAAACTGGTTCTTATGGAAAGGATCTTCAGGCATTCTGAACTCATTTTGCATGATAGGTACACTTTGATCACTTGGAGTGCAAAAGCAATTTGTTCATACTGGTCATTTTCCATATTCCAAGGCTTGGATTTGAGATTTGACGTGGAAGACAGAATGCTTGTGCCTTTATAACAGGTCTTTTTTTTTTTTTTTTTAACCTAGGGAGTCAATCTGGCCCAGAGGAAATATTTTCTCCATCACATTGTTTGTTTAATTGTTCAGCCAAGAAAAAAATTAAAGGAAGGTTGTCTGATGGAGCTTCACACACACACACACAGAGTTGGCCGTACTATTAGGTTACCACCTCAGCTAGCTGGAGGAACCAGTGGCAGTTTATTGTTGTTGTATGCCTTCAAGCTGTTTCCAACTTATGCTGGCCCTAAAGCCATATCATGGGGTTTTATTGGTAAGATTTGTTCAGAGGGGGTTTTGCCATTACCTTCTGTGAGTCTGAGAGAGTGTGACCAGTAAGTTAAAGTGCACTCCTGAGCATTCTCCACTACAGCCTCTCTGCTCTCATGGAGGACAAAGAGATTTGCATTACACAGCCAGTCCTGCAGCTCCTCAACCAGCATCCTGCTTTCATGTGAAGTAGAGATACTCTGATATTGCCAGTAACTCTAGCTGACCTTTGTAGGTTGGAAGAAAGGCTGCCAACTTGCTAGGGTTTTTTGCCTTAGGACAGCCCTGCATAGAGAAAGTCGGCCTCCTGGAAACACTCTCACTTCTCCCTACTTCAAGATGTTCAACTACATTCACATAATTCTGAATATGTGCATGTGTGTGTGTCCATTTTTTCTCCCTTATGATGATAAAATGAGCCTTTCATGTTGTTATCTTATACTTTACTTTTTTTTAGAGACAAGTAGCAGATATCACAACATAGTAAACAATCAAAGACTTATTCTGTGGTTTTTTTCCTTCTTCTACAAAAATGTCATGCTATTTATCTTGTATTAACAGATCTCTTAGGTAGCATAAATGTATTTAATTATTTCTGAATAAGATTATGGAGTAAATAAAGAAGTGATCCTGTCCTCCACCCTATCACAACCCTCTCCCATAATAAAACTACACTTCCTACTGAGAAAAGGAAGAAGAGAGAAATTGTGTTTCTTTATTGCATTTATACTGATGAAATATTTAATTTTACAAGATTTGATAAGAGCTGTATTCCTAGGTTTACTGTCCAGTACACTAAATGGCCATTTCAAGCCATTAAAAAGAACTTCATTTAGATGAAGAGGAGTCCAAAAATAAATCATGATATATGTTGGAGGGTTTTTTTATTCCCTGAAAATATTTATGTACACATAGCATCATTAATAAATGTGCAACATATGAACACATATATTTCTGCTGATGTGATGGAATTTGTAGTTGTGGCCTGTCATGTCATCTGCCTGCATATTAAACAGTCCCCAAGTACACATTGACACAGCAGACTTTAATAGCTCAGAAGCCGTAACAATCTATCGAATCAATAATTGACATGTTAAAGAGCATCTTGTACTTTGCATCAGTATTTTAGCTAATTTGCTTACCTATCTACCTATTATCCATCTAATTTGCTTATCTATCTGGCTAGCAGCTAAATGTAAATAATTTAGATAACTTAGAATTGATAATTCATATAGATCCTTTGCAAACTGCTATTTGTATTTTTCTGAAATTGATGCAGTGCATGAGGATCGCCTGTTATCATGTTGATGGGGAGGATTTACGAGAACTAACATAGTGCAGTGGTTTGAACATTGGACTACAACTCTGGAGATGAGAATTCATTCCCTGTTCGACCATGGAAACCCACTGGGGATAAACTTGAGCAAGTCACATGCTGTGAGCCCCAGAAAACCCTGCTCACCTTAGGATCACCATAAGTTGGAAATGACTTGAAGGCACACAACAACAAGAAATCCAAGATAACTTCTAGGTCTTGCATATAGCCATTATAATTAGTAGCCTTCATAAATTTTCCTCATCTTTTCCTAAAACTATCCACTAGCCCTGAGCATATTTTAGCATATGGAATGACAATACCATTTGGTAGTGGAGGGTACTAGCTCTGGGCTGGAGACCATGAAAAGTTCCTACTTCATGAGGAGCTTAAATAAGTAAGAAGCAGTACATATTTTTAATCTGGTTAGTGCCTTGTTCAAAATAAGTACATATCCTATGGCTCCTGTCACTGCAGAGAATTCACTTGGGCCAGGTTGCAGATGGTACTCTTGGTCCAATGAGTATCTAACAAGTACCTGGCCTTGTCATAACAAAAAAATTAAAACCTGACTATATTGTTATGGTATCAGAAAACAAATGGGCTAAAGAGGATATGACTATATTCACAAGAAGAACAGCAAGTAGAAAGTGGGGGAGTCCCTCAGACCATTTAGATGAGTTCAGTTACTATTATCTCCTTCCTAAGGCCCTTAGTTGGACCTTTGTCATTGTTTTAATTATTTATTTACTATTTAGTGTGTGTGTGTGTGTGTGTGTGTGTGTGTGTGTGTGTTTATTTAGCAGTTTTATGAATCAGAGCAATGCCTCACACCTACAAAGTCTCTTAAGGCAGTTCATACTTTCAGTTTTAATGAAATAAAATATCAAAGTAAATAAAGTAAGATTATATCTGGAGGATGGTAGGGCTGAATATGACAGAAAGGTGCAGGAGAAAAAGCAGGAGAATTGTACACTGACTTGTGTCAAAGGCTAAGAGGGACCCATGCAATCCCATTATTCCAGGGAAATCCATGAGATTCTCATTTTCTGTATATCTTAAGTGTGCCTTTGATTCCACAAATTAAACAAATGCGATACCTGTGAATGCAAAAAGAAAAGAAGAAGTATGTTTAGTACAATTCATGCTATTTGCTCAAAAGATCAGTGAGACAGAATTCACCACATTCTTAACATAAAATTTACATTTTCTTCATCTCCCCGTAGGGCTCCAAGTCCAGATTCATAAGGCTTTTTCACTCATGCATGATCCTCCAACATGCAAAGTTTAAAACATCCAGGGAATCATCAAAATCAGCTGAAAATTAAAGCATTGGTGTATCACGGCTTTTCTGTACACAGGCTAGAAGGGAAAGGGAATACTGCATGTTTCATTTAAGGGCAAAACTAGGTGTGTGTGTGTGTACCGGTAGATCAGTCACAATACAGTCTCACCTTCTAGAACAGGCATAGGCATCCTGTTGACCTCCAGATGTTGTTACACTGTGAATCCCAGGGCCTGCACATTGGCTATGCTGGCTAAGGCTGGGGGGGGGGGGGGGGAATAACAGTCTAACAACATGTGGAAGACTACAAGATTCCCATCCTTCTTTGAGAGTAAATACACTGAAATGATTTGAATGCAATCAGTCCCAGATTCAATAATTGGTGTATCCAGGGCTAGGAAAGACTCCTGTCTGAAACCCTGGTCCACAATAGATGGACCAATGGTCTGGCTCAATTTGAGGCTCCTTATTTTGTATCTCTAGTTTCAGAATTCCCCATAGCCAACATGGCTACTGGCTGAGGGATTCTTGGAGCTGTAATCCAGAAAAGGAAACTTTTCAAGTTCTGTTTCTCCCTGTACTATTTTCTCTGCTGAAATCACTTGTTGCTTCCAAAGCTATTCTCCCCACGAAGGGAAACCTGAAAGTACAGTAGTGGCACAGAAGGCAGATCAAGAAAGGATAAGAACATACTCAGGAAGACAACTAGATTCTGGGGCTCACCCCCACTTTGACAGAGGTGGGGGTGGAGATCTTTTCAGAAATATTCGTTCCTCCCACAAGTGCAGAATATTGAGTTTGGGCCTGAGGGGAAAGCTGACATCAAAGCTTTGCAGTTTTCAGCTCACTCTTACAATACTGTGGAAACTTCCCACGGACAAATTCATGGAAGGCTTTTGAAAAATTTGACTGGTGGTCTATAATCTGAAATGTCAAAAGTAAATTCTTAATACAAATGTTAATGTGAAAACTGGTGATGCAGTTATTACAATATAGAAAAATAAGATTTTTCTGAGGGAGATGCTTAAAATCAAAATATATGGCCAGATTCTCAGGTGAATACAGAAGCAATGATCTGATTTGAGTGGAACACTAAATTTTGGTTTAGTCAGTGCTATGTATACAGGTCTTGTGTATATACACACATACAATGGGGAAGCCATAATGAAATATAAATGTTTGCTCCTGTTTTCAGTTAACTTGAATTTACTGTTATGTCTAAATATGGAATTGTGGATAATCTTAAATATCTTTTCAGAGAAATATCCAGAATCATAAGTCACAATTTAAAACTGGCTAGTCTTCCTAAACCATAGTTAAGACTAACCACAGCCTTAACCACAGGATCCAGGCACAGCAAGTAACTACTCAGTTGCAGTGGCAGTTTGTGGCTTCCATGTCAGTGAGCAGAGGATCTGCTCTGGATAGTCATTTGAACCTTGAAGAAGCTGAGCTCCTGAGCCCTACCACCAAAACAGTTTCAACATCTCGAATAGTTGCTTTAAAGTTCAGCTTAAAACCTGGAATGGATTCCCTGCCCCATTGACATGGAGTCACTAACTGCTATTGGTTAGCTGAAAATGGAAAGAAAACATTTTGATCATTTCATGGCTAAACTAGAAGATGAGATATGATGAGAGGAGCTCATAACCCTAAAGTTTGTGAATATAATGTTAAACCAGAATTTAGGGCTATGTGAAAGAACAGACATTGTTCAGTGTGGAAGGGTAGTCATGGCATATTTATTTTTGCCTAGGCAGAAAGTGCGTGTTCAGGCCACTTCCACAACACTCAGAGTGTCTGCAGTCTTCACGCACACTTAAAATACACACATTTGGCTAATCATGGCCTCTTACTGCACTCTTGCCTGTGAAACAGGAATTTATACAGACATTTCTCAAAAGATGGTTAAGGATAAACATTACAAAGATAAACATTACAAAGAATGTGGCATACTTTGCTTATTAAAAGGGGGGATGATGTATATAGATGGATTCAAAAAGATGTTTTCTCTGCTGGGATAAGAATAAGGCCAAGCTTCAAATCACTAGATATATACTTTACAGAAAATTAAAGAAAACTAAGTTTGATCTTCATCTTTTGTTGAACACTTACTGTCTAAATGATTTTCCATATTCCACTAATACAGCTTTTTTACATCACCCTCCATTACAGTTTTCCACTACACATTTGAGATAAAGCAAGGATAAATTTCCCAGATGTGGATCTGTCTTATTTGTCCATCCATCCATGATCCAAATGCCCATTCTGTGCTAATAATCATGGTCATTGCACATCCAGTTTGCTTCACAGGGTGCTGAAAATGACTTCTCTGGCATTACTGTAAAACTTACACTTTAAGTGGGTTAATAAGGACTGGGAGACAGTTTCAACCAGCAGGTTATTTGCCTTCAATAAATTAGTTTCCTTCTTCCTTTACACACCTAGTGCATTGGGCAAGTGTAATTGAAGGCAGACCGAGCTGGCTGACATCTGTTTCATTACAAGATATATATTTGCCAAGTAGCTGGACAACAATATCCATTTGGTATTCACAGAAAGGACTTGCGGAACAATAATGACAATAATTGCATCTGATTCTTATGTTTACAACATTGCCAAAGAATCATTAGGGCCTTATTTATAGATAATGCTTATTAATCACATGGATTTAGATTTTGGAATGCATTCGATTAATATTCTTTTGTAGCTTGGTTCTGCACTAGTACTGGGAAACAGCCTTTGCAGAAGGGAATTCATTGAAATAACCTACTTGGGAAAAGTTAATATGGCTGGTAATTGCAAGTGATAGATAGGACATAGGCACTTGTGTCTCAGTTATCGGAGGTGAACCAGGAGTAACACAGGTATAGCTACAGATTACAGCCTCTGTGTGAGATTGCCATACCAGTGCTGTTTAATTCACACTGGTTCCCTGTTCTTTTCCAAGCACAATTCAAAGTGCTGGCCATCATATTTAAAGCCATATGTGGATCAGGGACCAGAATATTTGAAAGTCCATCCTGTGCCACATGAATCTGCTTGCCCACTGAGTTCATCAGTCAGTGCTGTGGCCTACTACCCTCAAAGACAATGTTTACACTGTGTTGGGAAAGTCCCATTCTGAGCTGTAATTTTAGCACTTCTGCCTCCTTAAAGAAATGATAACTAAGCAGGTGATCATTAAAAGGCAGTTGGACAGTCTTCCTCTTCTCCCTTTGTTGTTGCTGTGTACCTTCAAGTCATTTTCAGTTTATGGCTACCTAAGGCCAATTTATCATGGGGTTTTCTTAACATGATTTGTTCAGAAGGAGTTTGCTTTTTACTTCCTGAGGCTAAGTCAATGTGATTTACCCAAAGTCATCCAGTGGGTTTCCATGGCCAAGTGGGCATTCGAACCTTAGTCTCCAGAGTTGTAGTCCAACAGCCAAGCCACATATCCCACACTGATTCTCTCTCCTTCCTCTACATACTCATAATTCAAGCATTGGCCAGTTGGGGATATCAAACATCATCATTTGGGTGCAAAAATAACCTCGATCTTCCATCTCCTGCCAGATTCAGTTGGATTCAACTCCACAGGTCTTTCCACTGTTCGTTGAAAACATTAGTTTTGTCTTTGATTTTAAAATACTTTCTGTTAGTTTGTTCTTTTGATATTTTGTATGGTGTGGTATATCCTACATATATATATATATATATATATATATATATATATATATGTAGGAGAGGGTCCATACACACATACCTATATATATATGCACACACACACACATGTGCACAATTAGATCCAGATTTTGTCATCCTTGGGACATATGTTAATATGATTAACTTTAAGTCACATTTATTTCAGTGGGTCTGCTCAGAGTGTGACTAAAGTCTGGATCCAAGCCATAAATTTATTTGTATAATATTTTGTGGATTATTTTTGCTCTGTGTGTTTTGTTGCAGTTGCTTTTCAAAAAAATTATTTTTCATGTCACTTTCAAGGCCTTTTGTGGGGAAAAATACTTGAAAGCATTAACATAAATACCTAAAATAAATCATATGTTCAAAAATGGGCTACTTCATACATGACATGCTTCCAAAGTAAAAGGAAAGTGTACACAGATCAGACAGCTGACTTAATGCAGCAGGAAAAATTAACTTCTTGTGTTGTACTTCATACAAGACAATGTGCATGTTCCCCCACCACCACCACATGTAGATTGACCTCTGTTGTAAAAAGTTGTATACAAGACAGCTATAAACAAACTTACTTGGAGATATGCCCCCATTTTTGATAACTATTGTATAGAAAACAGTGCTCCTGTTGTTTTTTCAAGAGCAATTTATCTCTTTGTTTTTTCTCATGTTCGTTATATTTTGTTTTTAATGGATATTGCTTCTTAATATTTCATGTTGTATGTTGTATGACTCCAAACTCTAGTTGTTTAAAGCCCCAAATATAACTAATATAAATCTTATTGTGGAGCAATAATATCATTGTATTTGTTACAAAGGACACAGTACTAGATGCATTAGAAAATTTCATTTCAGGCAGCGATCCAGAGTAGCATTGGGGAAATCATGACCTCTCAGCTCTAGTTTCCCATCGGTAAAATTGGCAGAATGAGGCTTTTTTTCACTATTACTATTATGATGAAAAAGTGGTAATTGTATGGCTTTTGAATGCAAAAAATGCAAGTGACATAACTAAAAATAATGAATAAAGAGAAAGTACAAATTAAAGTAGCAACATACAGCAACTAAGCGGCTGCATAAACATATTGCTTTGTCATTAGTTCTTAAAATGCATAGGAGAAACCTCCAACAGCAAAGCTATTACAAAACCAGCCTTTCTGATTTGTGTGTGTGTGCGAACGTGCAGCATGCACACTTCAAATTTGCATTTAAACAAATACCATACAAGAATGATGTGCAGTGTGTGTATGTTTTCTTCAACAGACTGTACTTCAAGCATCATATTAAAAAGTGCTGGCTTTAAAATTGCATTTCTGTCGGATTTTTTTAAAAATCCTACTCTTGCGACAAGTAATAAGTGATTTTTTTTTTCAACCAAAAGAATTTGGGAGGAAAAAAAATCTAGACCTGATTCATCTTGTTTACTGCAAATGCTTCATAATGGATGTTTCAGCTGAATAGTCAGTCATTTCCACCCCGTTTAAAACTCAAATCTTTCAAAATACACTGGGAATATTTTTTTAATGTTTTCCTTCTTTTAATGCATGAACTTTGCTGAGGATATTTACTTCAACAAATACACTTCCCCAAAGTGAATGTAATTTATAGTCCAAAACTGTCATAAATGTATTTATATCAGGTGGGCAAATGTTTAGTCTCCAGATATTGTTGGACTTTAATGCCCATAATTCTCCATTATTGGCTATGATGGGAATTACAGTCCTACAGCATGCAGATCACCTTTGTTGTCAAAAGGACCATAGGCCTCTGCCCCTTAACTTGAAAATAATTTCCATTAACTGAGTAAGAGTTACCTCCCAGTAAATGTGATTTAGCATTAGCGATTTCAATTGCAAGCCCATGCATACTTGGAAGTAAATCCTACTAGATGTACCCAAGTTAAGTAAGTTCACTCCCAGAAAAATATGTACTGGTTTCCAACCTTAGGTCTATCACAAGTAATATTTTCTCGGTACTTTTAAAGTAATTTTACAGGGAATTTGAGGACTTTAACCAGGTTTGTTTTTTTTACTTTTATTCCATTCTGTTTTCATTCCTAAGTTATTGAGGTGTTGTTTTTTTTAAGTAACACAAACAGAACAACCAGTGCAACAAGTAGATTTTCAACATTTAATGAGCAATGTGTTTCTTGAAAAAACAATATGTCTTGAGGTTTTTCTTTTAAATAACTTGCTAAATTCTGAACCTTTCCACTGGAGAACCTAGATCATTAACATTGAATGATACAGTAGTCAATGAATGTATTACTTTTTCATTACTTTTTTAAAGGAACTTTGCAAACTCTGCCCAGCTGTCTGAGGTATTTGCTATCATGGTTAAACCCACTGATGGAGCTACTGTCTATGGAATATTACATGTTGCTCTTCTCTTCAAAGGAGCAGAGGGGAAGCACAAACCATGCTGGGGAAGCACAAGGCCTTGGATAATACTTTAGATTCTGGTCTCAGTGTTTTTGCAGAAGCATGGTTCTCCAGGCTTGCCAGCAATGAAGAGTAACTAATGGGCCACTCTGCTTGCTTTTGTTGAGAACAGACGTTTTTGCAATATTATTTGATAGGAGGCCCAGAATGTACAACTCACTTTGTAAAAGAACTGCTTCAAAATAGTGTTTATTATTTTCTGAGGAAGACAAGCACATTCCAGGTTTAGCCCATGCTCAATCTGAGACTTGTTTAAAATATATATTTCTAAAACCAGCCAGTAAAGCAAAATTTCATAAAATCAGTATTTTAATATTCATTGGCTAAGTACAGCCATATAGTATGTGATACTTTGCATTCTTTTTCACATTTCTGTCTTTTAGATCCTCCATAAACATGCACATGTGCATATACGCAAATACTCAGTGTTGAAGCTTGTAAAATAAAAAGCTACCAAACCTACATTTTTTAAAAGGTTTAGATTGGTTGAATCCTACTATTTTAAACTTTCCAATTCTGCACAGGATTACAGCCTAGCAGTGAACTCTTATATGTATGTACCCCTAAGTAAGGCCATTGAGCTCAATGCAATTTACTCACAGGTACTGGGTGTTGAGGTCACTGCCTAAATAAATAGGATTATGCTATGCAAAACAAATTATAAAACTAGATTTTTCCAATTTTAGATTCCTTTCATTTTTATTAGTAAAAGATAAAAGATAAAACTCTGGCATAAACATATATTGGCATTTTAAAGCATAGCTAACAATCTACAATCTGATTTCTCCTAACTGCCTCCTCCCTTTAGCATTAGTATTCATTTTCCTATTTGAACATCTATCCATATTGAAGTTGCAAGTTTTAAGTGAACTAGTAATAATTTCTCCTGAACATTGAAGTAAAGTATCAACTAGTTTATAAGCTATTGTATGTTGGTGACTGGTATCAGAGAAACAGTATCTGACCTTGTGGTTAAAAAGTATCAAGTATTTCAAAAGATGAGTTAGTATTAACATGGCTCATTTGTTAAGTTCTTTTATTATTATTATTCCGCTATTTCTCTGACCAAATTCACAGAGTTTCACATATTTCCGCAGATAACGTTTCTATGAAAATCAATAGGACTTACTTCAGTTGTCTTAAACTAAGCAGCTTCTTTACTCTTCTTTAGAAACAAGTTCCACTGAAAGCATTGACACCACAGTTCTCAGCACCTCTATCTATTCAGAGGTAAAACCCACCAAGGTCAATGTGATTTATCCCAAGTGTTTACAGAACTACAACCTAAAACATACTTCCAAGTTAACATTACCTAGAACCAAGTTGGAAATACTAAATAGTCTTTTGGGGTTTTGTCCTGTAAACAGGAGTACACAACATTAGATTACAACATTTATATTTAGGATTTATTTGTCCTTTTCAGAAATTTTGAACTGCATTGGTACAAACAACAGATCAAGCTGAGTGGTATTCCATTTTTGCAGGAATTCTGATTTGATGTTATTTTATTTTAGGAATTATCTGTAACTGGAAAGGTTGAAATATAAGGGGTGTGTGTAATTTACATTATATCCAGGTGGACTAGCCAAATGTGAAACTTATTGTGATAATACTGAAAGCAGAAAATAGACACTGCACTAAAACCACAAATCCATATCAAGTGAATGACAGCTAAATCAACCTGGATGTCTTTTCAAACAAAACCTTTTTCTCTGAATATTGGGACCACTGAACTCTGGGAGTTCTTCCAAGGAAGGAATTCCTGAATTGGGCCACAATAGAGAATACAGGAAGTGCTGTGCTGGATCCATCCAAAGACCTATCTAGTCCATGATTCTCTCACCAGAGTAGCCAACCAGGTTCCCATAAATGGCAGCAGCCTCAATAAGTCCATGCTCTCTCTAATTTACTACCACAGAATCATGGGGCTTGGAGTAATCTACCTCCCCAGAGCTCAATAATCATATGGGAAAATGAAAGCTCAAAGGAATACAGTTCCCAAACCACTGTAGGTTAAAACCAGAAGCTTGCAATTAATGCAGCTGGACACTGTTGAGGTTCAAAAAAGAAATTACCCTATAATAAAAAAAAGGTTTTAGATAATTTATTTTCTTATAGTAAAATTTTATTTTTCTGTACAAAGAAGGCTAATCCAGTATGGATTTTTATTGTAGTTAGTTAGTTATGAATTGAGGGGTAAATACAGAGTCTCCTTTTGAAATCATATGTTTACCATCATGTTAATTTACACAATACTTTTCTCACTTGAATTAATACCTACAGATGAGTGCAAAGTGAAGTTTTAGCTGGCAGCTAGCAATGTTCTTGTGCAATGAACTTCTTCAATGTATACAGTAATTTCTTTATTTAACTCAATTTATATTTTCCCAGATGCTAAAATGTTAGAAAATGAATGTTCTTTTCAATAATGGATTTGGAATGAATTGTCTTCTTTTTTTTTCAACAGGATTTGCCCAGAACATGGTATAGATATGACTTTAATGTATTAATTTTAAAAACAGAAGACGAATCACAATAAAAATCCTGGTTTACAAAAGTGTGTATGTGTATGTGCATGTATGTACATATGTGAATGTATGCATAATCATGTAGATGTAAAAATAGAAATGAAACTAGAGAGTTATTTTCTATTCTCTTATAGCCTACCATTTTAATTTCAAATCTAGTTAACAGGATATAGCACACATTTTAGAAAGTCAACATGAATACTTTTTGGCAGAACTAATAAATGTTTAAACACAGAGAATTTATATAATGAATGTACAGATTCAGAAGTTCAAAAATGTTTTGTTTTATTGTATAGCAAAATAGAAAACAAGAAAAGAAAAGAGGGTAAGAACTTTTTTAAATATCCCAAGCTTACAAGTAAAGTCAAAGCAAATCCCATTCAAATGGATGGGATTAAATTAGTTTCAATCTATATTTTAGAACATTATGTTGTGGATCAGGTCTTTGGTTTCAGCATCCTGAAATCCAAAATACTATAATGTTTACTACTGTTATTTATCCAAACCTAAAAAATCGTTTTACAGGAGCAAGCATTTCTTATAGTACACCACATCTGACACTACCTTATCTTTTTTGCATAAAATTTCATATTCCTTGCTTGAAGAGCTTTCCCCATGTTCCCCTTTTTATTTCTGTTTTCTGCTTTTTAAAAATTAAATAACAATGATCTCAACTGAAATTGTGATATAGCATTATTCTTGCAAATAATGTGGACTTAACATGGCTGTGAGTTCTCAATGCATAGCCTAACTCATGGAATTCTAAGCATAGTTATTCAGAAATACTACGAGTTAACATCTATACTGCTTACTTTTCAGATAAATATGTTTATAGCTGACGACCCATATCACCAGACCCAATCCTTACAGAAAGCAGCAGTGTGAAGATAAAGCCCCAGCTGTGACCTCATTGAAACATTTGCTACAGTGCAGAGTGAAATCAAAAGTTTTTCTTTTTTCTCAAAGAGGTATCATGTTGCTTTCAATATTTAAAGCCAGGGGAACCTGGTCCTGCCTAATGAAAGTATGCATATAAGAGTGAGGTTTAAGTGTTACATTCTGCAGGGCCAAGAAGGACCAGGAAGTGCTGAAATAAATAGGAATCAGAACCAAGGCCTCATCTCTGTCCCGTTGAAACCAGTGGCAAAAATTATGATTGCCATTTGGCTGTTGGTATACAGAGATTATTATTTTTATGCAGTTTTGCTAGTACTTCTTATTGGTTTTTCTGGTAGTAGGAAAAATAGGAACCAAACTGAAAATAGTAGATCTACTGTTTTAAAGTTTACACCCCAGATCTTCATTTTGGTGTGAAATACATTAATGAAAATAAAATGCTCAGGTTTTGCATTTCTTTGTGGCTGTTGCACAATGTACCACAAAAGCAATGTGTTACAGGCAGTGTTACCACTTTGTAATGGTATGTAGCCAAAATGTGCTAACATACATCAGGCACTACTACGTGATGTACCATAGATGCCTTACATAGAAGGGGATATACACACAGAGACACAAATACACTTCTCTCCTTTTTCCATAATATAATATATCTGCAATGCATAGATAATAGTTGTACATTATAGACAGAATAAAAATGCATAAGAAAATGTCTATGTGTGTGTGTTCATTTACTTCATCTTGATAAATAGCTGCTCTAAATTCTGTTCTTTCTGGCAAAATGTAAAATAAATCTTAGGCTTACCATCCAACATATACACACTTTTTTTTCTCAGTGGATTTAAGCACACCAAGCCCTGTGCTGGATTGTGGCCAGGGTTTTAATTGTTTTTAGAACTGGAAATCATATTCTGTATAGCTAACTATTATTTTTTTATCTTTTATTTTGTTTTAAAATATTGATGCTATGCTAATTAATTTGCAAATATATTTCACTGACATCAATGACAACTACTTCCAAGTCAAAGTGCTAGGATCAGGGCACCAAGATATGATTTCAACGTTGCTTCAATATATGACAAAATGTTAAGATAAATGGTTAGGTTCCAGAACAAAGTATTTACAGATAAGGAAAAACATAGCTGGGATGGAAGAGAGGAATAACATATATTAGTGCATAATGAGCATTTTCAAATATTAATATTTCCCATTATTTATTCAGTGGCTTCCATGTGTCATTTCAAGTTACTTGTACTTCATAATTCAAAGGGAGAAATGTATTTTCCCTTTGTGCAACTATTGTGTTAATTTATTTTGTAATCTATCTCATGTTTCCACCAAATAGAATTATATTACATTACATATTCCAGAATCATATTGAACGTAGCAAGACATGAAAGTTTTTATTATTATATTATACTTCATTTTCCTCCGAAATGTATTTTCTAATTTAACTGAATGAATTTTAGGATCTTGTGTGTGTTTGGGTGGAAGAGTGAAGTTGGAAATACATTTAGGAAAAAAACTTCTGTGAGTTAACTACTCAGTGTTAACAGTCATTGACTTATAAATATGAATGTCCTTGTCTCATTTCCACTTAGCTTACTAAATGAACAGTTTGCTGCATTCATTACTAAATTCCTCCCCAATAACTGTGTGATTGTAGCTTATGCCTCAAATATATAACTCAAACACAGAGTAAGATTTTCAATATGAAAGTGGCAACTTGGTTAAGATCTTTGTTGCTAATATCTAAAGGTAAATTATACTGGATTTCTAAATAAAATGTGATAAAGAAGTACATACTAAGACAGTGGTTCCTATACATACTGCCAGATGGAAAATGTGTCTGAATGATGAAAAGTGATGTTACTCAGTGAATGGGTGTCAAGCAACATTGTGATAATCACTTACAGGAGTGGACCCCCACAAAAATCACCTATGACTATATGCCAGCAAAAACACATATCTAGACAACGAGGATTGTTACAATTAGACAACAACTAAATTATAAATGTCAGTTGTCGCTAAAAGGTAGGTTGCAAACAGAATTACAAATCTACATATCTGTGCTCTGGTTCAATGTTCAATTATATTAAATGTATCACAGGTAAGCCATTCTTTTCTGCTCTCCCATTGTTCTGTTGTTTTTTACCCACCCAAATTTATACAGTACATACATAGATATATCCAAAAGTAACACAAACTCTCGTTCAGAGGATCAAGAAATCACAGATTTATTTGCAGATGACAGTAAGTATATCATTTCCCATATAACTGTAGCTGTCCAGGCTACAGAACATAGTCTGCCAAGTCTTCCAGTGCCACAAAGTTGAAAATACAGCCAACGAATTTAAATAATAATAATAATAATAATAATAAAATCAAATTACACAAATTACCAGACATTGCACTTTACAGAAACCCAATGCTCCCTTTGATTTTATTTGATTTTATTAATCAAAACCAAACAAAGCAAAAAAAAAAAAAAATCAAGGTAGAATTAATTCGGAGAAAGGAGGTGCTTTATATATTTTTTCTAAAAAAAAAAAACTTACTGAGCATAATAAGAAGTGATCAACCTTTTTCTTCCACAATGATACCAACCTTCTTCCCAGGTTAACTGATCAGCCCTGTCAAGGGGAGACAAGTGCAGAAAGAGAGAGAGAAGGAGAAAGAGAGACAGAAAACAGAGAGTCTCCTTTGATATTTTGGGTCCAGACAGCTAGGGAGAGCAAGGAGTGGGGAAGAGAGATGGAAAAGAAGGAGGAAGGAGAGAAAATCGCGCCCTCCAAACTTGAGCCTCACATTTTAGCCCAGGTTTGCTTCTTCTTGTTGTTGTTGTTGTTGTTGTTGGGTTGGAGGGGAGGGCAGAGATGTGGGCTCAGGAACAAGCCCCCACCGGAGTCTGTCCATCATCCTCATCCTCATCTTCATCCCCATCTCACATACCCCTCCTTCGGGCCCTCCCCACTCTTCCTTGTGCATCCATCCCTCTGCCCTACTAGGAAGGAAGGAAGGAAGGAAGGAAGGAAGGAAGGAAGGAAGGAAGGAAGGAAGGAAGGAAGGAAGGAAGGAAGGAAGAGACCAACCCGATGGGGACATGGACCACAGCCCTTGCAGTGGTGCAGTCTCCAGGCTCCGCTCCAGCTTTGAGGGACCCTCCGGGGCAAAGGAGGCTCCAAAGGGAAGCAGCGACGGTAGCAAGGTTGCTCCGAGCCAGAGGAAGAGGAGGGGAGGCTGGAGGAAGGGCAGGGAGGAAAGGAAGGAAGGAAGGAAGGAAGGAAGGAAGGGAGGGAGGGAGGGAGGGAGGAGAGGAGAGGAGAGGAGAGGAAGGAAGGAAAAGAGGGAGGGAGGGAGGGAGGGAGGAAGGAAGAAAGGGAAGGAGGAGAGGAGAAGGAAGGAAGGAAGGAAGGAGAAGAGAAGGAAGAAGAAGAGAAGGAAGGAAGGAAGGAAGAGGGGGGATAGAGAAGAGCTGGCATTGAGGCAGTCAGGCTGGTCCTTTGGCTACTGGGAAAAGGCGGGAAAGGCGAGATGGAGGGAGGGGTGAGTGGGTGGGTGTCTGAGAGAGAGAGAGAGAGAGAGAGAGAGAGAGATTGTCAATGGCCCTCCCCCCCTTTTCTCTCCCTTTCTCCCTCTCCCTCTTGGATATGTCTTCCTCCTTCTCCTGCTCTTCCTCCCCCCCCCCCCATACACACACCTATTTGTAAATTGGGAGGCTCTCCCCGCTTTCCTGGGACTGGAAGCCCAGGGTAGGGGCAAGTCTTGGCGGCCCCCCTCCCACACACACAGAGAGAGAGAGAGAGAGAGCTGAGGAAGGAGGAAGGAAGGAAAGAAGGAGGGGAAATGACAGAGGGAGGAGGCGGGAAGGCACCCGGGGGAATGGGAAGGAAGGAAGGAAGGAAGGAAGGAAGGAAGGAAGGAAGGAAGGAAGGAGGCTGGCGAGGCGCCTTGAACTCTTGGAAGCCAAGCAGCCCAGGTGGGAGAGCCATCTTGGCCAATGGCTTGCTCCGCTTTGGGCGGGGATGCCGGGGAAACACGCCGCACGTCGGAACGGAGAGGGAGGAGGTGAGAGGCGGCGGCTTGAGCGCTGGAGGCCAGGGTTTCTTTCTTTCTTTCGTCTCCCCTGCTCAGCCGCGGGAGACTACTGGGCGCCCTTGGGCGAGTCACACTCTCTCAGCCTCACAGGGGAAGGCGCGGGGCAGACCTCCTCTGAGCAAGCCTTGACCCCGTGAAAGGACTTGAAGGAGCCCAGCAACAAAGAGGCTACCTGGCTCCCGGAGGGCTGGGTTGCTTTTCCCTGCCGTCGAGGTAGGGTTGGCTCTTCGGGGCTTGTCTGCCTGCCACCCCTCCTTTCTCCCCTTCCTTCCTTCCCTCCCTCCGCCTCTCTCTCTCTCTCTCTCTGCCTCTGGCAGCCCCAAAGCCTGGGAGGGTCAGGCGCAGTCCAGGAAAGCAATGGGAGGCGCATCTGCCGTCCAGGTTTGCCTCTCCCTCCTTCCCTCCCTCCTTCCCTTGGGCTGGAGGAAGCTGAGATGGTGATGCCCAACACACACACACACACACACACACCCCAAAATCCTCACGCCTCCTCTCTCTATTCCAGCCACACCATAAAAGGGGTTTACGCATTTTTCAAAACAAGAGTTTCCAACAGGACAGAGGCAGACCCACCCCAGCCCCATAAGTGTAAGTGTGTTTAAAATGACGTCTATGGTCCAAAGCACACTGCAGAAATCATCCAGTTTCAGACTGCTTTAACTGCCACGGATCAGTGCTAGGGAATCCTGGGAATTGTAGTTTATTGTGGCATCAGAGCTCTCTCTGTCTAAGAAGATTAAATGTCTCACAGAACTACCGTTCCCAGAATTCCCCTAGCATTGAGCCAGGGCAGTTAAAGAGGTCTCAGACGGGATTATTTCTGCAGTGTGTTTTGGACCTATGGGTCATGAGACCGATTTGGGTTCCTTTAAAAAAAAAAAAGACTCCTTCCACTTTCCACCTCACAGCGGACTCGCATCTCCGGGTGCATCGACACGGCAGGAATAATCCGCTTTGACACCGCTTTAACTGCCATGACTCAATGCTATGGAATTCTGGGAAATGCAGTTTATTGTGATTTCCCAGAATTCCATAGCATTGAACCATGGACGTCAAAGTGGTGTCAAACCGGATTATTCCTGCCGTGTGGGTCATCGTAAGTCTGTGCCTAACTGCACAAGAGTTTCATGCGCCACTGGACGAAGCCAGGGTTTTTTTGGGGGGGGGTCCTTAAAAAATAAAAAAATAAAAAACCAAAGGCAGGAGAAGCAGAGGACTGGAAGGCTCCGTTCCCAGTTTGTCGGCGATCCAATTTTATTCGGATTTACTCTCATTTGTGCCCCACCTCCCTGGGGAAATAAGGCTTTGATTAATGTAATCCTGGGCTGGGATCCGCCACAAATGCCTTTCCTCCCAAGAGAAGGCTCCTGTTTGGCAAACAAACTAAGAAGAAAGAAAGAAAGAAAGAAGAGAAAATAAAGCAGAGCAGCAACTATTGCAATCTGCACTCACCTTTTAAGAAATAAGCGGAGAGCGAGGGAGGGAAACTCACCTTCGCAATGCAAGGGAGTCACATTTTTAAACAACACAACCTGGGCCTCCTCTGTGTGTGTGTGTGTGTGTGTGTGTTACACGACCATCAGCACACCTCGGAGTTTGCCACCTCCATCTTTCCTTGTTTGGCTCTTTCCCATTCCTGTCCATTCCTCCAGTCAAGTCCCACACGGCAAAACGGTTCCAGCCCTCCTCCTCCTCCAAAAGGGAGCTATAGCCATGAGTCACACTCTCTCAGCCTCAGGGGAAGGCAATGGCAGGGTGACCAGAGGTCCTAATCTCAAGGCCCCGCAAAATGGAAGACGTTCAAGAAAAAATAGAGGATATTTCCAAAGAAAAGTTAAAAACACTCCTAGAAATGTAAACTCTTGCTTCTCAGTCATGCTCAAAATGGAGGATTTTTTTAAAAAAAAAAATCCTCCTGGACAGAAGGTTGGAATGTAGGACGTGTCCTGGAAAAGGAGGGCCTCTGGTCACCCTGAGCAATGGCAAACCTCTTCTGCCCCATTACAAGGTCTCCGCTCAGCCATGACTACTCACTGAGTGACTTTGGGAAAGTCACACTCTCTCAGTCTCAGAGGATGGCAATGGTCAAACCCACCCACCTCTGAAGAAACTTGCCAAGAAAACCCTGTGATAGGTTCGCCTTTGGGTCGCCAGCGTGGCGTAGTGGTTTGAGCGTTGGACTTGAGAGAGCAGGGTTCGAATCCTGACTCGGCCATGTAAAGCCACTGGGTGATCTTGGGCAAGTCACACTCTCTCTTCCCCAGAGGATGGCGATGACAAACCCGCCCCACTCTGAAGGAACTTGCTAAGAAAACCCCATGATAGGTTCTCCATAAGTCGGAAAACCAGACCCGAAGGCACAAAACAACAACAAAGGCTCGCTTTCTCTTCTGTGTGTGGGCACACAACAGATACGCACACACAAAGGGGAGTGAAAGTAGTGGTACAATTTCTGGTAAACTGAGGAACCTGGTCCCGCATTCTTTCCATATACAGTGTGAGTGTGTGTGTGTGTGTATCACACACACACACACATCCATTTTCAAGGATTTTAGGACCAACCCCAAGGACTGCCAGAGCATGGAAGCCACAAGCATATATGTATATATATATATATATATATATACACACACACACATACACATCCATCCACTCATCTATTTTCAAGGATTTCAGGACCAACCCCAAAGACTGCCAGAGCATGGAAGCCACAAACATATATATATATATATATATATATATACACACACACACACACACATCCATTTTCAAGGATTTTAGGACCAACCCCAAGGACTGCCAGAGCATGGAAGTCACAAGCATATATATTATATTATATTATATATTATACACACACACACATCCATCCATCCATTTTCAAGGATTTTAGGACCAACCTCAAGGACTGCCAGAGCATGGAAGTCACAGCATATATATTATATTATATTATATTATATTATATACACACACACACATCCACTCATCTATTTTCAAGGATTTCAGGACCAACCCCAAAGACTGCCAGAGCATGGAAGCCACAAACATATATATATATATACACACACACACACACATCCATTTTCAAGGATTTTAGGACCAACCCCAAGGACTGCCAGAGCATGGAATCCACAAGCATATATATTATATTATATTATATTATATTATATTATATATTATACACACACACACATCCATCCATCCATTTTCAAGGATTTTAGGACCAACCCCAAGGACTGCCAGAGCATGGAAGCCACAAGCATATATATTATATTATATTATATATTATACACACACACACATCCATCCATCCATTTTCAAGGATTTTAGGACCAACCCCAAGGACTGCCAGAGCATGGAAGTCACAAGCATATATATTATATTATATTATATTATATATTATACACACACACACATCCATCCATCCATTTTCAAGGATTTTAGGACCAACCCCAAGGACTGCCAGAGCATGGAAGTCACAGCATATATATTATATTATATTATATTATATTATATTATATACACACACACACATCCACTCATCTATTTTCAAGGATTTCAGGACCAACCCCAAAGACTGTCAGAGCATGGAAGCCACAAACATATATATATATATATATATATATATATATATATATATATATATATATCAGGACCGAGCCCAAGGGCTGCCCGAGCCTAGAAGCCCCAAGCGAGCCCTCCCAGTATGTCTGCCGGTCTAATCGGCTTACTCTGCCACCGCCCGTCCATCCATCCATCCTCTGGACCCCAGGATGGCCTCCCAAGGAGAGCTGGGCCAGCAGGCTATTGTTGCCTTAATGCCTCCCCCACAAAGCCTGAGGAGGCGCATCCCTCACAAAAGGGGAGGCTTCAGAGAGTGGCCCCCTTTCTGCAAAGAAAAAAAAAAGGAAAAGGGGGGGATTCCCAGGGAGGGATGGAGCTCTCTCCATATATATCTATGTCTCTTCTGTATCATTTGAGTGGTTTAAAAAGAAAGAAAGAAAAAAGCCCCAACAGATTTGGGGAGGTGGTGTGAGGATGTGGCATGGCCTGGGCTACTGGTTCCTCGAAGGGTGGCCCACTCGCCTCGTCTTTCTCCTCTTCGCCCCCAAAAGCCAGCCCTGCCTCCTTTTTGGGGCGCCCCTTTAAGCACAGGAGGGGTGAAAAATGGCGGGCCTGGAAGGAGGAGATGGAGATGCTGTCCTGAGGGGGAGAAACAGGAGAAAGAAAGGCATAGTAGGCCTCAACCTCTGAGGTGCACACGGAAAAGTTAAAATACAATTCACACTCTTATTTGTTGTGTCTTAATAATAACGGGGGGGGGGGGGAACCGAGTACTTCAGGCTCCTGAAGAGAAGAACAATTAGGGAAAATAAATAAGCAAGCAAGCAAGCAAGCAAGCACACGAGGCTGGGTATCGTTGTTGTGAAATAAACTGGAAATTCAGAAAGTCTCCTCCTAATCCTCGATTTCTCCTTTTCCTCCACACTCCCTGCTTTATTTTTATTTTATCCATATACAATAAGTATGTTTTTGCTGATGGTCAAACCTGAGGAGGGAGAGTTTGCTGGGGAGAAAAATACTTATTATTACATCTCCACTTCGTAGGGAGAGAGAAGCAGGGTGACCAGACGTCCTCCTTTTCCAGGACGTGTCCTCCATTTCAGCCTTCTGCCCAGGAGGGATTTCAAAAGGTCCTCCATTTGGAGCTTGACTAAGAAGCATGAATTTACATTTCTAGGAGTGTTTTGAGCTTTTATTTGATCACATCCTCCTTTTTTTTTCCCCCTTCTGGAGCGTCCTACATTTGGCGGTGCCTTGTCCTCCTTTGGGACATCTGGTCACCCTGCCTGATAGAGTTTCCTAAAAATACGATCTAACTATACGGTTTCCCCCCCAAGTCTTTTTCTCACAGAGTTTAATGGAGGGGGGGGGGGAGTTATTATAAGAGCCATTTTTCATTCCACCTTTTGCAGTAGGAATATATAAAGAACTGCAGGATGTGGAGCTGGGGCGAAGAAAGAGTAGCTAAACCATGAGGGAAAAGAGAGCAGGACCCATAACAACATAGCCTTACATGATAACTTCAGGGGTTAAATGGGGAAGAAAAACATGGGGACCCCCCCTTTCCCTTCCCTCCCCTCAGTCACACACAAGAAGGCGAGGCCTGAATTCCCAAAAAGAGCAGCCTATAGCTTGACCCACTGCAATCTGCACCCAGCCCCTCAGACAATAGACAAGTTCAAATGTCAATTTATTTTATTTTATTTTATTTAAAAAATAGAATAATAGGAAGCAGGGTGCCTAACTGCTCCTTGTTTTCTAGCCTTCCTCAAGAAGAAAGGGGGAACCCTCCTCATAATTAATTGCCTTAAACGGCTAGTTAAGACCAACCACCTCAACATCCCCAAAATGCAACGACGAGGAATGTCTCTCTTTTTTTAACCACAGGAAAAAAAAAGGCGGGCATCTTAGAAGGGAGGGTTGCCTAGGGCAGTATAAGGCTGCAAATCTCGACCCTGACTCTTGTTTTAGGTAGACGTGTGGATGCTCTCTCCAGCCCTATTGTGTTGGGACCTGGGCGGTTAGCAAGCCTTATGGATGTTGAGGGTCTCGACTTAAAGAGAGTGGGTTTCTGCTTGGGAAAAAAAGGGGGGGCTTGCTTGCCCTTTGCCCCCTTCAAAAGCGAAAAGAGGCGACCATGCTGAGGCCATTGGCTTGCCAACTCTCCAGGGTCCCCTCTCCTCCCCATAGTTGAAATGGCGGCTCTTCTCCTCTTCTTCCTCCTCCTCCTCCTCTTCCTCCCCTCCAGCCCTTCTCCCTGGTCCTCAGGAAGGGCAGCCATCTCTCCCCCCAGCCCCAAAATGCCTCCTCTTTTTCCTTTCCAAGCCCCGGCTATGGCCTTGCTCAGCTCCTTCTAATTTATGACACGACCCGAAAGGCTTTTGTTAGCCTCCAAACAATAAACAAAGCCGAGGCTCACAATGAAAGGGAAGGAGGCAGGCAGGCAGGGAGGAAAAGGCCAGGCCTGACCCCACCATTGAGCTCACAAGCCCAGCTAGGGACTACAGGTCAACTCTGGCTGAATCTGCACTGCAGCTATAATCCAGATTGACACTGCTTTAACTGCCCCGGGTCCATGCTATGGAATTCTGGGACGGGTAAAGAAAAGAAAAAAAGAATGGCACTGTCCAGTTCCTCCAAAACCCGTCCCAGAATTCCATAGCATGGACCCGGGGCAGTTAAAGCGGTATCAGCCCGGATTATAGCTGCAGTGCGGATGCAGCCTCTACCATCCTCTTTCCCAAGCGGTGGGACGCTTTTCACAAAATAAGTTTGGAGTGTCTTGTACGCGACTGATACCTTTTCTGCAACCCAAGAGTTGTAGGTTTAGGAACTTTTAATTAAATTGGACAATTAAATTGGTTATTAACAAATGCCCAACTGGCTGGATTTCCCTTGATTAAAAAAAAAATGTTCGGCGATGTTCTCTCATTGCTTATCTTGCAAAGGCGTTTAACCCAGATCGGGGGGGGGGGGGGGGGGGGAAATATAAAAATAAATAAATAAACACGCGGGTTTGTAGTCCTGTGTGAACGGTCCCGGCGCTTCAAGCGTTAACGCGATGGTTGTAAACGCCAAGTGCACGTTTATGTGGAGTAAAAGTCAGGTCAGATTGACTTGTTGCTCCTTTTTGGTTTTGCCATCCCGTCCTGTTTTACAAGAAGGGAAGTATGGGTTCTTAACTCTCCTCTTCTACAATAAAATAATAGTGTTTTAAAAATATGCAAGTTTCACTGGATGGCGGCCGAGGAAGAGGAGAAGAGGGCTGGGAAGAGAGGGGCAGAAATATTAACACAAAGTCCCAGATATTAAACAGCTCCTGCTCCATTCCGAAATCGCAAGCCCCGGGACTGTAAAAATGCTAAAATTAACAATAAACGCAATATCTTGAGGGATTGACGGGGGAGCTGGGGAACAAAACTGTGCTCTCGAAACACACCACAATTGCCTTGGGTGTTGTCCCTGCTTCCACACACCGGTGTGCCAAATCCCCCGTTGTGTTAACTAACCCCAAACACTCATTCCATCTCAGAAGGCTTCACCTTGACTGGATCGCCTTTAAAAGGCAAAGCGAGGAAGGGGGGGATTGAACTTGTCCCATAAAGAACCCCCCTGAGCGTTTTTTTGGCTTTTACTTTCCAACTCAGGGCTGAGAAGAAGAAATATTTCTTAAAATCAACACACACACACACACACCTCTGTCTCTTCTGTTGGGTGACTGGATTAGAGATTTAGGAGATAAAGGGGGGTTGCAGACTGCCAGAAATAGTGCAAATTGAGTCCACTTTTAGGGTTCGGTTAGTGCTAGGGAATCATGGGAATTGTTGTTGTTTTTTCCTGAGACACTGAGCCTTCTCTGTCAGAGAGCTCTGGTGCCACAATAAAATACAGTTCCCATGATTCCCTAGCACTAACCCTAACCCTAAAAGTGGACTCAATTTGCACTATTTCTGGCAGTCTGCAACCCCCCCAAAATTCACAGGCCAAGGAAGCTGAGTTGGGTCCACACAAGAACTTGTTGTGTGTTTAGGGGGGGGGAGAGAGGGGAGATATTCCCAGCAAAAGCACAGTGGTTTCTTAAAAAATTGGCAGGTGTCCGAAGAGAGGCTAGAAGAAGAAAAATAACCCATGACGAAGCAAGACCTGGGAAGATAAACAAGAGCAGCAGCCCACAGCTAGTTGCCAGTGAAATCCCAAGAAATCCGCTTTCTACGCCTCCTTCCCCAGTCAGGCCCCTGGGATGGGGATGGGGGGGGGGGGTCTTAAAATGAATTAGCCCCTGGACATCAGGCTAGCAGCCCATTGTGGAAAAGTATCGACCCATCTGGAGTGGATCGGGGCAGGCTCTGAGACACAACACTTGCCAAGCCACAAAAGGACTCGGCGCCCCCGAGAAGTTAAGGGTCACTTCTCCGGCTCCCTTTAATGTCTCTGGGAGGGAGGGAGGGAGGGAGGGAGGGCCCTCGCCCCCTCCTGCCCCCCAACTCGACTGGATCTCCCTGGCACTGTGTCCCATCTCTCGCCCAGGATTGACTACTATTGGGGGGAGTAACCTCTCTCTGGGTTTAGAGTAGACATCCAATAATCAAGGAAGTCAAAAGACCCCAAGAATTGTGGAATTGAAAGATATAGCCGCGTTAGGGGGGGTTGCAGACTGCAAGAAATAGTGCAAATTGAGTCCACTTTTAGGGTTAGGGTTAGGGAATCATGGGGATTGTATTTTATTGTGGCACCAGAGCTCTCTGACAGAGAAGGCTCAATGTCTCAGAAAAAAACAATTCCCATGGTTCCCTAGCACTGACCCTAACCCTTAAAGTGGACTCAATTTGCACTATTTCTGGCAGTCTGCAACCCCCCATAGTCTGTAGATATAGGATGTAGGAGATCTTACAGACTCTTGAGACTAATTGAAAGAAAGAAGTTGGCAGTGTGAGCTTTCGTAGACTTTGCAAATGCATCTGAGGAAGTAGACTTTATACTCTACGAAAGCCCATGCTGCCAACTTCTTTCTCAAAGGTGCTACAAGAGCTCTCTACATCCCCAAGAGTTGTTGCTGTAATTTCCAGGAGGTTCTAGCCCTTCTAGCCTTACAACACATGGCTTTTCTCTCTCCCCACTCCCTGAATGTTCAATTTGTTTGGACAAAAAAGGAGTGAACGCGTTAACCTCACGCACCAAATCATCACCCAATCTAACGGGTGACGAATGGCTCCGGAAAAGTTTTCCCACAAGTTTCCCCTGATTTCTGCGCATCGCCTTACTGCCAGGTTGTGACAGCTCTATCCAAATTCTAAGTCTGTAAGGTTTGGAAACCCAATGATCCCCTCCCACCTTTCAATTGCCTTTCCTAACTCCCTCCCCAACCTGTCCTGGGAGAGAAAAAGAGAGAAATTTTGTCCATATAAATAGCCTATGAACATCCATATCGATTGTGGGGTACACAGCCCTCTCCCCTGTTTGCTCCCTCTCGGTTTCTAACAACTTTGGGATTAAAAAACAACCTCCAACCAACTCCTCCAAAGTGCCTCTTTCGCCTCCCCAGGGCTAGAGCCGCCTCAGGGCGCCCCCTGCCGGTCAGCTCCGGCCTTCTCCGTTAGGACTTCGGAAAGTTTAATTCGGTTCAGCAAGCCGTATAAAATGAACGACACCCCATTTAAAAAAAAAAATAGCGTCGATGCTACGACTCCAAAAGCTCACAACAAAATAAAGTGAGTTTCAACGCAGCCCGAAAAGCATTGGGTTTTGGGGGTTTTTGGGGGTTTTTTAGGGAGAGGATGGTTTGGGTTGTGTTGTGTTTTTTTTTCCTTCCCCTTTCCCTTTCTTTCTTTTTCTTTTTCTTTTTCTTTTTCTTTTTCTTTTATTTTTTTTGGCTTCGCTCCTCTTTGGCTGGACCGAGGCCCTTTTATCTAAAGCCCAATGCACAAACATATAGCTTAATGTGACTAGTGTTCTTCCTTTATTTCTTTCTCTATGGCAACCAATATGTTCCGCTCAGAAATGTTCCCCCATCAAGGAAACAAATGATCTGGAGGGAGCAGCTTTTCTGCGGCATCTGTTCCAAGGGAGCAGACAGAGTTAACCCCAGTCAAAAGGGAAGCTGGGCGCGTCAACAAGAAAGGGGGCACCAGAGGCTCTCCCCCCCCCCCACACCACCAACACCAGCACCCCCCCCCTCCCCGGATGAAACCGACACCTCCCCACTTTTACAAGCCCTCGCCTCCATTTGCCATAGCCATACACACACACACGCAGGGCATCATCCCCCCCCCCTTTGAGCCACATTTTAAAGTGACCGATTGATAAGGGGGGAGAAAGAGAGAGAGAGACTAGCAGCTCCTCCAAACGTGGAAAGAAAGAAGATTTAAGAAGATGATAGCAATAAATCAATTCTCTCAGCAAGAATTTGGCGGAGGGGAGGGGGGGGACACGGTAGCCATCGGAGGATAGTCCCTATAGGTCACCCCATAGAAAGACGGGAAAGTTTCTCCTAGAGAGCCCCATCTCCCACCCACCCACCCACCCATTTCACTTTCTCTCCCCCACCCCCCATCAACACACACACACACACACACACACAAGTCCTTGTTGTTGTTCTTGCTACAAAATGAAGGGGATGGAGGGGGGATTCAGGGTCTAAAAGTGGGGTTCAGGAGGGTGAGAAGTGGGGGGGTCGGGCAAAAGTCTCTACAAATTGGGCAATGCGAGGAGAAGTCGGCTTCCTTGGCCATGCTCCGTCCTCCTCCTCCGAGAATCAAAGGAAGGGATGTCCTGGTTAGTTGTGATTGATTCGGTTCTTTCGGAGGGACTTTCACTCCAGATCCGGAGAGGTTGTGCTTAACCGTAGGTTCCCTGGTTAACAACGTTAACTCTCCAGCCTCCTCTTCTTCCTCTGCCCTCCAGTTCCCCCCACCCTCCAAAACCTGGTGCCTTTCCCAAGAGGTCATGGCAGGTGCTTAAGTCCTCTCTTGCTCTCCTCAACCATCACCACTGTACCCCACCACCATCACCTCCTTTTAAACTGGTGGTGTTTAAAAACTAGCTGGTTGTGCATGGGAGGAAGAACACCACCTCCTGGTCCTGAAGATCACTGGTAAATAGTAAACACTGCTACTTGCTGGCTCATCTCCCAATCTACTACTCTCTTACATCGAAGTAACTAACTCTCCTTCCATCCCCCCCCCCCCCATACCATACCAAAGTCTCCGAAAGTGTACTACTAATCTAGTAACTAAGAAGTGTTTTGTTCTCCTTGGAATGACTTCAGGTTAATCTTTCACCTAGGCGTTAGAGAAAAAGAGGATAGGTGGTGGTGAATTATTATTATTATTATTATTATTATTATTATTATTATTATTATTATTATTATTATTATTATTATTATTTCTCCCTTTCAGGGACAGACACGCACACTTCTAGAAGGTAACAGTGGAAAAATATTTTTTTAAAAAAATATGCAGGGAGGGGGAGGAAAGATAAAAGCACTCACCAAAAGGAGGTCCCGGATTTTAGAGAATTTGGAATTTTTTTTAAAAAAAAAAAGTGTTTTGTAGTCGGTAAAGCAGCGGAGAGGAAAATTCGGGTTCTCAACTGCAGCCCCAAACGATCCAGGGTAAGATTTTCCTTTGCACTGACTCCACTAAGCCCAGCTCTCCACTAGTCTATTATTTTCACCAAAATATATGAAAATTTATGCAAATGAAAATCAGCACTAACTGTTCTCCCCTTGTTATACTTTGGATTTTTCCCCCCAGACAAAGCAATCACATTCTACAGGAAAGCAGGGTTGGGGGGGGTGAATTGTTGGGGGATGGGAGGAAGGATTAAGTTTCTCTTTTATTTAAAAAAAAATTAAAATAAAATAAAATCTGGGGGGGGGAATAAAACGTCAAACTCCGCTTGTAAAATTCTTTGTTTTATGGATGCACTGTATTTCAGGATACTGCTTGAGTCTTCTCTATTATTATTAGTGTTGTTGTTATTATTATTATTATTATTATTATTGGTGTTAGTATTACGACGGTGGGTCTGCAGAGGAGCTATCACGTTTCATCAGGCCACCTGAGACGGCTTTTGAAAGCGTGTACTGTGAAATTCATCGCCGTAATTTAGACAAAATCCTCACTGTATATTAATGAAAGACGGCCCCATGGCACCGCTCCTATCCTCCCCATTCAGTGTAAACAAAACCACGAGACTCACTCGGGTTTTGAGCCTGATCCAAGCAAAATCGGCTGGAAAAGAAAACATGGGGTTCTGGCACTGGGGCTATTCAAGCCGCTGCACCTGGAGATCTCGCTTTTTTATTCAATGAAATCTGTGTTAGATCCTTTCCCCCCCCCCCCCAACACACACACACACACACACACACACACACCCCTGTCTGTATATATCTGGAAAGAAGGGAAACCTCTGGAAGACACACGGAGGGCGGGGGGGGGGGGGACACAAAACGAAGAAGGATGGGGGGGGGCTCTTTACCTCTTGATGGGGGTTTTTTTTTTCCCCTCAACCTACCTAAAATGGTCTCTTTTGACTATACAAGCAGGAGCTGGACTAAACCAGGGCTCGCCAGATCTTTCTGGCCAGGGAGCTCCCCCCCCACACACACACACACAAATGCAATCGGAGGGACTTTCTTTCTTCGCGTTGTGTAGTTGCACAACTTCATGTAAATATATATATTTAACACAGAGAGAGAAAGAGAGAGAGAGAGACCCTCAATGCTCAGAGCCACACACTCAAATGGGAAGGGAGGCACATTCCCTGAGAGAGCTGGGGGGGGGGGGAAGAGACTACACACACAACTACACACACACAACTACACACACAAAGACGCCACCCTCTTTCGCCAAGCCCTGAATGTCCGAATGGGGCGATTTCTCTGGAAATCCCCGAGGAGGGTTCAATTTGCCCTTGTTTTGCTTGCCACTTTCTCTTTTTTCTTGGTTCACTGAGGTTGCCTCTGTGCGGCGGCGTTTCCGCTTGGTCGCATCCTTCTCTCTCTCTCTCCTTCCTTCCCTCCCTCCTTCTCTCTTTTCTCTCTTTTTTTTCTCTCTCCCTTTCTCCTCCTTCCCTCCCTCTCCTCTCGCTTGCCCTCCCGCCCACCTTAACTCTTTCAGCTGGACTAGCCAAGGTTTGTTTCATCCAGTCTGGTCTATAGCCTGCAAAATGCCACTAGATCGTTGATGTGATTTCTTTCTTTCTTTCTTTCTTTCTTTCTTTCTTTATGAAATCCTGTTTGTAGAAAACAGAGTCATTCTGCGATCGGAAAGGAATTTCCTTGTTTGAAACGAGAGGGGAGAGGGGGGGAAACAAGTAAATAACCACACAATCAATCGTGCCTTGACATAATTTAAAAACAGGGACAGATGCTAACAGAGGAGATCTCTCTCTCTATCTTTCTCTTCCTCTAGATTAAGGTAAATTATGGTTCTGCGTAAGAAACCTCGGAGCGTCCCGAATTGGGGCTTTTTTGAGGTGGAGGGGGAAGACACAGAGAAATGCTTGGAAGGATGGATGAGAAAGGAAAGGAAAGGAAAGGAAAGGAGGAGTAAAACAAAGAAGTGTGAGGCCGGGAGAGAAGTCACGACGGAGGAGGGCTGGAGAAAGAGAGAGGAGAGAGACCCTCTGGCCTTAACCTCTGTCCGGTCCGCGTTTGGAGGACCACTCCGCCCCCCATCTTTCTGCATCTTTGCCCAAGAGAAGCACCCACGGAAGCGCAAACTTTACAAGGCAGCCGAGGGATCTCTCATTCCCACGATCCTCACCCTCCACACACTTTGAAATTGCATTGTGCTCTATGAGCTTGGCTAGGATATGGGCACTGGCGACCAGAGGCTCTCTTGCAATCCGCCAAGCCAGCCCTATAGGGCTGAAACGCGGTGTAGGATGATGCCTCTTCAAGGCGCCGTGGACCAGAGGCCGTCTTCCAACGTCAGCCCCACAGGGGGGAAATCCATTGTGGGGTGATGCCTACCCTGCGTTGTAGGATGGGGCCTCTTCAGGGCGCTGTGGACCAGAGGCAGCATCCTATAGGTCTACAGCGCCCATCAGAGGCAGCATCCTAGGCAAGCCAGGAAGACCAATACAATTATGGTCCACAGCGCCTGTAAGAGGCATCATCCTACACTGCATTCCAGCCCTGTGGGGCTTTCTTGGGGAATTGCAAGGCGTCCTCTGGTCTGGACCACAGCGCCCTTAAGAGGCAGCATCCTACAATGTATGGTAGGCATCATCCTACACTGCATTTCAGCCCTCCTCTGGTCCGCCCTTAGCGCCCACCCAAGGCAGTCCAGTAAGGATCCATGCAATCTGAGAGTGGCTCTTCATATCTCCCCCCACACACACACACACACACTCCCTGCTCCCATTCTCTCCCTTTCTCCCCCACCCTCACACACACACACACACACACACACACACACAGAGCCTCTGCCGCCTCCCTCTTGCGAGCTGAGCTCCCAGAGAGACCTCCGCTGTATTCATTCTCCGGGCTCCAAGAGTTAAGATGTTGGGGGGGAGGGGAGGGGAGGGGAGGGGAGGGGAGGGCTGGAGGACCCCAAGAGGGCGGGGCCGGGGGCGGGGGGAGAGGCCGGGCCGCTTTCCAGCCTCCACCACCCTTTGCCTAAATTAAAAAGCAACCAATCGGAACGGGCGGAAGGGGGGGCTTGGGAGTCCAGCGCCCGTCCACCCCCAGGCTGCCAATCACCCAGCGGGTAGCCAATCAGCGGGGGCCCTCGCGCTCGACTTCCTTGTGTTTTGGGGGGGTGGGGGGGTGGGGGTGGCGGTGGGTGAGCGGAGGGTAAACAGTCGACAGTCCCCGCTCAGTGAGGGAGGGACAGAGAGAGAACTGTCAGAGGGAGAGAAAGAGGGGAAGAGAAGAAGAGGAGGAGGAGGAAAAGAAGGGAAAGGGGGAGGAGGAAGAAGAGGAGGAGGAGGAGGCGACGGCGGCGGCGAGGGCAGAGGAAGAGAAGAGCAGAGCAGAGCTGCTGGGCTCCAGCCCCACCAGAGGACGCTTGGCCAGCCCTGGCAGCCCACTTCCCCGCCGGAGTTCGTGGCTACTAAAGGATACCATCTTGGCTCGCTTCTCCTTCTTCTTCTCCTTCCTCCTCCTCCTTCAGACAGAGACTGGAGCCTCCGCTTCTGCCCTCTCGCCTCCTTTATTTATTTATTTATTCATTCTTTCAACTCCCATCTTCTTGTGACATTTTCTACCTCGCTCCGAATTTTTTTTCCTCCTCTTCCTCCCCCCCCCAACTTTTATTGTTTGTTTGGGGTTGTTTTTTTGTTTTGTTTTTCATTTTGGCGGGAGAGGAGCCTAAAAGGACCTTTCTGATATTTTGTGTGTGAGAGAGAGAAAGAGAGAGAGAGACTCCTTTGGTTTGTTCCCCAACCATGTGAAGGGAGGAAAAGAAACAAAAGAAGAAAAAGATCTGGGACTTGAAAGTGGAGGGAAGAAGAAACCGAGCAGCATGTCTTCTCCGGCTTCTTTGGTTGTTGCCAAAGGACTCTGCTTTCCCCGGCAGCCCAGCGCTTCGGCCCGGAGGCAACTTTGAGCCATGCTGCCTCCTCCTCCTCCTCCTCCTCCTCCTTCTCCTTCTCCTCCATCGCCGCCGCCTCCGCTTCGCCTCCTCCGGTGCTCCTGCTCCTGCTCTTCTTCTTCTTGCTCTTGATCTTCTTCTTCTTGTTGTTGTTGCTGTTGTTGCCGCTTTGGCCAGCGTCGCCAGAAGTTTTCTTAGGACACAAACAAAACTTGGGCACTGAAAAAGAAAAGAAAGGGAGGGGGTTGAGGGAAGGAAGCCAGCTCCAGGAACGACCGCGAAAGAGGGAAGGAAGGAAGGAAGGAAGGAAGGAAGGAAGGAAGGAAGAGAAAGAGGCGCCGGGTGCGTGTCTTTCTGTGTGTGAGAGAGAGAGAAAGGGGGGTCGAAAGGCAAGGAGCCCACACGCACCTCATTCACTCCATACAAAGCCTCCCAGGCGGGGGAAGCAGGGGGACAAAGTTTCTCTCTGGCGGGAAGGAAGGAAGGAAGGAAGGAAAGGAAGGAAGGAAGGAAGGAAGGAAGGAAGGAAGGAAGGAAGGAAGGAAGGAAGGGGGGAAACCCACCGAGAACCAGAGGACCCAGAAACGGAGGGAGAAAGAGGCTCCTCCTGAGGGAGTGAAGGGGGAAGAAGCCAAAAGGGGAGTCTCGGCCGGGTGACCTCCCTTCCCTCCCCGCTTTATTTCCCGCTCTTCCCCCCCTCCCTCCCTCCCTCCCTTATAGCTGACTATCCTCTATAACCTCTACATTCACACACACCTATACCTATAGATACATAGATATTAGTAGTAGCAGTAGTAATAATAATAGTATTCCCCCCCCCCCCAGTAATGTTTGCGCTGCTGCTGCTGCTGCTGAGGCTAGCACCCCTAACAGGTGAATTGCTCTAAGAACCGGCCTGAGTGGCGTGAAGGGGGAGAGAGAGAGAGAAGGAAGGAAGGAAGGAAGGAAGGAAGGAAGGAAGGAGAAGGAGAAGCGCAGGGTCTCTTCCCAGTGCTGGTGGTGTGTCTTTTGTTTTTCCATTTTTTTTTCCAATTGCTCCTATTTTTCTCCAATTTTTTTCCCAAATGCTCCTATTTTTCCTCTAATTTTTTTTCCAATTTTTTCCCAGTTGCGCCTATTTTTCCTCCAATTTTTTTTCCCAATTGCTCTTATTTTTCCTTCTAATTTTTGGCTCCAATTTTTTTGCTCCTCTCTCTCTCTCATATATATATACACACTCACACTCATTCCCCCCCCCGCCGCTGTGTTTCCCGGGGCTCCCCACCGGGGGAGGAGAGCTTTGGGCCCCGGAGGGCGCTCCCTTTCCCTTTCCCGCAGCCGCGGGGGAAAGCTCGCCGCCGGCCGGCCGAGGCTGGCTGGCGGGCGGGCACCGGGGCGAGGATTCTCCTCACACACTACTGGGCGGCGGAGGCTGGAGTGCGCGGCGGCGGCGGAGGCGGAGGCGGTGGAGGGCCCGGGGGAGGCAGGCCGGCGGCGGCTGCGGCGGCGGCGGTGGCCACGACGGCGGCGACCATGGCCACGGCGGCGTCCAACCCCTACCTGGCCAGCAACAGCATCCTCTCGGCGGGCTCCATCGTCCACTCCGACGCCGGCATGCAGCCGGGCAGCGTGGCGGTCACCTCGGTGTCCGGAGGAGGAAGCGGCGGCAGCGGCGGCGGAGGAGGAGGCGGGGGCGGAGGGGGCTACCGGGGCGACCCCTCTTCGGTGAAGATGGTCCAGAGTGACTTCATGCAGGGCGCCATGGCGGCCAGCAACGGAGGCCATATGCTCAGCCATGCCCACCAGTGGGTCACCGCCCTGCCCCACGCCGCAGCCGCCGCCGCAGCAGCCGCAGCCGCCGCCGCTGCAGCGGAAGCCGGCTCGCCTTGGTCCACCAGCCCCGTCGGGATGACCGGGAGCCCCCAGCAGCAGCAGCAGCAGCAGCAACAACAGCAACAGCAGCAACAGCAGCCCGACGTGAAGGGAGGCGGCGGGAGGGACGACCTGCACTCGGGGGCGTCTCTGCACCACAGGCCGCCCCCGCCGCCCCCGCCGCCGCCGCCTCACCTGGGCCCCCCGCACCAGGGACACTGGGGGGCCACCACGGCCGCCCACCTGCCCTCCATGGCCGGCCAGCAGCAGCAGCAGCAGCAGCAGCCGCTCATCTACTCCCAGCCCGGGGGCTTCACGGTCAACGGGATGCTGAGCCCGCCGCCGGGGAGCCAGAGCTTGGTCCACCCGGGTTTGGTGAGGGGGGACACGCCGGAGCTGGGCGACCACCCGGGCCACCACCACCACCACCATCACCACCACCACCCGCACCAGCATCCCCACCATGGAGGCGGAGGCGGCGGGGGCGGCGGCGGGGGCGGCGGAGGGGGCCTGAACAGCCACGACCCCCACTCGGACGAGGACACGCCGACCTCGGACGACCTGGAGCAGTTCGCCAAGCAGTTCAAGCAGCGGCGGATCAAGCTGGGCTTCACGCAGGCCGACGTGGGCTTGGCGCTGGGCACTTTGTACGGCAACGTCTTCTCGCAGACCACCATCTGCCGCTTCGAGGCCCTGCAGCTGAGCTTCAAGAACATGTGCAAGCTGAAGCCCTTGTTGAACAAGTGGCTGGAGGAAGCCGACTCCTCCACGGGGAGCCCCACCAGCATCGACAAGATCGCGGCCCAGGGGCGCAAGAGGAAGAAGCGGACCTCCATCGAGGTGAGTGTCAAGGGGGCCTTGGAGAGCCACTTTCTGAAATGCCCCAAGCCCTCCGCCCAGGAGATTACGAACCTAGCGGACAGCCTGCAGCTGGAAAAGGAGGTGGTCAGGGTTTGGTTTTGCAACCGGAGGCAGAAAGAGAAGCGCATGACCCCGCCGGGGATCCAGCAGCAGACGCCCGACGACGTCTACTCCCAGGTCGGCAACGTCAACTCCGACACGCCGCCCCCGCACCACGGACTCCAGGGGGGCGTGCAGTGAAGGGACGGAGCCACGGGCAGAGAGAGAGGCAGCCCCAGAGGGAGGGAGGGGGGATGGAGGGGGGTCAGGAGAGAAGAAGGGAACCCAGGAGGAGAGAGAGAGAGAGAGAGAGAGAGAAAAGGAAAAGTGGTTGGGAAGTCAAGGTGGGTGAGTGGGTGGAAAGGAAAGGAAAGGAAAGGAAAGGAAGAAGAAGAAGGAGACTTGCCAACACAACCCACACAACCCACACAACCCACACTCTGCTCTTGGACTCTCTCACTCCCACCCCTTCCTTGAGACTCACACATCTCTGGAAGAAGACTTGCCCAGTCCAGGGATATTAATCCTGCCTTACAGGGGTGAGAAGGAGAGCGGGGTTGGGACCCCAAATGCACACACACACACACGCACAAAGTATGGGTATTCCCTCTGGTGACAACAGAGCAAAACAATAGATCTCCCTTTGGTGGGGGTGAGGGTGGTGATGGTTGCAGCCCTGAGGTTTTCCTCTTCTTCTCTCTCTTTCTCGCTCGCTCTCTGCGCCCCTGCTCCGTTTGTCCAGCAAGAGCCTCAAACCCATCAGCTGTTTTAAAGGATTGCCCTATAAATCCCCGAGGAAAGGTATTTGTCTCACTATTATCCCACGTACACGCACCGGCACACTTGTCCCCCCCCCCCCCCCAGACACACACACACACTCAGACACAAGTGCGAGAGCAAAATCACTACTTTTAATGCACTCCCTCCTTCCTGGAACTTTAGTTGTTGGGTTTTTGTTTTCTTGGCCAAAGTGTATTATTTTGGTGGAAGGTGGGAGTCTCTGCTTTTTTTGAGGGGGGGGAGGGAGGGAAAGAAGCAGTATTCTGCCAAATGGAAGGCTCTCAACTTTCTCAAGTTATGGGGCAAATAAAAAGAAATAAGGCTGGCAGCAGTAAAAAGAAAATAAAGAGGGGGAGACAAGCAGCCCTGTTAGAAAAGCAACTTTTTATGATAAATCAGGAGAAAAGGAGAGTGGAGGGAGGAGGAGGAAGAAAGAATGAAAAGGAAAGGAAGAAAGGAAGGAAGAAAAAGAAAGACCCGCAGATGGAAAGCTGACCCTGAAAAAGAAAAAGAAAACGAGGGAGGGAGGGAGGGAGTCGGGGGAAGCAAAGTGAGATTGTTGATCTTTAAACTTGGAGCCCTGTAGGATTTCACATGAATTAAGGGAAACAGCGACATAAAGGGAATAATTCAGGGCTGTCAGAGTTATGCTCCTGAAGGCTGCCAATCACCCTGGATATTTTTTTTTAAGGAAGTTCACTGCTAATTTTTTAATTAATATTTTTTATTTTTTATTTCTGGACTAATTCAGATAAAGGGATTTTAAAAGGACTGGGCATCTTCAGCTGCACTTATCTGAACTTCTCTCCTAAAACCGTTGCCAACTTGATTGAATGGGTGCTGTGGAGGTGATTATATAATACTGCCATTTCCTCGCAGTGTTTTTGGTAGGTTTTAATAAACAGAACTTTTCAACAAACAAAACGAAAAAAAAAAACACGAAAAAAGACGGCAATAGAGAAATGTTTAGATCCGTTGTTGATCTAAAAAAAATTTGCTTTATATTTTCATTAAATGACTTCTTTTAATATTTTATTCAGAATACCTATGAACTGCTGCAAAACGGTAATTTATTTTTCCCCAGATCTTGTATTACGTGTTTTTTTCAGACGAGCACAAATTTTAAAAATGAAATGGAAAAAAAAATATGGACAGCTATTAGGTAATAAGGGTATCTTTTGATGTGATAATTTGATTGTAATTTAATTTGAGTAGTGATTCCGTAAGAGCTGATTGAGAAAAAATAAATTTGTTAGAATGAAATAGTCTTTGTCTGATGCATAAAAAAAACAAACCAACCCTAATGTGTGGAGTAAGTTTTCTTAAGAAAATCCTAGAAACCTTCTCAGTGACGGGATCAGAGATAGAAGAAACCTGCTTTCTGTAGCCTATTTATTTGTGATATTTTGGTGTGTTTAGGGGGGGGGGGGTAGAGGGAATCCCCACTTCTCCAGTATTGGTCAGGTTAGCCTTTTAGAAGTAGGTCTCCCCCTTTAAAACCCATCCCCAGCTCCACAATCTAGATCAAAACACTGACCATGTACAACTGGGATGATAAAGCAAGGCTTTAGAACAGAAAGCCATTGTATAATTCCTCATTTCAGGTTCAGCCTGAGCACCATATTTTCTTTCCAGGTGATCAGCTATCATCTTTTCAGCTTTCCTTCCCAGGCGCCACTTTCCCTTTCCAAAACATAAGGCATGCCATCCTGATTTGTCAGACAATAGATTGTTTTGATAACGTTTGAGGAGCATAACTTTTGAAAAATTATTTCATTACTCGCTGGGATTTCAAAAGCGGTGCTTGTCGATCAATATGCATCCAAGGAAGAAAGTATTCCCAGCTTTTAGCCAGTCTGTCTGGTAGTTTACAGCTGTTGTGTTGCTTTAAGGAGAGGTGTGTGGTGTGTGGAATGGACTCAGATATTTCAGTGTTTTCTCTCCACTCCTTTTAGAAGAAATGTGAGTGTTGTTGATATTAGGGGATGCTCTGCTTAAAAGAAGCAGGCTACTCCCATCACTGTTTGTTGTTGTAGTAATCCTGGGAAGCTACAGAAATATTGGGAGGTTGTGAAGCCACCTTGGCAATGTTGTGGTATCCAGATAGAAAAGCTGGTCCAACAACCCCCCTGAGGAGGAAAGGGGGAGCGGCTGCATCTGATCATGATGATGAATATAAGGTTTCAGTGGACGGTTCAGCTCTTTTTCTTTCCCTGCGGTATGGTCACAAGAGTGGTTTAAAACAAGGAAACTACTGTATATTAATTCCTTCGCGAGGAATCTCGCTTCCAAAGGAAAGTAGCAAATGTTGATGGGCAGCGTCCAAAGAGGGAGGGATGGGAGAGGGGAGGAGACCATACTATTTCTTCTCTTTGAGCTATTTATTCCAGAGGAAGAAGACCACGGTTTTCCAACCAGAAAAGAGGAAAGAAAGGAAAAGGAAACGCTAGGATTCCCGTTACTATTGTAAGGGAAACTAGAAAACAGGCTTTCCAGTGGGGAGACCTTAAAGTTGCTTTTACCTGGGGGATACTACCAGTTGGTGGGAAAATATCTTCTCTTTCAACCCAAAGGAAGGGATGGGAAGGATGGAGTGAGATGGGTTGTTAGGTTTTGTTTTTGTTTTGTTTTTCCTTTCAAAATATAAGGTCTATTTGCTTGCTTTGATTGTTATTTGGTTATTGGATGTGGGTGACAAACAGAGAGCTAACAGCAAGCTCTCTTTTTATTTTGTCTTGTTTTGTTTGCTAAGAAGATAACCTGTGGGAGCTTAAATTTTAGGCTACCACTTTTGGAAGCAAGGATTTGCAATATATATATATATATATATATATATATATATCCACCTTTGTGCCCTTCTAGTGCACAAAGGTGAACCTAAGGAGATGATTGCCTTTACCTCCAGTCCTCTGGTATATATGGAAGTGTTTCAGGTTGCAGGTCCATGTTAAGGCATGTCAAAATGTGCAGAGATGAAAAGCTTGGTTTAAAGTTTATATTGTTATAGCATGTAAATAAGGAAAGTCATATTCCGTGTCACCAGATGTATTAATGACCCTGGCCATTGTAAGCAAGCAAGCAAACTCTGGACACACTTTCCTGGAAGGAAGCCTCATTGAGTATAATGGAGCTTACTTCTAAGAAACATTAGGGTTGCACTGCTGGTCATTCCCCCCATATTCTTTTTTACCTGAAATGGCGAAGGCAAGTCAACATATTTTTTGCAGAGAGTTGTCTTTAACCATTCCTAGTTTTTATAATATTTAAATACTTTACATCCCTCCTTCATTTTTCCAGTCTTTTCCTAAGTCGTCCTCCCAACCCTCCAGTTGCCCAGCTAACTTCTCATCACAATCCCGTCCAAATTTCAGCCATTAAATAATTTTCCAAATATATATAAAGTGATCACCTCAGTGTTGCTGACCCTCAGTTTTCAGGATTCAAGCAAAAGCCTCCAACCTGAGTTTAAATGACAGCAGTTTGGACTTTTTTCCTTTCCTTTCCTTTCTTAAAAAAGAAAGAAAGAAAGAAAGAAAGAAAGATTATCTTTCAGGTTAGCGACTGGCGTTTGCATATTTTAGTGGTTGAAAACTTGTTTTGTATGGATTTTTTTTCAGCTGCATCTTTAGGGAACCATCGACTCTAATACGAAATGCAGTATATAGTATTGATAATTTTTATCAATGAGTGTCCATACCTTTAACACTTACGCTTGGGGTTTGTTCTTTGTTTTTTGTTTTGTTTTTTTAAAGATTATATATTTGTAAAATATCCTGTCGAAAACAACAATATAATGTTGTATTTATTCGTTTATTTTTGTAATAAATGGAACAACCTCTTCAAACAGAGACACTTCTATATCTTTGCAGATATATATTATACATATCTGTCTATTAAGAGGGGGACAATATTTGCATATAAATAGAGGAAAAAATAAATCTCTGGCTGCCAGCTCTTAGAGATAAAACCGGGAGCTCCTTTTTGGCGGCGTGTGGTTGAGTTTGCATGATTGGAGTTCCAGGGTGATTAATCAAATCCTAAAACGGAAGCAACAAGTCTTGGCCCTGCCTGCAGCCTCAGATGTAATTATTTAGGAGAGGGACCAAATGTCCTAAGTCCGGGTCTGTGGCTGTTCCAAGAAAGTGGGTCGACAGTGGCAAGATGGAAGGCTAAAAGGAGAAGGCGGCTGGGAAGAGCTGCTAGTGGGGAGGCTGAAAAATGGGTGCCCGTTTTCCTGTAACACCAGGGGGATCTGGGATGGTGGTGATGGTGGTGATGGTGGTGAGGATGCTTCAGCTGCTCCAGGGAGATGTGGACATAGCGGATAGACAGTGGTCAACCGGCCAGTGGTCTTCTGAATGCTTGACCCAGAGAGGTTGACCCCTCCACTCCCTTTCTTGCCAGGTTAAGGATTGCTCAAGGATCGTGGGTATCGAAGGAAAGGTGGTCAGTGGGAGAGGGGTTCGTGGGACAGGAGCCCTCCTCTTATCTGTGGGCTCAGGATCCAAGTCTACTGACTTCTCTGGACCTTACCCCAGAAGGGTGTGAGCCAGAACCCCAAAGGTCTTGCCTGCCAGCAACAAAAGTCTCCACTGCAGCCGGAGGTGGACTTGAGACCCATCCCAGGCGCCCCTCCTGAAGGCCAAGGCAGCCTCGGACGGCCACGTTGCAGCTGGACCGGATGGACATCCCGGGAATGACGTCACTCGCCTCCTCAGACTTCCAGAAGTCCACCCATCCGGGGACTTGGGAGACTTCCCTGCTAGCCCCCAGAAAAGCAAGACCCATTGAAGTGGGAATATATAGGATTGTGGTGGAAAGGAAACCAGGACTCGCCTTGCTGCTGGTTTTCAGAGTTTGGGGGGGGGGTATTCCCCCCTCCCCCTTGGTCTATAACTTGCCGATGGGGGACCTCAGCCTCAGAGGATGGCAATGGCAAACCCCTCTGAAGAAATTTGCCCTGAAAACCCATGATATGTCCACCGCCTTAGGGTCGCCATAAGTCGGAAACGACTTGAAGGCAAACAACTAGGTCTTTATTTTTCTGGCGAGATGGGGAGGGGGATCGTCAGGATCTGAGTAGATCCTCCAGTCCACACAAAACAAAACTCTTAAAAAGAAATAAATGCCTCTCACTTGTATGGGACTCTATGAAGTATGTTCATTCATAGGCGGACTCTTTAAGAAGCTATCCCCACACCGGTTGAGGCGAAGCAGTCCTCTTGAAGCTACAATCCCAGCAGTCTGCTTTCATAGGACTGTGTGACTCAAGGTGTTTTAGAGGATTTCCAGTATTGTTGTATGCTAGTTTATTTAGGAATGGACCCATTGAATTTAGGAGGGCTTCCCTCAGAGGGAAGGAAGATATAGGATGGCTCTGAGAAGCTGGGTGGTGAGAGATGTTGCCTTTCCTTGTAGGGATACTCTTGTGGCCACCCTATAGGCCCTACAAGGGGGTGAGATTTTGAAAGATCCGACATGTTGAAAGCCTGTCCTGTGTGAGTCTCCAAATCATGTTGTGTTTGTGAACTGAAGCAGGTGGATAAAATTGTATCTGTTTTACTTTAATCAAGTTGACCGATGGAGTCGCAAGATATACGAATTGCTTGTCTCTTGCCGTAAACGCAAGGGTTTACATCCTCAAGGTCTGGCCTAGGTCAAGCCCAGAGAGGAAGAATCCCAAAAGGTTTCTTTTGGGATTGAGGAAGAAACCAAAAGGTTTCGATCACCGTCCGGGAGTCAGGGGCTTGCATCTGCCTCGCTCTTGGCAGCCTTTTGCTTGATCCTTCTTGTCTCCTTCTTCTTTTTGCAGGATCTATGGGGGTGGCCAGGCTCGGGGGGGGGGGAGGTCTCCCGAAAAAAATCTTCCCAGATGTTGGAGTGAAATAGTTTCTGTGAAAATACTAGAGAGAAAGAGAGAGAGGAAGGGAAGGGAAGGGAAGGAGGGGGGACTGGAGGAACTCCCCTCCGATGCTTGAGTAATGGGTGGCTAAGATCAGGTGGATGAATGGGGCTGCTTGGCGATGTAATGGGCCTTGGCGCTTACAGAGAGGGAGGAGGAGGAGAGGAGGCAGCGACGGATGGAGGGATGGAGGAGAGAGAGAGAGAGAGAGAGAGAGAGAGAGAAAGGAAAAGCGATGCTGCTGGGCTTCAGCCTGGAGGCTAGCTGCCCTCCCTCCCTGGATCTGCTGAGGGCTGGAAATGGAGGAAATGTTGCAAGATGTCAGCATTCTCCCTTCCCCTCCTCAGATAGGATTCTCCTGCCTGCAAACTCTGCTGTCTCCCCTCATTCAAACGTCCCATTTGCTCCTACGGAATCACAGGGCAATAAATGCCTTGGTAAATTGGTAACCAAACCATGTGACTCCTGTCCCTGCCTTTTAGGAAGTTTTCTCTCACACCAAAGAGGCTCTCCTGCATCTATGCGATCCCTCATCTTCCTCTTCCCTCAACTTCCTTCGGAAAGATGGTGAGAGAAAGATCTCTTCTTGTACCTGGACTATTCATTAGCTAGGTTAGGATGTAGCCTCTACGCATACGTAGAGTCAAGCCTAGGAAACTTTTGTTGAAACTGGAAGCTGCTTGTGTTATTTCTGAATCAGTCTCAGTTGCCAGAGAAGCATTCTTAGACAAAGAACCATCCTCTGCTCCTCTGCTCATTTAAAGCTGGACTCTAACAGGCCTGGCTTGGATATTTGGGATGTTTAAATGCTGTGGTGGTTGTGTGTGTGTGTGTGTGTTTTGGGGGGGGGGATTTGTTTCCTTAGCAAAGGCTGAAGCCTTAGGAAACTTGAATTCCCCACAGGAAAGCTCCCTGGAGCACCAGATCCTGGAGAGGGAAACTGCGCTTGTGGGGCTGGGGATCTGGGGACAGAAGGCGAGGATCAAGTGGGTCCCTTTCCACCTTCCCTGCTGCAGCCTGGACCAGCCTGGCTCCATCAGGGCCAGCTGCTGAAGCTACTCTATGTATCCCCCAATTTGAGATGGAGTATTATGTGGGGGTGTGTGTGCGTGTTTTGTTGTAGTTTGGGCTTGTTTTCTGTTCTTCTTCCCCTTCTCGTGGAGACCTTTCAGCCAAACGCTGGATCCTTGCTGGAAGATTTAAATTTCGCGGATGAATTACCATAAGCGGGTTGCTTAGCAACTAAAATGAAGCAGGGCTGAGAATATGCAAGCTTTTCTTTTCTTTTCTTTTCTTTCTTTCTTTTTTGGTGGTAGTCTCATTAATAAAAGAGCCACTCTGACACAGCAACCTGACTTTGGATCATTGCAACTTCTATAAAAGCCAGCGGAGAATACAAGGCGGTCCTACCATTGATTTCCAGAGCAGAATGGGGTGTGAGTGTGTGTCCGTGTCCTGGATGTGCCTTTAAAAGCTCCATCTGAGGGGTGGAGTGGGGTTGGGTTTGGGTTGAAAGTGGGGCTCCCCGACCCACTTTCCTTGAAGCAAATCCGCCTGACATCCGAGTAAACGCACCGCGAAGGTTGCTTTGTAAAGGCGCTTGGCCTAAAACTACGTTTCTTGAATGGCCCTGGATCTTGGTGACTCCCCAGAAACGAAATCTAAAGGTTGCTGTTGTTTTTTTAAAACGGGAAAATATTCAGCATCCCTTTCTTGGCCTCACTTCCACCCAGTTTCTCCCTGCTTAGGTTCAAAAAATAGGACAATATTGGGAGACAAGGGTTCCAAACAGTAAGAATCATACCATGTGAGTGAAGAGGGAATATTTCACACTTTTGCGACCACAGCCAAAGAGCCAGAATGGATCAAGTGTGGTCACCAACTCCTTCACTCCGTTATCCAAGATTTAGGAGGTTTTAGCCTAAGAAAACCCTATGAAATTCATGGGATCGCAAAGATCTAGAAACCATTATGAAATTCATGGGATCGCCATAAGTGGACAGACAACTTGAAGGCACACACACTTGTCTGTTTGCTTTAATAAGTTCTCTTAAAGTTTTATTCCAGGCTTGTTTTTCAATGCAGAGTTGAGCCTTAGGTTCCCCTTTATCGCTTTTATATGCCTTCTAGTTGCCTACCGACTTATGGGGACCCCATGAATTTCATAGGGTTTTCTTAGGTGAGGAATGCTCAGAGTTAGTTTTGTCTGTTCCTTCCTCCGAAATATCTGTCTGTTCCTTCCCACAGCCCCATGTATTCTTTGGTGGTCTCCCATCCAAGTACTAACCAAGTCTGACCCTGCTTAGCTCCCAGAATCCGACAGGATCTGTTGCCTTTTTAGTATTTAGGCCTTATCGCATTTATACTGCACCATTGTTCAAAAGCTTCGGGTCCTGGTTCCCTGCCCTTTAGATCCATAACTCTCAACTTTTCTGCCAACATGCAGACCTTCAGAGGAAACAAGTCAGCTGCAGTCAATTCCGTGCAAAGAGCCAGAATATTTCCACAGGTAATTAACCTATGTCTAGTTCAGTATTATTTTATAACGGCTTTTAATCTCTTCATTTTATGAACAACTACTCGTTGGTTCTTCAGCTGATACGGTTTAAAGGAAAATCAGAAATAGGCCACGATGCAAGCTTTCTCCTTGCATTGGCTTCATGGGGGGGAATTGATAAATTTTAGGACTGTATCAGAATCCCTGAAACTGAGATACGCACACAAAATCCGCACTACTATTTCATACCGTGGAAGATAAATTATTTTATTGAAAGGAGAAATGATTGTTTTAGAAGAAAACGTGTAGAAAGTGTAGGAAACCTGGGGTACTCTCTTTACATAAATGCCATTTTTAACCTCCTCCTTACCTCCTTTTGAGACAGTGGAATGGCTCCGGAGGAGTCTGGAGCAAGTTTGCCAGAGGTTTAACCCAACGATCTCAATCTGAAATCGCATTGCTTGGAGTAAATCCATCTTTTGGAAATCGGTCAGTCAGAGGGATGCGTGGATGGTGGGAATCTCACTTCCAAGATTTTAAAACTGAGGTGGAAAACCGACTATCCCCCTTCTCCTCATCCCAGTAATGGGGCGCTGAAGTTTGAAATCTTAGGCTCAGAGGTGACAAAAACGTAAAGCCCCATTTTATGCGTCCCTAAAAGAAGTCCCACTGAATTCATTAGGACTTAGCGAGGGTATGTAGAATGAAGCCCAGTTCTAGTAAGTTGTTGCTGTGTGCCTTCAAGTCATTTCTGTCTTATGGCGACCCTATCACGGAGTTTTCTTGGCAAGATTTGTCCCAGTGGGTTTCCAAGGCTGAGCCGGGATCTGAACCCTGGTCTAGTCCAACGCTCAAACCACTTCACCACACTGGCTCTCTCTTCTACTAAAGCCTTGCATAAGTCGCTTTGGAGATAGTTGGGTTTGTGTGGATGAGCAGATAGATGGATGGACAGATAATAGGTAGAAGCAACTACTGGGATAGAAAATGTGGCGGTAATATTTGCAGTGGACTCAGTGACCACCACTCCCTCAGAAGTTCCTGAGCTGAGATGGTTTGATCGCTGGACTAGGACTCTGGAGACCAGGGTTCAAATCTCCGCTTGGCCAAGAAAAACCACTGGGTGTCTTTGGGCAAGTCACACTCTCTTAGCCTTCAGTGAAGGCAAAGGCAAACCTTCCCCCCCCCCAAAAAAAAGTCTCTCCAAGAAAACCCCTCCATAAACTGGAAACTATTTGAAAGTGCACAACAACAACAACAACAACAAGCAGCAAACCTGTGATGAGGACTGTCCTCTCGGGGCCCATAGGGAGATATATTTTCCTAAGCGAGGAGGCCTTCAAAAGTTACAGCTGCCCAATCCATACAGGCTTGTAAGGTGCGAAATGTGGAGGAGCGCCAAAAAGTGGTGGTGGTGGTGGTGGTGTGCCTTCAAATCGGCGACCCTAAAGGGTTTTCTTGGCAAGTATTTTTTTTTTCCAGAGGGGTTTTTGTAGCCCCTTTGAGACTAAACTGAAAGACAGAAGTTGGCAGCATGAGCTTCCCTAGACTTCAGTCTACTTCCTCAGTAGACTGAAACTTAGGAAAGCTTCTGCTGCCAGCTTCTTTCTTTCAGCTAGTCTCCACGGTGCTTACAAGGGGCCTTTGCAGACTGCCAGAAATAGTGCAAATTGAGTCCACTTTAAATTGAGGCACTGCCCTGGCTCAGTGCTAGGGAATCATGGGAATTGTATTTTTTTATTTTATTTTTTTGAGACATTGAGCCTTCTCTGTCAGAGAGCTCTGGTGCCACAATAAATTCCAGTTCCCATAATTCCCTAGCACTGAGCCAGGGCAGTGCCTCAATTTAAAGTGGACTCAATTTGCACTATTTCTGGCAGTCTGCAAAGGCCCAAAGTCTCTCTACATACTGGTTCTACAGAGTTACACAGCTATCTCTTTGAATTCTTCAGAGGGGCTTTGCCATTGAAAGAGCAGTTCTGATCTATTACGCTGGCTATGGGCCCTAAGACATCTGTTCATTCATTCTGCTCTCTCTCTGACCCTCCAGGCCTCCTCCATCCCTGGTCCGCATCCCCTTCCTCTCAGCCTTTTAGGAGAAAACCCTCAACAATAGGGCAGCTTCCCATCGCTCTTTCCTTGCTTGGCTCGGGGGAAAGAAAGGATGATTTCACCCGCCCCACAACTGGAGGCGAAATAGCAGCCCCCTCTTTCCTAAAAGACCCCCAGACCTCTCTCTCTGGGGTCTCTTTTCTCCTTCCCCGGGGGATCCTCTGTCCTCCAGGTTTCCCGCCGGGTTTGGGCAAGGTCCAGCCAAAGTTCATCTCCAGGATTAATCTCTCTCTTCAGAGGAAGCGTGGAAGGGAGGTGTGTTTGTGTGTTGGGAGTGGATGATGGGACAAGCGGTGGAGAAGGGGCGAAAGAGGTGAAGGAAACCCCAGTAGGTCCGGGAGGATGTGTTCTTTTTGTCAGTTATAAAGGAGATATTTTCGATTCTGCAGAACCGTGGCGGAGTGGGGGTGCTGTGGGTTTTGTGCTGTTGTGTTGTTTTTTTAAGGGGGAAAAAAAGAAAGTATATATATATATATATATATATATATATATATATTAGAAGAATTAGATATAAATATAGCACCTCTGCGGTTCTCTCTCTCTCTGTGTGTGTTTTTTGCTTCCCTCCCTCTAAACGACTCACTTTCCTTTGGGAAGGTTAGCTCTAGACCTACAAGAAAAAGAATATATATATATATATATATATATATATTAGCCCTAGACCTACAAGACCTATATATTCTTTTTCTTGTAGGTCTAGGGCTAACCTTCCCAAAGGAAAGTGAGTCGTTTAGAGGGAGGGAAGCAAAAAACACAGAGAGAGAACCGCAGAACTGCTATATTTACGTGCCCCAAACCAAAGTTCAAACCACTCTGGGCTCTTGGGCTGGGAGCAGATTTTATGGACAGTAACCTTTTTGTTGTTGTGTTTTTGGGAAACGCTGGCTGGTGTTGCGCTGTGCAAAGACCTCCGTCCTCCAAGCCGGCGGAGAAAACAGGGGAGTCTTTGCTCAGGAGCTGCTCTAGAGAGAGAGAGAGAGAGAGAGAGACAGGAGGGCCAAGTCTGAAAAGAAAAAGAAAAACTTGTAAAAACTTTTCAGCCGCATTAAGCGCAGGGACTTCTCGGTTTAGAGAAGAAGCCAAGCCAAGGTGCCTTCACAGAAATGTGAAGTCTCCAAGTCTCTCTCTCTTTTACACACACACACAAATACACAAACACCCCTTAGGGATACAAATCCAATCTATCTGAGCTATGGAGGGACCTTCTCCTATGCAAGCCTTCCAGTTCCCTTCCACTTCGGGGAGTTTTGTGCAGGAGAACCAGACTTGAGCCCCCCCCCTTGAAGTCAATGTCCAGATCCCTTTGGAAATGCAGCTAGAGAGAGACATTTTCTGCCCCCTGTCCTCAATTTCAAACACGGAGGAGTCCAATAGGGCTGGTTTCAATAGGATGTCTCTGGTTAACCCGAGTGTTAAAGGGTTTCCCTCGCTCCTATGCAAGAATTGAGGCTTATTGCAAAAGGCTCAGAGAAAGGCCTATTGGTTTGGTCCAGAAAATCAGAAAGAAATGTAAGCGACGGGAAGGGCGCCTTTGGGAAGCTCTCCCAGGGCTCAGGTTTGGGATGGCGGCTGAAAGAAAGGCTCCAGTCCCAGGCCATCTTTTCTTGGGGGTGGAGGTGCGGCGCGCCTTCAAGTCCTTTCCAGTTTAGGGCGACCCGAAGGCGACCCTTTCCTGGGGTTTTCTTGGCCAGCTTTGCTCAGAGAAGGTTTGCCTTAGCCTTGCTGAGGGTGAGCCACTGGGTCTGCTTTCTGGCTGAGCCACCGATGGATGATGGGCTTCTCCGAAGCTGTCCGGCTCCCAGAGGGCCTTCCTCTCGTTTCTCCCTGCCTTGCACCCTGCTCCTTTCGGCTCCCTCCGGGGGACCCTAGTTACTCCAAGGCAAGCATTGGCCCTCTTGTGCCACAGAGGCTTCTTGCAGGGTCTTCTAGGGCCTGCAATCCTCCTCTATGAAAGAAACATCGGAGTGTTGCGTTGGAGGTGGTGGTGGAGTGGGTACCAAAAAAAAAGAAAAAAAAGCACACACACACACACACACACACTGCTCCCCCCCCCCCCCCCCATTCTCAGTATTTTTCATAATAGGAATGAGTTTAGGAGGAGGGATGAAGTGGAGCGGGTACCAAAAAGAAGGCACACATACACAGAGAGACTATATTTATATGTGTGTTATATATACACACACACATACAGAGAGAGAGAGAGAGAGACTATATTTTATGTTTATATGTGTGTGTGTACACACACACACACACACACACACATACATACCTTCACCCCATTCTCAGTATTTTTCATAATAGGAAATGAATTTAGGTGGGGGGATGAAGTGGAGCGTGTACCAAAAAGAAGGCACACATACACAGAGAAACTATATTTATATGTGTGTGTGGATAGATAGATAGATACACACACACACATACACACACAGAGAGAGACTGTATTTTATGTGTATGTGTGCGTGTGTACACACACAAACGCAGACACAAACACATCTCCCCCCCCCCACACACACACACACACATTCTCAGTATTTTTCATAATAGGAATGGGGAGTACAGTCCTAGATCTGCCTTTGCCTGGAGCTGAGTCCCTTTGATGTCGGTGGGGTTTACTTCTGGAGGGCCAGAGTGGGCTGGGATCGGGGCACAGGTTCCCTGGGCAACTTTTCGGGGCTGCCAGCATAACTCCAAGCTCCATTGAACTCACTCTGATTTTACCTCTGACGAAATACAGTCTGTATATGACTGAACAGGGTAAACTATTTGGGAATTTGTGTGTATGTAAAGGTAGTTATTGCGGTGTAGTAGCTGGAGTGTTGCACTAGGAGTCCAGAGTTCAAATCCTCGCTCGGCCGTAGAAACCTTCTGGGTGACCTTGGGCAAGTCACACACTCTCAGCCTCGGAGGAAGGCAAAGGCAAACCCCCTCTGAACAAATTTTGCCCAGGAAGACCCCGTGACAAGGTCGCCATATGTTGGAAACGACTTCAAGGCGCACAACAACAAGGCCAAATTCCAGATGTGTGTTTTTGCCACTCGAGGACAGCTTAAGGTGTGTGCTTGAGACGCTGGTTTCACTCACTTGTACCATCTGGGTTTTTTTAATGGGAAAAGAAAGCTGAAAGGATTTTTTTTTGCAGTATATTGAGAGACTTACACTTGATCTATACTTATTTATCTTGTAGTGCCTTATAAAGGTGGAGGGTTCTTTCTAGCCGGTTGTGTTTGTCTGTCCCAGAGGAGACAGGTGTCCAACTTTTGTAGGCAACTCTCTCAGTTTAGGAGGCATAAGGAAAGAAGACCAGTCCAGAACAAGGAAAGAGCCGAGACTCTTACAGGTAAATCTCCAGCAGTTTCTCTGCAAAACTCTGTGGCTGGATGTCTATATCCAGTGCAAAACTCTGTGGCTGGATGTCTATATCATGGTCAAGACAGTCCATGAAAATGGACACCCCCGAGACTTCTCTTCCTAGGTGCTGAACCAAGACTGGTTGTGTCAAAAGAGAGGAAATGAGCCTGCAGGAAACATTTCCCAGGCTGGGTAGGTTGGGTTTGGTTGGATTCCTGGTTGGCAGATTCGGGATCCAGCCCCAAGAGATCCCTCTCGTCCCTTTCCCAGCCCAGTTTGCCAGTTTCAAGCAGAGACAGGTCTCCATCTTTTGTTGGTATCTCTCTCAATTTAGGAGGCAAAAGAAAAGGAGACCAGTTCCCCGAAGGCACTTGGTTGTTACTCGCCAGGACCCGAAAGAAAGAAAGAAAGAAAGAAAGAAAGAAAGAAAGAAGAAAGAAAGAAAGAAAGAAAGAAAGAAAGAAAGAAAGAAAGAAAGATGTCGTCCACCCTCAAAGGGGAGTTAGTTTTACTGGAGGGGTTCAGAGTTTATTCTGCAAAATGTTTGGGAAGGAAAGAGATGGCGGTGTGTTGGACTTGGAGAGGAGATCCCTAGCCAGACTAGATCTAGGTTTAGGTTGCCCGACTCTCTTAACTGGGAGGAAGCCCCACCGGATTCCATGGGACTTTCCTCGGAATAGATCTGCCTAGGTCTTAAAAGAGGCATTTATTTATTTATTTATTTCATTTTTATGCGCCTTTCTCCAAGAGAGAGACCTAAGGCGGCTCACAAGATAAAACCTTTACAGTAAAAATTTAAAAGCAAAAAATATATAACTGCACGGGAACCTAATGGGACTCGCTTGCACCAACTCCCATTGATTTCAAAGGGTCTACTCTAAACTTGACGAATCCTGGATCCAACCCAGAGCAACAAAACTGAGCGCTTGTCGGCTTGTAAAACTCAAGTATTGGTTTGCTGGTTGCTCTCAGCTACACTGGACCCGTTCAGTCCGTTGCAGTCCAACATGTAGGTAAATCCCATTGATTCAATGGGTCTCCTCTAGTCAGGACCATCCACAGGATTGTTATCTGGAAGGAGGCTCTTGTACAGCACAGCCTTGGTCCTATCGGGCCAATCTAAGGGAGGTTAAAAGGATTAAATACCCTAAAGGCACCAGATTCCGTCTAATCTTGGGGCCCAGGACTGGGTCAGCCTTGGTTAGTACTTGGATGGGAGACCGCCAGCCAATACAGGGGGTGTAGGCTACATTTCAGAGGAAAGAAATGGCAAAACCACCTCTGGGTATTCATCGCCTAAGAAAACCCTGTGAAATTCATGGGGTCGCCATAAGTCAGCAGGTAACTTGAAAGCATGCAGACACATACACACACCTTGGGGGTTATTACACTGTTTGTAACAAAACAAGTCACCCCTAGAAAAAGCCTGATGAGATTTAATCAGAGTTTGGAAAAGTTTTGGTCCCCTTCCCAGAGAAAATTCACGGATTCCTCCAACCAGTATGGCCCATGTCTCAGTTCCCCCCCCCCCCCCATTTGTCATGTTGTCTGGGGGATTTGGGGAGATTTTGTCAAAAAAGTAGCTTTTCCAGGCTTTGGTAGGGCTATCAGCCCGTGTTTGGAAGCCTTTCATAACTTGGAAACCTGGATTTAGGAGCACTGAAGTGCATGTTTGACCTGGATATCTGCATCTCCAGCTAGGGAAAGGAACATCTTCCTAGGATGACATTCTCAGACCTTGGAGTTTTAGCAAATTCAATAACATCAGGATTTGCTCTATGGCCAACACGGCTACCCCTGGATATTTTTAGGAGTTTTAGCCTCCCAAATCTCCTTCCCTGTTTCAGACAATGTGGGTTATTCTGGAGTCTCAATCCCTACTTAGTGGGCCTAAGGATCCAGTCCCGTTTCTTCTGTTTGCAAACAGCAGTTGGGAAATTATTTGTATTTTGAGCTGAGGAGAGGCGCTGTCAAGTAAAAGCTAGATTTCTCCTCTCTTTAGGTGTTCTCTTTAAATTCTCCCTTTGGAGACAAGGTGACCAGATGTCCTCCTTTTCCAGGACATATCACATACATTTCAGCTATCTACCCAGGAGGAATTCCAAAACCTCCTTAATTTTGAGCATGACTAATATATATTTATAGATAGCTGGCCATAAAAATCGGAAATTACTTGAAAGCACACAACAACTACAACAACAACCCTCCACCCCTGAGCCAGTCCTGACTAGCGAGGTCAAGAAAGGCTGCAAATCTTAGACAAATTTACCTGGGAATAAGTCCTACCGACTTGGATTTGGCAGGAACTCACACAGTGAGTCAGTGATCCAACAGAGTATTTGGAGTGTGTGTGTGTGTGTGTGTGTGTGAAAGAGAGAGAGAGAGAGAGAGAGAGATGGGATTAAAGCCACGTGTTCAGAATTAGAATGTCTTTTTTTTTTTTTTCAGGCGTTCTTGGATTTTCCCCCCCAAATTGGGCCCTGGGGATGAACAGTGATGGTAGAAGGTCCTCCTTAGAGGAGGCTTTTCTGCCCTCTGTCTCTCTCTTTGGTGGCTCCTGTAGACTGGGGAGCAGCCCCTAAGAGACTCTGATATATAAGAATCATATATATATATATATATATATATATATACACACACAAAAATATATATAAACGCATGCACACGTGTGTGTGTATGAATATATATAGTGCCTCCTGTAAATTGGGGAGCAGCCCCTGAGAGTCTCTGATATACTGTATATAAGAGTCATATATATACACAAAAATATATATATACATGCACGCACACGTGTGTGTGTGTGTGTGTATATATGAATATATATACCCACACAAACACACACACACACACATATATATAGTGCCTCCTGTAAATTGGGGCGCAGCCCCTGAGATTCTCTGATATATATAAGAGTCATATATATACACAAAAGATATATACACGCATGCACATGTGTGTGTGTGTATGAATATATATATATATATATATATATATATATATATATGGTGGCTTCTATATATTTCGGGAGCAGTCCCTTAGAATCTCTGATATATAAAGACTATGGGGGGTTGCAGATTGCCAGAAATAGTGCAAATTGAGTCCACTTTAAGGGTTAGGGTTAGTGCTAGGGAATCATGGGAATTGTGTTTTTCCTGAGACATTGAGCCTTCTCTGTCAGAGAGCTCTGGTGCAACAATAAAATACAGTTCCCATGATTCCCTAACCCTAACCCTAAAAGTGGACTCAATTTGCACTATTTCTGGCAGTCTGCAACCCCCCTAAATATATGATAGTCTCTATATATCAGAGATTCTCAGGGGCTGCTCCCCAATCTACAGGAGGCACCACACACACACACAGACACACACACATATATGCATATATATTGTTGCCAATAAGCAGGATATAAATTATTATTATTATTATTATTATTATTAATATATATCTTCCGTCCATGGCGGGGTCTGCGATCCCAGGGCGCTGGTAGAAGAGCTGAAGTGGACGAAGCCAAGCAAGGCCAAGCCCCCAGCAAAGCTCTCTAGGAGACCCAAGAAAGAGCCCCCCCGAAGCTCCCTGGAGAGGGGTTCTCTATGGCCAAGTCTCAAGATCCCAGCCCTTCCTAGGAGGAGACCTGGCCTGGCCTGGCCTTCCCTTCCCCAGCTGCGTGGGTTGAAGGAAATTCCCCCGAGAAGCAACCAAACTGGGCAAAAGCTCAGGCATGAGAATGAAAAAAGGAAAAGGAAAAGAAAAAGAAAAAGAAAAAGAAAAAGAAAGAGGAAAAGGAAAAGGAAAAGGAAAAGGAAAAGGCAGGCCTGGTTGTAGGTGCCAGAGAGAAAGAGAGACATTGCTGTGTGCCCTGGAGTCGTGTCCACTTGATGGCGACCCTCTTCTCCTGGGCTTTTCTTGGCCAGATCTGTTCAGTGAAGGTTTGCCATTCTTTTTCTCTGAGGCCGAGAGGGTGTGACTTGCAACCCAGTGAGTTTCCAAGGCAGACTGGGAACCCCTGGTGTCCGGGTTTCCGCAGTGCGGAAATAATGCAGCGTGACACCGCTTTAACTGCCATGGCTCAATGCTATGGAATTCTGGGGACTGTAGTTTTTGTGAGACATTTAGTCTTCTCTCTGAGAGAGCTCTAGTGCCCCGTCAAAGGACAGTTTCCAAAAATTCCATATCACTGAGCCATGGCAGTTAAAGTGGTATCAACCTGGATTATTTCTGCAGTGCGAATGGAGCCCTAGTCAAACCACTGTTGGTTCCATTAAGGCCCTTCCTGCAAAATTCAATGGGTCCCTTTCCTGAAAAAATGCCTCGCCCCACGCTCTCTTTAACAGGTGAGTTGATCCGAAGTCAGTCCTTCCTCCGGCTGTCCGCACTTCCATTGGACCCCCAGCTCAGCCCACAAGTGCATGAGCTGAAACTATATGCCTTTGCAGACTGCCAGAAATAGTGCAAACTGAGTCCACTTTTAGGGTTAGGGTTAGGGTTAGGGAATGAATCATGGGAAGTGTATTTTATTGTGGCACCAGAGCTCTCTGACAGAGAAGACTCAATGTCTCAGAAAAAAAACAATTCCCATGACTCCCTAGCACTAACCCTAACCCTAAAAGTGGACTCAATTTGCACTATTTCTGGCAGTCCGATGGCTGCAAAACAAGATCTAGTTTGTGCGACTCTGAACACCTTCACCTTTGAGTATGAAAAAGCGGTTTGGGTGAAGCCTGCTCACGGGGAACACTTACTCCGCGTTCATTTCTTGCGGGAGAAACAGGGAAAGACTTGCACCCAGCTCAGCTCTTACTGCCTGCCCTTTGCAGAATCACACCAACTTTTCTTGATCCGTTCAGTCAATAGACATTGCCATTATTTCTCTTTTTTTTAGTTAAAAGGAAGGCCTCCCAAAATGAAGCCTAGAATCCTCCAGGAATCAAGGGGGGGGGGGGGGGTGGAGAGAGAAACCCTCCTAGATTTCCTAAAAAATAAAACCTCACTGCAGACCCTCACATTTCCTCCTAAATCTAATTTGTATGCAATGTTTTTCGTCCATTGACTCGATGAGGGTTTTGGGGTTTTTTAAACCAACAATTTTATATCCAATTTCCCTAAGGATTCTATATATATATTGGAGGAGAAAACTAAAAACTAAAACTATATATATATTGGAAGAGAAAACTAAAACTAAAAAATATTGGAGGAGAAAACTATATATTGGAGGAGAAAACTAAAACTAAAATATATATTGGAGGAGAAAACTAAAAGGATTCTATATATATATTGGAGGAGAAAACTAAAACTTTTAGTTATATTTAGTTAAATATATATATTTAAATATATATTTAAATATAAATATATTAAATATATATTTAAAAATCCGAAAACTTTTAGCCTCCCCCCCCCCCATTCCTGCTTCTCTGAGGCCTTCTGGGCATGCTGTCCCAGTGACCAATTGAACTCCCCTGATAATAGCTCCATCCAGCTCCATTGAAACCAACCCAAGCCCTGCGTTTGATTTCAATAGGAGATGGATTATCTCACCATTATACCTCCCAGGCCAATGGCTAAAGAAGGGTCTAAGGAAAAGAGGCGTCCCTGGGCTCCCCCTTTGTCCAGGGCTTCGCCTGCCCACTTTTCTTATTCTTTCTCAACTTTTCCATCCACTGGGCTTTTGGTCTGAGACTCTCTCTCTCCCTCGTTTTCCCTCCGGTGAATGATAAGTTTCAGCTTCTGGAACCTTTGATGAAATGTTTAGCAGTTTGAACAACCACAGGCACGATTTCCCTCTCTCTTTTAAAACAGATTGATTTTATTTTATTTTATTTTATTTTTTGGGGGGGAGAGAAAAATTCTGCCTGAGTGTGATTTTGAAAATATACACAGGACCTTTGCAGACTGCTAGAAATAGTGCAAATTGAGTCCACTTTAACTGGCCTGGCTGAGTTTTAGGGAATCATGGGAATTGTATTTTTTTCTGAGACATTGAGCCTTCTCTGTCAGAGGGCTCTGGTGCCACAATAAACTACAGTTCCCATGATTCCCTAGCACTGAGTCAGGGCAGTTAAAGTGGACTCAATTTGCACTATTTCTGGCAGTCTGCAAAGGCCCACAGACAGGTTGGAAGAGATGGAATTATTTGGGATTACGAACTTTGTAGGAAGATATATTTTTTTAAAATAAAGATAAATATTTGGATCGAGTTGCACCGCATCATCCACAAACTCGATATCAAAACAGTCAACACTTGCTCCAACTCTCACCTTCCCCTGGTGGAGTCCCCTTTTGAATGCCCCCAAATGTAAACAACCCTTTCCAAACCCTGTTGTCTTTATGTACTTTTAAGCTGATTTATGGCGACTCAAACCTTAGGGTTTTCTTGGCCAGATCTATTCAGAGGAAGTTTGCTATTGCCTTCCTCTGAGGCCCAGAGAGTGTGAGCTGCCCAAGATCTCCCAGTGGCTTTCCAGGGCTGGATAGGGATTTGAAACTTGGTTTCTAGGAACCCTAGTCCAATATTCAAACCACTACACCAAGCTGGATATGAGAGATATCTCTTCATAGGCAGCTGAGCAGGACAAGGCCAATGCAGAGCCCAGCCTGTGTTGGTTCGCCTCTTGTGTGGTTTTGGGGGCTGTGAAGCAAGGGAGATCCATGGACACCAGTGGCAAAATGGGGACAGATTGTATTTGGGTCTGGGCAGCAAACCAGGATTGACAAACCATTGAGAAGCGATAAGTCCTCAGTCCTGACATACTTACTCAGCAGTGAGCTCCATTGGACTCAATGGGATCTAGTTTGAGAAAACCCCATGACAGGCTCGCCATATCATCATCATCATCATCATGATCATCATCATGCTGCCTTTCCCTCTAAAAGGGACCCAAGGCGGCTCACAAGATTAAAAGATTAGAGTCTCAATAAATCAGAAACCACATAACTACACCAACAATTGAAAGCACACAACAACAACAACAACAACAACAACAACTGAGGGGAACAAGATGGCGCTGCCATGCCTTTGGGTACAGTGACAGGAGATGGAGTCCTTTTTAATCCAGGGAACCTTACTTTTGGGCTTGAACGAGCAAAAGGATGATTTTTCCAAGGGAGGAATGGCCACATCCCCTGTCCGGAAGAGATTAACCAACCCCTGTTCAAAAAGGGAAATATTCTTTTAAAACACACACAACACAACACTAGAATGACAACACAACACAACTCTGTCCCTTCCAGGCCTGTCTCCAAATATACTTCTGTAGCCTCACATAGCATGATGACGATGTTGTTGTTGTTGTTGTTGTTGTTGATGATGATATTATGATTATATTTATTTATCATTATTATTTATTATCATTATTATTCTGTTCATTTATATCCCCCCAAAATTGGGACACAAAGCGCCTTACAAATGAAAACAATTAAAAACTAAGTCCTTTACGTTTTACTGCACAACGCCCACAATGCTCAACGTTACAGTATATATATATGTTGGTTATTTATTTGTGTAGCTATATATATATATATATATATATATACTAGTTGGTTATTTATTTGTGTAGCTATATATATATATATATATATATATATATATATATATACTAGTTGGTTATTTATTTGTGTAGCGCTATATATATATATATATATATATATGTATAAGTTGGTTATTTATTTGTGTAGCTATATGTATATATATATATATATATATATATATATTGGTTATTTATTTGTGTAGCTATATATATATATATATATATATATATACTAGTTGGTTATTTATTTGTGTAGCGCTATATATATATATATATATATATATGTATAAGTTGGTTATTTATTTGTGTAGCTATATGTATATATATATATATATATATATATTGGTTATTTATTTGTGTAGCTATATGTATGTATATATATATATATATATATATATATATATATATATATATATATATTGGTTATTTATTTGTGTAGCTATATATATATATATATATATATATATATATATATGTTGGTTATTTATTTGTGTAGCTTTATATATATATAAAGCTAGATCGGACTACCTTCTTTTCTTTGCCTAGATCGGACTACCTTCTTTTCTCTCCCCACACAAACAGAGGCCTTTTTATCTTCTCTTTTAAAACAGGAATCTACACTCGGTCTTTCTGGTTATCTAGTTTCCAGGATCAAAATATTTCTCCGGTGGAAAAAGTGTACTGGATGACCCTTCCTCCGAAAATGCAGGGAGGGGAAGGGAAGGAGAGAAGGGTCGTCAGGGTCGGTGGAAAAGGAAAGTTTAACCCAAAGTTGTGTTTAATTCTTCCTTCCCTTCTCCTTGGATGTCCTTTCAAACCAGGGAGGCTGTATTGGGATCGGCTGCACGCCTTGACAGAAGGGTTGGGGAAATAATCCTTCTGTTACGGATCATTTCTATGAGGATTATCTATATACAGATCATTTCTATTTAGAGGGGTCGTTGGTATGCAATGGTGGGCACCCAGAACTCCTGGATAGGAAGGAACGGGGCCAGAAGAAGGGGTAGTTGGTTAACATCGGTATTGGGTTTTTTAAAATATATATTTTGGGGTCTGTATATGCTAAGTATCTGACACTCCGGCTACACTCTCTCATCCTCCTTGGAAGTCAACCCAACTGGTTTCTCAAGACCTCTGAAGCTGCAGAGAAGGAAGGGGGCTGGTGAGTTGAACTTGTTCCCAAGCCATCCATCCATGGGACCCATTTCCCAGTGAGCCCTCAATGCCATTTTTGCTCTCCTTGTCTTTCCAGATTCATTGAATGATGTCGATGATGCCCGGTGTAGCTTTCTTTTAGGTGCTAAGCCTTCAGACTGCGGCCTTATTATGCCTTCTAACCCCATTATTTAGGAATGAGCCGCTGCTTTCCTATAAGGGCAGTGGGTACGATTTTGCCCAGAGATTTCAAGCTTTAAAGAAGGATGGGGAAGTCGCTGTGGGAAAGGTAAGAGAAACTTGGGCCCTCTGCTTTGCTCCGGTGCTACAACAAAATGCAATTCCCAGAATCCCATCGTCTTGAGCCCTGGCGGTTAAAGTGGTGCCAAACCAGGTTATTTCTGCAGTGTGGATGCAGGGCCAGAAATACTTCTGAACTGAAAGGGGCATTGCTTTCTCCTTTCCTTGAGGTCAGAGTGACCAGGCGTCCTCCTTTTCCAACCTTCCAACCTTCTGTCCAGGAGGAATTCCAAAATGTCCTCCAAAATGTCTTTACATTTACATTTCTAGGAATTTTTTCAGTTTTTCTTTGCCCATGTCCTGCATTTTTTTCTTAACTGTCCCACATTTGGCGGCAGTGCCTTGTCCTCTTTTGTTGTGAGGAGGACATCTGGCCACCTTGTTGGAAGGGACTGAACCAAAAACCCCAGAAGGGTCCAAGCAGGCTCCTAAAGCTACAACACCAAAGACTGGAGATAGCCAAAGGAGACTCACACCCCCTTCCTTTACTCCTTCCTCTGTTGGAAGCTCCCCTTCCTCCCTTCCTCCAAAGTTTCTATCTAGAGATACTTCGTTGGTTCCTCTCCTGAAACCTGGACCCACACACCAGTGGCTTCACTAGGGTTGGTGTCACCTGGGGGTGCAGCCGATCTAAAAGCAAGCAAAACCCATGGTGCCACTCGCCCTCATTGACCTCCTTCCATACCATAACTATACAGAATCCTTAGTCATAATAATAATAATAATAATAATAATAATAATAATAATAATATTTGTTTCTCATGTTTTTTGTACTCACGAGACTCATTAATCGTAATTCCTGTCTATCACTGAAATGCAGTGGTTGTGACATAACACAAGAACCAAAATTAAAATCATACCTTTAAACGACAAGATCATATGCACAGCCTGGATGCATTTACGTATACATAGTTTACATTTACATAGACTTAGGGGGGTTGCAGACTGCCAGAAATAGTGCACATTGAGTCCACTTTTAGGGTTAGGGTTAGGATTAGGGAATCATGGGAACTGTAGTTTATTGTGGCACCAGAGCTCTCTGAAAGAGAAGGCTCAATGTCTCAGAACAAAATACAATTCCCATGATTCCTTAGCACTAACCCTAACCCTAAAAGTGGACTCAATTTGCACTATTTCTGGCAGTCTGCAACCCCCCCATAGACACATAGTTGAAGTGAAAATTTGGTAAAAGGTGATGTTCTTAAAGAAAATGTTAATTAAACAATTTATATATATGGGCCTCTCCTTTCTCTTCCCATTGAGCCTCACACCACTGTCTTACCCCCATCTCTTCAGCATTTTAAAGGGACACAGGAGAATAATAGGATAGCCCTTTTCTGTCCAAAGGCAGATGTTTGGGGAGCAGGGGTGTCACCTGGTGCAGCCCACACCTCGCACCCCCCCTTAATGACGCCATGGCCATAGGTGCATCCCCCAGCCCTGCCAGAGGGGGCGCTGTTTCCCCCAAGGAAGAGGTCCCCCGACTGGCCCTTTAAAGCCTCCTTCCTCTTCAGGTGGGGAGGAGAATCCTTCTTCCTTTCTTCCTGGGTGATGGCCATGAGGCCTGAGGTTTTAGGCTTGTTGTTGTTGTTGTTGTTGTTGTTGTTGTGTGCCTTCATGTCCTCTGCTACTTGTGGCGACCCTATCATGGGGTTTTCTTGGCAAGATTTCTTCAGAAGGGGTTTGCCATTGGTTTCCCTTGAGGCTGAGAGAGTGTGGCTTGCCCAGGGTCACCCAGTGGGCTTCATGGCTGAGGAGGGAACTGAACCCCGGGCTCCAAAATTGTAGTCACCCCCGGCCCCACTCTTGCCTCTTTCGGCCTCCGATGCCAAACCCTGGGCCCGAAACTTGGTAGGAGACTTGGCCGGGAGGGAGGACTCAGCGGCGGCCTTGGCTCCCCTGTCCAGGTGAGGGCGCAGGGACAGAGAGAGCATCAAGTCGGGCCCCTTTGGAGGGTTTTCCCGGGATCCGGATCCAGCTACAAGCACACTCTCTCCTCCCTCATTCTCCCCAAAACTAAGCCCCGCCGAAATGGAGGTTAAACAGGGGCTGCGACCAGATGGACTCAGGAGAGGTGAACTTGTAATCCGACGTCTACACGCCTTCTAGAGTGTTCCTGTCCCGGATTTGTCTCCAGAGGGAGAGGGGCTCCTAGTTTCCCCTTCCTTCCTTCCTTCCTTTCTCTCTCTTTGTCTTGCTCCAGACGTCCTTCTTCTCCCCTCGGTCCCTCCAGGGAAGGCCTTGTCCAGGGTGGCCAGCCAGGTGTCCTCCACACCGCAGAGGAGGACCAGGCCCCGCAAAATGGAGGACATGCCCGAAACAGAGAGGCCGTGACCAAAGGAAAACTCAAAACACTCCTAGAAGTATTAAATTCATGCTCAAATGAAGGACATTTTGGAATTCCTCCTGGACAGAAGGTGGGAAGGGAGGTCATGTCCGGGGAAAGGAGGACCTCTGCCTAGTCCTAGTCTCCATCTCTACATCATTTCTCAAAAAAGAGTCCCATAAAACGCCGGAGAAACTTGCTTTATTCCCCATCCTTGGGGGGAAAAACTCACTAACCAGCCAACCAGGGACCCTCCTTCCTTAATTCTTGACTTCCTGGGTGCTTTCTGGTCAGTGGTTTGGGGAGGGATGGGTCTCTTTTCGAGCTCAGTGGGAACAGAGAATAAAATAAATAAATAAATAAATAAAATAAATAGAGAATAAAATAAAATGAAAATGAAGATAGACGTCCCTGTACGTGACTGTAAGCCTAGCTCTTTCTCCCCTCCCTCCCTAAAAAAAGAAAAAGAAAAAAGGATCGGGATCAGAAATCTTGGTGTCGCTTATTTGGGGTGAAGGATCGGGCCGCCTACCTGCCATTTTACACCCTACACACACCCTACACACACACACACACACACACACACACAAAACAACACACGGCTGGTCCTCACAGTTTCTCGGATTTGTCTGAGTTAGCCTTGGACCGGTTTCCAGCCGGAGGAAGACAGAAGGATCCCCAATCGCTTGAAGAATCCCTGATCCCTGGAAGGATTCCCCGAACGCGAGAAGGATCCCCGATCCCTGGAAAGGCCCCCGATCCCTGGAAGGATCCCTGATCCCTTGCTCTCTCCTCCGAGGTCGTGGCAACTTGGAGCCCCAGCTGGGAAACCTCCAGTTACCTTATAATATAAAGACTTAAGTATGTTTGGGGTTTTTTTTTCTGAAAGGGGAATTTACTGCCACCAAGTTCACAGACAAGCAGAGAGGACTAAATGGGATCGGGGCTGCTTTTTCCTTCTCTTTCTGGGCTTAAACTGCAGCTGGCTGGAAAAGCCTCCGGATGGGATTTTCCCTGGAGAGGACTCCCCTTCTTGGCCTCTTCCCAAAAAGCCCCAAGAGCGAGCAGGGAAACCTCAATCCCGGAGAGGCTGAGTCCAGGATTATTTATTTATTTATGGGGGGGGGGGGGAGGAGTGAGCCAGGGTGACCAGATGTCCAGACAAGGCACCTCAAAATGGAGGACATTCCAGGAAAAGGGAGGACGTGAGCAAAGACAAGCTCAAAACGCTCCCATAAAAGACATATTCATGCTCCTTAGGGGGGTTGCAGACTGCCAGAAATAGTGCAAATTGAGTCCACTTTTAGGGTTAGGGTTAGGGAATCATGGGAACTGTATTTTATTGTGGCACCAGAGCTCTCTGACAGAGAAGGCTCAATGTCTCAGAAAAAAAACAATTCCCATTATCCCCTAGCACTAACCCTAACCCTAAAAGTGGACTCAATTTGCACTATTTCTGGCAGTCTGTAACCCCCCTTAGTCCTGCTCCAAATGGAGAACTGTTTGGAGTTCCTCCCGGACAGAAGGATGAAATGGAGAACACGTCCGGGGAAAAGGAGGACGCCTGGTCACTGTGTACTGAAGAGACCCGAGGCTAAACAGATAGGCTGCGGCACATCATCATTATTATTATTATTATTATTATTATTGAAAGTCCTAAACCCATCTCAAGAAACCTAAGGACCCCAACGGACGGGGAAAGGGAGAAACGTAAATGCAGATATAGGCATAGTTTTCTTTTCCGTATCGTACATCGCGCCTCTTCCTTTAACTCATTCCTACTCGAAAGTAAAGTACAATAACACCCCAAATCCCCCAAACTGTGGGCCTTTGCAGACTGCCAGAAATAGTGCAAATTGAGTCCACTTTAAGGGTTAGGGTTAGTGCTAGGGAATCATGGGAATTGTTGTTGTTTTTTCTGAGACACTGAGCCTTCTCTGTCAGAGAGCTCTGGTGCCACAATAAAATACAGTTCCCATGATTCCCTGGCACTAACCCTAACCCTTAAAGTGGACTCAATTTGCACTATTTCTGGCAGTCTGCAAAGGCCCTGTGATACCTTTATTGGGCCAACCCAAATGCACAAAATATACATGTTGCAAGCTTTCGAAGCTCCACTGGCTTCTTCATCAGGCCAAGGAGTTAAGAATCATACAAGAGGAGGGAAATAGATAGATAGATAGATAGATAGATATAGAGGATGATGATGATGATGATGATGATGATGATAGTCCCAAGCCTGTATTTTGTCAAGAAGTAGCTGTTCCCAGTTCAGGTGGTGTGGAGGGAAAGAAAGTCGTGCAGACAGGCACCTTGCCCTTCTGTCCTTGTGGGGACCGACTCCAGGAAACCAAATGTTAAGCTCCATCCGCAAGGCCAAAAGATACAAGACTTCTCTTGAGATCCAAATTGCTTCCATCCTCCGTGAAGCTCTGAAGTAAGTTTTCCTGTCTCCAGAGACTCTTAGGCAGGAGTGCAGGGAATCGCTGCCTTAAAGGCAATCCAAATGGTGAAGAGGTTGCTCCTGAGCATGCACAAAGTGCACTGTGTCTCCCCCTTCTTTCTCCTTCTTCCCCCACGAATAAGCACCGGCCCTGGAAGAGAGAGAAAGGATTCCTGCCAGAGGCTTGTGCTTTGCTGGCCAGCTTCACTTTCAGAGCAACCCCTCCCGAAAAGGAAGCCAATAGCCCCGAAGTCTTCCGAGTTTTCTTCTAGGTAAAAAAGTGGTGTTTACTGTGGCCTAAAAGGAAAAGGAGTTCCCTTCAGAGTCCATGGGGCTCAGTCCTAAACAACTATCTGGACAACTGTGTACTTGCTGTGTTGCAGCCGGGAGGTACTTCTTTTTTTCCACAGCGATGCTGTTTTGAGTATAATTTAAATTTTTACAAGGGTCCAGTGCTGGAGTATGGATGGCATCAATGCCAAGTCTTGGGATTGGGGGAAGGAGGAGTTAAACTATATATATATATATATATATATATATATATATGAACCTCAGTTTTCTGACATCCAGCAGCCCCCAGGGTGAGCTGATGCCCTAATAACCGCAAAGGAGGGCAAGACACCACAAAATGGAGGGCATTCCGGGAAAATGGAGGGCAAGACCACATAAAAGCTCAGCATACTCCTAGAAATGTCAGTTCATGCTTCTTAGCCAAGCGCAAAATGGAGGACTTTTTGGAAATCCTTCTGGGAAGAAGGCTGAAATGGAGGACGTGTCCTGGAAAAGGAGGACGTCTGGTCACCCTGATCCCCCCATCTCTCTCTCTCTTTCTCTCACACAAACACCCATATATATTCTCTTGGCTCGTTCATCTTCTGCACATTGTCTAGACTAGAGACTATTAAATTGAGACAGATACTTCAAGTCCTGCTTCAGTCTCCCGCAGCTTGGGCTCTGCATTGGATTGCAACCTCCATCATCCCTTGAAAATGTTAGGGGAGGTAAGGAGATCTCAGTGCAGTTCCCTCCCAAGTTGGGAAAGGCCACCCATCCCTTTTCTTTCTCAAATCCTGATGGGATCGGGGGAAAACTTCCTAGGGCAGGGGCACAACTCGGAGTTTTACTCACTCCTGCCCTCCTGAAGTTCTTGCTCAACCCAAGAGGGCTGTTGTTTTCTTCTCCTTCCTTCCTTCCTTCCTTCCTTCCTTCCTTCCCTTCCTCCCTCCTTTTCTTCAGATAGATCCTCCCTCTCAACCAGTCAAAGTCAGAAAAGAAGAAAACAAGGCTGCTCCTCTCTTTCTCTCTCCTCCATCATCATCATCATCATCATCATCATCATCATCATCATCATCATCATCATCATCATCATCATCTCCCAGTGCTGTAGGTTTCCTTTTCCAAACGGATTATGTGCGCCTCCCAGGCTCGTTTCTCCCTCTTTCCAAATGTCCTTTCTTTTTGTTTCGGACAATAAGCCATTTTTTTAAAGGACTGGTTGTAAAGTCTGGAGCGCCATCTAACGGGAGATGGAAGTCTTGGGGCTCCGGCAATAATAGCAACAGCAATAGCAAGTACATTTCTATACTGCTTATCAGTGCACTTAAGCAGTCCCTAAGCAGTTTACAATAATGTGTAAACCACTTGCCCCCAACAAACTGGATACTCATTTTAGGGACCTTAGAAGGATGCAAGCCTGAGTTGAGCTTGAGCCCTTGGCTGGCATTGAACTCGCAACCTTGCCATTTGTGAGTGAGTGGCTGCAGTACATGCATTTAACCCAGGCCGAGGGACTTCAGCTCCCAGAAGCCTCAGCCATGTTGGCCAATAGTCCCATGTTGGCCAATACCTCCTGGGATTCTGGGAGCTGAAGTCCCTCGGCCCTTAAAGGGGAAAGGTTGCCTACCCCTGATTTAACCACTGTGCCATCTCCATTTCCTAACTTGCTTGCATCCTGTGCATCCGCACAGCAGCAATAATCCAGTTTGACCCCGCTTTAACTGCCATGGCTCCCATGGCTCTGGAAGTAGCAGTTTGTTGTGCCGTTTCCTTGGCAAAGTTTTATTCAGAGGAGGTTTGCCCTTGCTTTCCTTTGGGGCTGGGCATGTCCTACATTTCCTTTCCTTTTCCAGGACACGCCCTACATTTCAGCTTTGTGTCCAAGAGCAATTCCAAACATTTTGCGCATGACTTAAGGGCCTATACAGACTGCCAGAAATAATGCAGCTTGAGACCACTTTAACTGTCCTGGCTCAGTGCTAAGGAATCATGGGAACTGTAGTTTATTGTGGCACCAGAGCTCTAGGACAGAGAAGGCTCAATGTCTCAGAAAAAAACTACAATTCCCATGATTCCCTAGCACAGAGCCAGGACAGTTAAAGTGCCCTCAAGCTGGATTATTTTTGGCAGTCTGTATAGACCAGAAGCATTCCCAGAATTCCATAGACCATTCCCAAATATTCCATGTAGCACATAGAGCCATGGCAGTTAAAGCAAGGTCAAAGTAGATTACTCCTGCAGTGCAGATGCAGTTTTTGGTAGCTGGCTGGCTGGTTAAGAGGACAGGAGGAAGTACCCAGTGGGGCAGGCAGAAGTTCAACAGGGATGTGAGAACTAGGCCTTGATGGGAAAAAGTCAGCGCTGTGGTTGTGTCTCCCAAGTAGCTATTCAAGCCACAGAAGTCTGTAGTAAATCTTGTGCCATTGTTTCCTACTTATGACGACTGTAAGGTGACCCTATCTCAAGGTTTTCTTGGCAAGTTTCTTCAGAAGGGGTTCGCCATTCCCATCCTCCTGAGGCTGAGAGTGTGTGACTTGACCAGGTTCACCAAATGGGTTCTCCTAGCCCAGTGAGGATTCAAACTATGTTCTCCAAAGTCCTAGTTCAATGCTCAAACCATTACACCACGCTGGCTCCTTATAGCAAATCTGCCAGTGTTGTTGTTGTTGTTGTTTTCCTCCAAAGGGTGGTGTAGTGGTTGGATCAGCCTTCACACCCTCCAAGTTATTTGGACATCCCTCACAGCCTTTGCACGGTGAATGGTCAATGGGAGTTGTTGTTTAAAATGGTCAATGGGAGCTGGAGTCTGAAACATCTGAAGTTCCTTCACTGTCCCAAGGCCAGTTCCTTTTGACTTCAGATACCTTTGAAAGGTTGCTGTGAGGGAAAAGGGGAAGAGGGGAAGGAGAAAAACAGGTATCCAGCCTTGAACTCTTTGGAAACAGGCTAAAAAAAGAGAGAAAATTCATTTCTAATTATGAAATGAAATGAAAGAAATGAAAGCAGAGGTCCAAAATGGTGATCCTAAGGTAAACCTATCATGGGGATTTCTTGCCAAGATTTGTTCAGGAGTTTGCCTTTGCCTTCCTCTGAGGCTGAGAGTATGTGACTTGCCCAAGGTCACCCAGAGGGTTTCCTTGGTCCAGAGTGATTTGAACATTGGTATCCCGCACTCCTGGTACTCAAACCACTACACCATGTTGGCCCACTCTACACCACGAGGAGTCTACACCTTTTAAAAAAGGAGAATTGGTGCTTCTATCTAGAGGTTTCCTGGCAAAACAATTCTCCCCCCCCCCCATAATGTTTTTTGTCAATGATGGAAGTTTCCAGAGGGGCATAGAGTACACAGCCTTGAGGGCTACATGAAGCCTGCGGACTCAGTGATTCCCTCCCCAAAATTTGAAGGACCAGCCCAGACTCCCTGCCTCTGAGCTTGGGGAAAGGCTGCCATTCAGAGTAGATCCTATTAGAGTTACATGAACAAATAAAGCAATCTGGTATAAAGGCAGTTTTTTTGTGTTTTTATTCCTTGTGGTCATGTCAGTTCCCCTAAAAGGAACATGCTTCTCTGACAATGCGCCTTTGCAGACTGCCAGAAATAGTGCAAATTGAGTCCACTTTAAGGGTTAAGGTTAGTGCTAGGGAATCATGGGAATTGTTTGTTTTTTTCTGAGACATTGAGCCTTTTCTGTCAGAGAGCTCTGGTCCCACAATAAACTACAGTTCCAATGATTCCCTAACGCTAACGCTAACCTTTAAAGTGGACTCAATTTGCACTATTTCTAGCAGTCTGCAAAAGACCAAAATCTCCCCAAAAGCAGAACATCATTTATAATCTTACACTTTTCTGAACAGTAAGTGAAACAGTGATACCTAGGAATTGCCATTCAGAATAAAATCACATTAGCTCCATTCTAACAGGTGCACATACTATTATTGTTTGTTTCTTTTAATTGATTTTAAATACTTATAAGTATCTTTCTGGCCTGTGTCTAATGGCAAAACAGCTAGCAATAATGTAACAATAAAATGTAAGGTATTTTAAATAAAGTATAAACATTTAAACACACATAAAGGCACACAAAACACAAAACATTAAATATAAACATTATATAAGCCAGTATATAATCATTTCCAGGCCATAGCAGCAAAACATCCAGCAAACATATGAATTAAAATGCATTTTAAACACATGGTTTTGATTCTGTTTTTTGGCACTGCAACTGAAGGGGCTAAGTATACATCCCCTGGGACCAAATTCTGTAAGGCAGGGCAAGAGTTTGGAAAAGTAACTATTTTGGCTACAGCTCACAAAAATCTCCCAGCTGACAAAATAGTCAACTCTGAATGATTGTGAAGGTGTGTCCTCCTTAATGAGGCTCAAGATCAGACTCCAGAAACAGAGAGATTTGTGAATTCAAATTCTACAAAGTTTAATTCTGGAATCTCAATACAGTTTCAAGGCTGGCTGCCCGAACATTATGGTCATGATCTGAAGAAGGGGCATAGAGTGAGAAGTTGGGGTTGGTTTTTGTTGTTGTTGTTGTTGTTGCTGAAGAGGGAAGCCACTCTTTTGTTAAGTGTGCATCATGCTTCATGGGAAATAGCAAAAGCCTGAGCAAAAATCATATTTCTGGTTGCATGATCACACTAAAGAACATGGTAAAATTCCCCTTCCTCACCTGGCACAGACTCACAGTGCTGGTGCCAGTGGCATCACTAGGGGAATGCAGTGTGTGTATTTGTTTGTGGGCTGTGTGTGTGTCAGACTGCACCAGGTAACAACCCAAAGCAGGGTGACACCACTGCTTCTCAAACATGCATTTTGGCAGAAATGGGCTGTGGCATTCACTGTATCTTTAAAAAGCTGAAGAGATTGTGTGAGTGAGGTGAGGCTCAGTGGGAGGTTCCAGGTTTTTAAAAAATACATTTTTTAATTTTAAAACTTTTTTTTTAAAATCACATTTTACCAAATGTTCACTTCAACCACATGAAACGATGTATACGTAAACACATTTATTCTGTGCATATGATATTGTAATTTAAAGGAATAATTTTGCCAGCTGTTTATGTTACAACTGTTATGATTACATTCAGTGATCTATGGGAATTATGATTTATGAGTAAATTAGTACAAAATACATTATTACGATTCTGTATGGCAGGGGTAGGCAACCTTTCCCCTTTAAGGGCCGAGGGAAGCCTCAGCCATGATGGCCAATAGTCCCATGTTGGCCAATAGCTCCTGGGATTCTGGGAGCTGAAGTCCCTTGGCCCTTAAAGGGGAAAGGTAGCCTACCCCTGCTGTATGGTGTGATATGGGAGCAGGTCAACAGGGGAGTGTCACCATGAGTTACTGCACCGGGTAATACCAACCCTAGTGACGCCACTGCTGGGAACAAGGCAATAGTCTTGCCTTTTTACACCAGCCCCTACCAATAACTTTTCTTGATCCTGTTAAGGACACAGATACTCCCCTTTTAATATAGGAAACAGGATGTAGGGATCTACTGTCTATGGTTACTGCCACACTGCAGAGTCAATGCAGTTTGACACCACTTTAACTGTCATGGCTCCACCCTATGGAATATTGGAATTTGTAGTTAGTGGCACCAGAGCTCTCTTGACAGACTGCCCTGGTACAGTACAAGAGGATCCTGGGAACTATAGTTTATTGTGGCACCAGATCTCTCTGACAGAGAAGGCTAAATGTCACACAAAACTACAGTTCCTAGAATTCACTAGCAGTGAGCCATAGCAGTTAAAGCGGTCTCAAACTGGATTATTTCTGCAGTGTGTTTTGGACCAGAGAAAGCTAAATAACTCACAGAACTACAAGCCCCAGAATTCCAAAGCATTGAGCCGTGGCAGTTAAAACAGTGTCAAACTGCATTAATTCTGCAGCATAGATGCAGCCTATATATCTGCAGCCTCCATTCCATTACCTCCCCAGCCTCAGAGGGAGAGAGGCAGGCCAGCTCCATCAGGCCAAGCTTAGGAGCTTATTGCACAGCTTTTCAAATCGGCTTACCTCTCCCAGCTTAAAATTTAATTCAGGCAGCATCCTGATATTATTGCAGTGATTTTGCTGCCGCATCTGCCACTCAGATCCATCCTGGGTCCATCTCGGCTCCCAGGGGTGCTCAGCATGCCTCTTTTTGAAGCCAGGAGTTTTCCGGCTTAAGAAAATGGCCACTGGAGCGTTCCTGGGAGTGGGGATGTCCCCTATATCAATGGCTTCTTTATCCACAGATTCAACCATCCCAGTTTAAAAATATTATAACAAATAAAAAAGGAATCTTTGATTTTGCCATTTTATCTAAGGGAGACCATTTTACTATGATATTGTATTTAATGGAACTTGAGCATCCATGGATTTTGGTATCCATGGGATCCTGGAACCAAACACCAGCAGATACCAAAGGCCCACTTCTGACCCATCTTCTGATCCATCATTTTGTTTCTGACTTCATAAACCATCCCACACTCACCTTCAGCAATTATTTTGCCCCTGGCTTTGGTTTGTGGCAGATCTGCCATGTCTCTGTAGAGCAGTGTTTCTCCATTATTTTCTGTCACGCCCCCCCTAGGAAAGAAGAAAACATTTCGCGCCCCCCGCGCGATCACATGGGCGGGGTTGGCCAATCAGGATAGAGCTACTGGGGCTGTGCTGGGACAATCTCCCTCTCTCCAGCCGTAAAGGGCCCCCCTTTATGGAGCCTTGCGCCCCCCCTGGGGGGCCCGCCCCACTATTTGAGAACCGCTGCTGTAGAGGAAGTCTCTGTGTGTGAAAACATAATCAATGACCATGCAAACTTGTACATGGGCCTACTTAAAAGTGAGTCCCCTTGAGTTTAATTGGGATTGTTTCCGGGAAACTGGTATAGGAATGAAGCTAAGTATCCAAAGCTCAGTTATCCATACTCTGACCACAGAATTTCCAAATGCTGGAGCTGGTGTGGGAGATTGATTTCACTCCAGCCCTGTCCCAAATGGCAGGCTACCATTTCCAAATGCTGGAGCTGGTGTGGGAGATTGATTTCACTCCAGCCCTGTCCCAAATGGCAGGCTACTGTGTCGATCTATGGGGAAACTATCTTTGAATTGAAAAAGAGTTTATAAAATCATTTGCTATCCTAGCAGCTGGGTACAAATACTTGGAAAACAAATTCTTTGGAGCATGGCTTCTGAATTTATGAAATGCACCATATGTAGCACTTCTATACATCTGTCAGTAAAATCTTATGTAAATAGTTTGACTTCTACACCAAATCTCTGATTTTCTGAATGTGATTTTTTTCCCCCAGAAGGTTCTTTCCAAGTTAAACTAGGAAGCCAAGTTCTATATACTGGGTTAACTTCAGGTAATGAAGTAGAGCTGGACATCTCACAAGGAATTCACTCTCTGTCAAACAATTAGACTACCCTCAAGTCTCTCCTGTTTCTATACTAGTGACATGACATAACTAGTAAAAGTAAGATTCTCTTAAGTGAAAGGTGGACAATTTGTGGACTGTTGCATTGGACTGCAATGCCCATCATCCCTTACTATTGCCTATGCTGACTAGGGCTAATGAAAGATGAAGTCCAACAACTAAAGGCTGCTACTTGCCCATTGCCTGGCTTATGCGAGCTATTTTCTTTCCATTTTTACCAAAGATAAACACTGAGCTACCCTCCCTCCCCAAGTCCCTTTCTTAAACTAGGAATATCATCAGAGAACCATGCTCTTGGTATTTAGGCTTCTCAGTAAATGTGTATTAACCAATACTGTTAATTTGCACTGTAAATTTTACAATAATTTACACTGTAAATTTTACAGGATCCTGAAGGTCCATTTTGCACATGATGCAGAGACAAAGCTGTATCATGTTTGCTTGACTAGGCAGGGGGCATATCTTGGCTTCTTGATGAACACAGCTGCATCCTTGTACATTCACAGGAGATTTTAAAAAATTGTCGCATTTATACATTACATTTTAAAATTATATAGTCAAACATCTTAGGGATTTATGTAAAACACAAAAGGTGACAGAGCAAAACTAGCTAAATGGGAACCATGCCAATTCCTCTTCTTTGGAAATGGAAACCTTCTCATCAAGAAACTGATGGAAAGGCTTAAGAAGCCAACCTTAGATATGCAGCATTTGAGGTTTTTTTCTTCTTCTGCCCATCTGTTTCTTCCTCCTTAAGGCCACCTATTCCAAACCATTTTATCCTGAATAGGGGGTGGGGGAATCTTAATGCTTTCAATATTCTACCTAGATAGTAATATGGTTTGAATCGGATACACAAACAGTACAAAGAGGGATTTGTTAGAAAAGGAAAGAACAATGTTGTGTTTTTATTTGTATAGGTATGGTGCGCCAGTGCATTTTGTGGGGTGGAATCTGTTAGAGAGAACTTTTCTTTCAGGAAAAGCTTGTTTGCCCTCTAAGCCAACAAGCAGCATGTGCAACATGGTAGAGGCATTGTATTATAAACACAAACTGGAATTAAAAGTGCCTTGCAGAAGCTCATCTAATCTTATCCATGAAGTTTGCCACAGCTGGGTGGTAGAGCACAATATTTGCATGCAAAAGGTCCCAATTTCAATTCTGGGCATCTCCATTTAAAAAGGTCTTCTCAAACTACAGAGTTGGGGAAACTGAAAAGAAATTCCTCCCAAGAGCCTGAAAAACTGCTGCCATTAAGAAGAGAAGAAATTGAGCTAGGTGGGGAAATGATGTGACTCTGTGTAGGGCAGCTTCATATGTTCTCTCCATACATGCACATACACAGCTTTAGAGTAGGGTTGAAGCCAAGCAGTGCTGCTTTACAGAATGAGAAAAGGCTGATCCATTTACATATCAGTCAAGAAAGCAGATGTAAATTTGCATTCAATGTTCCTGTTCATGATAGGATGCAAAGAAATAACTTCTGCAGCAAGGACTTTTATATTCACAAGGCTTCCTGGTACAGAAGTTAAACCTCAACTTGTGTATTCAAAAAAGCATCAAGGCAGCTGGTAGCTTCCATGTCAGGGGGTCAGTGAATCTGGTCTGGGTTTTATTATGGAATTTAAAGGAGCTATCTAAGGTGCTACAGCCAGGCTCCTAAACTGGTTGAGTACCATGGACAGTTTCTTTAAAATCTAGAATAAAACCTACAGAGTAGATTCATCACACCCTTGACACCAGCTTCCCCTGCTTAACCTTGGTGGCAGAGCTTGGAAGTGGAAACTGGATGTCTCAAGTCTCAGTCCAACACACTGACCATAAGAGAACACATTATCTTTTGGGAGCCATGAGGGCCAAAAAAACTCATTTGAAACTGTGACATTTATACCATATAGATAAATTAGGGATGCAATGAGATTTTTTTAACCCATTGTGTGTGAAATCCTTGAGTGCTCTTGTATGCTGAGTGGAAGAAAAAAAATAACATGTTTAGTTGGCACAAGTTACTTATTACCATCAGAAGGCCTGAGACACTACATGCGTGCTGATATTAGAATTTGTGGTGCCATGACTGAATAGTTCCATTCTCAATCTACTTCTAGTCATTTTCTCCTTCTGAAATTTCTAGTCATTTTCTCCTTCTGAAATCTCTGTCCACTTATCTTGTACCACACAATCAATGAATTCAGCATCATTTGATCACATGGTGGACTACCTTAGAAATGTGTGGGCTTGAATCTAATTGCCAACCCCAGCTAAAATAGACCCATTGAAGCAATAGTGTTTACAGAAGTGTTGACTTAGCACTCAGCAGTTAATTCAATGAGTCTGTGCTATTTTGGAGCTTGCAAAAAAAAATGGATTAAGATTTACGTCTGGTACATATGAGCCTTGGATTCCACTACTAGATTGCTTGCAACAATTTTGAGTAAATAATGCAAGTGCCAAAGGTGGAAGAAATGAGGAGCAAGAGAGTCCCAACCAGTTCAGGCCCACTGAAATTAATGGAAATTATTATTTGAGATTAATGTACGTCCCATTGACTTCAATGGCCAACCTACTTGGAATAAAAATGGATTTAACCCATTGATGTGGACAGATATTTTCATGTATTAATGTAATGCAGGATAATTAGTAAGCAGCATCAGAACACAAAAAAGACATATTCAAAGCCAGCTAAAATAAGGGTAGATGTTTTTAAAAATCTTTTGCTATTCCAGATTGTGAACCAACAAAAGCAAATATGTTTCTGCTTTTGCATTTTAAAAAGTGCAGGAAAGAGCTCTGAGAATTAAGAAGAAGTATATTCAATCTACATACTGTTAACTGAACAGAAGGTAACATAATACAAAATGCAGCCAAAGGCAGTTAAGTCCATGTTTAAAACAAACCAACAAACTGTAGGATTTGGAACACTCAAAGAGTTGGGAGGGATAATAAAGAAGAGGGAGTTGAAGGCTTTTGATATACAGGCACAGACCTTTATTTATTCACATGGCTTCGAAATATGTGTGTGAGAGAGAACAGTTGGGAAAGGAGGACATCCAAAAGACTCAGTTAAATAAATGTTCCACTTGCCAGGCCCCCCTCATTAATGGAAGCACCAGCAAAAAAGATATGTGGAGAGCAAAAGTGGGCAAAGTGTGTTTCAGAAGAAGATGATAAACCATTTAGAAGGGCCTTTCCTTTAAGTAAGCACAGGGATCTAGACATAGAATGGGTGGGTGAGTGCCAAGTTACTTGTTTAGATGTTGGTTCCCTAACTCCTTTCTGATAGAATTCATAGCCATGTTAGTCTGGAAAAAAGGACCTCACAGCACCTTTGAGACTAATGGGGGTTACAGACTGCCAGAAATAGTGTGAATTCAGTCCACTTTTAGTGTTAGGGTTAGTGCTAGGGAATCATGGGAACTGTTATTTTTCTGAGACATTGAGCCTTCTCTGTCAGACAACTCTGATGCCACAATAAAATACAGTTCCATGGTTCCCTAACTCTAACCCTAACCCTAAAAGTGGACTGAATTCACACTATTTCTGGCAGTCTGCAACCCCCCTAACTGAAAGAGAGAAGTTGGTAACACAAGCTTTTGTAGACTATAGCCTACTTCCTCAGATTACTTCCCCATGCACCTCAGGAAGTAGGCTCAAGTATACAAAAGCTCATGCTACCAGCTTCTATCTTTATTAGTTTTAAAGGTGCTGCAAGATCCCTTTGCATACTGAGTTCTTTTTGGCAGCCATGCTGATAGGGCTTTTTTGTTAGCAGGGATGACCATGTCATCTGCCATCCCTCTTAAGCTTAACTGTTCCCTCTAAGCTTAGCAGCAGCTCTCACATTTTCTAGAGTGGCTTTTTCCAAAAACTATATATTCTTGAGAGCTTTCTCTACAGTAAGGATACTGTATTTAGAGATATTTGGGTCTTAAATGAGCAAAATCTAGAATCAAACCCACAGAGTAGATTCATCACACCCTTGACACCAGCTTCCCCTGCTTAACCTTGGTGGCAGAGCTTGGAAGTGGAAACTGGATGTCTCAAGTCCCAGTCCAACACACTGACCATAAGAGAACACATTAGTTTTAATTAACCAGAGTGGCATAGTGGTTAGAGTTAGAGGGAAGACACAAGGGAAGGGAAGGAGGGAAGCCCAGGGAGGCATAAGGGGATGGGTAGGAAAGCAAACAAACAATGGGAGGAATAATATAGGGAGACAAACAACTACTGGGCAGCAGTAGTAGTGGTGGTGTCACTGATAGGAGTGAATTGTAGTGATGCTATAGCTAATTTTTGGTTAGCACTGTACACAAGGAGGTGTAGGTGGCCCTCATTGTGTAACCTCATCACCTAGTAAACCTATGATGAGACACCCCAAGTGAGGCACAGACAGGATCTGAGCATTAACAGAAAGGGAAGGAGGGGGAGATAAAGGGATATCACATTTGCAAGATTAGCCAAGGGCACAAGAAAGATGCCAACACAAATAGCAGACACTCTTAGGAAGGCAAATTGCATCCAAAGCAGCATTACACATAAAATAGGGATGTGAGAAGCATGAGCCAAGGGAGGCTGGACATAGTAAAAATGGAAATGGAATGCATGAAGATAGCAGTACTGGGGGTGAGGGAGTTAAAATAGACAGGAATGGGCCACTTTGAATCAGACAACTACACAGTGCTCTACTCAGGGAATGAAAAGACAAGAAGAAATGGGGGGCTTTCATACTAAGAAAAGATATGGCAAAAGCAGTCAGAGGATACACTGAAAAATCAGACCAAATCATTATAGTAAGGCTCCATGGCAAACCTATGAATATCACCATAATTCAAATATATACACCAACCACAGAGACAGAACAGGAAGAAATTGATAGATTTTATGAAGGAGTACAGGAAGAAATTGACAGCACACCAACACAGGATGACAAGACGATCACTGGAGATTGGAACATGAAAGTTGGAAGCAAAGAAGAATCAAAAATAGTAGGCAGATTTTAATTAGGCAAAAGAAATGAAGCAGGTAAGTGTCTGATAGATTTTTGTGAAGCCAATAACCTATTCATTGCAAACACATTTTTCATACAACCAGAAAGAAGGCTACACACATGGATGGCACCAGATGGTCAACACAAAAATCAAATAGATTATATAATAGGAAGTAAAAGATGGTGGAACTCTATACTAGTGGCTAAGACTAGACCAGGCACTGACTGTGGAACAGATCATGAATTACTCATAACAAAAATAAGAGTAAGACTCAAGAAGAAAACAAAACCAATGATTATACCAAAATATGATCTAAATAATATCTGAACAGAATTTAGTGATAACATAAAAAACAGATTTGCACTACTGAGCATAATAGACCGAGAACCAGAGAAACTATAGTCTGAAGCCAGGGACATAATAAAAGAAGAATGCAGGCAGACACTTTCAATAAACAAAAAGAAAGAGAAAAAACCCATGGACGACAGAAAAAACACTACAATCAAAGAACAGAAGAGAAGAAAAACAAAAGGGAGGTAGGAACAAACTAAGAATTATGAATGCAACAGTACGACAGCTTGTGCAGAAAGATAAAGAAAATTACTACAACGACCAATGCAGAGAAACAGAAGACAACAACAAAAAGGAAAGAACAAGTGATCTATTTCACAAGATCCAGGAAATCAAAGGAAAATTCAAACCAAGGACTGGGACGATCTATGACAATAAAAATAACATAATTCAAGTCCAGGAAAGAATAAAAAGATGTTGGATGCAATACATAGAAGAATTATACAAAAGAGACAACAAAATGAAGGACGCATGGAATGAAGAGCCATATGAAGATGATCCCCAAATTCTAAAAAGTGAGGTGGAAACTGCAATAGCGAAAAACAAATCACCAGGAACAGATGGTATTCTAGTTGAACTGTTGCAATCCACATTGAGTCAACTCTAGTGCTAACCAACATATGTCAACAGATATGGAAAACAAAATGATGGCCAACAGATTGGGAGTGATCAATATACATCCTCATCCATAAAAACGGAGACACAAGAGACTGCAGCAACTATAGGACCATAGCACTTATCTCCCACGCAAGCAAAATTATGCTCAAAATTCTGCAACATAGACTTTCCATAGATGGAAAGAGAGATCTTAAGAGTTCCAAGAAGGGTTCATGAAAAGAAGAGGCACTAGGGATCATATTGTAAATATACGATGGCTAATGGAGCGCACCAAGGAATTCCATACAAGCCATTGTATTCCCTATTACCATGTATGAATGTGAGAGCTGGACAGTTAAGAAAGATGATAGGAAGAAAATCAATGTATCTAAGATGTGGTGCTGGAGAAGAGTGCTAAAGATCCCATGGACAGCCAAAGGGACAAACAAGTGGGTCTTAGAGCAGATCAAACCGGAAACCTCTCTGGAAGCCAGGATGACCAAACTGAGACTGTCGTACTTTGGACACATCATGAGAAGTGGAAAAAATAATAATGCTGGGGGAGGTGGAGGGAAGTAGGAAGAGAGGAAGGCCACATGTTAGATGGATGGACTCTATTAAGGATGTTGCAGGAATTAAGCAGAGCAGTAGAGGACAGAGGGTCTTGGAGATGTCTCATCTATAGGGTTGCCATGAGTCGAGATCAACTCAAAGGCAGTTAACAACAACAACAAAATATAAAAAGATAACCCATCTGAAAGGAGAACCTCTAATATTTCACAAATGAAAACTGGGAAACATGTGGCCAAGTAACATCAGAGTATGATCAAAAAGGCAAAACATATGAACACACAGAATACACAAGTAATGAGAGACTACAGCAATTTGCTTTTGCCTGAGTCACCTGGGAAGAGCAAAAGTCCACCCTCTCTTCTTCTCTTTCCCCTGCTGAGTTAATTGAGTGAAAACTACTTTTGCACTTTGAACTCAATTTGCAGCAACTAAAGTAAGCTGAAAACAAAGAGGGAAAATGGGGCAAAGCAAGAAAAAACAGCTGAAAATACCCAATACCATCTGGGCTGGAAGACCAGCGAGGAAGGCGTGTCCAAGGAGGCGGAAAGCTTGAAAAGCAGCCTTGGAGCACCAGCCTCCCTCTCCCAATACTATCTGGGCTGGAAGACCAGCGAGGAAGGCATGTCCAAGGAGGTGGGACCCAAGGTGGCCAGAGCCCAAAGCCGACACCACCACCTGCAGTGGCGAGACCAGCGCTGAGGCTGCTGAGAAGCCGAGTGGGGACTATAAAACCCACCCAGTACCATCTCCTACAGCAGCGCAGCAGCGGTGGCAGCAGTGAGGGCCGTGGGAAAGAGCAGGTGGAGGCCCAGCACCAAGAGCAGATACCACCACCTGCAGCTGAGCCAAATCAGTTTTTAACTCCCACTGCAGCTGCCATGTGACAGTCTCTCAATTATGCTGCCCTTAAGAACTCTAGGACTGTTAAAACAACTGCCCAGATGGAAGGCAATGAGGGAGAGATAAAAATGGTCGCACCGGGAGCAGTGATTCAGGTTGTGCGGGGCAGAGGAAGGTACAGTGATAACAGAATGGAATATTGTTACAAAAGAAGGTGGACTCGATGTTTGGAAGCGATCCCGCATTCAGTGCATTCTGTTACCCAAAGTGGGCTGGGGAGCTTATCAACCATGCCACAGAACCTTACCTTGCTTCTCTGCAACACCAGGTCAATAAAGAACAAAACTTATATCATCCACGATTTGATCATGGATGAAAAGGCCGACCTGGCTTGCTTCACGGAAACCTGGCTGGGAGAGGATAGTGCCATCAACTGGAATCAGGCTCTCCCGGCCGGGTACTCCATTATTGAGCAGGTAAGGGAAAGTGGGCAGGGGGGGGCGGAGTGGCTCTAGTTCATAGAGATAATCTCATCCTGACCAGGATACCTATCCAGAAAACAGACCACTTCAAGTGCGTTTACCTAAACCTGAAAACCAGGGATTGTATAGGGATTCTGTTAGTATACCATCCACCCCGTTGTCTAACAGACTCCCTATCTGAGCTGACACAGCTGGTCTCAGAGCTGCTGTTGGAGGCACCCAGACTTTTGGTCCTGGGTGACTTCAACATCTCTTTCGAGACCAGTTTAACAGGCGTGGCTCGGCAGTAATTATTATTATTATTATTTTATTTATTTATACCCCGCCCCTCTGAGCATAATCGGGGTGGATAACAATAATTAAGAATACATAAAATACAAATCTGAAAGGACCAATACCCACCCACCCCCTTTAAAAGAGTATTAAACTAAGCACTAATTAAAACATCTTAGATTAAAACATAAAATTAAATAAACCAAACAAAGAAATAACAAACAGCAGAGATAACAAAACAAAAAGCAGAGTAGTGGAATGGCGGTGGTAATCAAATTGGGAGAGGGCAGAATAAGGGGGTTCCATGGATTCAGTGACAAACATGGGCCTATCCCAATTGGTTTCTGGGCCAACACATTGTGAGGGTCATACACTCAATGCGGTCTTTAGTACGGAGCAGGCATATCCATGGGCGGAGGTAATTAACACCACCGCACTGTCATGGACGCATCATTTCCTGGTCAAGGTTAGACTTAGAGCCAATGTCCGCCCCACCGGGGGTTGAGGATCCATTAGGATGATCCGCCCTCAGAGGCTAATGAAGCCAATTGATCTTCAGAAAGCCTTGGAGGGTTCCTTGGTTGGTAATGCCAGTGATTCTGTTGAAGCCCTGGTTGATACTTGGAACACTGACCTTCTGGACTTGAATAATTATAGACCTGTTTCCCACCTTCCATTCCTGAGCAAGGTGATCAAGCGGGCCGTCGCCTCTCAACTCCAAGTGATTTTGGATGAAACCGATTTTCTAGATCCATTTCAAACTGGCTTCAGACTGGGATATGGGGTGGAGACTGCCACAGTTGCCCTGGTAGATGTCCTTTGCCAAGACATCGACAGGGGAAGCGTGACCCAGTTGGTGCTCTTGGATCTCTCAGCGGCTTTTGATATAATAGATCATAGCATCCTCCTGGAACGCCTGAGAGGGTTACTTCAGTGGTTCCATTCCTTGCTCTCAGGCAGATTCCAGAGGGTGATGCTCGGGGACAGTCACTCATCTAAAAAAGAGCTTAATTGTGGTGTCCCTCAGGGCGCCATCCTGTCCTTGATGCTCTTTAACATCTATATGAAGCCGCTGGGGGGAATCATCCGAAGACATGGGGCTGGGTGTTATCAGTACACTGATGACACCCAAATATATTTCTCTATGTCTCGGTCATCAGTCATAACGACAGATGGTGTCTCTCCCCTCAATCACTGTCTTGTAGCGGTAATGGACTGGATGAAGAAAAAACGACTCAAATTGAATCCAGAGAAGACGGAGGTACTTACAGTAGGGGCCCCTAAGCCAGGTATTGGGTTACAACTTCCAGTCCTAGATGGGGTCACACTCTCCTCGAAGGATTGTGTTCACAGTTTGGGGGTGCTCCTAGATTTGTCACTTCACATGATTGATCAGGTGAATGCGGCGGTCAGGAGCACCTGTTATCAGCTTTGGCAGATACACCAACTATGCCCTTACCTGGAAAAAAAGGACCTACAAACTGTAATACATGCACCGGTAACCTCACAACTCGACTTCTGTAATGCATTCTACATGAGGCTACCCTTATACCTAGTTTGGACACTACAACTGGTACAAAATATGGCAGCCAGGCTAATCATGGGAAAATCAAGAAGGGATCACATCACACCAATCTTGAAATCCCTTCACTGGCTGCCTATTGGTTTCCGAGCACAGTATAAGGCAGGGGTAGGCAACCTTTCCCCTTTAAGGGCCGAGGGACTTCAGCTCCCAGAATCCCAGGAGCTATTGGCCAACATGGGATTATTGGCCAACATGGCTGAGGCTTCTGGGAGCTGAAGTCCCTCGGCCCTTAAAGGGGAAAGGTTGCCTACCCCTGGTATAAGGTGTTGGTAATGACCTTTAAAGCCCTACATGGTCTAGGTCCAACCTATCTAAGGGATCATCTCCTTTCATATAATCTGCTCCATGCTCTTAGATCCTCTGGGAGGAACTTGCTGCAATTAAGGAGAACTAGATTAACAGCAACCTCCCAGAGGTCTTTTTCAGTCGCTGCTCCCAGACTATGAAATGCACTGCCGGAAGAGATCCGTCAAGCAACTAGCTTGGGGAATTTCAAAAAAGCCATCAAAATGGATCTCTTCCGGCAGGCCTTCCATGAATAGATTAGACCTTCTAACATATGTCTCTCCCTCTTTTAGAATTATCCAATTTTAATTTTATGTTTAGATTTTTAAGTTTTATGGGTGGTTTTATAATTACTGGTGAATACGCCAGTCATTTTAAATTAATTGGTATTATATCTAATTTTAAAGGGGGGTAATTATTGTACTATGTTACAATGCACTTTAGGTGTGTGTGAAGATCTGTTTGTAAGTTGCCTTGATTGCCTGACAAAAGGTGGGATACAAGAATAAAGTTACTTACTTACTTACTGAAAATGTGGTATCACAGAGGATTAGTTGGAACTGTCCTTGCCAAATCAGGACACTTGGAGAGGATATGAAAGCCGTGTATAAGATAAAGCTGTATCGAGCAGAGAAGTTCATTACTGGTGTCTTGACAAAATGGGAATATTTTACAACATTTCCAAAAGAAAAATAAAATAAAAACCATACTTAGGTACTCCCACACTATCCTGAACACACCTGATCTCATTTGACAACTGAACCTACACAGGGTTGGGACTGAGTGTCTCCTGGATGGAGACCCTCAGATGATCCATGGGATCTCCAAGCAGGGCTAAGAAAGAACCCTGCCTGAATCCCTAGAGAGCTACAGCTGCCAGCCAGAGTTGACAATACTGAGTTAGATGGACAAATGGTATAGAATCATAGAGTTGAAAGAGATCCCAAGGGCCATTCAAGCCATCCCCCTGCCATGTAGGTATACACAATCAAAGCATTACCGAGAAATGGCCATAACAGCCTCCATTTAAAAACTTCCAAAGAAGGAGACTCCACCACTCTCTGAGGCAGCATGTTCTAGTAACAGACAGCTTCCTCTGTTCTTATGCATGCCTTCCTAAAGTCTGCTGGGAAGAGGTTCCTTTGGAACTATTGCTGAAAGAAAGCTAGTTTCATGACAAAGAAACAGCCCTTATGATCATCTAATCCCAACTGGAATGAAACAGCATTGTGTTTGATGAGACTTGTCTCTTGGAAGTGTGGATAGTCTTGCTGCCCACATTGGCCTCAGTCATTAAGATATGGATTTATGGATTTTCATGTTGTTGCCCAGGATTTTGCCACAGATGATAAGTACTGGCCTTTGGCTGCTGGTAAAATTTCACCCTTTGCAGACTGCCAGAAATAGTGCAAACTGAGTCCACTTTAACTGCCCTGGCTCAGTGCTAGGGAATCATGGGAATTGTATTTTTTTTCTGGGACATTGAGCCTTCTCTGCCAGAGAGCTCTGGTGCCACAATAAAGTACAGTTCCCATGATTCCTTAGCACTGAGTCAGGGCAGTTAAAGTGGCCTCAATTTGCACTATTTCTGGCAGTCTGCAAGGGCCCTTAGTAATTTACCTTGTGATATATGGTGCATCTGGATTATAAATTACCTTACTTTCAGAGAGTATAGCATTGTTTTCCATTGCTTACAGTGTGTCTACAAAAGTGGGTGGAGTGGAGTGGAGCAAGGAGCCTTAACAGAGGGAGAACATTCCCTTTCTGAAAGCAATTGTATTTATATACAGCTTTACCACAGCCATCAAGACTGGAGGAATCACTGTATGCCAGGCTGGAAAGATGGACAAAACCGCAAATAATATGGTAGTACTTTTCTTATTTTTATTTATTATTTATTTTTGATCTTATATCCCTCCTATCTTCCAAAATGGGATCCCAGGTGGCAAAGCCATATCTTTGTACAAAATGAGAGCTTGCTGCAGCCTTACCAACCTGTGGTCCTCCATAGATTCTAGAGAAGATTATTAAGAAGAGAGTCTGTGAACATTTAGAAGGGAATGCCGTAATCACAAAAAGTCAATATGGGTTTATGAGAAATAAGTCATGCCAGACTACCGTATTTTCCGGCGTATAAGACGACTGGGCGTATAAGACGACCCCCAACTTTTCCAGCCAAAATATAGAGTTTGGGATATACTCGCCATATAAGACGACCCCACTCTTCTGACACACACCAAATAAAAATCAGATTTGATTTCAATATGGTAAATTTAATTCAAATGCTTATGACATGCAGAAAAACTGTCACTTATAAACACAACAAACTATAGCTCCCACGTGTTCCCTAACATTCATTTCTGCAGTGTATTTTGGACCTTACTTTTTCAAAAATAGTCCTGATTTACCATAAATGCTGCTTTAAAATTTATTTCCATCTCCCTTGGGCAAATCACACTCTCTCAGACTCAGGAGATGGCAATGGCAATCTCCCCTCTGAAGAAACCTTGCCAAGCAAGCACTATGAGCCTTAGGTTTGCTGTAAGTTGGAAATGACTCAAAGGCATACAACAACAACAACAACAACAACAACAATCTGAGATGTCACACTCTCTCAGCCCCTGAGGGTGGCAAAGGCAAACCCTATCTGAAAAAAACACATAGGAAAGAAATGATAGGTTCATGATAGGTTTGCCTTAGTGTCATCATCAGTTGGAAACGACTTGAAGATGCACAGTATTGAAAGTCACACTCTCTCAGCCTCAGGGAAAAGCAAAGGCAAACCCTTTCTGAACAAACCTTGTGAAGGAAACCCCAGGAAAGATTCATGTTTGAGTTGCCAAAAGTCAGAAATGACTTGAAGGCAGACAACAACAGTCTTGAAAGTCACACTCTCTCAGCTTCAGGGAAAAGCAATGGAAATCCCTTTCTGAACAAACCTTGTGAAGGAAACCCCAGGAAAGGTTCATGTTTGAGTTGCCAAAAGTCAGAAACGACTTGAAGGCACACAACAACAGTCCTGAAAGTCACACTCTCTCAGCCTCAGGGAAAAGCAATGGAAAACCCTTTCTGAACAAACCTTGTGAAGGAAACCCCAGGAAAGGTTCATGTTTGAGTTGCCAAAAGTCAGAAACGACTTGAAGACATACAACAACAGTCCTGAAAGTCACACTCTCTCAGCCTCAGGGAAAAGCAATGGAAAACCCTTTCTGAACAAATCTTGTGAAGGAAACCCAGGATAGGTTCATGTTTGAGCTGCCAAAAGTCAGAAATGACTTGAAGGCACACAACAACAGTCTTGAAAGTCACACTCTCTCAGCCTCAGAAAAAAGCAATGGCAAACCCTTTTTGAACAGGAGGACAGGAGGAAAGGTGGGAAGGAGGGGAGAAAAGGCAGGGAGAGAAAATGGAGGATCAGTAGGACAAAGAGGGATGGTGGGAAGGAGGGGGGGAAAGGCAGGGAGAGAAAATGGAGGACCAGTAGGATGAAGGGGGAAGGTGGGAAGGAGTGGGGCAAAGGCAGGAGAAAGAAGAAATACCTCCTCTTTCTCCTCCTTCTCTCCCGGGCTCCTTCCCTCCTCCTACCTCTGTGGGAGGAGTCTTTCTCAACCTCCTCAATCTTATACCCGGTGTATAAGACGACCCCCAGCTTTAACTCCAGGTTTTCCTGCTTAGAAAGTCGTCTTATACGCCGGAAAATACGGTAATCTTTTTCTGATAAAAATTACCAGCTTGGTAGATGACGGGAATGCTGTTGATATAACATACCTTGATTTCAGTAAGGCCTTCAACAAGGTCCCCCATGATATCCTTGCAAACATGATAGTAAAATGTGGCCTAGACAATGCAACTGTTAGGTGGAGATTGTAATTGGTTGACTGACTGAACCCAAAGGGTGCTCAGCAATGGCTCCTCTTCATCCCGGAGAGAAGTGACCATTGGAGTGCCACAGGGTTCTGTCTTGGGCTCAGTGCTATCCAACATCTTTATCAATGATCTGAATGAAAGAATAGAGGGCATGCTTATCAAATTTACAGATGACACCAAATTAGAGGATTAGCTAATACCCCACAGGAGAGGATCAAAATTCAAAATCACCTTAATAGATTAGGAAGCTAGGCCAAAACTAACAAAATGAACGTCAACAGGGAGAAATGTAAGGTATTGCACATAGGCAAAAAAAGTGAAATGAATAGATATAGGATGGGGGACACCTGGCTTAACAACAGTACATATGAAAGAGATTTTTGCAGTCCTAGTTGAACATGAGTCAACAGTGTGATGCAGCAGCTAAAAGGCTAATGCGATTCTAGGCTGTATCAATAGAAGTATAGTATTTAGTTCAATGGGTCTCTATTTTGCTTTGGTCTATGTCTAGTTCTGGGCACCACAATTCAAAAAGGATGAGAAGCTAGAGCGCGTCCAGAGGAAGACAACTAAAATGGTGAAGGATCTGGAAACCATAAAGCCCTATGAGGAGAGACTTAGGGAGCTGGGTATGTTTAGTCTGGAGAAGAGATGGTTAAGAGGTGATATGATAGCCTTGTTTAAATATTTGAAAGGGTGTCATATTGAGGATGGAGCAAGCTCGTTTTCTGCTGCTCCAGAGAACAGGACATGGAACAGTGGATTCAAACTAGAAGAAAAGCGATGCCAGCTTCTCATTAGGAGGAATATCCTGTTAGTAAGAGCTGTTTGACAGCGGAACACACTCCCTCAGAGAGTGGTGGAGTATCCTTCTTTGGAGGTATTTAAACAGAGGCTGGATGGCCATCTGTCAGGGGTGCTTTGATTGTGAGTTCCTGCATGGCAGGGGGTTGGACTGGATGGCCCTTGAGGTCTCTTCCAGCTCTATGATTCTATGATAGGTGAAGAACTAAAATTTCAGTTCCCCTGGGCATATTGTCTGGGAATATAACATCCAGAAATAATAATAAAAAAAAACCTTCCTCAGCCTCAGAAGGAGAGAGGCAGGCCAGCTCCATTGGGCCCTCCCTCCAGTCCATCTCTCAGAGGGAGAGAAAAAACACTGGACCTGATTCCCCTTCCCCACTGCCCTTCCTTTCTCTTTTTGTGTCAACTCTTTTTAGATTGTAAGCCTGAGGGTAGGGAACCATCTAGTTAACCATTAGTAAGCCACTCTGAGAGCCTTTGTGGCTTAAGAGCCAGATATAAATACTCCAAATAAATAAATAAATAAATAAATAAATAAATAAATAACTGTGCTGGCAAGTGTTGTTTATCTTTACAATGGAAAAGTAAGAAGCACTCACTCACAAAGTAGAGAAGAAGCCATTCTCCTAGTTCCAACCTCTAGGAGTGTTTTAATAAGAAAGAAAGAAAGAAAGAAAGAAAGAAAGAAAGAAAGAAAGAAAGAAAGAAAGAGCAAGCTGCCCCACCATATGAAGAAGAATCTGGTGTTGAAATGTCTGAGACTGACACTGGCTCAAGGAGATCCTATGAAGATAAGTCTTTATGAGTGAAGTCCCATACACACTTTTTTGGGGTGGGGAGTATGCCCCAATGAACTTGTTGGGACTTACTGTTGAATACACACAGGGAGGATCAAAGAACTGTGGATTTGCAGCAGGAATTAATGTCCTTCATTCTTTTCTTTCTTCCCCCCCCCCCCCCGCACTTGCCCATTGCCCCCTTTTAAACCTCTAGTAAGAATTACTCCACTGAATATTACAAATGGTGATCATTTGGGGAAGACTGTAACCCAGTATTTTGTAATACAGTTGTTTCCACTCATCTGTCCTCCTCTTTCACCTTCTTATCCTTCTGTTGCATTGTGTTCTCCTTCCCTGCTCCCCATTGTCACAGTGTAAATTTAGTTAGCAAATACTTTGCTTTACTTTTGTTATTCTCTAAAGACAGTAACAAAAGCAAAACAATGAGCTTACTAAAAATTTACACTGTGATGATGGGGAATATGAGCCAGTGTGGTACAGTGGTTTAAGTATTGGACTATGATTGGAGAGCAGATTTTGAATCCCACACTTGGCTATGGAAACCCAATGAGTGATCTTGGACAAGTCACACTTTCACAGCCTCAAAAGATGGCAATGGAAAAAAACCCTCTAAAGAAACTTGCCAAGAAAACCCCATGATAAGTTCACCCTTGGGTCACCATAGGTTAGAAACGAATTGAAGGTACACAACAACAAAAGTCCAATTCATAGTGTCTGTATGAGTGGAAAGATGCAGAGAGGAACAGATGTTTTACTACTTGTCAATTATTTAACAAACATGGTGGTGATGTTTTTTTAAAAAGCTAACAAGTGTGATAGGGTGCAATTAGATACTACCAAATATATATTTACCTAGCAGATAGCTCCATTCAACTCAAGGGGCTCAACAACTTATGAGTAGACATATATACAATCACTCTGCTACTATGTTTCTGGTCTGTGTTATTTTTGCAGGTGTTCACTCATAAATCTATTTTATTCTGCTTTCTCATTAATCTGCATTTTTTTAAAAAAACATTCTCATTAATATTTTAATTTAAATAAGCATTTTAAAGTGTTTTCTCAAAATACGAATTTTTAATGCTTTTTATATGTATTTGAGCTGAGGACTATGCAGGAACATCTGAGAAGTGTGAAAGCTGATGGACAGCTAAGGTGTGACCAACACATAATCCTGGCTTGGAGAGGGAATTCTTAAAACTACAACTTCCAGAGCTCATCAATGACTATGGATACTGGCCACCATTCTGGCTGGGGGATTCTGGGAATTGTAGTTGAGAAAGTAATATTTCCAAACTGTCATCCAAGGTGGGCGGATCAGGCCGGTTTGTAGAAAAATCTACAAAGATTTCACAGGTATCCCTGGGCATAACTGGGTAAGCAACAGTCACATACAGACTTTCAAGTATTAACCAAAAGTTGCTTTTGTTTGTGCACCTGCACACACACACACACACACACACCTCTATGGAATAAGTTTTTGTTTGATTTTAGAGAACAATTGCCTGTGTTTATTGAAGATGTATCTCTCAGAGATAGGAAAAATAATCATGCTGGCTGGGGATGCTGGGAGTTGTAAGCCAAAAAATAACATTTCCAAGCTTACACAAGTAATTCCTTGTCACCACAAAAAAAGTCAACTACAGCAAAAGTATGAGAGAGATCAAGTGTGCACAAGAGATTGTTCAAGAAGCCAGACATATAAACACAGCTCTAACGTTATCAACTTGCATATTGCGTTGAATATTAAAAGGGCGATAATGGTCATCCTCGTTGCCTTATTTTACCTCTACTGTTCCCCCGTGGAAACCTTGGCCTTGTCACTGTCATCTGTCTATTTAATGTGTAAAATGCTAAACAAGTTCTGATATTTACCTGTTTATGATTAAATTGCAAAATGATCGGCTTCGGTCTGTTCTAAATTAAGGTCTGCATTAAATGTCATAGCATTTATCTTTCATAAAATGAGACAGCAAGGACACTAATTTCCTAGGTATTCAATCACTGCCCTGTGCCACTTGAGAGGCAGCTTGGGAATGAGCCGGCCCACAGTTCACAGCTCACTGACAGCCCCGAGATGGAATCATAAAAGTCAATTAATCATTAAAAGCTGTTACAAGCACATATCGAACCAGTCTGGCACAAAAATGTTAATCAGTCCCATATCAATATCATAAATTTGTGCAAATTGGAGGGATCGATACCCTTTAAGGCCTAATGAATCAATTGGAGGGCTCTAGGCCTCTCCTCTGGGCTTGAGGAACATGGCAGCCATGTGGCTGAGACATCTCCAGGCGTGCTGCCAACAGAGGTCACCTATCCCACCAGGCTGTTCACTTCAGCAGCAGTTACCACGGTGACAGCATGTCGCCATTGCCCTAGTGTCCTTCTAGGTAAGGTGGAAGCCAATGCATCACTGCCTTTGATGGGTTTGTCAATAATACTTAGCAGGGGAGGGGAACGGCTCACATAACATTCGCAAGGCCGTCCTCCCCCGAGCAGTTTGGGGTGATTTAATTGTTTGAAGGGAACGTGTGCTTCTGCATATATGCAGGGGCTAAACAGCGTCTGGAGGAAGCATGGGGCAGCCACTGAAATGGCTGCCTTTGGAAACCTTGGGAAAACACAGGACTTGTGAATGGCGGAAGTGGCCAGCCTAGTGGGGCATTAACCTGGCAGCAGTGCAAGCTAGGAATCACCCAGAGCTTCCTGAATTAGGCATTTATTATCTATCACACTGTAATATATTACTTATCGGTGGTGATGGCATTGCTAGTTAACCCTCCAGGATCCAGCAACAAATATACTTGTACCTGCCTGTCTCGTTTCTAGCAGGATGGGGATAATGCATGAAATGATGTCTGCAGATTTTAGTTCATCTGGTAGTCTTGATTTGCTCAAGCTTTATTACCTGTTAAAGATAAACAGTTAAGGTGACATCCTTCACATCCTTCTCATTGAAATATTTTGCTTTCCAGTGATTGCTTACGCAAACAAGTTGTTTAATTTGTCATGAATAATATGGGAGGGAAATGGTCATTAATAATATAGCATTTAATGTGATAGTTAATAACAAGGCAGCCAGTAAAAAGCAAAAGCTCAGAATTAATATGCATTCCAAAACAAGCCTGTTAAATGTGTCTGATTCAAACAGGACCCAAACAGATCACTGTATTATTCTTTACAACATCTCAATTTTTCTCAAGCAATGGCAATATTCAGGTGCCTCTATAATGTTGAAATAATGCAGTTTGACACCACATTAAAGACCATGGCTCCATCCTACAGAATCCTGTAGTTTTGTGAAACACCAGCACGGCTTGGCAGAGAAAAGGCCTTATAAAACTACAGATCCCACTATTAAAAAAAATAAAAATAAGACTACAGATCCCAGATTCCATAGGATGGAGCAACAGCACTTAAAGTGGTGTCAAATTGCATTATTTCTACAATACAGACACACCCTTAATCCCAAATAAATATATTTTAGACTGAGTGCACATTCCAGATTTTATCATCCATTTGCACTAGTTTGGTGAAATTGTTGTCAAGTGCTGTCAAGGTGATTTCAGGTTATGGCAATTCTATGAATGAGAGATCTCCTAGATGTGTCATCAGTAGGGCTACTCAGGTCTTGCAAACTCGGGGCTGAGGCTTCCTTAATTGAATCTATCCACTTGTAATGTGTGTTCCTCTTTTCATACTGCCACCAACTTCACCAAGCATTATCATCTTTTCTAATGAGTCATATCCTCTTATGATATGGTCAAAGGACAAGAACCTCTGTTTGGTCATTCTGGCTTCTAGGGACTATTCTGGCTTGATTTGCTCTAATATCTTCTTATTGGTCTTTTTGGAAGTCCGTGGTATCTGTAAAACTCTTTTTCAGCACCATAATTCAAATAAATTTATTCTCTTCCTGTCTGCTTTCTTCACTGTACAGCTTATACAACTGCACATAATAGTAACTGGAAATATGATAGCATGGATGATCTTAACTTTGTATTCAATTATATATCTTTACATTTGAGGATCAATCTTATCTAGTTCCTTCATAGCTGGTCTTCCAAGTCCCAGTTTTGTTCTGATTTCTTCACTATAGTTCAAAACACCCTGCAGAAATAATCCAGTTCGAGACCACTTTAACTGCCCTGACTCAATGCTAGGGAATTCTGAGAATTGTAGTTTTGTGAGACATTTAGCTCTCTCTATCAGAGAACTCTGGTGCCACAATAAACTACAGTTCCCAAGATTCCCTAGCACTGAGCCAGGGCAGTTAAAGTCTCAACCTGGATTATTTCTACAGTGTGTTTTGGACCTATATTCTCCATTTGGATTTATGACTGAGCCAAAGTCTTTGACTATTTCATTGTCTTTATCATCCACCTTAAAGTTCTATAATCTGGGCACCACAATTCAAAAAGGATGTGGAGAAACTGGAGCGTGTCCAAAGGAGGGCAACTAAAATGGTGAAGGGTCTGGAAACCATGCCCTATGAGGAACGACTTAGGGAGCTGGGGATGTTTAGCCTGGAGAAGAGAAGGCTGAGAGGTGATATGATAACCGTGTTTAAATATTTGAAGGGATGTCATATCGAGAAGGGAACAAGCTTGTTTTCTGCTGCTCCAGAGACTAGGACCCGAAACAATGGATGCAAGCTGCAAGAAAAGAGATTCCACCTCAACATTAGGAGGAACTTCCTGACAGTAAGGGCGGTTCGACAGTGGAACACACTCCCTCGGAGGGTAGTGGAGTCTTCTTCCTTGGAGGCCTTTAAGCAGAGGCTGGATGGCCATCTGTCGGGGATGCTTTGATTGGGAGTTCCTGCATGGCAGGGAGTTGGACTGGATGGCCCTTGTGGTTTCTTCCAACTCTATGATTCTATGATTCTATGATTCTATGAATTCATCTCTGATAATTATTTTTGTTTTTTCAACATTTAGCTGCAACCCTGCTTTTGCACTTTTTGCCTTGACTTTCCTTAATAGTCATTCCATGTCTTTGCTATTTTCTGCTGGTAGTATGGTATCCTCTGCATATCTTAATTGGTTGTTTATAGACTCTCAAATACTTACAATGACAGTATGTGGTTAGCTTAAGCAAATTGGTGGGGAGGGGAGCACCAACTATACCTTTGCAGTGGGTGAACAAATTAAAAGGTGAATTGGTATTTGGTATGGAATATCAGCTGATTGTAGGTATCTGCACTTTGAGCAAAATGTGCCATTCCAGAATGAAGAGGACAGATTGACAAGAGTAAAATAAATCCGGATTCTAGGGCACTACAACCCCTGAGATGCAGATAGAAGATCTTGGGTACAAAAAAGTAACTTTTCCAAGCTCTAGTATGCTGCCTGATTGGTTATATCTGAATAGATGAATAAATAGAGAGGATAGTGCAAGCTAGCCCATTTCCTTTGCCTTCTTCATGGGTTATTACATTCTGCTTCCAGTTAAAGCAATTCTTTCTTTGAGAAGCATGAGCTTTTGGGGCTCATCCTAGTCTAGATTTGAATATCACAGCCCACAGTGTAATCTGGACAATTTGGTGAAAGATGACTGAAGTAATTAGCAGAGCAGCATCAACGGCAGATACCCAGGGCCATATATATGCCATGTTTGGGTGGCTAAGGACTTCCATTGAAAAGGGCAATATAATATGTTGGAGCACATTCTTGAAAGCCTTATCTATGACGCACGTTTTCTTCCTAAAATTTATCTTGAGGCCCTGAATACTCTCACTGTTTTAAAAAGGCCTTTTACAGATCTTCAAATGCAACTACTGATGTTGTGTCCCTTCAAGTTGTTTCTGACTTATGGCGACCCTATCATAGGGTTTTCTTGGCAAGAGTTGTTCAGTGGAAGTTTGCCATTGCCTTCCTCTGAGGCTGAGAACATGTGACTTATCCAAGGTCACCCAGTGGGTTTTACAGCTGAGTTGGGAATTGAAGCCTGGTCTCCAGAATCACAGTCCAACACTCAAACCACTATGCTGGCTCTATTCAAGCACAACACAGAATCCAAATTACAAATCCTGCTGAATCCATTATATTTTGTTGGTCTCATGGTCACTTCACACACCCAGGCTGATTATTTTGCCCATGAATGTATGACCAATAATAATTTACAGGACTGGTTATTTAACTATTCCAAAAGTATTTCAGGATGGGTTTTGTATTGTTTTATATAAATATAATCTATTATTGTTTGAGCTGCTGGACAGAGTAGTAAAATCAATAAGCATACTTCCATGCAATGCAGCGGTATTGATTCCCCAGCTGTTAACATGCCCATGGTCACCAACAAATCTGCAGCACCATTCTAAGCCTGTTTACTCAAAAGTTAATCCAAGAACAGTGGAGTTTACTCCCTAGTAAGCATGCTTAGCACTTCAGCTAGATGATTTTCAGACTGGGTGATCACAGATTAGTTAACAGGCAATTCTAAAGCAGTAATATGTCTCCCATTTGCTATGGACATTTATACTGCTCTGGGTTTACACAGAGATTCACACATGCATGCACACACACAAGCTTGTCCTTCTATTCATGGAAGGGTTTCTGAATCAAGCACAGGACTCCACAAATAAAGGATGGTTTCCCACTATTACTGCTCCCTGAAGCTTTCCCTATCACCACTTCCCATGGAGTTCCAAAAGGTCTCCCAAACCTCCATGGTGGGTCCCCAGGGTGGTGGTGGGGAGGATCATGAAAAGATTACCTTCCCCCTCTCATTGGTATAAACATCTATTGTTCTTGATGTTGTGTGCCTTCATGTCATTTCTAACTTATGGTGACCCTAAGGCAAATCTATCATAAGGGTTTTTTAAGCAATATTTGTTCATTGCTTTACCCTGAAGCTGAGAATATGTGACTTGACTAAGGGGGGTTGCAGACTGCCAGAAATAGTGTGAATTCAGTCCACTTTTAGGGTTAGGGTTAGAGTTAGGGAACCATGGGAACTGTATTTTATTGTGGCATCAGAGTTGTCTGACAGAGAAGGCTCAATGTCTCAGAAAAATAACAGTTCCCATGATTCCCTAGCACTAACCCTAACCCTAAAAGTGGACTGAATTCACACTATTTCTGGCAGTCTGCAACCCCCCTTAGATCACCCAGTGGGTTTCATGGATGAACAGGTAATCAAGTGCTGGTCTCCAGAGTCATAGTCCAATACTCAAACTACTATGTCACACTGGCCTGCCAGATCAAAAATCATTCCACAAATGGGTAGGTTATTTTTTCAGAAAAGCAATTTTGGAAGTATTTCTATGGGACAGTGCCCAGGGATTTTTGGCACACATATGCACACAAGGATAGTTGTCTACAGTTCCTGTCTTGTAAGGTAGGACAGGCTTCAAGGCATCCATTTATATTTCTCAAGGGTAGACCTACCACCCACATATTATTCATAGCTCCTATTTGATAAGTTATAAACTGAACATAAAGCCCTTACTTTACAATTTATGCAGATGAAAAATCGAGATGATATTTTCTGATTTGGAAAATTAATTATTTTGGAAGTAAAAGTTGAAGTTATCTGTATTTTTATATGTTGTTAAATGGAAGAAAAATCTCAATATTCAAGAAACACTGATGAGAGGAAAGATGTAAAGCAAAAATGTAAGTGTAAGGTTAGTGCAACTGTGGGTGTACATGTTTATTTATTTTAATTTTCTTATCGTATTTTATTATATTTCAATATGTGTGTTTATTGTTTGATATGTTTAATTCAGAATATGTGTTAGAAAAACTTCAATGAAAAGACTGGATGGAAAATAAACTGAACATGTGTGAATCCATGCTCATGAATTCTCTAAACTGAAAGTGACAGGCCCTTTTTCTAGCATATCCTTTCAAACTCTTTATCAACCAAGTTAGCATATTTGCCAAGCAATTCAGTGCATAACCAAGACATACTCCCCCAACATTTCACAGATGAAAACTGGGGCATGTGTGACCAAGCAAGAATACAGTGCAGTCAAGATGGCAAAAGTTGTTATTAAAGAAAAACACACAAGCTAGGAGAGGCTGCAGAAGTTAGCTTTTGCCTGAGCTTACTGGGAAGAGCAAGATTCTGTTCCCTTCTCTTCTCGCCTCCTTCCTGAATTAAGTGAGTGCAAACTACATAGAAAAAGAAGAAAAGTATTATAGTCCAAGATAGTCAGCATGGTGTAATGATTTGAGCGTTGGACTAGGACACTGGGAGACCAGGGCTCGAATCCGGATCTGCCATGGAAACCCACTTGGTGACCTTGGGCAAGTCACAGTCCTTCAGCCTCAGAGGATGGCAATAGCAAACCCCCTCTGAAGAAAAATGTCAAGGAAACCCTATGATAGTCACCTTAGGGTCACCATAAGTTGGAAATGATTTGAAAGTACACAACAGCAACAAACTATAGTCCAAAATCCCCCCCCCCATTTCCCCAAACATTAAAGAGGTGATGGAGTAAATATAACTTGTTACATGGAAAGTTTTCTTATTACTTGTCATTACATTATTTTCCCAATATAATGATGCATGCTAATTAGTTGCTGCAGAAATGCATTACAGGCAATATTGTTAAGTGTAACACATCACTTTCCGTCTCAGCTGCTACATAATTTCAAGCACAAAGTGTTTAAGTGGGGACAGTTCACACATTCATCCTGCAAACCAACCAGTGACAAATTGTCTATTGGCGTAGGTGCATGTCTGAATTGGAGCTGTAATGTAAAGGAATGCTCTATTCAGCTGGCCAGTGAATTGAAAACAAAGCTAGCATTGCGTCTCCTTAATTGCTCTGACACCTCACTCAATTCTTCCAGCAGTATTATGAGAGCAAACACTTTACACACATGCCCCACCTACCATCCTTCTCATTGTTATTAATTGTATTCCTTTTTAAATGTAATGTCATATCACTGCTGGCTGAACTAATGAAACATTCCCATATAACTAAAATAGGCATATTTCTTTTCTCTCTTTCTTCCTACAGCACATTCTATCAAACCTGCCTGCTAAAGACATTCTGTTAAAGACCTTTTCAGAGAGTAATACAAAGAACATCTCAAGCAGTCCAACATTTCTATTACATGATTATTAAAATGCCCAGGAGGACTAAACAATATGGTGTGAATTCAGCTATCGTTGAAGACGTTAGAAAGATGGTAATTTCTGCCATTGATTTTGAGGTTAATATTAATGCACGATTACATTGCTAGGGCTACCCAACACAGCCACCACATACCAGTTCACACAAAAGCAGGCACTCAGCTCTATTTGAGGGCTGCACTCTCCTCTTATAATGAGAATCTGAATTATTTATCTTTGTTTATTCAACAGTAGGTCACTTGACCTCACTCCTCCTTTTTTTCTTCTTCTATGGTTTATCCAAGCATGGAAGCACCACATTTCCCCCTGCAAATATCACTGGACTTTGGGAAGGAGCCAGAAGTATAGCCTCTACATTACAACTCTCACTGATTCGAAAAAGAGAGTCCAACACCAAAGTGAAACACATTGACCTGTTTTAAAACATTGTCACCAGTCTGAGAGTATTTGTAGGTTTCAAAAAACGAAGTTGTTGTGATGGCAGTGACTATCACCAATTATTTGTGGTGACCCAAATAAAGGAAACACATTCCATTATGCAAAAACTGAGGATTTTAGGTAAAATTTGAAGTTGAAACATAGCAAGAATGCAACCTAAAGGAAGCTAATGAAGCATCTTTGTGGGATTTCCACCAAAAGAGGGCAAAAGAGGTGGCAAATGATGTTAATCTGGAGAGGCTTAGGATAGGAAAAAGTTGTACTTCCACACACAAAAGAGCTCCACTGGCAGAAAACACAGCCATCTCAAAGTGGTGGAAAACCCCCACAGATTGATGATGATGATGATGATGATGATGATGATGATGATGATCATCCAAGGCGGTGGCAGTTGGGATGGCAGAAAGGCCTTTCATCAACTACTGGGCCTAGGCATTATGATCTCTTTCCAGCACTTTTCTTGCCACTGGTAGGCTCCAAAGCATTTAGTTTAGGACCAGGAAGGTGTGGCTTTGAATGCATCACATTATTCCCCATCCCTTGTACAAAGAACCCCATTGCCACCAAGCTAGGTCTCTTAGATTCTCCAGCATGCAGCTGAGATAAATGCCCTTTTATTGATTTCAAAAGCAATTTTCAATGCATGGGCAAGGGGGCTCAATAGGTGAAAAAGCTCAGTGAATAAACCCCTCTTCTTCCTCCCTCCATAGCAAGTGTGTAGCTGGGAGAAGTTCCATTGTTTTATTCGCCATAAACCTTAAGGTTAAAAAAGAAAGAAAGAAAGAAAGAAAGAAAGAAGAGGGAAAGTCATAAAGCAAATGGATGAAGGCAGATTTAGCACCAGTGATTTGCGTCTTAATTACCTCTCAGTTAGATTACCTGAGAGGCAGAGTTTGGGTGTTGGACTAGGACTTAGGGAGACCAGGATTTGATTCCCTGCTCAGCCACATGCACATACACACACACAAAACCACTGGGTAATCTAGAGCAAGTCACACTTGCTCAGCCTCAGAGGAAGGCAAAGTCAACCATGCTCTGAACAAATCTTGCCAAGCAAACCCCCTGATATGTTTATCATAAATCAGGGTTGATTTGGAATCAAAGTACTACACTAAACTACTGTAATGTGTTCTCTGTGGGGTTGCCCTTGAAAACTGTACATGAGTGAAAGCTACTACACAATATGACAGCCAGATTGTTGTCTTGTGTCAGCTTTACATATCATATATTACCAGTACTGAGTCATCTAAACTGGGTGGTCCCAATTTGTTTCCAAGCTCAATTCAAGGTGCTGGTTTTGACCTATAAAGCCCCAAAGAGCTTTCAACCATGATCTCTGAAAGAATGCCCAGAACTGAAGACTTTCCACAGCTCTGTTGTATGTCTCATCATCCCAAGAGACTAGGTTGTTGGAGACTTTTTTCTATATCAGTGCCCAAGTTATAGAACTCCCTTCCAATGGTTTTACTGGATATTTTATGCCCGAATATATTTATGTTGTATAATATAAAGTATTTATTACTTATTTATATTGGCTGGCAACTATTGCACAAAGGCTGACCTTGGGGCTGTCTTCAAGTGGCAGAACTCTAACAAATAAAATTTTATGCAGACACCTTGTGTGCTGTAATTGTGGAGCCACAGTTCATATACAAGCTTACTTTTAGTAGCTTCTGTATGACAAGTTTCACCAGGAAGGGACTGCTGAGAGTGTGTGATTTTCCCAAGACCACCCAGACAATTTCCATACCTAAGCTGGGATTCAAACCCTGATCTCCAAAGTCATAGTCTAATGCTCAAACCACTATACCATGCTGGCTCTCTGACCAGCACCTTAATGGTATCTTTCTTCAAGAAAAAGAGAACAAATCTCCTTCTTCCCTGATAACCTTCACACATCTTCACTCTACCCACAAGGGTTGATTGGTAACATCAGCAGCTAATTTTCACATGTTTTGTGCTTATATGATGGAATGCCATAGGCACATATCCTATTTAACACTGCTAGTGTACAAAGCTCCGCCAGTATACTTGCACCAGGAAATGGTTGGGTGAAAGGTTATCAGACAGGCATTGGCATAACACAGGTCTCCTGGTGCATCTCTTGCCTAAATAAACCATTTGGATTGGACAGAGCTGCACCCAGCACCATCCAAAGGCCACTTGTACAGTTTGGGGAAAACTGTTGTGCAAGGAAGTATTGGATACTTCCTTGCATAACACTTAAGAAAAAGCTTCTTATGCTGCCAAGAGGATTCTGGACTATATTGCTCACTCATACCTCTCTCTTCAATCAGACCCCCCCCCCCTCCATAAGTTGTGGATAAAAGATGAGTATTTTTTGCCAGTGTAATATATTGCCTGTTTTGCCACACTTTGCTCATTTCTGATAATTGTGGGTGACGTTCCTACACATAATTTTTGCAATCTAAAGCTATATGGTCTAGGATATTGAAAGAAAAATCATTATCTTGGCGGGAAATCTTTTGTTTTCTAAATATCGCACACAACATCAGAGTGTGGTCAAAATGGCAAAAGATACTAATGAGAGAGAACACAGCAGGTCAGAGAGGCTACAGCAGTTTGCTTTTGCCTACTGGGAAGAGCAGGATTCCCCCTTCCCTTCCTCTCCCTTCTGGTGAGTTAATTGAATGCAATTGCATTTGCACTTTGAATTCAAGTGCAGCAATTGAAGTATGCTGAGAATGGAGATGGAAGTGGGAGGAGGAGAGAGAAACTGGGACGTTTTAAAAGCAGTTGAAAAAGTGGATTAACAGAGGATTAATCAAAACTGTCAATGTCAAATTGGGAGAGTTGGTGGGTATATGATACTTCCCTCTTCTATGGAGGAAAGAGAAAATGCAACAGATGTCCCTACAGGAATGAAACCAACAAAGTATATTGAGAGGTTCCAGTATTGTAGTTCTTGTGTTGTTTTTTAATACTCAAACAACATTTCTGTTGTCTTCAACTATTTTCTAGAAATTTCTAGTACTGTACTAGGTGCAACATTTTGTTCCCACACTCAAGTGCATTTCTGTTTAATTCTCAAACATATTGGCCAATATTTGCCCTTCTCTCCCCCTCCTTTCTAATTGTTTTTGAGGTAATAGTGCTATAGCGCATCAGTGAAATGCCACTTTTACACTATAACTGTTATAATATATATTAATAATAAAGAATTCATGGAGGAGAAAATTTGCCCATCAAACCATAGGACCATATCAGCAAACCTTGACTCCATTTAAAGAAAGCTTGAAGAGCCCTAGTGCAGATCCAAGCAATGGATACAAAGAGCCCCCCCCCCAAAAAAAAATCCAGAATGGAATCAGTAGGTGTGAAGGTGAGAATAATCTGACGAAGCCTGGGAAAACCTATATTACAAGAACGTTTGCTTCTTTAGACCATTCTAGGAGAGCCTACCATGACACAATAGGATCCTAGTCTTGTAATCACTCATCATCCTATCAGATATCTGGATGGTATACAAAGCATGGAAAAGGAAGAAAAAGGACCAAAAATAAAAATAACAAGTGGCACCTGGAAAACAGAAGCTGCTGCCACACCATAGAATTAATGTAGTTTGACACCACTTTGATTGTCATGACTCCATCATATGAAATCCTGGGTTTGTTGTGGCACCACAGCTCTTGGACAGAGAAGGCTAAATATCTCACAGAACTATGAATCCCAGAATTCCATAGCACTGTGCCATGGCAGTTAAAGTGGTGTCAAACTGCATTTATTCTGCAGTGTAGTTGCAGCTAGAGTCACATTGGTAGCAGGACTGTTCATCAAAATAATAGCTATAAACGTACAATAGACAAGAAAGTCATTTCCTTCAGGCGCCTGGTTTTTAACATTTTTATGGGACTTTATTATTATAATCCTCTTCATTATTATATTCACCCTTTGTTTAAACTGTTCAATTTAACACTATAAACAGCAATTTAGTGGAGCTTGCCTGCCAGGTAAGCATTTTAGAACTGCAGCCTTCAGGTCAAGCATGGAGTATGTCTCACTGAACCCGACTGGGCATTACTCTCAATCAGACATATATAAGTGGTATTAACCATCCTGTTTAGGCTATAAACCTAAACTCATTTCTTCAGGAATTTAGTGCCTTTGGGCAAGGTGGAGTTCCTTCTGAGTAGGCACACAAAAGACTTTGCTGTTAAAAATAAGCCTGTGGTACAATTGTGAGATCACATTGGTTTCCATACTTTTTTATTAGGCTTTCAAAAACAAAAACAATTGCCAATAAACCAGCAAATAGCTTGCATAATGTAATAACAGGAAAAATCTGGAATTGTCTTCCTTGCATTCACCTTAATCATATCAACCTGTTTGCATGATTTAACAAAACCAATGCCAAAAAGCCTGCTGGCACCTCATCTCAGCAGCTTGCCAGTTGGTATGGCCTGTATTCCAGTATGATTCCTTCCTGCGAAGGAAGTACAGAGGAAGACCAAGTTGGGGATGCAGGGAATAATGGAGGCACACATAAACACATCTGGAATTTTTGCTTGTTGAGGCACAGAAAGGGGGAAAGGGGACAGAAATACACCAGCTTTTTCATATTCTGTCTTCAGAAATGTACTGGATTAAGAAGTAATTTACTTCGTTACTTGTTACAATGATATAAAGATTATTCATTGCTTCATTCTCTCTGTTGAACATTACTTTTTCATTATTTACGTTGTGGATGGGTTAGCAGCTTAGTATTGACAGAAGACTGCCGCCTTGAATCCTGTACCAAGAGAAAGGCAGGATATAAATTAGACAAAATGGGGAAATAGTGGGGGAAATAGAAAATGTTTCTCATTGTACCAGTAGAGTGTCTCATTCCTACTCATCTTGAGTTTTTAAAAATATGACTTCATTGCACCTGAAGACTGCTGAAAATGTTACTTATTAGAGGCCACTTGGTTGCCTGTAGTTCACTACTTCCAAGTTTTTGATAAAGGAAAAACATTCAGTTTGACAAAAACTAATTTATATCTAACTATCAATACAAAAGTAAGCAGAGACACATAGAACTAGTTGAACCAGCTGTTTAAAAAGTTTTAGTGGAAAAATATAAATGTCTGGGCAAATGAAATGATTTTCATCTAGTCCTGAAATAAGTACAATGTTGGCACTCTGTGTTTTTTCCATATTAGGTTATTTCAAAATCAAGACCCAATTACAGAGAAGATTTGCACTTTTGTAGATGAAATATAGACATCTCGTATAAAAGAAATACAGAGAAGTGGCCATGCTACCTGGGGATTCTGGAGGTTGTCATCCAAAATCATTTTCCGAGCTCCGAATCTTCTAAACCTGTAAATAGCACTTGAATTTAGTGGAATATGTGCTTGTGGTGTTTTTTAAAAAAATATGTTTTAAAAGTATTCTAATTTATTTTAACTATGTGCTTTTTAAAATGAAATTGTTTAATTGTTTTTTACTTTTGTAAAGTAAGATTTTAGCTGGACTTCATTTTAAATTTTGAGTCCCTTGCCAGGAAAAAGGTAGGGTATAAATTAAACAAAATAAATAAATAATCAAAATACTGAATTATAGCTTTATGGAATGGAAGCAGAAGAAAAGAAAAAAATGATAGACATTATTGATAGGCACAGCAAGATTACATTTTAAATGACTGTTTTAGTGATATGGCTGCTTCGTTTCCAGGTTTCGTGTCAGTTCATAACCTTATATATGGGTTATGAACTGAAAACCAAGTCAGCAATTCTCTCCCTGGCTTCTCAGGTACAGGCTCCACTGAAGGCAATGAGATTTACATGCATGCATAATTGATGGTAGGATTGTACAGGAAATCTGCATAAAAAACTAACCATCATAAATTTTGGATTACAGTAGGATGTGAAGATAACAATGACTGGCACTGCTCAAGAATGCATAATAGGGTGAAGACAGATTAACTATTAAAAACAGAGTTTGCTGCAAATTCTTCAGCTGTGCTGAGGAGAGCTTGCCTTCCCTGAAATAGCATGTGGGAACTTGAAAGAGATGAGTAGCAAAAAAGAACATCTGGCTCATCTAGCAGTTTTTGTCCTTCTGACCCTTTTCCCCTCAGAAGGTTTACTTTCTCAACCTCGAACCCTGCTTTGACCCATTATATTTTTATCTGGGTAAATATCATTTTAAATTAAGTAATGGAATTAATTTTTGAAAGGAAAAATAATTCTTTAAAATCATTTTTATTAAACATATGCAAAAGAGCAGCACACAAACCAATTTTATATATAATCTAAAACTACATACCTACTACTAACAAAACAAATAACCCATGTCATTACAAAACATAACAAATATCCTATTGGTTTTCCCCTTCCCCAAATTATGTTCCCCTATGTTCTATACTTCCTCTAAACAATTTATATACCTTTTGCTTCTACTATATGAAACATCTTAATTCATTTTATGAAACCTAAGACTTAAGAACAATGGGAATGGGAGTTTAAATTTTTTTAAAAGACTGGGAAATGTTTATTTCCTTTTTGTGATTACATTGGGATATATATATATATATATATATATATATATACTCCAATGTAATTGTAAAGAAGGAAATAAACATTTCCCAGTCTTTTTAAAAATTTATCAAGGATTCCTCCCTTATCAAAATCATCAATTTGTCCATTTCAGCTAGTTCATCTGTCTTTACCATCCAGTCCTCCCCTGTTGGAATAATAGTTTCCTTCCATTTCTGAGCATAAATAATTCTTGCCACCATTATCATATACTGCAAAGTCCTTCCATATCTCTTCTTCATTTGCTCATCCAACTTTCCAAGTTAAAAAGTCTCTGGTTTCAACTGTATTTTAATTTTAAAAATGTCCTCCAACGTTTTATGAATCACAGCTCAACATTTTTGTGCTTTATCCCATGTCCACCACATATGAAAAAAAACTTCCAAACTTTTGTTTACCTTTACAACATGTATTTGAATAATTTTTTTTAATTTTTAAAATTTTATTTTATTTTACATACAAGCGTACAACATACAACATATCACATGTTACAACACATAACACTCAAAACCCTTTATCATATGCCCAAATTAAAATCAATATCCCCCAAATTTGTAATCCCCTAAATTTTCAATCTGCCAAATTATTTCTTTTAATCATTCCATGATTAAAGGGGAAGGGGAAGGGGAAGGAAAGGAAAGGAAAGGAAAGGAAAGGAAAGGGAAGGAGAGGAAAGGGAAGGAAAGGAAAGGAAAAGAGAGTAGAGTGAGAGATTAGGATAGGAAGAGTAGGGGGAGGGGGGAGGATTTGGAAAGAGTGGAAGAAAGGTATGGAGAGCTGAAAAGTATTTGAATAATTTTTAAACATTTTCTATAATTGATAAGTTTTCTCTTACATCATAACCTCCATTTTCATTGTTCCATTAAAATTGGAAGGCCAATGTTTTGAGGCCATTTCATCATAAAGTCCTTCACTTATTCCCTCCCAGTTTCAAATCTCAAAAACAATGTATAAACCTTTGCAATCAAATGTTCATCATTATTACATAGCTGAGTTTCAAATTTAGATTTAGTTATTCCAAATCCACAAGTTCTATTATCCATTTTAAACCTCTCATTTAATTGTCTATATGAAAATCAGTTAATTACTTGACCTTCAGCCTCTAATTCTTCTCTAGATTTCAGTCTATATTTTTCTTTTTCTATTATCAATAGACCTTTATATTTCAATTTTTACATATACATAAAAGAGGGGGGATCTATTTTACATATGTTTTTCTCTTAAAGAAGGCTTCCATAGGAGAATACCAGAGAAGTAACTTTGAATAAAATCTATTCTTATATCCATTCCATATCCACAACAAGGATCTTCTCACAAAATGATTATTTAAACTTGAGTGAGCTTTAGCTTTATCACAACATAAATGACCATGGAAACCCATATTTAGGGTTTATTGCACTTTACAATTTCATTCAAAAGTATAATCCATTCCTTCAACCAAACCAAACAACAGGCTGAATAATACTATCTTTAAAAAAAAATCTCTTCTGAACAGTGGTAGGTAAGGTGACAGCATGGGAAGCTTAAACAAATACCAAAATACATAGATAACATTTGCATCCTGCTTACAAAATGATTCTTTCTCTTGACTTCAGCTCCAGAAAGTTATGCATGGGCTGGACATGGGAAGAGCATTTCTAGAATAGCTTCCACTGTTCTGAAAACAGGAAAGCTAGTGAAAAAGTTCTAATATATTTATACCAAATTCCTGGGGAGAAAGCTTATGTTAATTATTTTTACATTGATGGGGGAATTTACTACACTTTAGTTAAATCTAGGTTGGTATCTAAATTTACTTAATGTCATCTTTTCAGAACATCAGTGATTTCACTCCTCTCCCTTTGTCCCTGTTTGAGGGACATTAAAAAAAAAAAACTCTTAGCTACCTACCCACTGAAAGAAGTAGGTGAGTGCAAAAAAAGTGAAGATTCAGGTTTGTTTAAAAACCCTTTATCTGTCAGGTGGAACTACACAATGTCTCCTGTAACCTCTCCCTGAAAGCCCACCTTAATCATGCTGCTACTCCTTCAAATTGAACATGTAGTGGATAGCTGAGAAGTATCTGATTATGTTCCAGACCCCTGGGAGGTCTCAGATGATGTCTTCGTCACAGTAATTTTGGCTATAAGCACTTAGCCAGATGCTTCTCACTGGCTACAATGTGGCTTTTTTTGGGGGGGGGACATGGAAAAGTTTAATTTTCAGGGGATTTTGTGTCATTTAGCAAGGGAGGTAGAAAATTTCAACTTCCACAGCAACAAATACAAAGGGGGGGGGGAGAGAGAGAGACCTATGTGACTTGCTGCTATGGGGGGAAGTTGCTATGGCTCCAGACAGCCATTTTTGGTCTCTCGCAGTTGCTGGGCAAATGAGAAAGTGAGAAAACACAAAGCCCTTTCTTGCTCACCCAGTAGCTCCACCAGTCCCGCTTGACTCTGGGGTGTCACCCGGTGTGGTCCACACCCACTACACTCCCAACTGATGCCACTGGGATGCATTTGCATGGGAAATTCATATCCACTCAACTACACTGAGATGAAGGTGAGCATCTCCTCCTGTTTGTTTCAATGAAGCTTCTGTAGGGGACCTTTTGAATAGGTTGGGCCCCAAGTTAATTAGCAGGAAGAGGATGTCATATTGATTTTCTGCCCTATGAATAATTACCCAGCTACAAGGAAAAGATAAGTTCCATCTTAGTTCAAGTACTTTCAGTCAAGTACACTTGATAGTTTTAGTTACATGGAAAACCTGCAGAAGCAATCATGAAAAAACTCTAGGGAGAATGGTACATGAACTGGTATTATGTTCCAAAACTCATGCTGCTTCCAGCATAAATAGAACACATGTTACATTCAACCGACCGTGCCCCACAGTCAAAACTGATGTGTACACACAGAGAGAGAGAGAGAGAGAGAGAGAGAGAGAGAACAAAGTAATAGACTATATTGGCTTCATTTAAAACAAAACATATCTGGTTTATATAAGAGTTTTTAAAATGCTTCAAAACAGATTTTAAAAGAAACTGAGGTTTGGATATGCTTGGTTTCTTGTCTGGATTACACATAGGACTCTGATGAACATACCCCTGATGACTAAAAGAATGAAAGTGATAGATTAGCGTCTTGATGCATAATCACTGTGTAAAATGTAGAACTTGTGAACAGTGGGGTTTTGAGAACAATTACTTGTAATTAAAGCTGTACTGGTTACAAAAAAAAAAGTCTTTTGTGTATTGCACCAATTAATTACATCTTTTTTTCCAAGGAGAGTTTAGCTCCAAATAATCTATGCAGCTATTTATATGTGACCACATATCAAATTCTGAAGCAATATGAAATATGCATTGTTTAGTAATATTATTTTGTTTGTGGGAAGAAGACAGATCTTGCCTCCTTCCCTTTAAGATATCATCTTGTGAATGAATAGAAAGCCAACCACTTCCACGAAACTAGGGATATGAGCAGGCATTATTGTCATTGTGATGATAAAAGACAACCTTAGTCACAGAAACACTTTCTTATAAAGTCGGTGTATCTTTTTAACCAGACTATCTCACTGTCCATCTCTTTTTGATTTTCCACACTCTTAGAAGACAGACTCATGAAAGTATAAAATGTTTCAGGCTCAGAAAAGGGAAAGCTAAAAAGGGATATACCATTCTTTCCCCCTTCCTACCACATGTCAGTGAAATTGCTTTGCAAAAAGCAAAATTAATAACGTTTTTCAGTGCTGCAACTGGTTCTTTTTTTCTGCTTCGGTCATGGCTAAACTCCTGTGGGCTTCAGCAGATGGTGTGTCAGGTGAGGAGTGACATCTCTTTACTGCATTTTGCTCATCTGATGGGAAATGCTGCTTCTGTACCTGTACCTTTGATAGGAGACAATGATATGGATGAAAGTTTGATATGGGTGAAAATTTGAAATTTTCTGAAGTCTCTTACAGACAATTTTAGGTTGGTAATAAAGGAAATTTTCTCTCTTACTCCTCTCTCTCTTTCAACCTAATCTTCAAGGTTCAGTAAAAACAAACAGAATATAATTTCTCACCACCAGTGTTAGAAATGATCACTTGCTCTGAAGCATTATGGTTAAAGTCCCTGGGAATATTCAAGAAATCTTGTTCAAGGATTTCACAAAAAGTTTGCAGGTTTCACCAACTAAACTGAAATTAGACTCAGGCTCCTCACTGTTTCTCAGTGGATGGTCATGCTCACATACTAGGATCTCCATAGGGTAGGCCAAAGATGAAGAAACCTTTTTTCTGTGACAGGTCATTGTCCCATGGGAACGGTCATTTATGCCTTCAGTCAATGACAGGCAGAATTAGAGTGGCAGTGGGCAGAATTTGCAGCAGTTCATAGCTCTTTTCCTACACACCTCCTCCTTCTCTTTCTTCCCACGCCATGCCATCCCTCTCACACATATATAGATTCTCCCTGTCTGTGTACCGCAGAGCAAAATAATTACATTTAAAGGAAAGAGTAAAGCCAAGGGCCAACTCTACCATCATTTATCTATTTTATATCCTGTATTTACCAAATATAGGGACTTAAGGCAGTTAACATCAAATTTAAAAACAATACAAAAGCATTAAAAAGTAGAAATATAAAGTTTTTTAAAACAATTAAACAATGTGTAAACTGTAAATCATTCAACATATTAAAATCTTAAAATGTATTTAAAACCCTATACAAAAACCTGAGTTGCTCAGCACTTAACCCGCATCAGTTTGAAAAAGCCTGGAGGCACAAAAACGTTTTTACCTGCCTCCAAAAGGAAAGCAGGGATAAGGCCATCCTGCCTCTCTAGGGAGGGAGTCCTAAAGTCTCGGAGCAACCACCAAGAAGGTCCATCAAGTGAACTTGGGAAGGTCATGGGACAGAGAGAAGGGCCTCTCCAGATTATTTTAGACTTCTACTAGGCTCATAAAGGGACATTAAAGGGCTATTAGACAAGGTGAAGCAGCTATCCCAAGCAGCAGTTCCTGGGAGTCATAAGCAGGTTCCAGTAAGGTGTTGGGGAAAAAATCAGGATATGTCCTGCACATCCTATGCAAGCCTGCTGCCCTCAGGAAGCTAATGTATCCCTGAACTAGCCTGCCATTCTCAGGCAAATGCTATCCTGTCACTTGCAATGGAATATTTGAAATGGCATATGTGAGATTCCCCCCCCCCCCCCCATGTTCTTAACCCAATCAATAAAATCTGTTGGTCCTGCCCTAATGAAACTCTTCTCTCTTTGGGCCTGAACTGGTGCTGTCCAAGAAAAATTTAGTTATTCTGCTTTAGAGGTGGGAATCACATAGCCCTCCAAGCGTCGCTGGACTGTGGCTCCCAGAAACCCTAGTCACATCGCCAGTGATGAGGGTTTCTGGGAGTTGCAGTGCAGAAATATTTGGAGGAGGATGTGATTCCTTTCCCTGTTCTGTTACATGTGTAATTTTTTCTGAGAGAACAAACAACTAGCCCCATATCAAATGAAATGAAGACCACCCACACATTTTTTGAAATTATTAAACTCATTCCCTATTATATTCACGGTTCAACTTCAACAGTTCAGGTGCAGCTTGTATCTTAAGAAATACAGTCATGTAAGAGCAGCTCAAAGTGGTTGCAGATGGCACGCAGGATCACAGCAGTCTAGGAAACAGGAGGAGGAAAAAGGAGACTCTTGCATACTAGGGGATGAAAAGGAAATATCTCGGCTGCCTCATTTCCCCACTTCTGAACACATCTTTTCCTGTACTTCGTCTCTAGCCTGTGATGTTCTGGCAGCTCATACACAAACAGAAGTGGGTAAAGCATGCAGTTTTCCACATTCCAGATTCCTTCAATGCATGCGTATAAAATGTGTGCTTCTGATCTGGCTCAAGAAAGAGAGATTTTGATACACATTCATAATCGCTCAACAGGCATACATTTTTAAATTTTACTTTATTTTGTTTTTTACAATTTTGTTTAAGGTTTTTTTTCCATACAGGAAAATGGTCCTTTGTAAGTAGTCCAGGAAGGTTTGCTTAAGAATTTGAGTAAACTGCAGTTGCCATCAAATTCCTTGAAATTCATCCCACAGACTAAGAAAGGAATGAAAAACTACCACATGAATTATATGCCTCAAAGGAAACTGCTTCCCCTTATTCACTACCACCCACTGTTTCAAGATGTAAATACTGGGCAATAAATAACTCCCCTGTAGTATTAAAGATAACACCTCTTTAAGAATAGTAATAGTGAGAACAGTAATTCACTGTTATAAGAGAGAGATTTCCAGAGAGGAGGAGGAGAGGAAGAAGAAGAAGGAGGAGGAGGAGGAGGAGGAGGAGGAGGAGGAGGAGGAGAAGGAGAAGGAGGGCCAGTGTAGTGTATAGATTTGAGCAATTGGACTACCACTCTGGAGACCAGGGCTCGAGTCCTCACTCAGCCATGGAAACCCAATGGGTGACCTTGGGCAAATCACACACTCTCAACCCCAGAAAACCCTGTGGCAGTAGGTTGCCATAAAACAGAAATCATTGAAGAATTATGAAGAATTATGAAGAAGAATGGGGCAACATGTTAAGATTCTAGAAAGAATAGTGGGATGATAAAGGGAATATTACCCATACAATCTAATGGAGAATAAAATAACAAACAAATTAAAGGCAAGATATAGGGAAATACAAAGTATGCAAGATATTTTCAGATATGTTCATATATAGACAGTCTATAAGTTGGTAAGATACAATTTCACAAAAATGCTAAACTATAAAGTGGAAAGGGACTATTAGAAAATTAAGATACATATATGTAAGAATTAAGAATTATGAAATTTTACATAGTTGTATAATACAAAAGAGCATTTTCTTGGTTAAGAAAGTGTAGAATAATGAATAACTATTGTTAACAAACAAAGAAACTCAGGTTATATTAGCTTTAACTATAAGAATAAACCCAGCTATGAATAAAATAGGTGGGAAATGGGTTAATATATTAATATGGATTTTCCCTTAATTTATATATGTATGTATGTTAAGGATGATGACTAGCAACAACAAGTAAATAAGTTGTATAGCGTATGCCATTACAAAAGTAATCCATATAAAATATACAAAATAGACATCAAATACATTATAAAAATAATACATTACATAGTTAAAATCATCTAAAAACAAACAAACAAGAACAACAACCCAAAAACCTTGTGGGCTCAGATGAATCTAAATGGGAGCAAGGACCAGATCCACTGAAACTATATAACATTGTTTTGCAAAGCTGAAGTTGTTTAAAAATAGTTGTGGTTCAAATCAATCCTGTAGCCCAGCCAGGATGACGACTATGCTTTGATACAATAAAAAGATTATTTAAAAAAACAAACTGGAAGTGTCCATTGATGAAATCTTATAACAGAAAATATCACCTAAGCATGGAGTAAAGTGAACAGAGATTGGGCACAGTGGAGGATAAGCAGCATGTAAAATGAGTGTGGCCAGTTGGAACAGAAGTCCATAATACATTGTTTATAAGTAAGATCTTCAACAGAATGTTGCAGTGCATAGTCCTCCTATTCAATACTTCAGTGAGTTGTATCTTTGATGCAATATTTGTAAAACAGGTGCTAGAGCATAAATGAAAGAGGTGTGGATCGTGGGTTGCATAGGTGAAGCATGGGTGGCCCTCCAAACTCTTAACCCCTGCCCTAGACACCCCACAGAACCCAGATGTGACCCACTTTTGAGGAGAGGTAGAAATTGCCTGAAAATTGCCCACGCAACCACAAAAAGGTACCAAAATATGATGAAGTAGCTGTATTTTCCATTTACAGTGCCCCTCACCCACATTCCCAAATGAAAATAATACCCCAAAAGTGGCCAACCCCCCCCCCCCCCAAATCTGTTTCTGGTCACTTCCAAATCAAGTGGAATGTGCTAGTGTAATGAAATGTAGTTACAAAACTTGGATTCTGCTCCTTCCTAGTTGCTCACCCTGGTTCACAAGTCTTTGCTATCATGTTGCTTGATTTATTTGCTAGTTTGTATATGTAATTAACATTAATTTTATCAAAGGGATCTGCTGTCTAACATCCCTCCTCCCATAGTTCTCATTTGCGATTCACTGGCTCCCTCTTGACTAGGGACGTTATCACACGTGGGCCAGTTTCATTGTTAAAGAGATAATAAAGTGGAAATGAAGCGTCCCAAAAAGAAAGTGAAAATAGAGCTTAATTACACAAAAGCTTTTCACACGTAATTACAGTAATAATGGAATTAAGTTAAAAGCGAAAAAAAGACATTTTTAACTTTCATACACAAGTGAAAAGAACCTGTACATGTACTGGAAATGGGTGTGTTTCGTGACCAGACTCCTCCTTTTTCCAGGGCGGGTCCTGCATTTCCCAGGAGAAAATGTCAGACTGTCCTCCATTTGGGGTCATGTCCTCCTGCACAGGTCCTAACCCCCTTCCGTTGGGGTTAGGACCTCTCAAGAGAGCAGAGGAGGAGGAGGAGGAGAAGGAGGCTGGAAAGGCAAGCCAAGCCAAGGCAAGGGAGGGATTGAGATGGCTCACCCTCCCTTTTCTGTCTCTCCTTTCCTGGCATTGGAGGCTGTCAGCTGCTGGGGAGATGGGCAAGGAGGGTAGGATCACAGGCAGAGCTGGCAGGGAAAAGGAGGAGGAAAAGGAAGGAAGGAAGGAAGGAAGGAAGGAAGGAAGGAAGGAAGGAAGGGCTGGGTGTTCCCTGGGGAGAGCCAGAGCCTTGGATGATGCCCAAGAGAGGGGGAAACTGGAGGTAGCTCCCATGCCCCCCCCCCATAAGCCTTTTCCCTTTGTAGGACCTGCAGGGCAGAACTTCATGGTGAGATGGATTTCCAAGTTGCTCCACAAGCACACCCCACACTTGCACCCACATCCACCCACAGCTGCTGTGAGGGAAGCCTTCTTCCCCCTCCTTTTCCCTCCATCCCAAATGCCAAACTTCTCCTCCATCCCAAACTTCCCTCTCCTTGCCTTACCTTGCCTTTCCTGCATGGCAGGAGCCCGGGACTCTCCCTCCCTGAAGGCCCCTCCTCCGCCTCCTCTTGGCCCTCCTCCAGGTTTTAAAAAAGAATTGTCCATGCGTATTTGCTTTTCACATTACAGTAAATGCGAAATTACTGTAATTTCGCAAATGCATTTCCTCTAAACTCCCGAAATTAAAAAGATCTCGGATAATACCAGTTTCTGTCCAGTTTCTGACCAGTTTCTGTGCGACATTGTGTGAAATCGTGAGGCGCAAATTCAGTTTTTGTTTGGGATTTGTGTGGATTAACCAACAGATTTCCCCCGTGTGATAACGTCCTAGGTTCCAACCTCCTATATTGACCTCACAGAGTTTTTTCTCCCAAATAATTACAGTTCTTTTTTTTTTTTTTTTTTTTTTTGGGTTTTTTCGGGCTGTGTGGCCATGTTCTAGAAGAGTTTCTTTCTGACGTTTCGCCAGCATCTGTGGCTAGCATCTTCAGAGAAAATAGTTTTCTCTGAAGATGCTAGCCACAGATGCTGGCGAAACGTCAGAAAGAAACTCTTCTAGAACATGGCCACACAGCCCGAAAAAACCCACAAAAAAACTATGGATGCTGGCCATGAAAGCCTACGACTTCAAATTACAGTTCTCTTAAATTCTTTCTAGATACTTCATCCTATTCCTTCATTCCCTCATACACATCACACTGCGGCTACTGATTCACTGTGCTCAGTGCTCTGTGGGGAAGGACCCCTACGTTTTCCCCTTGAATTTTTTCCTACTTTGGAAACTGGAGGCTTCCCCCAAGCATGCAGATAGCTCTTTCTTTTGAAAAATATTTTTATTCAACACACAGTTATATAAACACACACACATTTAAAAACTACATTTATGAACAACAAGAAAAATAAAGAGCAAAACACCATAAAATACATAAATTCTAACATCTACACAACTAATAATACACATTACAAAAAGAAAACAAAAAACAAAAAGACAACTACAAACTATGATGGTAAAATTCAAAGATATAGCTGTGTTAGTCTGTAGAATCACTATGTAGAGAGATCTTGTAGCACTTTTGAGATTAACTGAAAGAAAGAAGTTGGCAGCATAAGCTTCATAGACTTCAGTTTACTTCCTCAGATGCTTTTGGTGGAGTGGAAGCCAGGGACAGACATATATAAGCCCTTGGTATGTGAGAATGTTAATTCAAATTCAAAATCCTTTGTGTATGCAAATGAAATAGCAGGTCCAGTTTTAATGATGGTCATTTGTGATGTAACTATGATGATTTCCCCCCATACCTGAAGACCATAACCCATATTTATTATATACTTCCTGATTATAATAATCTGGACATACTAGTACTATAAGCACATTATTACTTTCTATCTAAAACTGATATATTTCCCCAGTGTTTTCTCAAAAAAGCAATAAACATGTCTGAAAAGAGAGAGGTCGCTCGTTTCTCATTAGTAACCCCAATTTTTTTAGCTACCGATTCACCATAACTCACCAGTTAAGCTTGCTAAAAGTAGAAAGAAAAGGTTCAAGAAACATGTCACAGAACATATTCAAGGTGCTGAACCTGGGGGGGGGGGTGTTAAGGTACAGCACTTTAGATAGCTCCCTTAACACTTTTCTAGTCTAGTCTAGATAGCACCCTCTTATTAAAACCTGGAGTAGATAAACTATCCCACTAACATGGAAGCCTTGGGATTTAATCCCAAATTGTGAATAGGCTCTGGGTCCACATACAAGAACTGAACAGGGCAAAGAACACAGGACAGGATAAAAGCAAAGTGTGCAGAAGGATCACATGTAATTCTTGCCAAGGTGGGCATTCTTCCACCAAGTGTACTAAGCACACCCCAATTCTAATCATGTATTTGCAATGGGACAGCTCTCAGGCATGCCAAATCTAGTTCAGTTCCATGCCTGCCTGCCATGAAGCAAGACCCAGCTCAGCAGTTTCCTGAGCTGCAAACCTCTAGGACAGGGGTCGGCAACCTATGGCCTGCGGGCTGGGGCCAGCCCCCCGAGACCTTTGGACCGGCCCCTACCGACCCCCGCCGCCGACTACGATGACCCTTGCCGCCGCTATGGGTGCTGCCGCCACGCCACCACCGTGCATGTCACGGCTGCCATTTTGTTTTCCAAAATGGCAGCCGCGACTCGTTTGTGCATGCGCAGTACTCCTGCGCATGCGCGAACGAGCCACGGCCACGACTCATTTGCACATGTGCCTGGATTAAAATATTAGAAGTCCCCTGGATTAAAATATTAGGAGTACTGTGCATGTGCAAATGAGTCACAGCTGCCATTTGGAAAACAAAATGGCGGTCGTGACACATGTGGCGGCGATGTGGTGGCAGCGGCCCGCGGAAGACCAGGGGAACCCCGGACCGGCCCCAGGTAAGGGGAACTTGCCGACCCCTGCTCTAGGAGGTCTCACTAAGTTCACATCTCTGCTATTCCCAGCCAAAAGATGGAAAAATGACTTTTTCTCCTACAACTAACAGATTCGGGAAGCTGTAGTCCAAAATATTTTTTTCCTCTTTGAACTTTGTACTTAGCCATGAAATTAATACGATGACCTTTACTAAATACTCCCCTTCTCATGCCTTAGTGCATTATCAACTTCACTCACAGCATTGCTATAATGATCCATTGAAATGTGTCTGTTTGGACAGAGGAAACAAATTCACCACTGTGAACTCCTCAGAGATAACATACCATACAACACGTGACTTCTAATATTTTAATCCAGTTTTTCCAGGTACAGACTTGACAATGTTTTTGAAACATACCTGAAATTACACACTAAGAACTATCTGGACTCTATACTGTTGCACTACTAAATGGTCAATACTGAGTTATCGGTTATCAGATAGTACAATACCTGTACTTAATTATTTCATTCTGAAGGGGGATAGTTGCATATCTGGCTTTTGCCCTGAAGAAATGGCATAAGGAAAACTAGTGCATCAGGCAAGAAACACTAGCCTCACCTTTGAAACTCAGTTTCTGTCTGAAAGAAGTTTTTGTAGTCTAGTCATTTATCTGTTGTAAATGACTACCATAGTTAATTAACCAGGTATATCCTCTCCTGCAGCTGGTATTCAACCAAGTGGGAAGCTAGCTAGCCACTTGCATCATTAGCTTGAGTGGTAATTTGTTTTATTACACACCCAGACCCATAGTCAAATGAGGAAAGAAGTTCTGATCATCATGTGAGTGAACACAGTGGGTGATCAGCATTTCTTTTGTCTGTATCTAACCCTCACATGCACGCAGACAAACATATACATAATACTAGATAGCAAATGGCTGACCTCCAAGCATTTTGAAGGAAATGGACAAATAGAATGCCCTTGATACCTATATTATGTGTCTAGCAGAAGCATCCAGCTTTTTTCTCTCTGAGAGAGCTAAGTGCTATTTATCTTTCCTTATCCAGCCAATGCTTCTTTTAAACTATATTTTCATTGGATTTTTTACAGTATGATTACAAAGAAAGAAAAAAGAAGAAGAAAAAGAGGAAGGGGGAGTGCAAAAGATATTAATGTGGGCTAAGCTTATACATTAATATAAGCTGACCATATTTCAAATAAACATGTTTTGTAGTTGGTACCTATAGCATATGTGTTCATGAGTAGCTAAAGCAGTGAGAACTTCTGGCAATTGAACAGTACATGGAAAATAATGTATCTTCCCAGCTTTGGAATACAAGTCTTTTGGCAACAATAAGAAAATGCAGGATCCAGCCACATTGACCATTAATTCCATTCCATGTGTCCGGGTTATAATTTAAAAGAACATGTGTGCCCCCCAAATATCACTGATTCTTCTTCAGTACAAAACTGATACGTTAGAATACATCCAACCAAAAAGGGATAACCACTGAGCATACCCACATCACATGACACATGGACACATTATCATATTAAATTGCCAACATTTAGTTTGGAGTAGACAACTTATTTCTAAATAGGTGTAATGATGCCCAATTACTACTGGAGTAGTAATTCTTGCTGTACCACGTGCTGATATTTCATTTTGCTTCTGCTCTTTCTCTTCCTTCCCCACTCAACTCACTTCTTTGCATGCTGGTCTTTCTTCCTCTTTGTCCCAGTACTCATTCACCCTTTCACTCTGCTCTCTTCCCTTTCCCTTTTGCAAGTAGCAGGACACTCTCTCTCTCTCTCTCTCTCTCTCTCTCTCATTCAACATTTTGGTGAATATGGCAGGCTGACATTGGGATGCACCATCACACCTGTCATTTGTTGGAAAATTTCAGCATTCTCTCTCCCCTCTGTCTTTGCTATTTAGAGTAATTTTGGATAGCATAGCATTTGCAACTTCATGTGAAATTCTGCTGTCTTACCTCATTTAAAACCTCCTGGCAAGTGGAGGAAGGAAGAGTGCGACCAGCCATCTCTGCCCTCCCCCAACCACAGAGAAAGAAGTTAAAGAACTAAAGGAGGGAGGGGATGGGGATGGGAATGGACTAAAGGAGTGAGGACACAAGGGAAGGGAAGGAGGGAAACCCAGGGAGGCATAAGGGGATGGGTAGGAAAGCAAACAAGCAATGGGAGGAATCATATAGGGAGACTAACAGCTACTGGGCAGCAGGAGTAGTGGGGGGTGTATGGCATTGACAGGAGTGAATTGTGACACCATAGCTAACACTGGTTGGCACTAAGCACTGGGAGGTGTAGGTGGCCCTCCTTGTGTAACCCCATTGTGATTGTTCTCAGAGGGGCTGGATACAAATAAATTTTATTATTTATTATTTATTAGTAAACCTTACGATGAGATACCCCAAGTGAGACCCAGGCAGGATCAGAGCATTAACAGAAAGGGAAGGAGGGAGAGATAAAGGGATATCACATTTGCAAGATTAGCCAAGGGCACAAGAAAGATGCCAACACAAATAGCAGACATCCTTAGAAAGGTAAATAGCATCCAAAGCAGCATTACACATAAAACAGGGACATAGAATGTGAGAAGCATGAGCTAAGGGAAGTCGGACATAGTGAAAATGGAAATGCAATGCATGAACATAGCAGTACTGTGGGCGAGTGAGTTAAAATGGACAGGAATGGGCCACTTTGAATCAGACAACTACACAGTGTTCTACTCAGGGAATGAAAAGACAAGAAGAAATGGGGTGGCTTATGGGGTGGCTTTCATACTAAGAAAAGATGTGGCAAAAGCAGTCAATGGACACAACACATAATCAGACTGAGTCATTTCAGTAAGACTCCATGGTAAACCTATGAATATCACCATAATTGAATTATATGCACCAACCACAGAGGCAGAACAGGAAGAAATTGATAGTTTCTATGTAGGAGTACAGGAAGAAATTAACAGCACACCAACACAGGATGTCAAGTTGATAAGAGGGTCTTGGAGATGTCTCATTCATCTGGTCGCCATGAGTCGAGATCGACTCCAGGGCAGTTGACAACAAAGCATTGAATTACATGCAATAAATACCTTTTGTAAACCTTTTCAGAAGTTACTCACGCAAAGAGATTCTTTTCTATCTGTCAGGTCACCATCTTCTCCCTCCCACACATCTTCCTCAAAAGATGGTGAAACCTAAAGCTTTCTTCTTTTACCTGAGCTATTTATTAGATAGTTAGTATGCAGGAACCCCATGCATATGTAGATGCAAGCCATTAATAAACTTTTCATTCATTGCAAGCTACCTACCTTGTTTGTTTTTGAGTCAGTTTCAGTCCTCAGAGAAGAAGAAGCAGACTGGCAAATATTTTTCCTTTACTCTGCAAATGAAAGTTAATCTCTAGTAGGCTTAACTTTGATTTTTTAAAATACATTTAAATATTTCGTTCCTAAACAAAGCTGAAGCTTTAGGAAACTTGAATTTCCCAGCACCATGTTGGTTTATTTCCCATTGTGGATCGTTCTAGAGGCCCAGTCCTGCTGAAGTTTCCTCTTCAATAGTTAGGGATGTGTCTCTCATCCAATGACTGAAGGTACTGCATGCTACAGACAAATTTAAATTAACTAAAATTAATTAACATATATTAAAAAAACCAAATAACCCAAAAGCACACATCTGCCAGATCTTCTTGGTAAACGTGCAAAGTCGCAGATGTCTAGGTTTCATGGCCTTGGAGCTATGGTAGACAGGAGAACACAGACTCTTTATTAGGATGGATTGGCATGCTCTCTCATAACTTGCACAGAAAGAAACATTTCAATGCAATCTGCTTCTTTTTTTCTTCTTTCTTTCTGGTAATGACATTTACAGCAGTAGATGCACCAGATGTCTCCAGTTGCAACTGTTACCTATGAAAACTTGCTGAAATGTATCTTTCACCTTTAATGTAAAGAGAAACAGCTTAACTAAACAATTGTCCCCTGGATCCTGGTAAACTATATAGGCTTAGACCTGTGCAAGCCTTAAGCAGATACTGTATGCCCCAGCTGTTTCTACTGGCTCCTAGTGGCTTGTAACCCAAGGAAAGTGTTCCCTTCTATTCTTTGCCTTGCATGCTGAGCCAGGGTGTTGTGGTTTGGACTAGGGTTCCAGAAATCCAGGGTTCAAATCCCCACTCACCTATGGACACCCATGGGGGAACCTTAGGCAATTCCACATGCTCAGCCTTAGAGGAAGGCAATGGTAAATTTGAAGGCTTGATGCTGTGTGCCTTCAAGTCATTTCTGACTTATGGTAATCCTAAGGTGAACCTTTCATGAGTACAACTCTTGGCAAGAGTTTTTCAGAGAAGATTTGCCATTGCTATCCTCTGAAACTGAGAGAGTGTGAGTTGCCAAAGATCACCCAGTGGGTTTCACGGTAGAGCTGAGAACTTAACCCTGGTCTCCAGAGTCAGTCCAGCACTCAAACCACTATACCACACTGGCTCCTAAACCTGAAAGTACATAACAACAAGTTTGTATTCCCTGTCTCAGTTCAATCTTGTCCCCTATGCTATTTATCATTTAAATGAAATGGCTGGAAGAAGTTCTCCAGAATTTGGGGGTCAAGTGTCACCAGTATGATGATGATATCCAGCTTTCCATCTAATTCCAAGGAAGCTGTTCCTGTGCTAAACCAGTGCCCGGAAGCTGTAATGGACTGGATGAGGGCAAACTAACTGAAGCTTAATCCAGACAATACAGAGGTGGTCCTAGTCAGTCAAAAGAAAGTTATGGTATTAGGAATTTAGCCTGTGTTAGATGGGATTACACTCTCCCTGAAAACAGAAGTTCACAATTTGGGGGGTGCTCCTGGATTCAGCTCAGCTCTGACCAGGATTGCTTTTGCACCAACTGTACCTATTCCTGGAAAATTTGGATCTGGTCATGGTGGTACATGCCTTGATTACATCCTTTTTAGATTACGGTCATGTACTCTTATGTATAAGCCAGCCATGTTATTGACTGGAGATTGCTACAGGGAGCAGACAACTTCTTTGTTGCAACAGGTCCATTGGCTGCCAGACCATTTCTGGGCATGATTCAAAGTGCTGATGATTACCTATAAAGCCCTTTACGGCTTTGAATTCCCACTTGGCCATGGAAATTTGCTGGGTGACCTTGGGCAAATCATGCTCTCTCAGCCTTAGAGGCAAAGGCAAACTAAGCAAATCTTGGCATGAAAACTTAATGATAGGCTTGCCTTAGGGCCATCATGTCAGAAATGATGTGAAGGCACACAACAAGTAGTAGTAGTAGTAGTAGTAGTAGTTTCATTTCAGCAGACAGGAGATTTAATGATAGTTGCATTTGTGACATGATAAAAATATATATGCAACTGAGTGAACTGGACATGAGACTCAAATACACACACACACACACACACACACATATATATATATATATATATATATATTTGTAGTACTTTCAAGTATGCAAATACTTCCCCATATATTAGGATGGATCCAAAGGAATGCTGGTGGAAGAAGATGAGACAGAAGGTGATTTTCTTACCTTATCCTTCTCATAGTCATCCAAAACTCCACTCCTTCAGGGATAAATGGAATGAATCATGACATAGGGGAATGAATGCCAAAAATGAATGGATGTTTACAGAAGGGACCCCTTGAGTTTTGAATTTTTATGTCTATCACAAATAGAGGATTCTTGAAACTATAGTCCAAAAAAGTAACATTTCCAAGCCCTGAGAAAGAAACCTTCTGCCCATTAGGTTGAACCCAGACTTAGGGCCTTTGCAGACTGCCAGAAATAGTGCACATTAAATTGAGGCACTGCCCTGGCTCAGTGCTAGGGAATCATGGGAACTGTAATCTATTATGGCACCAGAGCTCTCTGACAGAGAAGGCTCAATGTCCCAGAAAAAAAATACAATTCCCATGACTCCCTAGCACTGAGCCAGGGCAGTGCCTCAATTTAATGTGCACTATTTCTAGCAGTCTGCAAAGGCCCTTAGTCATACTTATAGACCAACAGAATTTAATAGAACTTAAGTTAGTCATGAGTAAATATTGGCCTGAATATAGTTGATTAGTACCAACTAGAATAAACCCATTGAATTAATTTTTGAATATGAGTCAACACATAAGTAAAAACCATGGCTTATCTAGATCTATTCTCATTGAGATGAACAATAAGATTCAGACCTATAGCTCATCAATTTTGATGGGTTTGCTCTTAGCATGACTAAATTTGGATCCAGCCTATTATGCTGTAATCCTTAGAGCCTTGGGAGACAGGTCGATATTATTATCACCAGAATGTAAATAGGGGCAAAGAGTGCTGGATCTGAAACATAGTGGCTTGCCTAAGGTCACCTCAGTAAGCTCACAGCAGACACTAGGGTTTGGAAATATTACTTAATGGGACTACACTCTCCTGAATGTTCCAGCCAGCATGGCCACTGGGGAGTTCTTGGAGTTGTAATCCTTAAAAAATGACTTCTCTCAGATCTGGTAGAGATAGTAAAGTTGTTTCATGAAAGCACCATTTTTGTTCTTCAAGCTCTTTTTTTTAAGTTACTAACTCCTGCTATCTAGTGAGTGTGTGTCCTCCATGACCTCCACACTGTAAGCTGACTTGCAGTACATCACAAGTCTTGAATCATATCTCAACAGGCATGTCAGTCATGTTTACAGCTCTGCATGGCATCTTTTACTGCTCGCTAGCATTTTGTCAGACAAATATGAATAATCTGACATGTTCCTCGTGCTACAATAGAGTCTGAGCCAGTTCCTATTAAAATCAATGAAATAAGTACCAGAGAGAAAGAATGACATGGAATCCACCAGTGTAAACAAAACAGGAGGGCATAGGAAGGGATTGTGTTGGCTAATAAAATGGATCAGACCTTCAAACAGTGTAAAAACATAACATTATTGACCTGGTTGGGCTCTCTCAATTTGCAGTAGCTGTCTGCACCTAAAGGTCTTTACTTTGCCGCCATGCAAAATCAGAACCATATGCTACAAAATAAAAGAGATCTCAACACATCAAATTAAATTATTATTATTCCTTTTGCTCTGTTTTTGTATCTTATGAATGTATTTAACTTGAAAGGGAGGACCAGAAAGGGTCAATCCGCCTTTATTATGGTTTACATGACCGTTTGTGCAAGACCTTTGAATTGTTCCCAAAAAAAAGGCTGATGTAATTTTCACTCTTTGACATATTTTAACCATTCAAGAAGCTATGTAAAACAATAGATTAAATGAGCCTTTTGCACAAGATATTGGGTGAAACCCCAGCTGAGGGGAAAGCAAGTGGAGGGGAGGGACTTAAGGGAGAAAGGACTAATATCCCCTTCCTCCCTGGTTTCTTTAGAAATAAATAAATCACTAAAACACAATACTGAACAATAATACCACACTGCTGTAGTAAAATGTAAACTGCCTCAGCCAGATTACATTCTTTGTTTTAAAATGGAATCTTTCTCTTTATGCTTTTCATTCTTAACAACATTGGCAAACACATACAGTCTTTTTTTTTCCCCAGAAGGAAAAAAAAAAGCAGATGGGGAGGCAATTGTAACCAGAAAAAGGGTTGGAGTAGGAAAGTTTGATGAGTCCTTTCCTCCTCCAGCCCTCCAGTTTATAGCACTGTGCTCCTGTTTTATTCCCCTCTTTTAAAGTTTGAAACATATTGAGAACATTTGTGTGTCACATGCAGTTTCACCTTCAGAGCTCCTGTATGAAAATCTCCAGTCTGGACTGATAGCTACTAGCCTGGCTTTCCAGGGCTGACTGAAAACATTTTATTGTTTCAAGTAAATCAGCAAATGTCTCCTTGCCTCCTCAGATCAAGGAGCATAGTAATACCCTAAACCAGGGGCCAGCAACCTACGGCCCGCAGGCCAGTTCCAGCCCAGGGCCCTGCACTTACCGGCCCAGGCGGACCCCTGCCGCCGCCGCCTGCCACTGCTGCAGCGTGTTTTGGTCGCCGCGTGGCCGCGTGCGCCATGACCACCATTTTGTTTTTCAAAATGGTGGCCATGATGCGTTTACGCATGCGCAGGAGTACTGCGCATGTGCAAACGCATCGCGGCCCCCATTTTGGAGAACAAAATGGCAGCTGCGATATGCACAGAGGCAGCAGCGGCAGTGCGCACGGGGGGGGGTCGCACGCAGTGGCAGGGGTTGCATGCGCGCTTGTGAGTGTGCACACCACCATTCCCCCCCGGCCCACCGGAAGGGACGATTTTGGGGGACCAGACCCCGGCTCAAAAAGGTTGCCTACCCCTGCCCTAAACCCACCAAGTCATTCTGGTATTGAGATTGAAAATTTCAGAAACATCTCTCCCACTACCTAGCAGGAAAAAAATGCAACAATAAATGGAATAGCTAAGAAATTTGTTGTGCATATTCTACACTAAAAATCACATGCCTGAAGTAGTCATATTATTCTGCACACTCTTGGCATACCTTGGCTGTGGTGGATATTGTAATGGAATGAAGGATAACTTTACTCCTGACACAATGTAATTGTAACTTCAAATTATTTATACAGTTACGGTGTGGTTGTGGCCATACCACACAGATGTGGGTTGTTGTTTTTTTAATCACAGACAGCAACTTGATTCTGATCATTTGCAAAGTAACTGAAAGTAACTATTTGGTTGCTCTTGTACACTAAGCAAAGAGTTCAGTCAGAATCCTCTATAGCAGTTAGGAATTTGCAACCTAGGTGGTGTCTGCAGAGGTCAGAATACTCAGGGAGCAGCCTGAAGTATTCTGCCCCAGAAGCTGTTCTGACATCCTCCCATTAACTGGCACTCCGTAGTGATGTTGGGTAGCTGTTAGCATACACATCCCACTGTGCCACCAACTGCTGCCACCACCACCCCACTGGTCATTCCCTCCAAGGCCAAAAATGAGGCACTCAGCCTCGATCATATGGCTAAGCATCTTATTCTGACCTCAGAAGTGGTCACAGAAGTAGTCATAGTGGTGGCAATAGGAGTGGGTGGCATAGCAGGATGTACTGAAAACAGCTACCCACTTTTGCTCTGAAAGGTTCCAGAAAAAAACAGACAAAAGGTAACTTAAACATGGTATAAGGGGTATACATCAGGTTCAGTGTCAAACTGGTCAGATATTGTCCAGACATTTTGCACCAGAACTGGGGGTTGGATCCTGCACTGTTCAGACTACTTACGCTGAGGATGAGGGAGAATGTGGTATTTGGCCCATGCAGAAATGGCCCTAGATTTATGCACTCTTACATATTCATGATCCCTAGTGAAAGTCCTCCAGTCTCCGCTTACCAGGAAGCAGCCATTGTGATCGATGGGAGTGTATTCCTCTGTCCATCAAGAAACAGTTGTCTGACATTCCCACCCCCTCTCACTTGATCAGTTTCTGGCATGAGCTATATCTGGTGTGAGGGAGGAAATTTGTAAATGTAATAGTCCTGATGAGGAATCTGTACTCAGAACAAGAGGCTACTGTCAGAACAGAACACAGAATAACAGATAGTTCCCAATTGGAAAAGGGGTCGGACAAGGCTGCATCCTTTCATCCTATCTGTTCAACTTGTATGCAGAAAATATAAAAAAAGCAGGCTTGGACACAGAAGAAGGAGGAGTGAAAATAGGAGGAAGGAATATCAATCATCTGAGATATGCAGATGACACCGTAGTACTAGCAGAAAACCTCACAGATCTGAAACACCTACTAAGGAAGATCAAAGAAGAAAGAGCAAAGGCAGGTTTAATATTGAACATTTAAAAAACAAAAATAATGACCACCGAGGACCTTCACAAGTTCAACCCAGACAATGAAGAAATAGAAATAGTAAAAGAATTCCCACACCTGGGATCAAACATTGATAGAAATGGGAACTGCAGTCAGGAAATCCGAAAAAATTAAGAATGGTGAGAGTGGCTATGAAAGAACTAGAAAAGATTCTAAAATATATAACTCAGCACAAAAGTTAGAATCATATAAGCCATCATATTCCCTATTACCATGTATAGATGTGAGAGCTGGAGAGTTAAGAAAGATGATAGGGAAAAAAATCAATTCCTTTGAGATAATGTGGTGCAGGAGAAGAGTGCTGAGGGTCCCGTGGACAGCCAAAAGGACAAACAAATGGGTCCTAGAGCAAATCAAGCCAGAAACCTCCCTAGAAGCCAAGATGACCAAACTGAGGCTGTAGTACTTTGGACACATCAAGAGGTAGGAGGACTCACTGGAAAAGACAATAATGCTGGGAAAGGTGGAGGGAAGTAGGAAGAGAGGAAGGCCACATGCTAGATGGATGGACTCTATTAAGAACGTCACTGATATTAAGGGGTTGCAGGTATTAAGCAGAGCAGTGGAGGACAGAGGGTTTTGGAGTTGTCTTATTCATAGGGTTGCCATGAGTTGAAATCAACTCAAGGGCAATTAACAAAAAAAAAACAAACCTGTAGGTATATTTGGAATTTCATGATGGCAACTTCAGTATTTTAAAAGTACCTTTCCAAGCTTTGACCTGGTCTACTGACTGCTGGTGGTTCAAGGAATGTCATTTGACATCCAGGGCCAGAAGAGAGCTTTAGATCAAAAACTACAGTTTGTAATGTGCAAACAGGCCTTACAAGCTATACAGATCCATCCTGCAAACTAATAAATCCTGATCTTCAAGTAACATCACTAACCAGGCCTTACAAGCAGCATGGTAACCTTGCTGATTCCCAGATGAATCTTGAGGAAAAAAGGCACCGTGGTAGCCCACTGGTCCATTGTGCAAAACCACACAACAAAACATATGCTCCCCACCTCTACATTTTATGCTGAATCATGAATGGACAGCATGGGAAAATTCCATTTGAACCTGCCAGAAGTGTGTCAAAAAACAATTATCTGTATTTGCTTCATGCTCTCAAGTCACACACACATACACACCCGCTCATCAATTTAAATCAGGGGTCGGCAACCTACGGCCCGCGGGCCGTTTCCGGCCCAGGTCGGCGGACTTACCGGCCCAGGCGGAACCCTGCCGCCGTCGCCGCCGCCGCCGCCCGGTTCGGCCGCCGCCCGGCCGCGCGCAACGCGACCGCCATTTTGGACCCCAAAATGGCGGCCATAATGTGTTTGCGCATGCGCAGGATTACTGCGCATGCGCAAACGCGTTTGCAGCCGCCATTTTGGGATCCAAAATGGCGGTCGCGGCACCGGGAGCGCGCGCGGTGCCCTGAGGAGGCCTGTCCCTGCCGAGGGAATACTCCCAAGGGGGGGCCTCAGTGGCGACGGGCTTCCAGGAGGCCCGTAGCCACTGAGGATCACCCTTGGGAGCCCTCCCTCGGTGGCTACGGGCTTCCAGGAGGCCCGTAGCCACCGAGGGAAGCCTCCTCGGGGCGACCCTCGGTGGCGACGGGCTTCCAGGAGGCCCGTAGCCACCGAGGGAAGCCTTCTCGGGGCGACCCTTGGTGGCGACGGGCTTCCAGGAGGCCCGTAGCCACCGAGGGAAGCCTCCTCGCGGCGACCCTTGGTGGCGACGGGCTTCCAGGAGGCCCGTCGCCACCGAGGATCCCCCTTGGGAGGCCCCCCTCGGTGGCGACGGGCTTCCAGGAGGCCCGTAGCCACCGAGGGAAGCCTCCTCGGGGCGACCCTCGGTGGCGACGGGCTTCCAGGAGGCCCGTCGCCACCGAGGATCCCCCTTGGGAGGCCTCCCTCGGTGGCTACGGGCTTCCAGGAGGCCCGTAGCCACCGAGGGAAGCCTTCTCGGGGCGACCCTCGGTGGCGACGGGCTTCCAGGAGGCCCGTCGCCACCGAGGATCCCCCTTGGGAGGCCTCCCTCGGTGGCGACGGGCTTCCAGGAGGCCCGTCGCCACCGAGGATCCCCCTTGGGAGGCCTCCCTCGGTGGCTACGGGCTTCCAGGAGGCCCGTCGCCACCGAGGATCCCCCTTGGGAGGCCTCCCTCGGTGGCGACGGGCTTCCAGGAGGCCCGTCGCCACCGAGGATCCCCCTTGGGAGGCCTCCCTCGGTGGCTACGGGCTTCCAGGAGGCCCGTAGCCACCGAGGGAAGCCTCCTCGGGGCGACCCTCGGTGGCTACGGGCTTCCAGGAGGCCCGTCGCCACCGAGGATCCCCCTTGGGAGGCCTCCCTCGGTGGCGACGGGCTTCCAGGAGGCCCGTAGTCACCGAGGGAAGCCTCCTCGGGGCGACCCTCGGTGGCGACGGGCTTCCAGGAGGCCCGTAGCCACCGAGGATCCCCCTTGGGAGGCCCCCCTCGGTGGCTACGGGCCTCCTGGAAGCCCGTCGCCACCGAGGATCCCCCTTGGGAGGCCTCCCTCGGTGGCTGCGGGCTTCCAGGAGGCCCGTCGCCACCAAGGATCCCCCTTGGGAGGCCCCCCTCGGTGGCTACGGGCTTCCAGGAGGCCCGTCGCCACCGAGGATCCCCCTTGGGAGGCCTCCCTCGGTGGCTACGGGCTTCCAGGAGGCCCGTCGCCACCGAGGATCCCCCTTGGGAGGCCCCCCTCGGTGGCGACGGGCTTCCAGGAGGCCCGTAGCCATCGAGGGAATCCGGCCCCCACACCTTTTTCCCCCCCCTCCCCCGGCCCCCCAGCAACAAAGGCTGCGGGGGGGGTCGCGCACAGCTGTGGAGGGTGCGCGCGCCGCCATCCCCCCCACCTTGGCCCAGCTGAGACCTGGGCTACGGGAGACCGGCCCAGGTCTCAAAAAGGTTGCCTGCCCCTGATTTAAATATTTCTGTTTATCTGACCATCTGGTTATCTGTGTTATTTTATTCTCTGATTTAGAAGCTCTGTCTCAGGGATACAGCTGCATTATTTCACATTGTTTTGCCATTATAGTAGGGATTTGTGTTTGCAGGAGGAGTCAGCATTCTATTAAAATGCATTGTTAGTGTTTTAAAATATCGTCATATAGAAGGCATTTGATGGAGTGAGCCTTACGTATATTATTTTCTGGTTATATATTTAGCCTTCAGTCACCATAGACTATTAAGACATTTACCTATTCTGCAGGCTTGAACCTGCCCTTTGGAACATGATTAAGGAAGACTGAAACAACCCTTTCCTCTTCTGTTGCTTATCAGTATAGCTAGCTGCTCCCTAATGATAATCTAGCCTACAACAAACTGTAGCAGACTCTATGATCCTGCAAGTATCAACCAGGACTGATGGCACTCTCCATATCTATTCTTCCATTGCAATGATCCAGCAATATGGTCCAGATGCAAGAGATCCACCACCAGCCCACAAGACTCTTTTCCATCCACCCTCTACCAGCTTAGAACAGTTCTTCTGTTCAATTACAGTGGGAAGCATTGATTCATAGGCACGTTATTTTGAGGATGGTTCCTCCACTGAAATGAAAAGGGACATATATGTGAAGAGGGTAAGAGATCCATGTGTAGGTTTGAATACACATATATCTACAGATCAGGGAGAATGTCTCCAGGGCCCCTTGTCAGTCCTATACACAAAAGCAAAGTCAAGACCATAGTCAAGACTTTTAATAGGTTTGGATAAACACATTTTTCCATTTGATCCATGCCACAGTTCAAAGCATTCTTCCTCATTCTTTATACAACACAGAAGAGTGTGTGAAAAATTGATAGATCGAACCTTCTAATTCTTGTTTTTTTCCGACTGCAGGAGCTTATGTCTCTGGAAAAGGTGAGCCCAGGACTCTGAAATGAAGACAGTTTGGATTGGATTCTTCCAGTTTCATTTTCACACTTTCCAAAAGACAATAGGTTCCAAATTCACAAATTCACAAAACATTAATTCATTATGGGGGGAAAGGAACCAACAAGTGACACTTTGGATCTTATTAAAATGCTCAGCTTATTTAACAATTCACTTCAGGCATTTTGCAAGCTGTGAAAACAGAAGTGTTTTTAAGATAATAACTGCTGTATGATTGTTAATGAAGTCCATATACATATATATATATGGCGTGTATTGTGTGGCGTGTATTTATTCAGGCTCATGTGTGATCCTTGTAAATTGATTTACCAGTACCAAATAAAGAAAAAATAACATTTCCCCACTCACCCCCTCCACTGTACATATAATTGTCTTTTATGCAAGTTTGGTAGATGATCACTGGCTGTTTACAAATCCTGCTTCAAAGACTTTACTGCAAAGGAAAACCATGGACTTCTATTGTTTACAAAATGACAGCTCTTAAAGGATCACATTAGCTTGAACACAAACTATTAAATCCTTCTCAATAAATTATTTTGTGTTCCATTCCAGAATCTTGTTAGCTCTGGGATGTAGGTGCAAACTCCTGAGGAAACATGAGCACACATTGAGACTATTATAGATAATGTTTATTAAATAAGCCTCTGAGGATGTTTTTCTTGGGTTGCTCTCAAGCATTCTGAAGGAGTCATGTTCCATGTTTGAGGTCCCATGTTTCTTCCTCTCAAACTATGAGCAGCTGTAGCACATGACCTACTTCTGTAGATCTCTGTAATGATTTCCTTCCTTCAGTGGCTTCAGGAGTCCCTCTTTGCCCTGCAAAAAAAGGGACAAATATTTTAATCCAAGCAAAATGCGAATGCAGGTTTTGTTGGTTTCAGGGAAGAAACTCAATACAGCTACATCACTGAGTGTAGGCCTCAAATTGGAACCATCTGGCCTTCAGAAGCTCCACAAGTTCTTTAGGGAAGGCATAGAGATTTTTCTTGCCGTGGGCTGTAATTCATACACCTGCAAAAAAAAAAAAAAAAAGCGAGAGAGAGAGAGAGAAAGAGAGAGAGAGAAGGTGGGGACGGGAAAACTTTAATGGCAGATAAGCTGGACTAGTGCAAGAAGCCAGCTTTTCTCACACAAACTAAAAAAGCAACAGTGGCTAAATGTGTAGAAGTTGAACAGATTTATTTCATAAACATAACACAAGGCTATAACTGGAAAGCACTTGAGTTAAGGTCTCCCCAAAACATGGCTGTAAATTAGATTCACATCTTACAGCCTTTTCTCACAAAAGCAGCTGACCTGACATTAAAATAAAGGCAAAGGGAGGTTAATGGGTGAACATATACAAAATTTCCAGTAAAGTATTGTAGAGAGCCACTTTTTAAGAGGGAGTGTTTGTTTCTTTAAAGGCTGTGGAAAACAGCATCCTGTTGGTACTTGTGATGTTCATTTCTGAGTATGTATAAGCTACACCTTACAAACATGGCCAAGGAACTCATTGTCTTCTAGTGTTTCTTGCACTGCAGCTCCCATCAGGCTCACCACTGCCTATGGTTACTATAGCTGGTTGGACTGGCAGTCCAACAGCAACTGGAGGAGTTGCCCATTCCTGCCTTAGAAGGTTGTTCTAACCTGCCCTTTGTAACAATATGTGGTCCTTTCTACATTAAGGGATTTAGCACTGCAAAGCCATTTCTTTTCCTCTTAGATGGAAATGTGTGACATACCCTCCAACATTTCACAGTTGAAAACCAGGACACCTCTGGCCAGAGTGTAGTTATGATGGCAATAGTTATTAAGAAGGAAGAACAGATAAAATAGTAGAGGCTGCAGCAGTTTGCTTTTGCCTGAACCTACAGGGAAGGGCAAGATTTATCCCATCCTCACCTCTTCCTTCTGCTGAGCTAAGGTCTTTGCAGACTGCTAGAAATAGTGAAAATTGAGTCCACTTTAACTGCCCTGGCTCAGTGCTAGGGAATAATGGGAACTGTATTTTTTTCTGAGACTTTGAGCCTTCTCTGTCAGAGAGCTCTGGTGCCATAATAAGTTACAGTTCCCATGATTCCCTAGCACTGAGTCAGGGCAGTTAAAGTGGACTTAATTTGCACTATTTCTGGCAGTCTGCAAAGGCCCTTTGGGTAAAAATTACTTTTGCATTTTGAAATCAGTTTTCAGCTACTGAAGTAAACTGAGGACAAAGGGGGAGGATAAGAGAAAAATTGGGACAATTTAAAAGCAGCTGAAGTGTGACAACAGGATTAATCAAGCCTGTCTCCGGGCTGGAGTAAATGGGCAAGAAAAAGCAGCTCAGTCCTGCATTTCCTGAAAGCAGGTCAAACCTCCACTATCTGCACAGCCCACTCCCAAGGCAGGCTGGATATTCATGGACAGCCTACACAACACAGGGTGAAGCCACGCTGCATTTTCATTTTACTTTTTTTTTTTGGTCGCCTCCTCAACGTTTATGTACACCAGGGGCAGGCAACCTTTTTGAGACCTGGGCCGGTCTCCCGTAGCCCAGGTCTCAGCTGGGCCAAGGTGGGGGGGATGGCGGCGCGCGCGCGCGCGCGCGCGCGCACCCTCCACAGCTGTGCGCGACCCCCCCCGCGGCCTTTGTTGCTGGGGGGCCGGGGGAGGGGGGGGAAAAAGGTGTGGGGGCCGGATTCCCTCGATGGCTACGGGCCTCCTGGAAGCCCGTCGCCACCGAGGGGGGCCTCCCAAGGGGGATCCTCGGTGGCGACGGGCCTCCTGGAAGCCCGTAGCCACCGAGGGAGGCCTCCCAAGGGGGATCCTCGGTGGCGACGGGCCTCCTGGAAGCCCGTAGCCACCGAGGGAGGCCTCCCAAGGGGGATCCTCGGTGGCGACGGGCCTCCTGGAAGCCCGTAGCCACCGAGGGAGGCCTCCCAAGGGGGATCCTCGGTGGCGACGGGCCTCCTGGAAGCCCGTAGCCACCGAGGGAGGCCTCCCAAGGGGGATCCTCGGTGGCGACGGGCCTCCTGGAAGCCCGTAGCCACCGAGGGGGGCCTCCCAAGGGGGATCCTCGGTGGCGACGGGCCTCCTGGAAGCCCGCAGCCACCGAGGGAGGCCTCCCAAGGGGGATCCTCGGTGGCGACGGGCTTCCAGGAGGCCCGTAGCCACCGAGGGGGGCCTCCCAAGGGGGATCCTCGGTGGCTACGGGCCTCCTGGAAGCCCGTCGCCACCGAGGGTCGCCCCGAGGAGGCTTCCCTCGGTGGCTACGGGCCTCCTGGAAGCCCGTCGCCACCGAGGGAGGCCTCCCAAGGGGGATCCTCGGTGGCGACGGGCCTCCTGGAAGCCCGTAGCCACCGAGGGTCGCCCCGAGGAGGCTTCCCTCGGTGGCTACGGGCCTCCTGGAAGCCCGTAGCCACCGAGGGAGGCCTCCCAAGGGGGATCCTCGGTGGCGACGGGCCTCCTGGAAGCCCGTCGCCACCGAGGGTCGCCCCGAGGAGGCTTCCCTCGGTGGCTACGGGCCTCCTGGAAGCCCGTCGCCACCGAGGGAGGCCTCCCAAGGGGGATCCTCGGTGGCGACGGGCCTCCTGGAAGCCCGTAGCCACCGAGGGGGGCCTCCCAAGGGGGATCCTCGGTGGCGACGGGCCTCCTGGAAGCCCGTAGCCACCGAGGGAGGCCTCCCAAGGGGGATCCTCGGTGGCGACGGGCCTCCTGGAAGCCCGTAGCCACCGAGGGAGGCCTCCCAAGGGGGATCCTCGGTGGCGACGGGCCTCCTGGAAGCCCGTCGCCACCGAGGGTCGCCCCGAGAAGGCTTCCCTCGGTGGCTACGGGCCTCCTGGAAGCCCGTAGCCACCGAGGGAGGCCTCCCAAGGGGGATCCTCGGTGGCGACGGGCCTCCTGGAAGCCCGTCGCCACCGAGGGTCGCCCCGAGGAGGCTTCCCTCGGTGGCTACGGGCCTCCTGGAAGCCCGTCGCCACCGAGGGGGGCCTCCCAAGGGGGATCCTCGGTGGCGACGGGCCTCCTGGAAGCCCGTCGCCACCAAGGGTCGCCGCGAGGAGGCTTCCCTCGGTGGCTACGGGCCTCCTGGAAGCCCGTCGCCACCAAGGGTCGCCCCGAGAAGGCTTCCCTCGGTGGCTACGGGCCTCCTGGAAGCCCGTCGCCACCGAGGGTCGCCCCGAGGAGGCTTCCCTCGGTGGCTACGGGCCTCCTGGAAGCCCGTAGCCACCGAGGGAGGGCTCCCAAGGGTGATCCTCAGTGGCTACGGGCCTCCTGGAAGCCCGTCGCCACTGAGGGCCCCCCTTGGGAGTATTCCCTCGGCAGGGACAGGCCTCCTCAGGGCACCGCGCGCGCTCCCGGTGCCGCGACCGCCATTTTGGATCCCAAAATGGCGGCTGCAAACGCGTTTGCGCATGCGCAGTAATCCTGCGCATGCGCAAACACATTATGGCCGCCATTTTGGGGTCCAAAATGGTGGTCGCGTTGTGCGCGGCCGGGCGGCGGCCGAACCGGGCGGCGGCGGCGGCGACGGCGGCAGGGTTCCGCCTGGGCCGGTAAGTCCGCCGACCTGGGCCGGAAACGGCCCGCGGGCCGTAGGTTGCCGACCCCTGATGTACACCATCACACAAACACACTGCCTGCAACCTTAAACTACCTCTGGTGTCCCATGTAGATGCCATTCCATTGGATGGCTATCCTTTTGATCAGCCACAGTCGCATGTGCAATACACCACCTGTACAGTTCATCAGTGCATCGGTGTTTCCAATCACACATTGGCAAAACACAATAATGTAGGGGGGCCTCTACATGCCCCTTTCAGTTCACCCCATGCCTCCCTGTTGGACTGTCTGATTTGTGTATATTGTAATTACATCCATTGGAGTTGTTGAACTTTCATTTTTTGCTTTGCTGCAGCCCTACCAGGCTGCTTATATGTAGGTGTGAAGATGCACATTTTCCTCATTATATGTTGGAGTATAAGGGCTTCTCTTTGCCCCAGTTTTTAACCCTGGAGCATGGTTTTGTTCCGCTTTCCACCTGCTTACACCAGTTGGAAAGTGCTTTATTTTGTTTCACCGCACAGTCATGTAGCCACCTCTACCTTGTGTGTCCTCCCTCATTATTACCTTTTGCCCTCTTAATCACACTCTGATATTGCTTGGCCATACATATCTCCCAATTTTCGTGAAATGTTGGAAGGTATGCTTCACATTCCCCTGCAGGCTTCATGAATCCATTCTTCCTCCTATTTTTCTTGCCATCCCAACACACACACACACACACACACACACACACACACAGAGTCAATATATCTGTGAGCATCTGTCTGAAAACTGGAACAGCAAGGTAGGTCAGCAATGAAACCATGCTAGTCCATAAAAAACAGAAAAATCCTCACTATGAAGACTGAAAAACAGACTCTAGATGAAGGAGTTATACAGACATCTCTGCCTATAGCCTGTTAGATTCAACAGGCCTTTTCCTTGAAGTGCTCAGTATTACTCAAAATGCTTATTTACTTATTTAAAATTGCTTCTTAAGGAAGCATATGCTAGGCATTTTCTCAGATTCAGACGAAAATCAACAGAAAGCCACAACTCTACTTAGACAAAGGTGCATTGCATCCTTCCAGAAAGTGCAGGATAGACTAACATTTGGGCCTCTGCAGACTGGCCCAAAGGACCGGCCTGGAGGCAGAGATGGAGCAGGGCAGCCACACGCTGGTTGCCCCAAGCCCACGCCGACGCTGACCTGTTCAAACACACTGCACCGGAAAGGGCGCTAAAGAGCTGCATGCCGACTCTTAGGGCAGGCAGCCTGTTGCCACCCCTGAAAGGAGCGGCATTTTGCCGCTCTTTCAGGGGCAGCAAAAGGAAGGATTGGGGCTGTGGCGTGCAACTGCTGCGGCCCTGATCCGCAGCTAGCAGGGGCAGCCCAGAGCCGCCCATCGGCATAGGCCCATTTGTTTTAAAATACAAACATGTGCAAAGATTTCACTCCTACCTCTGATTAAAACAACTTGCTACAGTTCTGCAGTAACCAACTTGTCCTTTTGGAAAAAGATTATTCCTTTTCAAAACAGAAAGTAGACTTGGAAGGGAGATTGGAGACCATCAATGCAGTGGTGTCCACAGAGGTTATTAGACTCCCAAAATTGTGAGTAATGGACATACTGGTGGGGGCTTTTGAGAGTTCAGGTTGAATAGCACAGTACCCAAGGCTGGGAACCACTGATCTAGTCCAACTCCCTGTGGAGTAGAAGCTGTTAGCACATGAAGAGTGACTTTGGGACTGTACAGACGGACAAAAAGAGGTGCTTTCAGGCTGACTTGGAAGCGTGGCATTTAGGTGATGCACACCTAAAAGCCAGCAGGAAAGCGCCCTCTAGGTGCCGTATGCAAGGAAAAGCATCTCCAAAAAGGAGCATGTTTTTTCCGCTTCTTCCAGAAAGATTCGCACCATCACATGTACGTATGTATGCAGCGACACTGGTGTATCAGAAAAAGGGCACCGGAGATTTAAAATGGCCATATTAATGCACCACCGCATATGTGGCAGAAATTGAGTTGGCAAACCAGAGCATGCACCCTATGATGCAGGCTTTAATTTAAAGCACCCTATGCTTCCTGGTGTGGATGCACCACCATAGGTGCACTTGAATATTAGAACCCTAACCCTAATTGTAACCCTACGCATGCACCCTAGCAGCTGATCTCTATTATGACAATAAATGCATTCTGTCACGTGTACGCTTGCTGACAGCATGCACCATAGTTTGCATGAAAGAGGCTTTTCTGACCTCTTCTGCACATGTGTGCAGGTGTGTATAAGACCTTCCTGCACACCACTTCCTGGCATGATTGGAGGGGGCTCCTGCAGTAACGTTTGTCTGTGTGTCCTGTTGACCATGTCCCTTGCATGACCACCAGCTGCACGTATTCAGTCTGTCCACACAAACCTCCCTTGGATGTACCTCTCCCCTCCACCCTGATCTATGTGGGACATGTTTTGTGGAGGACAACAGAGTAGGTGTCTTTTCGGTTGACAAACTCATTCCTCTGTCCCAAGGGTGGCACCCACTACTTGGGGGAAGCCAAGGTTAGTGAATCCTTGCATGATCTGTCATACACCACCTTTGTAAAGTCACCTTTATACTGACAAAATGACAGACTGAGTGCAACCCTGTGACATGTTCTATGCAGGTGTGCAGGGATGCCGGACTTCAGTACACAGAGAGTGGCAGACTATATACCAGCCTATGATGTGTTCTGTGCAGGTATGCAGGTGTGCAAGCATCTGAGAAAATGAGGAAAAAAATTAAAGCAGCTGCTGCCAGCCCATACGGTTGCTCCATCTCCCATTGCAGCGTCCTCTGGGCCAGCGGTGTGGTTGGCGGGGCTTCAATACGGCTTCAGAAAAGCTGCATTGACTGCGGGCCTAAGCAGACTGCCAGAAATAGTGCACATTAAATTGAGGCACTGCCCTGGCTCAGTGCTAGGGAATCATGGGAACTGTAATTTATTGTAGCACCAGAGCTCTCTGACAGAGAAGGCTCAATGTCTCAGAAAAAAATACAATTCCCATGATTCCCTAACACTGAGCCAGGGCAGTGCCTCAATTTAATGTGCACTATTTCTGGCAGTCTGCTTAGGCCCTGCCCCCCCCCCCCCCCGGTGCGGTTGCTCCGTCCCCATTTAGGGCATCCTTGGTGCAGGCAGTGCAGTTGCTGCAGATTAAGGAAAAGGCAGCTTCATATCACCTTTTCCTGCCCATCTGCCCCTTTGTCTCATTTCCAGGGAAGGATCAAAGTTCAGTGACACAGCATATGGTTTGCATGCAAAGCCTTCTGGATTCAGTCCATGCAAAGATCAGTTAGAAGCCAATGTATACAGTTTGGGCTAACCTACTAGGAAAGTCCAAACGTGTGGTCACCATCTTTCTTCTCTTGCTGGCAATGTTTCTCCCTGGAAGGCATGTGCCTCTGCTCAAACAACAAAAGAATTCCACCACTTATTTTGACTCATTTCAGTTTGGGTTTAGAACAAAATTGACCTGGCCATTCTGGTGGATCACCTTCTTTATGAGAGGGGCTGAGATTGTGAGCCTGAAGTTCCTGCTTGGTCTTTCATCAGCTTTTGATACTGTTGACCATGGTATGTTCTTGGACAATTTCTGTGGGTTGGCATTGACAACATTGCCTTACAGGAGTTCCTCTGTTATTTACAGGAGTGGTTCCAGGGAACAGTCTCGGGTGACTATACACTAACATCCAAGGCAGCTATGATGTGGGATACCTTCTTGTCCCTAGTGCTATTTAACAAGGTCATTTGGAGCAGACATTAAGAGATCTTGGACAAGCTAGCAGCATTATGCTAGGTATTTGTATGGAAAAGCACAAGTCTGGATGCAGTGACAATGTCAAATAGGTTGAGAATGAATCCTGCTAATGATTCATTATGATGAATAGCTCCCAGTTGTGGGATTTGAAGGATTTACCCATTCTGCATGGATTTGTCTTCTCTGAAGGGAGGTGTATGTAGTTGGAAGGTCCTTCTGGATCCACCTTGGCCTCTAAATGCTCAGAGCCCTGTTACCATATCTTACACTAACTGGACATGTCACTTCATAAATATCTAGCAGCTGCCATGTTTTTTTGAGAAGTCACAATGACCTTTGGAGACTAGGAAACTACATGTGTAAGGAGTCATGCTGACCTAAGGACATGTGGGAAACCTAGATAGTACTAAAATAAATGCTGAACGAGTTTTCTGATCACCTCCACTCCCTCCAGGCTGTTCACATTTTTTCTCACAAGGGAGACGGTGAGTCCCATTGCAAAAGCAGTTAACATCCATACCTTCCACCTCAGCTCAGGCTGTGTTCCTATCCACTCTTCCTGACTATCCAGGAATTGTCTTCAATTCAATCCATGTTTTATCATTCCGGATTTAAAGCCACCAGCCATTCCAGATCCCTTTTGCCTAGTAACTTCATGGAAAGTAACCATGGAAAAATAATCAAAGCTTTGTTGCACTGTGTGGTAACATCAAGCACAACTCAATGATATAAAATAGGATATCACTACTAGCTCTAGCCTTGTGTGTGCACAGAGGGACTCTCTGACTCACTGTGTCACCCTCAGATGCTGTGTGAGCCACTCTCCACTTCCCATGGACCTGTCTTAAGGACTGGTAATTATCACCCTCTCTAATTCCCAACTCTTCCCTATCCAACCCTCCACACCTTTCTGATAGCCTTGTATGATTCTTCAGGTTGCATTGGTTTTGTATGAGTGCATGCACCCTGCACATTTCTAAATAAAAACCTTTCTATTCACTGAAACCAGAGTCTCTCTGAAATTAGTACTGGTATACACAAGTAAAGATAATTTCCCCAAATTTCTAAGGAGACCCTGACACTGCTGGTGAGGACCCCATTGTTCCCCCTCTTTTAGGGTAACCCCCCACCTTACCAACTCCAATTGGTAGAACACCTGCACTGTTTCATGAATAGGGGTACTTTAACCACAGCTATTCATGCATTGCTAAAGTCATGAGGCAACTTGAATGAGGCTACCAGGGTACTGAATGAAGTGCTGGACCATAGACATATCCCACTTGTGCTGCACTGGCTACCTTTTTGATACTAAGCTATATAAAAAGTGTCCATTTATTGTTAATGTATAAAGACCTGAACCACTTGGGCCCAGGTTACTTGAAGGACTATCTTTCTGGTCTTCAAAGAAGGACTTGATGACATTTGGTGGGAACATGGAAACTGGCCTTCTCTGTGGTGACATCTCTCCTCTTAATGGGAAGACCTCAAGAGTAAGGTGCGTCTTACACTTATTACAAGCAAATCTCTTTCCATAGGCATTATCTGACTATTAGCCCTGATTCTGTATTCCAATGTTTCCATTTCTATATTTTATTGTTTGTCATATTTGCATTTTGGGGCTTGATCTGAATGAAGAGTTGAATATTGTGAGTTAATCTGGGATGTTTCACTTGCAAGTGGTTTTACAATGCTTTAAATAAACAAACCATTCCAGTGGAAAATGAAGGAGAAGCCTTCAGCTTCAGCTGACCAACTCGGAATCTCTTTGTTAAGCTGCAAGCAATTGCAAAGGGACTCTAAGTACCTTTGCCAAGCAGTAGTTTGCAGGAGAAGTCATGGAGAAATTTCCTTGGTGTCAAGGACTTGTGATCCCAAAACATTTCCAAACTCAGAGCAAGGGTCTCTCCCTTCCTGCCAACGTCCTCATGGCAAAGAGACATGGAGGCATGTAGTAAAGCAGTGGGCCACTGGACCCTCTGCTGAACTGCAGTTGTGAGAGCTTCCCATGCCTTTCTCTGTCTCCTGCAAAAAATAAGTAGAGAACAGATGGGATTCAGCATTCACTGGACAGCAGGATGGCAGGATACATAATCCCAACACTATAGAAATCTTCCCCTTTTTCCCACCACCACATTTTTTATGTTTAATAAAAATATTTTTTTAAAAAACTGGGGTTAGGAGGAGAGATTTTCAGAGCAGAGAACATGACTTCTGATCTGCCTCTCAAGCCAAATACTCATTTCTTAAAGAATTAAGCAGAGTGACAGACAATTAGGTAAGGTTTCACCACAATATTTGGTGTAAGAGTTGGGCATGCTGATGGCAGGAATGATGCATGGATGCCACAGGAAGGCAGAATTTCTGAGACTGCAGTTGGTGACAAGAGCAGGAGCAAGCACTGATGAATGAAAAGAAATATTTACAGAGGGCTTCCAGGGATAAGACAGTATTCAGGAAGTGATGGCTGTAAATAACATTAAGCTATTTCCATACTGTTTGCAAAACCCAGTTGCTGCAATGTATAAACTGCAAAATGTATTATAAACTGTAGCACAAACAATTTTAATGTCTGTTACTTAATTAATATTATTTATTGATTTGATCTATAAACCACCTTTGTCCCAAAATGGGACTCAAAGCAGCTCAACATATAAGTTAAAATAACTTTAAAAAATGACATAAAAGTTTAAACATTAAACCATCAATCCAATTAAAACATTACTTTTTAAACATTCATTTAAAACAATTAAAATGCATAAAAACGGATTACATAAGCATTTCACATCCTTCAGTCCCACTCAGTTAATGGCTGAAGGCCTGTTTAAATAGGAAGGTCTTTGCCTGCTGGTAAAAAGAAAGCAGAGAAGAGGCCAACAAAGCATCCCTCAGGAGAGCGTTCCATAGCCTAGGGGCAGCCACTTAGAAGGCATGGAATGGAAGGAAAACCCTCCCATAGGGATAGTAAACTTGGTCAGGCTCATAAAGAGAGATATGGAATTTCAGATAATCTAAAAGCCTGTATCTCCCCATACATGTGCTGGTATGTAAAGTTTGGGGAGCTCCTGTTCTATTTTGCGTCAATCCAGGTAGTAAATTTCAATAGGTTTATTTATCTAACAGCAGCCTCTGCCTTCAAAGGAAAGTGCTGAGAAATGGGAAAATGTCAATATTTAACATTATATAATATGCTATTAAGAACAGGCACATACCAGCAGTGCTTAGATTATGACTTGGATGACTATTTAGACATCACCCCAAGAGAGAGAGAAAGGGAAGCACAACAGAGGTTAGCATGGAAATAGAATATACTGATGTACAGATCAAAATGAGACATTGTTACTATACTTTAAATTGAAATACATGACATTTGTCCTAGTGGCAATGAATGTGATGAGGGGAACCGCATGCCCTCTAGCTGTACTAATTGTTGAAATTACTCATTGTAGATGGACAATGTAAAGGGCCCTGCTATCTCTGCTTACAGTTGTTCAGCTTCAAACTGGACTTGGGCTGTATAGTCAAACAGAAGAACATGTAAAGAAGGATACAGCACTACTTTTATGTACGTAAAAGCGGGAGAACTTAAATGAGAACCAGAAGTATCATCATCTTGGAAATATGAGTAATGAATCTAGCAAGCAGAGTAATGCAGTTTGCAAGGCAGAAGCTGAACAACAACCAATCCATGGCTCACACACAGGATCTAACAGAAGAAAGAAAAAAGCTCAGTCTTCTTTGTAGAACATATAAAGTAGCTTTCCTTATTAATGCTAGTGCATAATTAAACGCATAATCTTTTGAAGGATAAAGAGAGGAGAGAACAGTGGCAGATTACATGGCACAGAAAGAGGGTGGATGTCAAAAGCAAACTAACAGGAAGTCTGCAAACATACAAACTAGCAATTAGTATTGGCATGAAAAGGTTCCTAAATCTAACACATTCTAGTTCCCACTAATCTTGGCCAAACTGTCATTAATCCGTATCCTTCTAAAACAGTAGTAAGGGAGGCACCACAGAAAGATAAGTGGGCCTGGGAGCTTTCCATAATTCAAACACTGTGCATCAGTTTGCTTCAGAAATAAACAAAAAAGCAGCAAATGGTAAAAGCAAAGGAGAAAGGTTTTGAAGGTACCTTAGACTTACAAAAGTGACAAATTGTTCAGGCAGCACAAATCAAATTTGTATGAGCTATGAAGATTCTCTAGCTGATCTTTATTATCCTTTTAAACCATATTAAATATTAAACCTTAGATTGCTAGTAAGCTTCTCTGAAGTACAGTTAATAATTATTTCTAAAGAAAAGTGATCCTTCAATTAACCAATTACTAGAGATGGGTCTTTCAGGGATATCTCCTGCAAAAGTATTTCCTCTTAAAGTTATGGAAGTTCACTTTGGCTGAACCCTATACACACTTACCTGGGACTAAGTCCAATAAAACCCAATTGACAATTTTCAGAGTATATATGCAAAAAATTGCATATTAGATATTTAGCGAGAAGTTTCCACAGGGATGATCAAAAATGTGAATACTGCAAAATTTGACAGTTGAAAATTGAATTAGATTAGTTGTTATGATTTCTCTATGTGAGGATCTTAGGATTTGTAGTCTTGTCACAGGTATCAAGATCCAAATTGAAGTTTTCGAGGTTTAGCTTTCTTTTCAGGGTTTCCAGAGGAAGAACTAACACTTCCTTCACTAGGGCTGCATCCGCACGTAGAAATAATGCAATTTGACACCACTTTAACTGCCATGGCTCAATGCTATGGGATCCTGGGATTTGTAGTTTGTTGTGGCACCAGACATGGCAGTTAAAGTAGTGTCAAACTGCATTATTTCTGCAGTGAAGATGCAACCTAAGACTGCGAAGAGCAGAAAGTGCCCTGTTTTTTGCTTGGCTTATGATAATAATAATAATAATAATAATAATAATAATAATAATAATAATAATAATAATTTTTATTTATATCCCGCCCCTCTGCTAGGCAATCGGGGCGGCGTACAGCATTTATATTATATTGGACTAAGACTCCCAGAACTCACATTCAGTATGGCCAATGGAGAATTCTAAGAGTTGCAGTCCAAAAGGTAACATTGCCAAATGGTGATCATGCTACAGAGTATACTGTTGGAAACAATCTTGATGCTTAGCACAAAAGCACACCTAGATTTCTCTTTTAATCATTCATTTTGGTGGAAGGCCACAAACATGGGGAGCTGTGCAAAGCAAGGATGATTTGGGAGGGCTGGAACAGCCCATCACTTTCAATAATCAATACAAAAAAAAAAAAGCAAATGGATGGCATGCAGGCCTCTCCCCTCAATAATATGTAAGCTACAGAACAGAGTTATCTGAGCAAGAGAGAGAGAGAGAGAGAGAAGACTAATTGCTGACAGCCAGAATCCCTCTATCCTGAGCACTGACTAGTCACCCTTGTTAGAACAGAGATCAGAAGCCGCCCAGGGCCTAGGGAGAAGGCATTCAGCCTCTGCCAGGGGAGAATGCCGGCTTCTGTTTGTTAGCCTTCTTTGTTCATTAGCCAAAGCATTGTGCTGGAAATGGCAGCAAATGTAGCTGTCCTTCTTCCCTACCTCTCTTCCTTCCCCTCCTGCTGTGAGGAGGAGAGTTGCTGACAAGTTCACTGACAGTAAGGGCAAGACGAAAGGGGAAAACTAGGATGGGAAGAAAAGGAAAACACATGTTGGGGGTGAGGCAGAGCTGTACCAGTTGGGTAGAAAAGCACATTCACTGAGGAGGAGTGAAAATGCCTGCCGACACCATACGCCTACACCCGCCACACAGGCGGCCTTCCTTCCTCTCACATCCCACCAAATCAAGTGAGAACTCAATTGGGGTCGCCACGTTCACTTGATGATTTACATAAATCATGTCAACAGAGCTAAGAGGAACTGCAGACAAATCAAGCCGGGAGGTAATCCATTCAACCTACAGTTACAAATCTTAGAACAGGTACAGAATGTTCCTGGGCCCATCAAATCTTCCATAATGCAGGAGGGATAATCCTGCTAGAGAAGTTACGTGTATTACCACTCTCTCGCTTCTTAGCGGAAAGCTGTCTTTACTGCTTTGGATCAGACTATATAGAACACCGTAAAAGAGAGGCTGCAGGAAACCTTTGGATAACAGGGGAGTGCATCTGTGTACTTCTGTGTGTGGAGGCATGGTGCTCACCTGTGCACCTGTGCATACATCCACAAACCTTGCCATCATGAAAAATATCCCTCAAAAGGATTATTCAAGCAAAAGGTTTACTGTTCAAGAAAATATGGAGAGGTCAAGGGGAACATTTGGACCCCAGCAGGGTTTTTCAAGGAGGGAGAGAAAAGGAAGTGGTGAAAGAGCAAAATCATCTTTCCCATCTTAGTACCTTGAGAATTTCCCAACCAAGCACCCATCAGAAGTGTTGGATTACAATACCCATAATCATAGCCAGCATGCAATGGATATTGTAGTTCAACACATATGAGAGAAATCAAGCTGGGGAAGGCTGAAATAAAAGAAAATTTGTAGAGAGTAGTCAAAAGGGGGTGGAATCACTTCTTTGTAGGGTTAACATATATGTCACCTGTTCCAGCCTAAACTGACCCTAAACACATTTACTAGGGAGTAATCATTGTTGGACAGAGAAGACTTGATTTTTGAATAAATACATGTATGCTAATATGTCAGGGATGATGGGAGTTGTAGCTCTTCACCTCTGGCTCTAACTCACCACCTTGTTATGCAGCAGAGCTGACCAGCTTTGATCAGTGGTTGATGCTTCTTTCCCAAGCAGCAGAGTTTCAAAGAATAGGCTGAAGACCCTGACAAACTCTCCAAGCCTTCTCACTCTTCTTCCTGAGATGTCTCCAAACCTCTCCAGGATTCTTCTGGTTCTTGTATCTTCCCTCAAGACACCAGACAACTCAGTAGTCTTATATAAAAGATCTACTTTATTCTACTATATATAAATACTATAAATACTATATGCCCTACAAATCACAATATCTCCAAACTACTCCACAATGTACATTAGCAAACATTGCAATTTATAGCCATTGTTAGACACCACCCACCAGTCAGTTTCCACCCAGTGGGTGTGTACATACATCTTGATTGGTCCACATAGATCATCCCATACCTAAGACCAACCCAAGTGTTTCATCACTTTACCTTGACCACATAATGAGTCTCAGGTGTTTGCAATCTATCACAGGTGTTCTCAATATACCTTCTATAACTTTGTCCTTGGCTCTCAAGGCTTCTTAATTATATTATCTTTTTCACCTGTGTATCTTCCTGATTGCTCCTGCTTAGTCACTTTGACATTCACATAAATATTTTTATTTCTATTACTGTATATCCCATGTTGCTTTTTCCTTAACATAATATACATCTGGAATCTATGTATGTGTGTTAATATTCATCTATCTTATAGGATTGTTATATGACCATGTATCTGTTTTCAGTGCTCTGAAGAACAACCTAAATTCCTAGGCACTGCCTCACCCCAGGAAACAAAATGTATAAACCAGAGCCTGAGCTACCTTTAGTGTTATAACTCCCAGAATCATCATCCAACTAGCTGGGGATAGTTATAATCTAAAAAGCAATTTGTTCAAGCTCTGGAATAAAACAGCAAATCAATAATATATAATGTGCATAGAAAACCAACAAGCACAATGATGTAGCATGCAAAGTAGGTAATGAAGACATTGAAATAGTTAAAAGATTTTGTATATCTAGGCTCAACCATTAATCAAAATCGATAATGTAGTCAAGAAATCAAAAGAAGACTAAGGCTTGGAACAACAGCTACAAAGGAACTAGATAAGACCCTCAAGTGTAAAGATATATGAGTAGATACCAAAGTCAGAATTCATTCATGCCATAATGCTTCTGGTCAGTAGGAAAACCAGGCTGGGATTGGGATCATAGCTTGTTCTGGATGTGGTTGCTTTTGTGCTAGAAGAGCGGGTTTGCAGTTTGGGGATGTTTTTGGACCTAGCGCTGCTGCTACAAAGCCAGGTTGCTGCAGTGGCCAGTAGTGCCTTTGGCCAGTTTTGGCTTGTGTGCCACCTGTGCCCTTTCTTGGGGAAGGCAGATCTGTCCACAATAGTTCATTCCTTAGTTATCTCTTGATTAGATCGCTGTAATGCACTGTATCTGGGGCTGCCCAAAAAATGTTTGGAAGCTGCAGCTAGTGCAAATTGCAGCTGCCAGATTTAAGGAACTTTAAATAAATGTGTGTCTTGAAGAGTGCATTTTGGAGACTACACAAAACTAGTCTTCTAAGAATTACACTGGCTTCCAGTTTGTTCCCAGCTCAATTCAAGATGCTGGTGCTGGCCTAAAATGCCCTAAATGATTAGGGGCCAAGATACCTTCTCTCATATGAGCCTGCCAGAGGTTTGAGATCTTCAGAGGAGGCCTTGTTGAGTATCCCAACATCTTGTGAAGTTAGGCTGGTGGGTGCATCTAACAGGGCTTTCACTATAGCAGCTCCTTGACTTAATACAAAGCCCTTAATACAAAGCCCTTAATTCTAGGGTTGCTTTAGACTGCTTTTAGGCTTTTAAAGAGTATTTTAATGTATTTTTTAAAACACTTTTATCTTTGTATTGATTTAATTGGTTTTTATTTGTTCATTGCAGAAACAAATGAAATGGAGCCATTGTGGGCTGGGAGGCAATACAGAAATACTTTAAATAAATAGTATTCCCAGTTTCTGTGTATGAGTGTGAAAGCTGGACATTGAACAAAGCTGACAGGGAGAAAATCAATTCATTTGAAATGTGAGAAGTGTTCTATAGATACCATTGACTACTAAAAACACAAATGAATGGGTCTTTAGAGCATATCAAGCCTAAACTCTCACTAGAAGCAAAGATGACTAAACTGGACTGTTGTACTTTAGACAGATCAAGAGACAATGTGACTCACAGGAAAAGACTATTAGTTGGTAAAGTGGAAGGCAGTGGGAAGAGAGGAAGACTGTACTACAGGTGGATTGACTCATTCAAGGAAGCCACAGCCCTGAGTTTGCAAGACCTAAGCAGGACTGTTGATGACCTGCTAGTGAGACTCTTGGAAGTCTCTTATTCATAGGATCATCAAAAGTCAATCAACTTGACAGCAGGTAACAGTAAGAACCATTGTTGCTGTGTGCCTTCAAATAATTTCCAACTTATGGCAACCCTAAGGTGAACCAATAATGGGGTTTTCTGGGGCTGAGAGTGTGTGATTCACTCAAGGTTACCCAGGGGGGTTTCATGGATAAGCAGAGAACACTTGTTATTTTCCAATGCTCAAACCACTACACCATGCTGAAGCATTCAATACATATACCCTTGAAGTAACAGACTCAAAAATAGTTATCAATAAACAAGTCCTCAGATTCTATAATAATAATTGGCGCTCACGCACGCATGTGCATGACGGCGGGTGCCATTTTGGAATGCCAAACATCGCCAGCGTCACAAGCACATGCACACAACACCGGTGCCGTTTGGCATTCCAAAATGGCACCCACCGTTGTGCGCATGCATGCGTGACACGGGATGCTGTTTTGGAAAGCAAAATGGTGCCGGCGTCATGCTCATGCACATGATGCCGGTGCCGTTTGGCATTCCAAAATGGTGCCTGCCGTCGTGCGCATATGTGCATGATGCGGGGCACCATTTTGGAAAGGAAAATGGCGCCCGCGGCGCGTGCAGCACAGCAGCGGCAGCAGGACCGGCCATAGGCCGGTTCCAAGGCCTCAATGGGCCAGGGCCAGCCCGCAGGCCATAGTTTGCCAACCCCTGCTCTAAAGAAACTTGCCAAGAATACCCAGTGACAGATCCACCTTAAGTCACAAATGACTTGAAGGCACACAAGAACAAGAACAACAATTGTGGAGGGTGGAAACTGTAGGGAAACTGTTGTATTTGTGTTTTCATCTCATTGAACAAGAATCTTACTACTTTTTATACATTAGATGAATTTTAAAATTACTTATTAAAAAAATCTTGCTATTAATGAACACTGAGATAGTTTTAATAGAGTTATTGCTCATCTGCAACTGTTTTTATTCTATTAATTTGCTGCTTTTACTGGTTGTATTTAATTTTGAATAAAATATTGTGGTTTACTCTACAATTTTGTTTTTGGTAGAAAACTGTTGATAGTTTTTAAAGAATGTTAAAGATTTTAAATTTAAAGAACTCTAAATAAATGGGTGTTTTGAAGAGTACACCCCAATATAACCTGTCCCCCATTCATCCTGTCCCATCTTGGGTACCACTACCTCTGGAAAGGTGTATCCGAATAGAGAACAGAAAGGAAACAAATGTCATGATATTCTACAATTGGATCCAGTCAAACAAGTGAATACCCATTTGACATAAAGTTCAGTCTGGCTCTAAGGGAGTTGATCATTTTAAGAACCTTGTGAGAAAATGTACATAACTGAGTGTCAAGGCCCATATTCACCAATTGTCTAGCAATGATCAGAAAGCTGGTCTGTAAACAAATATAGTCACCCCTCCATTTTTGTGGACTTGGTGTCCATGTCCCTCACTCATTTGCAAGCAGCAATTGGAGGGGGACAAAATGAGGCATGCACTACCATTCATGCCAATGGGGCTTGAATATTTGCGTTTCCGGGGGGGGGGGGGGTCCAGACAACGTTAGGCTATTTGAGCATTAAAAGGTAAATGTATTCCCCATTGACAAGGTTGTCAAGTCATGTCCAACCATAGAGGGCAGTGCTCATCTCTGTTACTAAGGGGGGTTGCAGACTGCCAGAAATAGTGTGAATTCAGTCCACTTTTAGGGTTAGGGTTAGTGCTAGGGAATCATGGGAACTGTTATTTTTCTGAGACATTGAGCCTTCTCTGTCAGACAACTCCGATGCCACAATAAAATACAGTTCCCATGGTTCCCTAACTCTAACCCTAACCCTAAAAGTGGACTGAATTCACACTATTTCTGGCAGTCTGCAACCCCCCTAAGTCGGAGCCAGTGTTGTCAGAGATTACTCTGTGATTATGTGGCCAGTATGATTGCACAGAACGCTGTTTACATGCAGAAAGTTGCAAAATCGCAACGCTTTTTTACTTTTGGGAAAATCCTGAAGTACAAAGCAGCACAATTTTGCCCACTTTCTGCACAGGTTAATGTCATGTTAATGCTCTATTAGGCCGCCGTGTCTAAAAACAATCCCACTTTTGCAGGATATTCTCGGGATTTAAACCCTGTTTATCCACAGGATTTGGGGGTTTTGCTTCTCGTGTGATAAACTCATTCTTGATAATCCAGACACCTACAGTTTATGAGCAAATCCAACAAGCAGATTCCCCAGGAGTGAAGATCACAAAATCACAGTTAGAAGAGACTCCAACAGCCATCTCATCCACCCCTCTTGCCAATGGAGGAACTAAAGCATCCCTGGCAGATGACAGTCTAAGGAGATTATTGCATTGGCTGTCTATTCCCGATCTGGGTATGGGCTGAGACTGAGCTGGGACTGTGTCTTATCACACAGTTCCATGCCCATATCAGACACATCCCTTACCAAATTGGGACTTCTCCAGTACTTAGCTAAGAACGGGTCTTTTCCGTTCTTAGCAAAGTAATGGGAGATGTTCCGATCGGGAACAGGATGTGTCAGATCTGAGCTGTGCAATAACACATGGTTCCAGCCCAGTCTCAGCCCCTGCCCAGAATGGGGGTGGATAGGGGGGAAGCAGTGTAATAATCTCCTAAATTCTATTTTTAAATGTCCAGGAGAACAGACTGTCCAATCCTTACTGTCAAACAATTCTTCTTCCTACTATTGAGTTGGAATATTTTTTTTCTCAGAAGGAAAAGGAGAAGAAGGAGAAGGAGAAGATGATTTGAAGAGTAGGTATTCATCATGTTAGTTCCCATAAATAGCATCCTAAGGAGAGTACAGTAACAGAGGTAACTGCATTAATCTGTATCTGTGGCAAAGAGCAGACCAAAGAACAGCAACACACAGCGTAAATCACATTTTATCAGGATCAGGTCATAGATCCATATGGCAGGCAAAGAATACTCAGCTAGCAAAAAACAGTGTTGTGGTTAGTATATTGGTGTTTGGTATGAGAGACTTAAAATTACAAAATAATATTTCCAAACAGGATTAAACCTGATTCAGTTCAAAATTTTCCTACTCTTCAAAGTGTCAGCAAGCTATATTTTATCTCAAAGGCTACTTCCGCACTGGAGAAATAATGCAGTTTGACATCTCTTTAACTGCCATGCTCAATGCAATGGAATTCAGGGAATTATACTTTTGAGAGACATTTAGCCTTCTCTGTCAGAGACCTTGGGGCCACAACAAACTACAATTCCCAGAATTCCATAGCATTGAGTCAAAGTGGTGTGAAATTGGATTATTTCTGCAAGTCGACAAACTAGTTAACAGTTTTCATCTCCACCAAGAGTAGATATTTTGTTAAGTTAATGGGTCCTAACCGCCCATCCAAGGACAAGCCACAACAACTGGGGTATCCATGACATGAAGAGTTCACAACCAATATTGTTACTAGGAAAATTCTCCCATCCTACCCTGCCCACAGAGCTATTGTGGAGATTGTAGCTACGCTCAGAGAGAAAGGTGATATGTATGGGTGAGTTCATCACCTCTGGTAGTCAAACATATCTAGTGCTGCTATCAGCCATGGCACATAGCATCCGAAGTTATAAAGTCTGTGCTTCACTTAATTGTCCTGCACCTAGCACATTGGGAGTCTTTTGTACAAATGGACTGTGGTCCAAAAATAGCATCTCATCATGGAAAGGTTAGGCAAATTCAAAGGCCTTTTTTGCACATGTCCCAAAGGACATTACCCTAAAGGAACATTGTCTCAGTGCTTAGCACATTACCTGTTTTTTTGAGTACCAGACTTCTGAAATTCAACTATAGCTTTCTTGGTTACACTAAACTGAAAACACAACTCAAGAAAGTGAGCAAAATTGTTCTCTCTCTCTCCCCAAACTTTCTACCTTAAGAACACTGTTTTACACTACCAGGTAAATTCCCTTCCACCTCTGCAAGTATGGAGAAACAGTGACATTTAGTGGTCAGTTAGATTTATGGCATCTTGGTTTTTTCTTGCAAATCCCCGGGGTGCCAAAATCCTGCAATAATCTTCTGTTTTGTTTTCAGTTTCTTTCATCTTTTGAGAAAGCGGAGAAAAAGGAAAAGAGAATGAGAAGCAAATGCTGCATGTTTCAGATGTATTAAAAACTCACTTGAACATTAATTTCAGATTAGGTCAAATGTGTGCTGCATTTTTATGGAATAAGTGTAATGCAAGAAACTACAAGGAAAAATAAAGAATTTCACAAGGTTGCAATAAATCACTGAGGCTTTCTCCTTGCCTGCTCTCAGTCCCTTGTATTTGAAAGTAAGAAAAGCATATGCAAAAGCTATTTAAAACAAAATCTAGTGAAAACTGGCCAGTTTTAGACATTTCTATTAGACTCAAAAAGTGTAGCAATGATTTCATAATGTACCGTACATGTCAGCACAATAGAAAAAAAGGTTGAGTTGCTGTTATCAGCCATATACATTGCTAAGGAAATAGCACAGTCTTTGCTCTATGACCATAGAAATGTGGTGAAGATATATGTAGTTTTGGGCAAGCATATGACTTTGCACATAATTATTATGTTTATTATTATTCATAAGAAATGGTGCTAATAAAGAAAGAGCTGACAAAGGGGAAAATCCCTTTGTGTAGCATCATCATCATCTTAGACATTTAAGTCCCATTACTGGGGCTCAAAATGACTTTACAGTTTATTGACACCAGTACAGATTTAAAACATACAAAAAAACATAGAAGTGATTTTAAAACTAATTAAATGATCTATACAATGAAAAACATTTAAAATTCATTAAAAGGCAACCTATAAAACTACACATCCATTCTTTCTCATATGAGAAGTGATAAAGAATGGACCCACCACAGGATTGGACCATTGTTCCCTGAGTCTGCAACTTGAAGCACATGCTTTGCTGTGTACAGTTGGCCCTCCATATCTACAGATACCTTATGAAAGAATTCAACCATCCATGGTTTAACAAACCTTGATTTTGCCATTTTATATAAGGGACACCATTTTATTACCCCCATTGTATTTAATGGAATTTGAGCATCCACAGATTTTGGTATCCACAGGAGATCCTGGGACCAAACTCTACAGGATACCAAGGGCCCATTGTATTTTAGAAAGCTGGATTTGCAGTGAACTTGCAATGGGACAACTTGTATATGAACCTCAGACCACAGAAAGCAGAGTTGTAGAACATTGATCATGCCAAACGTTACAGGACTCCACCTCCTGAAAATATACCAAATATGGCCAGTAGCCAAGGATTATGGAAACTGTAATCCAACACAAGCTCCATCCCCATGACATAATGTTTGCTAAACCTGGGTGAGAGGCAAGAATTGTACCCAAATTCTTATCTGTATTTGAGGGGGTGTAAGGATATATTATATACGTATTACCTTGTAAAAACAGGTAAACAATGGCATGTGAAAAGAGCTTTATTAACACATGAGGGTTCCCATTTGAGCATCAGGTCCTTCTACTAGTAGAAGAGGAGTGAAACTGACATAGTGTAGCAAGATGGAACTGCTCCATTGCCTTTCAACAGAATGATGTAGCTATGTTGATGCACCGTAGCAGCTATGCATAATTTTTAAGATCAGGGTGCCATAGTCATGCTCACAACTGAGCTTTGACGTATAGCTATAAAGGAACCTGCTTTGCTTAAACAGCAAAGAGCAAGTTCTGGAGTTTATGTTGTTCCTCTGTTTATTAAAAACGGATGGGAGCACTTGACAGAAAAATCAAACTTCTGGTCATGGCTCATTAATCTCTGCTGTATCTGTCAGAGATGTGTGTTTAGAGTTTCAACAAGGCTTGGAAATTAAGATTACTGCTGTGCTTTTGTGTTTGCTCTAATTTGAAATGGAGAGAACTGCCACCAGGAGCTTAAAATGAGAGACAAGAAAAGGGTCGTCTTATTAAGCCAGATAAAGCAAATGACATTTGCAAGTTACCTCCTTTGGCACTAATTTTCAGAATCAATTGGCAGCTGTTCATTGCATATATTGACTTTCCAGTGGTGTCTGGGCAACTCAGCCTCTCTAAAAAATTATATCCAAAATTTACACTCAAAATACTGTCATATGACTTTCACTTGACATTTTGAGAAGATGCCTTTCCAAAATCAGATTCTGCTATGACATAAGATGGGGTCAATCATAATCCACCCTGGTGAAGACAACATAATTTCACAAATATAAGGATCATAAGCATAAACTAATGGTAAAGATTAGTACTAAGGCACCCTGGAAAAGTTATTTTTGGATTATAACACCCAGGATCCCTAAATAACATGGCCATAGGACATGCTGGCTGGTGTTTCTGGGAGATGTTGTACAAAACAGGAATGTTTCCTAGCTCTTTTGATGGGAGTCCTGTTGTGATATTGAGCAGACCAGACAGGCATGAAGTACAGGCAAATAGCATAGAATCTCTCAAAACATTTCATTCATACCCTTTACTGTGAACAGAGTCCCAGAATAATATTGCAAGGATTTTGGCTGGGGGGGGGGGATGTAATTACTTTCATCTCTGTGGTAGATTCACATTAAGATTCTTGCTCCACTGAAGACTGCCAGCATTGTTTCAAATACAGACTCTCTATGTAAGAAGACATTTTCTGCCCCGAGTTACTTTTTAAAAGTGTCATTTCTTGAGACTTGAAATTAATTTATGTTTGTTTTTAGGGATTGGACATAACTGCTGTTTAGTACACTTTTTCCCCATACAATACTTCACCAGGAAATGGGGCCACAAGCAAAATGGGTCCATTGTACTTTTGTGTTTTCTCAGGGTATGGTTTCATAGGTGGCCTCAATGTGTTTATAATTGTTTGTATCTGTGCATTTATTGGTGTGAAAGTCGATCTTCATCTTGCTTCTGCTGAAGACCTCTGCATAAACTATGGCCATTTTGATCCTGTTCATCTTTGTATTACTCCAGTATAACTGCTCTGGGTGCTTCCTGTGGCATTCTGGGATTTGCAGTTGAGGAAGGGGCATTTAAAATTCTCAGCCAGAGAACTCTTAGGCCTCACTGAACCACAAATCTCAGAATGCAACAGGAGGCAGACAGAGCAGTAAAAGTCGAATAGCAGCGCTATAAGAGTGTAGTGCAGTAATGCGGTAAATCTCATGCTCTAATTGGGAAACAAATAAGATATGATTTCATCCTCCCAGTCAGAATGCTTTTGGACAGATGACTCCCAATTATCACATTTTTAAAAAATTAAATAGCATTGTGAAGCTATTCTGTTTGGATGTTTTCTGATAAGCAAAAAAGATGAAAGTAGCCAAGGAAAAGCATGGGAGGCACACAAATGGAAGATGCCATTGTCCAGAATGCCTGCAAACTTCCATGAACAAGGCAATGTGATTGTACAGTAAAAACATCACCTAGAAACACCTTGAATATAATCTTAGTGCCTGCTGTCACTAAGAGAATTCATTCTATGAGTGAGAGTATTTTTGCTGCAAAAATAGTGTTATTCATGCAGAAGAGGTGGCTTCCAGGAAACTTGGAAGAACCCCAAGGTTTGTAACAGTACCAAAAAAAAAAAAAAAAGGCTGTAGAAGAGAAAAATGCCTTAAAGGGTTTGGTTTAAAAAAAAAACAACCAAACAAAACAATGCAATGAGAATTGAGATGCTCATTGGACGGACATGGACAGTGTAGGGATGAGACAAAATGGAACATCCAGTCAGTTCACTGAAACATAGATAGGATTACACTGCAAGTACAGCCTGTTCCAAACCACTCTGATAATGATGGCTTTTCAAATGCATTGTAAATTTCTAGCTAGTACAAGGCTGAAGATTGTGATGGGATTGCATGCAAATCTTATCTTCAGGAAATCAGTGCCATATGTGACCGTAGTTTCATCAAATTTCTTTGCATCACCCTGTTACTGTAGCAATCAGATCATCAGCTATCATTAAGGAAGTACTTACAGTAAGCAGAAGAATGCAAATTCAAATTTTCTCCTGTAATAATCATAGCTACCAATATAGCACACATTAATATTTATTCATTCTGTTTCAGCCAACCTGCGTGTCTATAAGCATATATGTCTCACCATCACAGATGTCACAATCTGAACTTTTCCATAGTACAGCTGGAAGCAACTTGAAAATAGAAGGATCCACATCAGCTGCTTTTGTCTAGGTAGCATTGTAACTGCCAATGAGTCAAGAAAGAATCTTTGCAAAAGTTATTTCAGCTAGAACATCATCTCACTTCATTTCTCATCTTTTTTTGGAGAACAAAACATTCTGGAGCTTTCTGTAGTCCAATGATACAACAGGAGAAACTAGAAATCTAAAAACTTGTTAATAAGGGTTACCGAACTTAATAGCAATGCAAAAAGACAAAACAGAACAAAACACACTTGTTCCTAATAATAGACTGGAATCATCTTCAATATCTGACTCTTTCTTTCATCCATAGTATGACCTACTCCAAAATGTCTGGCTATAGTGGCTGGACATTAAAGAGGAGAAGTATTAATATCCCTGTATTTAGATGATTCACTTTGTCCATGGCCAGTTCTGTAGTTCTCCAGGCACCAAACATGAGGAAATGTTCATTATGAGTCCTTTTGAAAGCTCATGTTGCCATAGCAGATTTTATCATCCTTCTCCATCAGCAAACAGGAGGGTACTTGAAGCCAAAAGTGCAATAGTTGTATTCTGATTTCTCCAGCACATGTTCCTCCCAGCAGAAAATGGGGAATTACCCTAAAGCAAGCCTGCACGACATACAGCCTGGAGGCCGCATGCGGCCCACCAGAGGATTTTAGATAGTCTACAAAGATGTGGAACAACCTCAAGGCTCCTCTGCTGCTCAGCCTTCTCCTGAGGAGAGGGCCATGTGGAGGAGAAGGAAGAAGGGGGGACACTTGCCTTACAAAGCTCCTTTGCTGCTCAGCTTCCTCCTGAGGAGAAGGTCAGGTGGAGAAAGAGGACAGACAAATGCTCACCCTGCAAGGTTCCTCCTCCACCTAACTTTCTCCTGAGGGCAGTGGATGAGGAAGAGGGGCAAACGCTTACCCCACATGGCTCCTCTGTTGCTCAGTCTTCTCCTGAGGAGAAGTCCAGATGGAGGAGAGAAGGATAGGCAAGGCTCCTCCACTGCTTGGTTTTCTCCTGAGGAGAGGGCCGGGCAGAGGAGGAGGAGGATGGAAATCATCATCATCATCATCATCAAATAATATTTAATTAAAACCTATCTGTGGCCCAAAGAAGCTTAGCCTATTTTAATTTTGGCCCCTTCCTACTGCCAAGTTGTGTAGGTCTGCCCCAAAGATTATTGCTGTTGCTGCATCATCATCATCATCATCATCATCATCATCATCATCACCACACCCACCAGGATTGCTGGAGTCATCTTCTAGTTCTCCCTGGAAAGAGTAAAAGGAGTAAAAGAGAGTTCCACTCCACTTCTTCAGCTGCCCTCCTCACCAGGAAATCGGAAGCCTCCCTAATGCTCTTCTAATGACAAGATGTATTCTGAGAAAATTCACCCTGTTAATATGAAGGATCTATATTTTCTGAACCAGTGAGAACAAAAGCAATCATAGGTAGGTTATGATCTGGACTGGCCAAATCATGTTCCTGCCTGAGGCAAAGACCTTGCCAGCTTCCTAGCAGAGCTTGGGTGGTAATTTGCAGTCAGCATGGCCGTGGGCTGGGGATTCTGGAAGTTGTAGTAGAAGACATAAATAGAATTATTAATCCCAACTTCAGTAAACCCAATGAATCAATGAGGTAATCCCTACATTTACGTAAGTGCCATTGATTCAGTGGGTTTACTCTAGTTGGGACTTTGTTGTTGTTAACTGCCTTCATGTGGATCTCAACCCATGGTGACCCTATGGATGAGACCTCTCCAAGTCCCCCTGTCCTCTACTGCACTGCCCAGCTCCTACAAACTCATATTCGTGGTCTCTTGAATCAAGTCCATCCATCTAGCATGTGGCTTTCCTCTCTTTCTACTTCTCTCCACCTTTCCTAACATTATTGTCGTTTTCAACGATTCATGCCTTTTCATTATGTGTCCAAAGTATGACAGTCTAAGTCTTGTCATCTTGGCTTCTAGGGATATCTCTGTCTTGATCTGCTCTAGGACCCATTTGTTTGTCCTTTTGGCTGTCCATGGGGTCCTCAGCACTCTTCTCCAGCACCACATCTCAAATGCGTTGATTTTCCTCCCATCTTCTTTCTTGACTGTCCAGCTCTCACATCCATAGAGAATACAATGGCTTGTATGATTCTGACTTTTGTGCTGAGTTGTATGTCTGCATTTTTGAATCTTTTCTAGTTCTTTCATACCCACTCTCCCCATTCTTAATCTTCTTCTGATTTCCTGATTGCAGTCCATGTTCCTATCAATATTTGATCCCAGATATGAGAACTCTTTTACTATTTCTATTTCCTCATTGTCTAGTTTGAATGAGTGTAAGTTCCCTATGGTCATTATTTTTGTTTTCTTTATGTTCAACAGTAAGCCTGCCTTTGCACTTTCTTCTTTGATCTTCCTTAGTAGGTGTTCCAGGTCTGTGAGGTTTTCTGCTAGTATTATGGTGTCATCAGCATATCTCAGATTGTTTATATTTCTTCCTCCTATTTTCACTCCTCTCTCTTCCATATCCAAGCCTGCTTTTCTTACAATATATTCTGCATATTTGAATAGGTAGGGTGATAGGATGCAGCCTTGTCTGACTCCTTTGCCAATTGGGAACCATTCTGTTTCTCCGTGTTCTGTTCTGACAGTAGCCTCTTGTCCTGAGTACAGATTCTTCATTAACTATTGGAAGTGATCAATAGCACATGTGTTGGCACTCCCATGCCTTTAAGGGCGTTCCATAGCCTTTCATGATCTATGTAGTCAAAGGCCTTACTACAGTCTATAAAGCACATGCTGATTTTCTTTTGGAACTCCCTGCTATGCTCCATTAGCCATCATTTTTTTGCAATGTGATCCCTGGTGCCTCTTCCTTTCCTGAACCCTGCTTGGACCTCTGAGATTTCTCTCTCTGTGTGTGGTTGGAGTCTATGTTGCAGTATTTTGAGCATAATTTTGCTTGCATGGGAGATTAGTGCCATGGTCCTATAGTTTCTGCAGTCTCTTGTGTCTCCTTTTTTGTGGATGGGGATGTATGTTGATCACTTCCAATCTGTTGGCCATCATTTTGTTTTCCATATCTGTTGACATATGCTGGTTAAAACTAGAGTTGACTCTCTCAGTGTGAATTGCAACAGCTCTATTGGTATATCATCTGTTCCTGGAGTCTTGTTTTTTGTCATTTCTTTTATTGCAGCTTCCACCTCGGTTTTTAGAATTTGGGGTTCTTCATATGGCTCTTCGTTCCACGTGTCCTTCATTTTGTCATCTCTTTTGTATAATTTTTCTGTGTATTGCATCCAGCATCTTTTTATTCCTTCATTTTGTCATCTCTTTTGTATAGTTTTTCTGTGTATTGCATCCAGCATCTTTTTATTTTATGTTATTTTTATTGTCGAAGAGCGTCCTGGTCCTTGGTTTGAACTTTTCCTTGATTTCTGCAATCTTGTGGAATAGGTCTCTTGTTCTTCCTTTTTTGTTGTTGTCTTCTATTTCTCTACAATTGTCATTGTAGTAATTTTCCTTATCTTTGAGCACTAGCCGTCATACTGTTGCATTCATGTTTCTTAGTTTATTCCTATCTCCTTTTTGTCTATCAATGGATCTGAGCCTCCAGAAGTAGCTTTCTAAGACTCTGTGCCCTACTCCCATTCCATGTACAAGAGCTGGCTAAACTGGCAGTTGACTCAACTATGTTCAATTTATTTATTTTATTTCATTTGTATGCCACCTTTCTCCCAAAGTGGGACCCAAGATAACTTCCCAAAACAGTCACTAAAAAAACAGAACAAACAATTAAAAATAAAACAATTAAAATCATCACATAAAACAATATAAAGATATTTAAAAGATATACAAAGCTTAAAATGAAAGATGAAATATCCCAATAAAAAAGCTTCACTGCTTATATATTAAAAGCCTGCTTACTCAAAAATGTATTTGCTTCCAGCCTTGCTTCCCACAGAAGGAGTTCCAGGCTCTCTCTCACATCCTCACCAAGTGAGCCTGTGATAGTGGTGGGAATGAGAGCAAGCCCTCCCCTGTATATCTTAAGAATTCTTGCAGGTTCATATGGGTCTTTCAGATAATCTGGACCCAAGCCATATAAGGCTTTATAGGTCATGACCAGTACTTTGAATCGTGCCTGGAAATGTAGCCAATGAAGCTGTTTCAACAAGGGAATGATAAGCTCCCTATAACTGGAGCTGGTCAGCATTCTGGCCACAGCATTTTGGACCTGATGAAGTTTCCAGTTTTCAAAGGCAGCCCTATGTAGAGTGTGCTACAATAGTCCAAACAGGATGTAACCAATGCATGCATCACTAAAGCCGGATCTGACATCCCAAGGAGTGGACACACTAGTTTTAATTGTGCAAATGCACTCCTGGCCACTGCTGAAACCTTTGCACCCAAGCTCAGAGTTGAGTCCAGGAGAACACCCAAGTTGCAAGCTTGAGAATTCAAGGGGAGTATAACCTCACCAGCACAGACTCCCTGTTCTTTGATTTGCCTTTTGACTGACCAGAAGTATCTCTTTCGGTTCTTGTTTAAGTTTCAATTTGTTTGTCCTCATCCAGTCCATTACTGACAACAGGTATTGGTTCAGTACTGAGACGGCATCAGATGAGATGGAGAGATAGAGCTGCTTGTCACCAGCATATTGGTGTCACCCAGCATCTCAAATTTGAAGGCAACAGGGCAGCTTATTGTGTGCCAAATGCATTTATTTATCATCTAACCTCTGCTGCTTGAGGTGGCTGTCCACTCTGCCTAATGATATAGTCAGCCACATTATGATGGAGACTTGCCAACCATTGATATTATTCTACTGTTAAAAGTTAATTTTTTAAAGGACATTTTTATGGGCGTTCAGACAAAAGTACTGAGGTTCTATTCAATTCACTTATTAATCCTTGAGTCTCTATATTGGGAGAAAGGCAGGATATAAGAAAACAAAATACTACTACTACTAATAATAATAATCCTAAGAAAGTTTTCCTTCAGAAAAATAACAGAAACGAATAGAAAAGAAACAAGTGGTGCCACAACTAATGTAACAAATTCATTGTTTTCACAGTTGAAATGAGTAAGTCAACAAGTTACTTTTTAAACAAGTTACATTTTAATCCAATTTGTCTCGAATCCTCCATGCTTTTGCACCAGGAAAACGTTTTGATGGATTCGAGACAAACTAGATCTCAAAGGCAGCAGCTTTTTGTCTTGCTAATGAAATTTAAAGTTAATTTCCTGGAATTTAAAAATCTCCCAGTACCCACATGGCCAGAAGAAGGAGGGGACGGCCTTCATAAATACTCTTTGATACCATCTGAAGTGAGGACAACAACCACAACATTTTGACAAAATGCAGACTTATGACCAACACTCTTTCCCCCACTCCTATATGATTGTTAACACTTTTGCCTGATGACGAAGCCAGTGGAGCTCTGAAGGCTTGCAACATGTATACTGTGCATTTTAGTTGGCCCAATAAAGGTATCAGTGTTTTGTGGATTTTGGATGTTATCATACTTAGTTATATGGCCAATACTGCTACCCCTGGATATGTTTAACATTGAGCAATTCACCACAATCATGCAAATCAATGAAAATGCAAATATATCAGTTTCGTGAGCAGCCATTATTGCATATCTTCACAATTGCATGACTGAAGCTGTTGTCGCCACAGCATTCTGTTCCGTACGCTTCCTTAACCTCGCCCCCTGCCCTATTCCCTACTTACTTTTGTTTTATTTTATATTTTTAAAAACACAATTCTACAGTCCTGGTAATGCAATTTAAGGGGTTTTTTAAGAAAGAAAGAAAGAAAGAAAGAAAGAAAGAAAGAAAGAAAGAAAGAAAGATAAAAAAGCAAGTCAGGCTGCTTGGGAATAGAGAAAGGGAGGGGAACAGGGGGAGAAGAGGAGACTGTGACAGCAGATGACTACCAATCTTGCAACTGCCCCAGAGGCAACATGCCATGCAATTGGGAGCCATTGATAGGTGAAAAAGGACATCCGAACCTCACTTGTGAGACACACCAGCAACAGGTCAGAGCAGCATTATGTGATAAGTATTACCAAAGGTACTATTTTATGACTATAATCATGTTTAAAAGCCATGTACAGTAATCGCCACAGTCTCTCAGCCTTGGAAGAAGGCAATGGCAAACCTCCTCTGAATAAATTTTGCCAAGAAAATCCTTTGATAAGGTTGCCATGCAGCAGAGTTAACTTGAAGTCACATAATGACACAACAAAGTGGAGGTTGAATAGCTTCCAGGGACATCCCACTGAACACATATAAGATAGGCTTACATGACCAAGGGTCTTCTGTCCACCAAAGTGACATCTCTGGCATGTACAATGGCCTTGCTGTAGCTACATACAGAGATTTGGCAGCTCATCCTGGATTACACTGTTTTTACTCTTTGAATTTTGCAAAATTCTCCTTAGTTCTAACTCTTAATAAAATTGAAGTGGAGTCAGTTGGTTAATAGGTACTAGAAATAAAAAATGCAATGTTATCTGAAGTGTGAATCTAGCTGATTTAAATCTGGAAACAATGCTTCAGTTTTTGAATCTCTCTTGTAATAGCCATGCACTTATATATATCAAAATATAACAAAGCCATACTGAAACAAGCAACAAGAAAAATTAGAGACATGGGCATAATGGAAGAGAAAATTACTACAGGAATATTGCTTAAAAGGAGACGAACATGAAACATCACAAAATAAAAATCTGTATTTGTTTTATCTGGATGCAGAGTGATCATTTTGAAAATATGTATCCCATTCTCCAGGTAACATTACCTGGATAAAATGAGAGATCTATTTTTCAACATTATTTTTCCCATTTCATTTTTAAGAAAATAGAAATGTAAACTATAAAATCAGATGAATGCAAGGAAAACAAAGAGGAAAAAATCAAGACATTTAATCCTTAAAATAGTGAATTGAAAAGGATGCCAAAAACATAATATTAAATGTTTCATCTATATGAATGAAAAAATCCCTCAACCTTTCAGTTTAATACTGAGAAGCATATACTCAAAGGCAGATACTAGAAAACTAGATACTAGATGGGAGATAAGAAACTAAGCATGGTACAAAGAACTGAATACTTGTGGCATTAGGTCTGGGGCCTAAGGTGACATTTGGTCTTTACTGAGACAATTTTGACTGAATATAAGAGTCATGAGTGCAGTCCTGTGCCTGTCTACTCATGAAGAATCCCTATTAGGTTCAATGGAACTTACTAGCAGATAACTTTTGTTATGTTAACTTTTAATTTTGTATTAACAGGTTTTTTTTATTGTATTATGCTTTTAAAGTATTGTATGCTATTTTGGATCCCATGTTGAGAGAAAGGCAGAATATAAATTCAACAAATAAATAATCTGAAAAGGTATGCATGAGAGCATCTGTCTAGATTCACAGTAGCTTTGCCCCTTTTGCAAAACAAAGAGTCAATTTGTCTATATGTCAAAGACTATTGTATAAACTCTACTAGGAGCCTGGTGGCGCAGTGGTTAAATGCCTGTACTACAGCCACTCACTCATAGACCACAAGGTTGCGAGTTCAATAGTAGCCAAGGCTCAGGCTAGACTCAGGCCTGCATCCTTCCGAGGTCACTAAAATGAGTACCCAGCTGTTGGGGGCAATGAGCTTACAGTTGTAAACCGCTTAGACATCCCATAGCGTGATATGAAGCTGTATATCAGGGGTAGGCAACCTTTCCCCTTTAAGGGCCAAGGGACTTCAGCTCCCAGAAGCCTCAGCCACATTGGCCAATAGTCCCATGTTGGCCAATAGCTCCTGGGATTCTGGGAGCTGAAGTCCCTCGGCCCTTAAAGGGGAAAGGTTGCCTATCCCTGCTCATTTATATACATCCCTCATGTATATAAATGAAGCTGCTTTGCTACTACAGGTTGACCTTATGTATGTCAAGGGCTGGTTTTGGGGTCAAAATTATGGATTTTGATATGGCTTGTGGAGAAACCAAGGATAAAATTTAGGGGCATGAAACCAAGGATCGAAAGGATGAAGCAAAGGAAAACTATGCCAAAGAACTTACAAAACCCCAGCAGGCATAACAGTTTGTGCTCCCACTAAAGGCTGGATGGATAAGAGAACAGAGAGGAGGTGCCAGTTCTTCCAGGACAGATTACACTCTCGCCTTTCACCAGTGGATGACTCCTTTTCTAATAGGCAATAAAGTATAGTACTTACATTGACCCATGGATAAATCAACTTAGGTTTTGGGGTCAATTTTTTGATTAAAATTTCTAGACTTATACATGAGTATATACTATAACTGAGCTAATTAAGGACCATTGTGTCCACATCACCCAGGACTTAAACTAGCATCCTTCTGGCCAATGCACTATTCTCCCTGTGGTGAGTCACAAGACCAGAGAGTGAAAAAAGACCTATATTAGCCTCACAGGTTCAGTCATGTCTTTATCTTCCACATAGCTTATTCGTCTGCTTCTTTTGGGTCAGGCCCATCAGTTTGGATGCCTGCCTAGTCTCTGCTAGTTGAAATATTTCTTTACATCATTGATAGCTCAAGGCTCAAGAACCTTTGGTCTCCAGTTGTGTTAGAGGTAAACTTGCACAATACTCGTACCATTGGCCATGCTGGGTGGTGCTGTAGGTCACAATGTCAGGAGGGCCAAAGATACCCCACCCTTGCCTTATCTGATTCATACCTATTTGCTTGCCTGTCCATTTGCCTGACCTGTGGGATTCTGCCCTCATTCCAGTCTGGCTTCAGATAAATTTCTAGGGTGAAAGTCTTGCCAGCTGCAAATGATTCTTCCGCCAAATTAATGTTCCTGTGGGTTTGCCCAAGTACTCCATCTAGCAATACTTCCAGTCCTGCCAAGATTCACATTCTGCATCCTAACATGTTTATTTCTTACACTTCAGCATTGACACACAAATGCATACAGATTTCTGCTTTTTCTTCAATTAATTGGATAATTCTCATTAGAAAGCAACATCAACCTAGGGGGGGTTGCAGACTGCCAGAAATAGTGCAAATTGAGTCCACTTTTAGGGTTAGGGTTAGTGCTAGGGAATTGTGGGAATTGGGTTTTTTCTGAGACACTGTGAGCCTTCTCTGTCAGAGAGCTCTGGTGCCACAATAAAATACAGTTCCCATGATTCCCTAACCCTAACCCTAACCCTAAAAGTGGACTCAATTTGCACTGTTTCTGGCAGTCTGTAACCCATGCTAGTCATAATGAAAGAGGCACTGTAATTTCCACCTTGTGGTAAAGTGAATAGCTGGTTACAAAATCATAATTTACTTCAGGGTGACTTACCCTGGAGTCAAGGAGATACAGAAGCTTGTTTACTCAATTTACCTTTTATACAGGCGCAGTGAGAGAAATAATCATAGACGGATTCTCTCTAAAAATCAAATTGGGACTCATCACTTAAAAACCCAAAAATTTAATTTAAACAGAGGGGGTGTACTGATAAAGAGGATACCACACTGTAGTTCAAAAGTTACAACAAAGCAAGAAACGAGGAAGAGTTTGCTATCCTAGCTTCTCTTCTGTGGATCAGTTGTTCCCACTATAGAAGCTCTTTACCAAGGTACAGGCTCATAAAAATTCCTGATCCATTTTGTTATAAACTTGTACCTCCAATTGGTAACAAGCTTCTATAGTGGGAACAGTTATTTCACAAAACACCCCACAGAAAAGATATGTCAAGGAGGGCATCAACCTTGCTAGTCAGTTCCACTATTTTTTTTTAAACGGGGGTGTTCTGCAACCAACACAAACATGCAATGACCCCCAAAAAAGTCAATAAAAACCTATCTATAAGCCCCAGGGGGAAATCACGTGAGCAGACAAGAGAAACTGCACTTGTGATTCTTAGGACAGCTGTGGCTCTTTTTCAGTTTCAATGTTTATAACAATAGCAAGGCAAAGAGAGTGGACACGTCCCCTGGTAGAACTGAACTATGTACCATCTGGCCACTAGTCAGGGGGGGGAAATCAACAAAACAGTGTGAATAATCCCCTCAGTCAGTATTCCAGATGCTTTCTACCACATTATTCATGAAAGCTCTTTGGAACTACTGCTCAAATTTATAGAAAGGATGTGATGGTTGAAATGCTTAATCCCTAAACCAGGAGATGCATAATCTGTTGGTTGGATAAACAAATGTAGGATACTATTCTTTCCTGTATGTCCCTATAAAACAGAAGCAGCACCTTGAGAAAGTCCCTTCTTGGCTACTATTTTTTAGTAGATGTGTCATTAATATGTGACATCATGTGTTCCAGGGATGAGTATGTACTTTATTTCTCACTATTTGAGAGCATTTAATTAAATTACTATTTAGTGTATCCTGTAACAGTGTTATATATCTAGCTCTTCAAAGACTTGGACTATATTCTCTTCTTTTGCAGTTTTATTTCAGTCCCATGGATTGTGATCCATGTTAATCATTTATTTAAATAACTGTATACAACATATTTTCAAAACTTTAAAAGCTCTCTTTATTTTTACTTTCAATTTCCAGCTCACCATAGCTTGAGGTTGATTCACACATCATGTTTGCCAATCACTGACTTGAACAAATTATGATAGACTGCTTTTCAGCAAATGGTACATTACAGGAAGATTCTGAGATCACCTCCAACCAGGGTGAGAAGGAAGATCTAGCTCCTCTTATGAGAAACAGAAGAGGTCTCCAATCAAATGTGTAAGGAAAAAGCTACAAGAACATCATTGTACTTTATATAGTAGTGTCAAGTGGCTCATGCATAAAGCTTCCATTTTCTCCACCAAATTAAAAGTACCAGTTTTTCCTGCAGACCAGTCCTCAACTGCAAATATCTCCAAGTTTTACACTAGTTATAATTTTGTTTTTCAGAAAAGGCTACAAAGATTAAGAATTATTTCCCCCACGTAGCAATTCCCTGTCAAATCCAAATATAGGAACAAGCAGTTGCTAATATGTTTGCTAGTCTGAGGGTTAAAATAGATAGCCATATCATGACTGGCATAGTTCTTGTGTTCCTTGCGGGTGCAAGGAGTGCAGAATGAGTGCTAACCTGAGGAAATTATTTATCCAAAGAGGTATCTATGCTATGTGTATCCATAAAACTTACCCAAAATCTTATTAAATTTATCATGTTTCAACTGCAGACAACAACAAAGCTAAAATACTGGTAAAGGCAAAGAAAGTAACATGTGCTGACCTCCCAGTCTCCATGGTTTATGAAATTAGAGCATTGCAGTGTAGGGTACTCCTCCTGTCCACTGTTGCAGTCAATTAGTCATGACCACTTCCAAAACACTTCATTCCATTCCCACTCCCACTGTTTTTTTTCTTTTTAATATTTAGCCTTCTGTGGCAACTGAATCTGCTTCTTGGGTTGCTTCTTTATAATAAATATTTTAACAAAATAGTTTTTCCCTCCTCTAAAAATTGTTTTGGTACTTGTGCAGCCCTTGTGGTTGGGTAGTCTGTGGAGTCACTAGGGTTGGCATCACTCGGTGCAGTAACTCATGGTGTCATCCCTCCACATTGATCTCCTCCCATAACACCCCATACAGAATCTTTAATAATGTTTCTTTTGCACTCATGTTACTCATACATTGTAATTCCCATATATCACGGAATGAATGTAAACAACTAGCAAAATTAATATTATACCTTTAAATTGCAATATCATTTGCAGAGCCTAAATGTATTTACATGTACGTAGTTTCATGGTGAAAATTTGGTAAGACGTGATGTTTTTAAAAGAATAACACATTTAAACATTTTAATTTTTTTCTAAAACATAAAATTTAAAATTTAATTTTAAAAACTGGGGCCTCTCCTTTCTCCTCCCACTAAATCCTGCCCCATTCACATCAACTGTTCAGCATTTTAAAGGGATCCAGGTAAACCCCACAGCCTGTTTCTGCCAAAAGGCAAATGTTTGAGGAGCACTGATGTCTGCATGCCCTACAGACCCCTGATGACACCCCTGTGGGTAGTGCTGTTTTGACTACATAAATAATGATATTCAGAGCCTGAACATCAGATAGAGGAAATGATTATCCTGTAAGCTAAAGAGATTCACAACAATTACTAACCAAACCAGAGAAATGCTGTTTGTTTATTACTGTAGATAAAGCAACATCATCACTACAGGACATCATGGTCCTGAAATATACAGCCTCGCATCTTGTTCCAAATCAAGGAAGAATATACACAAATCTATTTTAATTACAGATAATTAATGAAAAGAAGACAACAGAAAAGCATCAATTTAAAAACTCAACAGATACATCAGTATTAAGATGGCTATTTTTTCCCTTTTAGAGGATGTAGCATCAGCCCTTGGAGATGATTAAATGTTGTATTTGAAGATTAAAGGAATTTGTTAAAGGCATTTATTGGAATGGCTCTTATTTAAAGAAGTGCTTCAGGAAGTAATCAGCTGCTTTATAGTTCCATTGAGAAAGCTATCTTTCTGCCACTATAACCTCAAATAATAACCATGTCATCAGTCGAAGCAATGAGATGTGTATAATATTTCAGAACAAACTATGTGTACAGCATCTTGTAAAACTGCATAACATACATTTTTAAAATGTGATTAATAGAGCAGCAGTGAGGAAGACATCACAAAATATTCAGTAGTAGAGAACATGTGGGAAGAAGCCTGAGAAAGATAATACAGGAAGTGTGGATTTTATGTGCCATATATATGAAAATATCAAGATGTATTTTGAAATATGAGGGAAATATCTCAATACAGAGATACAGTGAAATAATTGTCCAGTGGTTGGGCAATGTGTCCAAACATTGCTTAGGAAATACTAAGAGGTTCCATGTAAAATTATTCTGATAAGAATAATTCCTATCCCCTTCCATTGTCTACATTATAACTGGGTAGACTAGAGCATGTTTTCTTCTTTGTATTTATTATTGTAGTCCCAGACATCTGTTCTTGTTCACCTCATTGTTGCATTGCTCAGTAATGTAGAAAGTATGAGAGTGAATTCCAAGGTCTTTAGATTACAAATCCTTCAATATCTACATTCGAAAACGAAATTAAACAAAATACGGCGAGCTTCAGGGCAAAACTAATTTTGAGTAATGCTTTGGTTAGGATCCAAAGAATGTCATGTGCATCCAGGAGTACTTCTGTTCAGATGTGCTGGATCACTTGGGGCAGGGGTAGGCAACCTTTCCCCTTTAAGGGCCGAAAGACTTCAGCTCCCAGAATCCCAGGAGCTATTGGCCAACATGGGACTATTGGCCAACATGGCTGAGGCTTCTGGGAGCTGAAGTCCCTCGGCCCTTAAAGGGGAAAGGTTGCCTACCCCTGACTTGGGGTTTTCCATTCTGACAATTTGGCACCTTTTCCAGAAGACACCAGAGAAACCTTAAACTCTCCAAAGTGACTTTTAGAACTCATTGAGGAAAGGGAATCAAAAACCCTAGCCAGTGGCAAAGGGCTTACTGTTATCAGAAAAGCACCAAAGACTATGGGCCTTTCCAGACTGCCAGAAATAGTGCAAATTGAGTCCACTTTGACTGCCCTGATTCAGTGCTAGGGAATCATAGGAACTGTAGTTTATTGTGGATAAACTGTAGTTTATCTCTGATACAGAGAAGGCTCAATGTCTCAGGACGTTATCACACGGGGCCCAATCCAAACAAAATCCACACGAAATCCCGAACGATACCGGATTATTGGCCCGTGTTTTCACACGACGTCACACAGAACCCCGACAGAACCCCGACAGAAAGTGGAAAGATACGAGATCTTTTGAATTTCGGTTTCTTCAGGAAATGCAATTGCGCGATGAGGGTGATTCCGCATTTACCGCAAATGTGATTGCCAAATACATATTGGGGAGCATTTCCCCATCATTACCCATGGTTCCCGCGAGCATTCCTCTATCTGCGCATGTGCAAGGGCTCATTCCTCTATCTGTGCATGTGCAAGAGGCTCATTTCTACTACATTTACGGGATATTTTCGCTTGTGTGTGGACGTTCTTTGCACTTGCTGTAAATTCGCAATTAAGGTAATGACATTTGCGGAAACAAGTTTATTTTCGGTTTATTTTCGTAATGCCTCATTTCCACTTTTATTTTCGCTTTCTGGCCCACGTGTGATAACGTCCTCAGAAAAAAAAATACAATTCCCATGATTCCCTAGCACTGAGCCAGGGCAGTTCAAGTGGACTCAGTTTGCACTATTTCTGGCAGTCTGCAAAGGCCCTAAGTCTTGCTGCTTGTTTAGCTATTCCTTTGGTATGCAATGCTGTTAATGTGTGCCTTCAAGTCATTTCCATGTTCTTATGGCGACCCTCAGGCAAACCTATCAAGGAGTTTTCTTGGCAAGTTTCTTCAGATGTGGGATGGCCTTTGCCATCCTCTGAGCTGAGAGAGCGTGACTTGCCCAAGGTCATCCAGTGGGTTAACATGGCTGTTCAAACCATTAAGTCATGCTGGTTCATGCAGTGCTAACTTCTACTAAAGGACAAGTCTGGTGGCATGAAACTTGAAAGGTATCTTAAGGAAGCTTCTACTTAGAGAATCGTGGTTGCCTTTCTCACACCCTTCCTTTCTTAAATTTGAGAAGCATGTCAGGTAACAGATACAAAGATAGCTATCACAATCCACCTTTCCTTCAGGAGAAAGTACTTTTCTAAGCCCATTTGTTATTTAGGTGTGAAGTACGGTATATGTCTGTGTTTCTTAAAGGAAAATGCTATATCACTGGGGTGGGGTGGGGGAGAGACAGAGATATCATTATCAGGTAAAGATGAAGAAATGGATCTGCCAAGATAAGAAGGGCAAAGCCTATATGAAGACAAGAGTAATAGGCCTATCACGAAAAGTGGTGACAAGATGATAGATGTGGGAAGGGAAGTGCCAGCATTGCCGTTTCACCCCTTCTTATTCCAATATTGATGGAAAACATCTGAGGAAATAACATAATTTAATCCTACATATTCTGTTTGATTAGAGATCAAATGATAAAGACAAAATATGTATGATGATAGTTATGAAGATGACACAGTTTGGGGGAGGAAAAGGAATATAATTAAGTACACTGAGGAATATGCAGTTTTACTATTTTGTCTAACACCTATTTTGGCGCAGAAGTAAAACCTATGCAATTTTAGACTTGACTGTAACTTTTTTTTCCCTATAAGGCAGTCAGGCTGCATCCACACTGCAGAAATAATTCGGCTTGAGAACACTGTAACTGCCTTGGCTCAATGCTATGGAATTCTGGGAACTGTAGTTTTAATCTACAATTTGCAATCTACAATTACTGTAAAACTGTACAAATGACAACCTATAATTCCCAGAATTCCATAGCATTGAGCCATGGCAGTTAAAGTGGTCTCAAGCCAGATTATTTCTGCAGTGCGGATTCACCCATGGCAGTTAATCACTAAAATCCAGTTACCTAGAGCTTCAGCATTATAGAAAAGATCAGTCCCTGATTAGTCCCAAAGATGAAACTTTATTATCTCTGATACAAATTTGAAGGTGGGCATCTCCTGTTCCAAACCCTTATAAAGATTTTTCTTCAGGGTTAAAAACTTAGAACATTATATATGCGCAAAAGATCAAATAATTTATGAACGTTTATGCTCTTTGTCTGTGATGGCCACAGGAATTCTAAGAGACTACGGGGGGTTGCAGACTGCCAGAAATAGTGTGAATTCAGTCCACTTTTAGGGTTAGGGTTAGTGCTAGGGAATCATGGGAACTGTTATTTTTCTGAGACATTGAGCCTTCTCTGTCAGACAACTCTGATGCCACAATAAAATACAGTTCCCATGGTTCCCTAACTCTAACCCTAACCCTAAAAGTGGACTGAATTCACACTATTTCTGGCAGTCTGCAACCCCCCTACCTTTCTTTTATTGTAACTGCTATAAATTTGAAACAGATAAATATTTAAAAATAAGCCCATTATCTTTTTAAATTGTATTTTCAGACCAATGTCCTTGCCAGCTGTTACACACCGTGGGAACTTGCTGCTATATCATACTTGATCTCTGATTTTCTTCAGCCTTGCAATTTTAATAAAATGCAATCTGAAACATCAGTCACGTAGAACTGATGTTTATAAGAGGCTGAAGAGTTTTTGTTGTGTCCTGTAAAACCAGCATTTCTGTATAAGACTCAGTGTACTAAGCACACAGAAAGTGTTTGAAAAGATGTTTGAAAAGACTGTAAAACAGTCAAAGCAATCAAGGCATTTGCACATGGAACAAGTGAATTGTGTTCTTATCAGCTCAATCCATGCATGAAAAGAAATAAATGTCAGTTTTACCTTACACATACATTTTTGGCTGTAATTGTACACCTAGAGTGGCACAAGGGAGGAAAAGAAGATCTTAAAAATAGCAACATGGTGGTTGGTTATAACTGTATGGTTGGTTTTGTTGCAATTTTGTCACTTCTTCTCTCCCTCTGATTCAGATTGTACATATTCTCCTGTACCAGAGCATTTCCTCCATATTAATACAATAAGATGCAGGATTATGGCATTTAAAAAAAAAGGAGCACCTGTTTTATTATTGCTGATATTTTAAAGGTGCTCTCTTAAACATTTTTGAGAGGTTAGATGCACCTATATTGTAGAAATCATGCAGTTTTGCCCCAATTTAACTGTCATGGCTCCATCCTATGGAATCTTGGGACTTGTAGTTTTGTGAGGGACCAGCACTCTTTGACAGAGAAAGCTAAACATTTTGTAAAACGACAAATCCCGGGATTTCATAGGATGAAGCTACGCGTACAATACTTAGAGTGGTGTCAAACTGCTTTATTTCTACAGTATAGCTGCACCCCTTTTCTTGTCTTTCCCGCATAGTTCTTAGGACTCTTGCATATTGTATAGTATAGAGGACAAAACTGTTATTCCAAGTGGTAAAGTGGGCCAAAGTGGTTTGGAAATTCAGTCCTTTTGGAAGTATACCTGCAGTAGACACAAAGGCCATAGGGGTGGTCTCCTGTAAGTCTGGCTGCACCCATCATGTATCATGTTCATGTATGTTTCTGTTCCCTGAAATTGCTGTACACCATTTACAAGTATTCTAAAAATATATTTTGGAATACTATCCTCCCACTACAGACTTCAGAATTTGGCATGGAGAGAAAATAAATAATGATAAGACTCTATTGAAGAAAGAAGCTGAGTGGATTTGAAAATTAAAATAGTTGGTTCCTGGAGGAGTACATGAAAAGCTTGATTTCCTCTCATTTTTGCAAATTCACTCAGACATTTTTCCAACCTTTCTTTCTTCCCCTTTCTTTTTCCTGATTAAAAAGCAACACCCTTCACCCTACTGATAGTGCCCGTGTTTCTTTTCAGTCTAGCAAATGGAATGAGATTCTCAGCTTCAAAATTTTCTGCGCTTAAATTTCATATCAATTCACACTCTCTCAGCCTATGAGGAAGGCGATGGCAAATCCCCTCTGAAATTTTGCCACAAAAACCCCTAGGGTCACCATATGTCAAAAATGACTTGAAGGTACACAACAACTATGTACAGACTTTAGGCCGTGTACAATAATTACAATGCTATCTGTTATGATAGGTTATGTATGTCTTGTAGTCATTTTAATTTTAAAGTTGTATTCATATTTATGTTTTTATGTAGCCCCAGAAGAAGGCCATTGAAACATACAGTTACCCCTCCATTCTCACAGACTTGAAGTCCATGGTTTTGCACATTCAAGGAGGGGTGACCTCCATTTAAATCAATGGAGCATGCCTCTGGAGGCGCACCCCACTCAAGCCTATGGGGCTTGAATATTTGTGAATCTCTGTTTTCGGGGGGGGGGGGAGGTCCAGAATGGATTCCCTCTGAAAACAGAGGACTGTACATAGGCTGAAACATGTTGGCCTTTTTCCAAAATAAAACAGCCACTGAGAAAGATCTCATTTTTTCCTGTGGATTCTATTGGGTACTCTCCAGTTTTTGTCACACTCTCTCAGCCTCAGGGGAAGGCAATGGCAAACCTCCTCTGAACTAATCTTGCCAACCTAAGTCGAAAAAGACTTGAAGGCACATAGCAAGGAATTAGCCGCTTTGATACCTGTGCGCTGAAAAGGAGAACATGTGTGTGTGTTTTTGGTTTTTTTTTTTAACTCAAGTGGCCTTTCCTGGAGGGTCTCCAAAATAAATAAGGAGTTTATCACACAGGGAAAATTGGAAGTTTAAACAGGTCAGAACCCACAGTTATCCAGCGTATTAGGCACAATTGTGCGAATGGTTTTCACACAACATTGTGCACAAGCTGCTTGGAATCCGACAGGAAAGTGACATGAACCAGGAAATATGCATTTGGGGGGGGGGGGGGAACTGTAAATTTATTTCTATTTCATTCACAAATTCACCTTTTTTTGCGCAATTGAAAGCCATTTGTGGGATTCTCCCTATTTCTGTATTTGTTGCCAGATTTCTCATGGTTCTTTGAGGCAAGTAGCTGGGGCTCTTAAAGGAACAGTTGCTGAGGCAAAGGCAAAGACACAGAGAAAAAGCTTCCTTCTCCTTCTGTGTAAATGTCTCTTCTCCCTTGCCCTTCCCCATTAGCCGGGACTCTTGAGGGAACAGCTGCTGAGGGAAGGCAGGGACACCAGTTGCTGAGAGGGACGCAAACTTTTATGCTGCTTTTCTACTTTTCCTACTTCTTTGGGTAATGTTTTATTCTTTTTACTTAGGTTGGATACCATTTCTTGGAAAGAAAGGGACATTACAGTATATTTTTTAATAAATAAAATTGTGTAAATAAAATTGTTTATTTCTCTGGGTGATTTCTGGTAACACAACTACTTCTTCTGTGCGCATGTGCAAAAAATGTGAGTCCCAAACCATTTGCACGCATCAGTTTGGAAACCAAATACACATTCTACCCTCTTTCTCACTTTGGCAATGAGCTTCTAATGCATTATTGTGTTCTGTGTGTGAAAATCATTCACGTATTGCGTGCTTTTGCAGGTTGCGGCTGCTTTAATCATTATCAGGAAAGAGGTACATATGGTCCTCATGTGATAAAAATCCTACGACCCTCATGACTGCCATGTACATATTTTGATGTTCTTCTCACATATGGGAGAGAAGCCAGCCCAATTGAAGCAATACTGCATGCCTACCAATACAGAAGACTTAGGTTTACATCGCTCCTTTCCATCCAGCGTGGCTACTGTAACTTTTTAAGGCCTGAGAATTGAAGATAGACCTACTGAGGTGCAGCATAAGACTACAAAGAGACGATAGACCAAGCTTCTTGTCTCTTCCTCTGATCAGCGCTCTGGGCTTGTTGAGAAAACTCTGCCGAATTTCTTATGTTGTGTTGGCATTTATTTTGAGGGAACCGGGAGGGTGTGTTAAATATATCTGCATCATTAAGACTGGTGTGTTTTGCTTTGATATCCTTTCATGAGAGTCTTGAGGGGTCTTAGCATAGGTTATTGGTTGTGGTTATGATGTTGCAGTTTCTTCTTCGTGCAACAGGTTTTTGTGTTTTGTGTCAATCTCGGCTCATGGTGACCCTATGGATGAGACATCTCCAAGACCCTCTGTCCTCCACTGACTCTGACATAAAAAATTTAAATGATTAAAGCAGCCGCAACCTGCAAAAGCACGCAATACGTGAATGATTTTCACACACAGAACACAATAGTTAACAACAAAGCTAGGGCTGGGGATGTTGGGAATTGTGTGCTCCCTATCCTCAGACCACAAACTATTAGTAATCCCAACCTCAGATAAAACTAGACAGTTGGTTCAATACTGTAACGTTTTGTTCTGAGAGGGTTTGCCATTGCCATCCTCTGAGGCTGAGAGAATGTGACTCGCCCAGTGGGCTTTACGTGGCGGAGCTGGGAATCGAACCCTGGTCGCCAGAAACGCTCAAGCCACTACGCCACACAGGGGGCAGCCTAAAGAGACATGCGCGTAATAAAACAATAAAGGGACGGGGAAGAGAGAAAGAGAGAGACGTTGCAATAGAAAGCCCCGCCCCTTTGAATTTAAAGAGCGCGCGAGTACGCCCAAAAAAAAAAAAAAGAGAGAGAGAGAGAGAGAGAGAAACGGCACGGGCGCGAGCTCCTTTCCAGTCACATGACTCACTCTCTTTCATCACGACCTGCGCCGACCTTTCCTTACCCACCCCCTCGTTATTGCAGCCAATCGGGAAAGGTTGTTGGTGAGGGTATGAGGGAGTGGGTGCTGGGAGTGTTTGCGTCATGCGCATGCGTGGGTGCGTCAGTTGCGGAATACGGCAGCAGAGCTTTGTGTGCGTACGTGCGCGCGCGCTCGTTTGGCTCGGCCTGTTCTTTTTTAAAAGCATGGCAACGGGGGCGGTGGGGCGCGCGCTGGTGGGGAGCTGCCGTTGGAGCGCGGCCGCGGTGGCGAAGAGGAGGAGGAAGGGGAAGCCCTTCGCGGGATCGGAGGTGAGGGGGGGCCTATGGTTGCGGTCATGGCGTCGGTTCTCGGGGTGGAGGACGTTGCTGTTGAGGGGGGGAACCCTTCTTCCAAAATGGCATACCTTACTCTGGCTCTGACAAACCCAGCCTGCCTACTTCTCCAGAAGAAAGAAAGAAAGAGGAAAAGGCACGGTTTCATTTCACAATTATCACTGAATTTTAAAACCACTTTATACCTTGTGGGTTTCTGTCCACATAAGGTCATGCTTAAAATAAAAATAAATTAGTCTCAAAGGTGGTGGTGCTGCTGCTGCTGCTGGGAGCCAGTGTGAGAACTGGAAGAACAGGGTTCAAATCTCCCAATGGAGACCCACTGGGTCACACTCTCTCAGCCTCCTCAGAGGAAGTCTTAGGGAAACTCCTTCTAAACAAAGTTTGGCAAGAAAACCCTGTGATAAGTTCACCTTAGGATTGCCATAAATCAGAAATTGTTGGAAGATCTTTGCATTCTCTTTCCCCTTCCTTAGATAGATAGGGATTCCTGCTTGCAAACTCTTCCTTCTCTCTCTATCTTTCAAACTAACCATGTGACTTAGGTCACTCCCTCTTTGGGATTAACAGGTTTTCTCTCAAGATTCTCCACTGAGCTGTTCCATCTTCCTGCTCTCTTAAAGATGGTGAGATTTTTTCCCCCTCTACCTGTACTATCATTAGCTAGATTAGGATATAGCCTTTTTATGTAAATATAGATTAAAATTATTGTTTGTTAAACTACAAGCAATGTGTTTTTGAGTCATTATCTTAGGGAAGCATAGGGCCTTTGCAGACGGGTGGCTACGGGAAGCACAGAGCCACCTCGGGAAGCGGCAGATCGAGGCAATGGCAACTCCACGCTGCGGCCCCGATCCTCCCTTTTCCTGCCCCGAAAATAGCAGCAAAATGCCACTCCTTTTAGAGGCGGCAAAGGGCCACCTTAAGAGCTGGCGCCACAGCTCTTCAGCGCCCTTTCGGCGCAGCGTGTTTGAACGCTGCACCAGAAGGGTGTCCTGACGCCGCACACCATGTGTAACAGCACGCCGTGTCAGGATGGCGTCGGTGTGGGGTTGGGCCCCAACTTTACCTCCAGGCCGGCCCTTTGGGTCAGTCTATAGAGGCCCATAGTTAGGCAAAGTCACTCTTGTGCTACTCTGGTGTTTTAAAGCCAGACTCTAGCAGGCTTGGCTTTATATTTTGATATTTAAATATTTTTGTTTCCTTAAAAAAGGCTGAAGCCTTGAGAAACGTAAATTACCCCACAGAAATGATACACAACAACACTGTTGCTACATGCTGTTTGCTTTTTTATACCACAGGACTACTTCTTAGAAAACATTTTAGCCAGTGTTTCTTATCTTGGATTCTGTACTCTTAAAAGAAACATAATAAAAATGAGGAGGTCCCATGTTGCGTCTGCCACAGGAAAGCCTTCAGTGGGTAGTTTCTGCCTTTCATAACTGTTCAAGTCACAGGGACCTTCTAATGACAGCCTTCTTACAGCCTTCCAAACTCTTAGCCTGAGTTTTGTACTTTACACATCTGCAGAAGCCACCTTCAGTTGTAGAGATTTGGATAGGACAATTTGATTGAAACTAGGTTGCTGTCTAGGAACACAATGGAAGAAATCAGTGATTACCCATTTCAACTGCAACACGAGAGTTGCATCCACACTGCAGAAACAATTTGAGTTCCTGCATGGCAGGGTGTTGGACTGGATGGCCCTTGTGGTCTCTTCCAACTCTATGATTCTATGAATCCAATTTGACACCACTTTAACTGGCTCAGTTGCTAGGGAATCCTGGGAATTGTTTATTGTGGTACCAGAGCTCTCTGACAGAAGAATGTCTCACAAAACTACAGTTCCTAGGATAACATTGAATCACGGCAGTTAAAGTGATGTCAAACAGGCTTATTTCTGCAGTGTGGATGCAGTCCTAGTGTTGCAGTTGAAATGGGTTATCACTGATTTCTTCGGTAGTATTCCAAGGCAGCAACCTGATTTCAACCAAACTGCCCTATCCAAAATTCTACAACTGAAGGAGGCTTTTTGCCAGAAATCATGTGTGAAGTACAAACCTCATGCTAAGAGTTTGTAAAGAAGTCTGGCATTGGAAGGTTCCTGTGATTTTGACAGTTATGAAAGTCAGAAACGTACCCAGCCTAGGATTTATTGAAGTTCTTCAGTCCTCAATAAGGAGTGTGTAAAAGGCAGTGGTTCTCACCTGTGATATCATGAGTGGGAAACAGAATTAGCCTATGTGGGATGCAGAATTCATTCAGTACCCATGGTCTCCGGCAAAATGTACTATATTGTCTCCTGATTCAGTCTGCCAGAATATTTTCCTTGTGTTTGCACCCATCAATAGTATTGCATCTTCAATGTCCATAAAAACTACTGTAAATGATACATTTCTATCACCTTTTCAACATACAAAAGTCTTAAGAAAGGTGGACTTTTTGTTTCTGTCATGGTGGGACTCAGGTTCATTATTCATGGGCCACAAGGTAACAAAAGATTGAGAGCTACTGGGATAATGGATTGAGGCCAGGGTTCTCTTGGTGCACAACTTTGACAGCTGTACTTTTTCAGATAGCTAAGCTGTATAAGGCTCTGTGCTCTTTGGAAATGGTTATGCACTTGCATAACCTGTCTCAGCGCAGACCGTATTGTCATAACAGGCAAAGTGAATAACTACTGTACTTTATAAACTCTAATTGAACTTGTTTTTCTGCTGTCTGTTAATTCATTTATACCTTGAAAGCCTACAGTGTTTTCTTTGATATCCTCTCCTGAGTTCTAGTAATTCTTATTCTTGACAGACAGCTTTGAATGTTAACAGATCACTTTGTTATAGTACTGCTGAATTAACGTAGTAACAATTTAATGCCTCTTTCTTGTCTTTTTAAATAATATACAGCTTTTAGTATATTATATCCTGTAGTTCATCTGTACATTCGTCTGTGTTTGTTTTTGCTGTTCAGCAATCCCGTTTTGACACAATCAATTCCTACTACTGTTTAATTTATATTTTATTTATTTACAGCATTTATACGTCCCTTTCAGCCAGCAGTTCACAGTGGCTTATCTATAATAATAAAATAATGTCTCATAGGAAAATAATGCTGGATACTTCAAAACATGTCAGTGGGTTTTGTGTTGTCTGAGATGCAGGAGTCCTTTCAAAATTTTAGTCTGGGGGGCGGGGATTGCTGCAAGCCGAAATGTGGGTCTGCCATAATTTATTTATCAATTTCACGCTAAAAATTCAAATGGCAGGCCTCTTTTTAAAAAATAACAAAGGGAGAGCTTCTTAATTCATTGGGAATTTTTTTAAGTGCCTAGAAAACCCTTAATGCCTTGCTGCTAGGACTCCTGAAGGGCTGTTGTTTTTTAAGCAAGAAACCATGAGAAGGCCTTCTGTGGTACTGCTAGTTAGATTCCTGAGGTTAAGGAGGTGGGGAAGAGCTGGAAAACAGGAGGTCCCATGGACCCTTTTGAGGTATTAGATATTGGCCTGGAAAGTTTCCTGTATACTTCAGCTGGTATAGTGATAAAAAAGATAAGACAAGTCTTTGCCACAGGCTTTCAATCGGGGAGGGGGGAGAGAATATGGGCAAGGGAAAGAAAAATAGGGTGGGGTGGGAAGATGTAGTGGCTGAAAGTCCACTTCTGGTTAGAAAAATGGGTAAATGTTCAGTAGTTGGGAATATTAGAGCCCGCATGGTGTAGTTGACTGAGGGTTGGACTATAACTCTGGAAACCAGGGTTTGATCTCCAGCTCAGCCATGAAAAATCACTGGGTGATCTTGAGCAAGTCACATGCTCTCGGACTCAGGAGAAGGCAATGACAAACCTCTGAGCGAATCTTAAAAAAAAAAATCTCCATGATAGGTTCACCTTAGGGGCGCCATAAGTCAGAAATTACTTGAAGGCACACAACACACACAAAGAGTTTTGATTATTAAAGAGTGGGAGACTCTTTTTGGTTCTCAGATCTGGAAATTCAGCAAGCAACCTGTCTGGGTGGATTTGGACTTCCCTCAAAGGAAAAAGTGTTTAACTTATTGAATAGTCCTGGTTCACTCTAATAATAATAAGAATAAATTTTATTTATAACCCGCCCCTCTGCTCAGCAATCGGGGCGGCGTACAACAGATTAAAAATACAACAGATAAAACATTCCATCCTCCCCTCCCTAACCACCTACCCCTTAAAACAGGATTAAACTATTAAGGAATTAAAATCAGATTCACAATTAAAACAAAAAGCAATACTGTCCCATTGGCCTGCTGATGAAGATAACGAGAGGGATAAATGGCGGATCACCTCCAGATTTTTGCTGGGTAATTATTCCGGGAAGGCCTGCCGGAAGAGATCTGTCTTTACCGCCTTTTTAAAGGTGGCAAGAGTAGTAATCGAACGGATCTCATCTGGCAAGCCATTCCACAGTCTGGGAGCGGTCGCTGAAAAGGCCCTCTGGGAGGTCTGCGAAAGCCTGGTCTTCATGGGTTGCAGCAGATTCCTCCCAGAGGACCGGAGTGCGCGGGGGGGGATCATACGGGGAGAGGCGGTCCCTAAGATAAGATGGACCCAATCCATGTAGGGCTTTAAAGGTTAAAACGAACACCTTGTACTGTGCCTGGAAACTAATCAGCAGCCAGTGGAGGGACTTTAGAGGGACCTCTGTCACTGGAGGCATAGGCTTGGAGTGCCTGTAGTCAGCTTTGATTAACCCTCTAGCTAAGGACTTTTTTTTGGACTGGAATAACCTGGCCTAACTTTAATTAATGCATTAGTTGTGTAGTCTAAGCAGGACTGCCTTGAAGATGGCATAGAACCTGTACATAGTACAAAATACATCAGCTAGATTGCTGATCAGTATCACTTATAGAAACTATATGATGCTGTTTTAAAGGAATTATACTGATCGCCAGTATTTTTCTAGCCGCAGTTGAAGGTACTAGTAATGACATTCAGAGCACTAACTGACCAGAACCATTAGTGCTTGAAGTAGTGCCTCTCCCTTTATAGCTTGCCTGTGTATTGAGATCTATGGGATAGATTGTATCTTGCTAGTGGGGACAATACACTACATGAAGACATGTAAGAGGCCTTACGTGTTGTTGAATGCTTTCCCCTTGGAATGGATTTGGTGCCCATATTGGCTTCATTTTATGTATGGGTGAATCAGAGCTGCAAAAACAATTTTAGGGCATTGCCCACATCTGCTATGTGGACTGCTGTGTAGATTCACATTGCAGTGGCAGCTACAGAAACACATGCTGTTCTGTTTTGGTCGTACCACAGAAAATAGCATCCTTATGATGAACTCTCATTTCAGCACAAATTTGCAAGCCAAGTGGAGCAGGACATGGTATAACGGTTGTACTCTGCAACTGCTTCAGCAACCATTAGGAATATGGGGGTATTTGATAAAATCTAACAATTTGAAAATGTAAGCCTCCATGTTGCCACTTGCTACATGAAATATTGAAGTCATGCTCTGGCCAATGCATTGACTGAATGTAACTTACGTTGACTTATCAAGTTCTCTTTGATTGAGTAGAACTTGTCTAGTAGGGATTAACAATTGGCCTAAGTGCTCTTCATATTGATTTGTTTTAAGATATTTGAAGCTTGCTGCTGGATTCCTTATTGTAGTTATAGTAATTGATGTTATATGTGGTGTTGTACAAATCAAGAAGCCACAACATCAAGACAATAGTGTGTGTGTGTGTGTGTATACACACATACATACATACACTTAAGTATTCAATAATGGTGGATTTAGAAATTCCAGCTGTACTTTCAAATTTTGACATTTCCATAAACTTGCATTTGTCTCTGGAGGCTTATAGGGTTGCCACTTCTGGAAAGTCATGGGAAGCTGAAAAAAAATAGAAAATAGTCAAAATCTAAAAAATGGAACTGACTCAAATTTCATAGACTAAAGCAGGGGTAGGCAACCTGTCCCCTTTAAGGGCCAAGGGACTTCAGCTCCCAGAATCCCAGGAGCTATTGGCCAACATGGGACTATTGGCCAACATGGCTGAGGCTTCTGGGAGCTGAAGTCTCTCGGCCCTTGAAGGAGAAAGGTTGCCTACCCCTGGACTAAAGCTTCGAACAGACGGCTGAAAAGGGCTGCCGTCAGGCTGATCCATGAGCAGGGTGTAAATATGATGCGTGCCCCCAGATCTCTCAGAGCCCTAACCCAGCCAGAAAAGGAGTGGTTTCTTACCGCACCTTTTTGCGGCCTGTTTAGGACCACAATAGCAGCCAGCCTTGGGACTGCGGCGTCTGGTTGCTGTGGTCCTGCAGCGATCGGAGCAAGAGCATCCTCTGCTCCTATTACCCTGTCTGCTTCGCCCCTAAATTAAGATTATGCACTTAATCCTCAGTGTAATTGTGTAGACAAACCATCATACTTGGTTGGCAATAAACTGAGGAATGAAATTAGCCAAAAGCTCATTACAGTTTTAAGATTAATTCATTTTCAGTTAAATAAATTTTCTGTTAACATTGCAATCCTGAAGATGTCTGCTGAGGAATAAGTGCCATTGAATTTCTTGTGATTCACTCCTGAGCATGCATGCTCCTAAGGGACATTTCCCCCCTACTGAATTTATAAGAACTGCAAATTCAGTTTTGTGTCCTGTTATGAATGATCTGTTATGTGCTTTTCCTGATACAACACCTCAAGTAAATCAGGTATGAAAAAATAATGGTATTTCTTGATATCTGTGGTCCTGACCACATAGGACTGGAGCCTGAATATTGTCTGAGTGGTAGGTTAAACATAAGGGAGCATGAAAACAATTTGTGTAAACCTGTCATCTTGACCCTAATGCCTTCCAGTTACCAGTCAGTATGACTGGCAGTAATGGAAGCTGTAGTTTAACATCTCTGGAGCACACTAGTTGGGAGAAGGCTCGGGTGAAGAAGTGGGTGGCCAAGATATTCAGTGGACAATCTGCTCTGCAGCAAGATCCGTTTTGGTTTGTTAATGAAAGCTAAGCTCTGTAGTTCTGTCTCTGGAACTTCAAGCTAGGAATGTGTAGTAATCATATGAGTAGCCAAGCAGTCGAATGTTACCATCTGCTGAATGTAAAAATGTAATCTCAGGATTTGGAAAGCCAAGAAATGGCTCTTTTCAGCTATTGTATACTGGTTCTGCAAAGCACTAAGTACTGATGAGTTCTCACTCTTGTCTTTCTCCAGCTTGCATTCTCATTATTGTACTTGTTTCTGTAACTGTCTTCCAGCTCACACCACTCATATCTGACATAGTAAAAACAGCCTTCCTATATCAGTGCTATGGCTTGTGTTCCATTAAGGAAAGGAACAGTGAATGGCAGAGTTTTGTCTAAGCTTAGTTTACTGACAGTGCCATTGGTAAAGGGTTCCTTTAGCATAGCAGTAACACAGTGTATAAAGAATTATCAGAAGGATACTTAATTTATTTACTACAAGGCCTTCGACCATTTGTAAAAAAAAATAAAATGTTTTATGGTGTTAGTTTTAACACTTGCTAGAGCTGACATTATATAGTGGTTTGAAGGTTGGACTGCAACTATGGTGACCAGGATTTGTATCCCAGCTTGGCCATGGAAGCCTACTACTGAGTGACCTTAGGGAAATTACGCTCTCACAGCCTCAGAGGGTGGCAAAGGCAACCCCCAATAAATCCTGCCAAGAAAACCCTGTGATAGAATCATCTTTGGGTTGACATAAGTCGGAAATAACTTGAAGGCACACAGCAACAGGAAAAATTACATCTAACTTCTGACAGAAGCGTTTGCTAGCAAAGAATGGCATCCTTCTAACTTTTGCCAGAAGCCAAGTTTGTTTGTTGCCAAAGTTCTGAAGTATATTGATTCTTTATCACATAACTTAGAGCTGCAGCCCCATAGTCTTCTAGGAATGAGTACCATTAAAATCACTGGGACTTATTTTTATGTACTTGGAGTATTTATACCCTGCTCTTCAGCCAAAAGGCTCTCAGAGCGGCTTGCAAATGGTTAATTAGACATTTCCTTGCCCTCAGGCTTACAATCTAAAAAACAAGACACAAAAGGAGAAGGGAATGGTGGTGGGAAAGGGGAATATAAACATATATAGACATATATAGGCTTAAATCCCATTGTTAGTCCTAACTGGAATAGACCTATTGGATCAGTGGGTTTTACCTATGTCTTAACTCACCATTCAACAATTGATTGAATGTGTCTACTCTAGTTAGGAGTAACTGACAGGATGCTAATCATAGAGTTGTGCTATGGTACAGAATTAAGAATGTGTGCTAAACTTCAGCTTAAAAATACCCTGTTGAACAGACCTAAATATTACACCCTCCAGCTTGTGGTGGTGTTGTTGTTTTTTCCTTATAACTTGTTTCTTTCCAGAGAGACAACTCCAGTAATCTGTTTATGGAATAATTAGACTGCTGAGAAGCTTTGTTAATACAAGCACGGGACAAATAAAGTAGTGCATAAAGTTGGCTCTTTGCCAAGCTTCAGCCATTTACTGCTTTGCCAGTGATTCTTCTGTTCCTTTGGCAGAGTGCTTGATTGAAATTACAGTTGTCTTCCCCACTGATTATCTTGGTAAAATAGAAACAAATCTGTCTAGCCATATCTTATAGTCTTCCACAAAAGCCAAAGGATAACTGTCTCTTGGATCATTGTTTTGAGCAGGAATTGTGTTTGCTAGTAGGCATTGATGGCAATTTTTCCATGGTTTCAAGATGGAAAGAATAAATTGCTCAGCCAAAACTATCAGCCTTTGAAACCAGGCATTTCAAATGGGCTGCCTTAGTCAATGGGTAAGGCAATAAACTACATGCTAAAAAGTTTGGCATCATCATCTGAACTTTTGGGAAATGGCCAATACTTCCTAAGATGGTAAACTACTAGAATGTTATTAAGGTTTTATCTTTGCAAATCATTCATAGGGGGATAATTGACTCATTCCAAGTAACCATGTATAAGAGAGGCAGTCTTAATATATAGTCGCTCCTCCATTTTTGCGGGGATCCGTTCCGGACCCCACCCCACCCCGGTGACAACGGAAAAATGCAAAGATTCAAGGTTTGTATCTGTTTTTCATCCTCCTCCTGTGGCCTGCTTACCAAAAATCACTTGAGAACACTAATTATTTTTGATCCAGCATGGGGGAGTGGTTTGAGTGCTGGATTATGTCTCTGGAGACTAGGGTTCAAATCCCTGCTGAGCCATGAACTCACTGGGTCACCTTGAGCAAGTCATGATCTTTCAGCCTCTGAAGAAATTTGCCAAGAAAACCCCATGATAGATTCACCTTAGGGTCACCATAAGTCCGAAACAATTTGAAGGCACACAACAACAATAAAGGAGTTACAGCCCTCATGGTTCAAAATAGACAATCTTCCCCCCACCCCATCATACTTCATTGTAGCAAGTTTCTGAACATCATATTTACTAAAAATTAAATTTTAAAATCATAGAATCATAAAATTATAGAGTTGAAAGAGACCACAAGGGCCATCCAGTCCAACCCCCTACCATGCAGGAACTCCCGATTAAAACATCCCCGACAGATGGCCATCCAGCCTCTGCTTAAGGACCTCCAAGGAAGGATAGTCCATCACTCTCCGAGGGAGAGTTTTCCACTTTCGAACAGCTCTCACTGTCAGGAAGTTCCTCCTAATGTTGAGGTGGAAACTCTTTTTCTGTAGCTTGCATCCTTTGTTCCAAGTCCTATTCTCTGGAGCAGCAGAAAACAAGCTTGTTCCCTCCTCAATATGACATCCCTTTAAATATTTAAACACAGCTATCATATCACCTCTTAACCTTCTGTTCTCCAGGCTAAACATCCCCAGCTCCCAAAGTCATAAAAAAATCCCCATATGAGTCTCATCCCCATTCATTTTACAGGACAGATGACTGTTATTCAGTCATTAATCCTGCTGCAGTATGCCTCTGCTGTGTTTTCTTCGAAAAGTCTGCTTTTGCAAGAAGCATTAATATTCCATTCAGTGCATATAATCACAAAGCCTAGAGTTTTTTTCAGGTAGTAATTAGCATATACAGTGGTACCTCCACATTCACTGTGATTAGGGGCTGGACATTGACCCTAGAATTGTGCTGAAAGAGCTACAAATGCCTAATGGAGTGATTTCTCACCCACCCACCCGCACATGCAGTTTTCTCATCTCTGGTTTATTGAAAGTGAGAGGTTTAACAGATTAGGCTGTAATTGGACCACTATCCAGAATAAAAGACCTATTTTTCCCAAGGTTTTTTTTAATGGAGTAGTTCAGTCACTTGAGAGCAGAATCTGCAGCCAGGTTATTTCTACCACATACTTTCCTTTAAGGGATTACATCTCTGCCAACCTCTAGATAATGTTATACCAGTGTAGGTAATATTAAGCAGTCTTACCATTTGACTTTTACAATTTAGAATACGATGTAAAATTAATCTCCTGCTTTGCTAGTATGAAGACTGGCATATGTCTCTTAATATCTGCTCACTGCCTAATAAAAAGTTGTTTATTTCACTTAGAGCTAGAGACAGACCTGGATAACTTCTGGATAACTTCTGCTGTGGGTCAGCAGTTTCTTCTTTGTCCCAGAATTCTAGATATAACCTGAAACATGTGGCACCTTGCAGAGACAAAAGGAATACTGCCTGCAGTCTCCTTAAGACAAACCTTAACGCTGAAGCATCAAGTTAATCTTGTTTCTCTTACCCTTGCTTTTTGCCAACATCCAGCCTCCTGAACGTGGCTGGTTAACTTGAAATGTTGAACATTGAACATTGCTTTCTGTGGGCTTGGTTGAATGGTGTTCACTGTATTTCCATCCTTTGTTTCCATCATGGGTGTCAAAGCAGTATAGAGCTCTCATGCAGTGATGAGGCCAGGACCTGCTTACCATCAGCACCGTGGCTGCATTCTGTTGATCAGACAATATGCATGCTTTCATTTTTATATTGCAATTTGTTTAAAAGCTGTTCTGCATTTTTCCTCCCTAGACATTTAGACTAATCTGTTCAACAACAGCAGTGCAAAAGAAAAATGTTGCTGCTGCAGGACCTGAAAAGTATACAGAAGCTTTTATCAAAAAACAGATTGAAGAGTTCGACATAGGAAAGAGACATCTAGCCAACATGATGGGAGAAGATCCAGAAACTTTTACCCAAGAGGATATTGATGTAAGTATGGTTGCTCAGTTGGAGAAGTAATTTACTGCAGGGTTTCAGAATTGAAAGCTCTTTGCTTCAGCATGAGCCTCTCAGCTCTCTGTGAATTTTAATCGAACTGTCAGCATACAGGAGAATACTACTATACATAGAAAACATTGCAACTGTGGCTCTGAATAGAGATTCTGCCCCTACCACTGTGCGAGGTCAGACATCATGGTGTAGAATTCTATACTATACCTTGCTAAAGCACAGCAGGTTCTTTTTAAAACTACTAATGGATAATCCCCCTGATCTGAGGTCGTAAGAACCACTATCAAGGTTTATATAGCATTTGGAAGCATTTATCCGTAATTTGACCTGCTGGGTATACTTACACTGGGGTTTCATGTATGATACTATAACAGCTAGTATTGCAAGTGACCTTTTTCTGCATTTTAGGACCAACACTTATACTGCAACTCTTTTATACTTCTTCTGGTCTAAGACCCCATGTTTGTCTTAGTAAACATGACTATGATTGTCCTTCTGTAGTATATATTTGGTATCCAAGTCTGTTTTTTTCTAATCTTCCTTGTATTAGATGCTTTGCTCCTCAACAGTATATGATTTCTGAAGTAAAAACAATTTGGATTAGTGTTTCCTCTTCCCCTATTTTTCCCTTCATTCTCCTTTATATTACCATCGATGATATGGCATAACTTGTAAGTGATGTTTATATCATAGTCATGAGAGGGTAATATAATATCCATGTGCAGAAGTAGAGTGCTTCCTGAATACCAGCTAGTGGGACAGGCAGTAGGGAGGACATTACTCTCATATTCTACTTCAGAGTATTAGTAGTAATAATAATAATAAAATTGTTATTATTATTATTTCTTACCCACCTTTCCCCATGGATCGAGGTGAGGGACAACAACAATTCAGTACTCAGAAGCATCCTGGTTGAGAGGGTAGAATATGCCATAGATGAAAAATGTTTGGCTTGTGGTGAGCAGGGACAATTATTCTGATTTGTGGTGGGGGTGTGGAAATACAAGAGTTGCAAGCCAATTCAATATACAGTTGTCCGTCCGGATTCACGAATTTGGTTATTCGTGATCTCAGTGTGGGCTCCACCCACCTCCTCCTTCTGTACTTGGCATAGCTAGCTGCAGCCATCCCAGGCAAGAAAGAAGGTGGGCAGGGCCTGTGCATACACTACCCTTGCCCTTTCTTCCATGCCTGGAACAGCTGCCTACAGCTGTTCCAGGCATCGGAGGAGGAGGTGGGCAGCCTTAAACTCTTCCCTCCTGCCCCATAGCTGGACCAATTAAATCGGCTACGGGATGGCAGGGAGGGGGTGGAATTATTTGCAAATTTTTCAGATTCGCAAGGGTCCTCCACCCCTAACCCCCCGCAAATCCAGAGGGACAACTGTGTATAAAGAATGCTTCAGAAGTACCATTTAGCCTAGATTCTTTAAGTGGCAGCTCTCATTGCCAAATTACTAAAACAAAGGAGATACTGTCACCCAATAATATCTCAGCAGAGCACTTTTAATCTACTTTCATTTCCAGTCTAAGTCTTTCCATTCTTCCTTTCCTTATTCTTTTATAAAGTTTTCTCCTTTTCTTTCACATAGATTCTGTTTTCCTTTAAAAACAATATGGAAAACGTTGCATTTTACTTGTTGTGTTAATAGACATGTTGAAAAACATGTACCATTTTGCATTTCTTTTTGTGTGCTTCCATAATAACATCTATGTCTGTTAGAACACAAACTTTGCCATCCGGGTATATGTTCAGTGCACCCACCCCAACTGTGGGCTTGCTGTCTGCAGATTTGAGCATCAATAGAAGGCAAGCCCTATTGATTTCAATAGTAGTGAGCACACACACGGTCCGAGGATGCACTGCCATTGAATACCACAGGTCTTGAGGTCCTGCAGTTTTTGCCATCTGCGGGGGTGGTGGTGTTTGTGTCCAGAATGGAACCCCTGCAGATAAGAAGGGCCCACTGTACTGTGTGGGGGAGGAGTTGAGGTGTTCAAAAAGTAGCTTTGGACAAAATGGACATCATTTTAATGTTTGATGTTTTTACTCATGTAACTTGAGTTCTGTGCCTGAGGTTTGACTAAGGGAACATACCTGTGGGAGTGGGGGAGGCACAGGCATGGGGAAAGGTTCAGAACTCCTGTCCTGGCCACCATTTTTCCTGAAAGGCATGGTGCCCCAACCCACTGTTAGTTGCTTATATGTTCAATAGTATCCCTACTGTAGTTAGACTGTTATATCAGTTTTCCCCTTTCAGTTCAGTAGAAGCTTCCGGTGACAAAAGACTATAAATATCCTTTGAAGCAATGTGGAGCAATCTAAGGTGCAGGCACAAATTTTGATCCTATGGCTAGAGAAAAAGCAGTTATTATATAATTTATGGGCAAGCAGTTATGCCCAAGCCTAGTTCATTGTAATCATTCTTCCATGTTATTACCTTCACTTCAAGAAAATTAGGCATATTCTGAAAAATCTCATTTTCTCCTTATTTCAGATGTAACATATAAGACCAGCTCAGTTCGAACACACGATGAAGACAATAAAGAGCAACATTTTGCTTAGCAAGGCATAGTACTTCTAATGCTTGTTCAATTTGTTCATATAATATCAGGTGTTGTAAATACACTGCATAACAGTGTCTGTTATGCATAATTAAATTTCTGTTACAAAAATATAAAAGCTGCTTAGCACTGGCAGGAGAATTATCAGGCTTTACACTTGGAATGGTAATAATTCCTTCTGATGAGTGCTTATGCATCTCCTGTCGTCTACTGTTAATCAGCGGGTGTAGTGCATTTCTAAAGTAGACATCCTAGGGTTCTTTTCTTACTGTCATTTTGGGTTTGTATATTTTGAAACCAGTCATACAAAGAAATGTGTTAAGAGTGTTGTCATTGTTTTGACAGAATATTTTTGCCCAGAGTAGTGCTTTACAAGTGCTTTTATTACTTTTAAAAGAAATAAAAAAGTAAAGCTGTAAATTACAACTGTGTGTCTTACAGGGGGGAAAGCCCAGCAAATTGATATATAACTCTGCAGAAGTCTACCAATTGCTTTTTAATTGGTATTATAGACCGTGCTCTGAAATCAGGATGTTTTATTCTCTTATGTGTGAATATGCAGTATGAAGTTTCTCTAATTGATTCGCTTTGCCCATTCCATTTGATGTATCATTTTTCACAATATTTCATAATTTGTGCTCATTTCTAATGAACAGAGTCGTTAGGACAGGCATGTCTAAGTACAACTGACAGCTAACATTAGGTGCCAGATGCAGTTTATAAAGCTATGAAGAACTGTAGAGAACAGTTTAAATAAATTAGCACCTGTACATTAGTCTCACTTGCTGGTAATTTATAAGCGAATCAGTAGAGATGACATTTAGGTAAGTCATTGATCAAGTTAACAGCTGCATACCCGCTGCCCAGCTGGGATACCTAATTAATAGAGATTGCAGTCCTGACCTAGTGGTTTTCCCTGGGTTGAGAATGTAATCCTTTTATTATGTGATTTTTAAAATTTATTTATTTTTTTACTTTTAATATACAGAGTAAACAATTTGCCTTAGTTCTATATAGGTACCTGAAAAAGTAAACTAAACAGTATCCAAACTTCTTAGTGTTTTGTTTAACTATCATAGCTCCAGTTCTCTGCCAGAGAGTTCTAGTGCCTCATCAACCTATAAAACTGCACAGTTGTAGCACTGATACCACTTTAACTATCCTAACCTTATCTTGTGCACTCCTAAAATCAATGGATGCTCACCTTGAGATCTTAGACCCTCCACGGTTAAGAGGTAGATTTCCATCATAGACAGTCCCCTCTTTGTGTAAAAAGCAGTGGAAGTGGATGAGGGGAAAAGAATGACTGTCTCAATTCCTCTACTTTTATGCAGGACTAAAGTATGTATGTATTCTGTCTTGAGAGGGGAAGGAAAATAGGGTCGAGATTTCTGGTCAGTCCCTGTCCTTTACCATCTGCATCCATTCTTTCCCTCCTGCCCCCTGTCATGTTGCCTGGGTATTCTTCCTTTCAACAGGCACTTCACAGATGTATATTACGATTAAAATGCTAGCCTCTTAAGATTTGTAAGAGTGAAGACACTTAAAAGTTCTTATTATATTTCTTAATGATAAGCTACAGCTAAAAATCCCACCTTCTGTGCCCAGAGGCTTGTGCTTCTTCGCCTAGGATTTCACGTTTTGTTTCATCCATCTTATTGGATGAAGCCTCATCCTGTATTGCATTAACAATCACGTTTGAAACAATCCTGAGTCTGAGAAGGAGTCATGGCATCGCAAACTGCTTCAGGAAAGCAGAGGTTTCATAACTGCAGTTACAGCCTGGTGCAGTAAGCTTGCTGAAGCTAAGCATAGCTGAATTAGGTTAATGCCTGGATTTCTTAGGATCTGTGTGTGTCCACTATCTTGGATTTCATGGAGGAAAGGAAAGAAAATTAAATACATAAAAGTATTATTATTTTCAAAAAGTTTCAGTATGTGAAGGTATGAAAAGTTACAAGGATTCTTCCAATAAAAGTAGGGTTGTGAAGTAAGTTTTTAGCACCCTAATAATATTAAAGCAAAGAATGCAGGTGCTGGCAGTAGCTGTGCCAAGCTGTGATGCTGATGTTGTGCAATAATCTCCTTTTCCCCTATAGTTAGTTATCGTTGATCTAATGTTTAAGCATCCGCAACTCAGTGAGCTGGGATAGGCACAACCACCATTCATGGACCTTATCGCGCAAGCAGCCCAAACAATGTATTCATGTTCCAATTTTCATAGTATAATTTGAAGACCACATCTATCAATAAGAAGGTGTGTTATTGTTAATCTGTTTAATTTTTTTAAATAGAAGTTTAAAAATGGGTTATCCCGTGCCTTCGCAGTGCCTCTTTCGAAGCATTCTAAAGCATTCTGAAGAGTTTGGTGGTAGCTCCTCCTACCTCTGCCAGCCCTATATAAGGGGCTCCCACTGAAACCCACCAATTCATTTTGTCTGCAGCTGCCTCATCAGGAACAGTGTCCACATGCTCAGATTGGGAGACATCTTCTGAGATCGATAGTCAATGTGGGTTTTGAGCCATGCTAATGCTTGGGGCCTTCTGGGTACTGCTGGCTTCTTTTAAGTAGTGTGTCAAACGCAGTGCTAAGATTCTGGGCTAAGATGGGCATTTGAGATACCTACAGTGTTTGAGCAAGTCCTATATTGTTGCCTCATGTGCAGAATTCATACTACAGGCCAGATGCAACAGAGTGTTGCCCAAAAGCTCTTCTGTATGAAGAGCAAGAGCCTCTGCGTCTTCAGCAGATTTCAACTTTGAGAGAAAAAGTAGGCCCTCGGCATTGATCCTCAGCTTCACAGAAGTCGAAGTCAAGAGTGGAGAAGGCAGCCTCAGTCCCAACAGATGTCGGTGCATCCAAACAGAAAGCCCCAAGTATGTTGGTGGAGACCATTTGTACACCTGCTAAGAAGATCCGAAACGGTACTGGGGCAAGCTTTCTCACTGTCCATATACCTTGGGCAGATCTCCTGAGACTGAAGTGCAGGCTGGCTTGAAACATAAGAAAAAGAAGATATCGAAATAACATTCTTGGCCTCAGCCACCTTCTCATTCAGCTGAACCTGCAGCTGTCGTTGAACTCTTCTTCAGGGAGTTGTCAGAGAGAGAGTTTTTCTTGAGGCCATGTTCTCTCCCTTGCTGGCTTCTCCAAAACAGTGTACAGTGGTGACAGAGACCATCTCCATCCAGGACAGAAGGTCAGACAACCATGTTTTGGAAAGAGAAATACAGGAGTCCTCTGTCATTACAGCTTCTTCTCTAGCTCAAGTTTTGATTCTAGAGAAACCTCTGCCAGCAATTCCATCTGGATCTAATTCGGATTTGTTGGTCATGCTGATTAGAAAGTATCCTCCAAGTATCCTCCATGAGTTAGGACCCATGGACCCTACTACCCAACTGATGATATCAAAAAGTTTGTTGATCAGATGCTCTGCATTCCCAAGTCTGTTGACACCAGCATCCAGCAGAAGCTCATTTCAATGAGGATCCAATTTTCCAGCAGATCCAATTGCAAGCAATCACTCCTCGGAAGTCTTAGTTGACACCGTCATCCATTCCATCCACTTCCAGCAAGTTAGAGACTCCTTACAGGACAGATAATGCTGCCATTAGTCCTTTAGAGTAGCATCTGGAACAGGGGTAGGCAACCTTTCCCCTTTAAGGGCCGAGGGATTTCAGCTCCCAGAATCCCAGGAGCTTTTGGCCAACATGGGACTATTGGCCAATATGGCTGAGGCTTCTGGGAGCTGAAGTCCCTCGGCCCTTAAAGGGGAAAGGTTGCCTACCCCTGATCTGGAACCTAATTTCATCATTGTTGATGCTGCCCAGTCAAGAGCTTCACGCTGTCTGTATTCAGCACTTTCAGATGAGGAACGCAAGAAGCTTGATGCCATGGGTAGGAAATTCTACTCTTTGGCTGCTCTCATCTCCCAAGATCTCTAGCTGCTTGACTTGCACGGGAACCTACAACCAACTCCTTTGGGACAAGATGACACCATTCTTGCACAAGCTTGGGGATGAAGATTGCAGAGTGGCTTTTCTCCTGCAACCAGAGGCACATAAGCTGACTTTCAGCAGGTTGCCAAGTGGATCCCTTACTATTTAGGAATATGGGAGTACTACCAGAAAAGTGGTTTGGACAAAATGCTGAAACCTTGTAGCTTGTGTCCAGCATTCCTTTCATCTTGTTTTCTCCCTCTTTAGCATTTATACAGGCAATAGTTATTCTGCTTTAATTATGGATTTGTTGCAATTAGAATTTTTTCCTCTCACAGCTGTGAGATTGTTTGAATCATCAAGGAGAGTCTTGTGTAGAAGAGACTACTTAATAAGTATAAATAGTTGGTCCCAGTATTCCTTAATATATTCTTTTGATATGTTTTTTATACAGAGTTTAATATCCGTTTGCTCACAGTGGGTTATTCTATTGTCATTATAATTAATCCTCATTTGTTCACAAATGGATGTTCACCTACTCTGTGTATGTACAGTATCCCCATTGACTTACAAATGGGAATTCATCAAGTCACTAAGAGAATCAAAATACCATTCCATAAAATCAAGTTAATCCTTTTTGTTTGCTGCTAAATTCTCAGAATTTCTGTTTGGAATGCCAATAGAGTATTAATAAAGTAATAGGTGAAATCTTTATGTACTCCATGCATATTAAGTGGTTTGACAACACTGCCAAACCAATCTATGTCCACAGAAAATATTATCAGTATGTAATAGCCTTGAGGTAATGTAACCAGCAATTCTTCAGAGAGGAAAACATTAACTGCAGACTTCAGACTTTATTTCTTGTCCTTGTGGAAAATATTTTGCTTCCACTGGTATTTCTTGACATAGCAATTTAAAGTTCAAGAGCACAATGAATTTTACATATTGTTAGTACTACACTGTGTTGGGGAAGTGCTATATTAAATAATTCAGTAATTAATGTATTACTTTGAGTAATTTCATAAATTAAAATAATTCAGAGATGTAGTAAATGATTGTGTAAGTATATTGTGCTAGATACCTTTCCTAACATCTCAGTCCTAAAGATGTTCAATGCTAATGTCCATACCAAGTCACATCTACTGTCCACATGGAATTCACTTCTGCCACGCTTTCTCATCTTGTGTGGTCTGGGCTCTTTTGCGATCGCCCAGAACATTTGAGTAACAGTAGCTTCAGCCAAAAGAAAATAGGTATTTTGTCCCTCCAGTTGTCTGGATACATAAGGAATTGGAACTATTTACTTAGAAGAGAGGCCCATTGAAACCTCTAGGATCTGTGTGTCTCAGTGAGCTTTGGTCTATCCTCCCTCCACCCCCAAACACAAGAATGATACATAAGATGATGAAAATATTCTTGGGGAAAGTTGCTGAGTGACCTTTGCTCTTCTGTTTTCCAAGAGTTGCAAAGATGTGGCTCACCTGAAGGCATCAGTGCCTCACTTTGTACAGCAAATTGCCTGGTTTCCCACAAGCAGCCCCAAAGCACAAGAGACTTGTGAACTCTTAGAAATGGGAAGGTTTTGTTCAATTGTAATAACATTAGCCAAAATCCAAAGAGCACAATGCACACTGGAAAGCACTTCCAGTTGGTGGGGGAAGACTGCCAATTCATTCACACCCCAAATATCTTAGCTCTGAACACATCAATAATATTTTTCCCAGCAGATATATTTTTTAACATGCTTTGAAAATATTCTTTGTAATTTACTTAACAGTTTCAGCCTTCCTGCTTATCTTTCATTGTTAGATTAATCCATATCTTGGTTTCAGGCTTTATTGAGAATGCCATTGGTTTGCCAGTCAATTCAAGTGGAGCTTAACATGATATTTTCCAGGGTGGTGTCAGCTCAAGACTGTCCAGTGACAACAGCTAATAATGACACGATCAATGCTAATTCCTTTGCCTGGTTAAAAATAACATGTTGATTTATGCAAACTTTAGAGAAACCTATTGCTCTTGTCAAGTATTGCAGTAGGGCTCCTTCTAGGTAGTCCTATGGACATCTCCATCTCTCTCTTAGTGAAAAGGGTTCTTCTGTAGTATTTCAAAGTAGATAGAGGAGAGTTGTTACATATATTCCCATGTTACGGTCACGTGTGAACTAGGCTTATTGATATAGGGTATGCTAAGTAGCATTATGCTCTTGAAATTGAGAAAGCTTAGGGGGAAATCATGAGGTGTTTTGGGGGTTTTTTCTGTGAAAGGGTATGACCTTAGTTCTGGGGGTGAATATAAATAATATATATCTGACATGTGTCCAGAAGTCCTGCTTCTTACTGCTAAGTATGTGTTTTATTCTCCCTGCCCTTTCCCCCCACCCCACCCCAGCATTATTTTATGCCAAGCTTCTTCTGATGGACTTCATTCTTGTGGATTCTGTGTGGATTATTTACTAAAGTCCTGAAATCTAAGCATCCTTGTAAAATATTTTCCCTGAAATCAGGGTTTTATTGTAAGATGCTATCATTGTCATTTTCAAAGCAAAATCTACTTTTTCTTTGTCTACAGAAAGCTATTGCTTATCTTTTTCCTTCTGGTCTGTTTGAGAAAAGAGCCAGGCCTATAATGAAGGTAAGAACATAATTCTTTGTTGCAGATCATATAATGATAGACATTATATCAATAATGCTAACCATTTCAATCATTGTTTTTAAACAGCACCCTAATGAGATTTTTCCAAAACAAAGGGGTAAGTAACTATATGAGTATATTAAAGTAAGTTGTTCTCTATAAACATGTACACAGAGGCTGGCCCAAAATAGCTACTAGATGTTCACTCAGAAGTTTATTCATATCCACTGTGGTGATGTTATTTTTTTTTTTCACTTGTCCATGTCATATCAAAAGCTACTTTGGAAAATCTCTGTTTCAGAATCCATTTTTTAAAAATTTATTTTTAACCCAACCTGTAATAAATCTCAAGGAAGGGTACAGTCAGTAAAATCAGTCTAAACAGATCAGCCAATTTGACAGTGTGAGCAACTGTAGAGGGTTTGGGAGTCTGCCTGAACACCCTTGGCCACGTTCTCCCCTTATAACAAAACTGGGCATGACCTGGTTACTGGGCCACAGAACTTATAATTGGGTCTAAACAAGGCCCTGGGGCCTAAATACCTAAAGATGCCAGATCCTGTCTAATCCTGGAAGCTAAGCGGGGTTAGCCCTGGTTAGTACTTAGATGGGAGACTTTCAATGAATATCAGTTGTTATAGACTATATTTCAGAGGAAGTGACTGGCAATACTTCTGAGTATTCCTTGCCTAAGAAAACCTATGAAATTCATGGGGTCATCTTAGGTCAACAGGTGACTTGAAGGCATGTGCACACGCATGAGTAAGGTCCCAGTGCGCAAACAACATTTAATAGGAGAATTGGCCCTGAAGGCCTTTGGAGGTGTAGAATTCTAATTTTTGCCAGGTGAAATAGAAAGGAACAATGGAGGATAGGACAATACAGTTCTTTTAAAACTATGTGATGTGATTTCTGTTGGTGTTCCTATAAATAGCCTAGCTGTTGCATATTAAACTAACTGGATCCACTGTTCTATCTTATAGGGCAGTTCCGTGTAGAATGCATTGCAGTAATGACAGTGCAGAAGCAACAATAGCCAGGTTGTTGTCTCAAACTGGTCATAGCTAGTGGGCCAACCAAAGCTTCCCCAGGCACTCTAAGCCACCAAATCTGCATGAACATCTCAACAACAGATATGGGTCCAGGAGTATTCCCAGGCTATGCACCTGCTCCTTTAGAGGGAGTGTAGCCCCATCTGGAACAGGTTGATTACCCAGTCTCAGACACAGGGTCCACCAATCCACAGATCTTCTGTTATGTCAGGATTCAGTTTATTGGTCCTAAACAGCCCACTATAATGTTAGTCTCTGTAACCAGCCCTGTAAATACTGTAGTTCTGTACTTCCTAATCCCGTGAACTAGAACCACTGCTATAAGATGCCATAGTCATTGGTATCAAAATCCTTTGCGATATTTAGAAAAATCATCAGGGTATCACTCCCCTATCTCATTCCCAAAATTTATCCTTGGGGTGACCAAGAGTGTTTCAGTTCCAAATCCTTGCCTAAATAATAGGACATTTGAAGTTTCCCAGTCACTATGCTTTCTCACATTTAAAAAGGTATTAGAATTTTTAAATGTGAGATAGGAATGCTTTCTTACATTTAAAAAGGTATTAGAATTTTTAAATGTGAGATAGGAGAGATAGGAATGAAGATAGAAGATAAGATATTAAGGATTTGGAAAGTGTAGAAGGTTAGAGTAAGTGGAAAGAAAGTAAGTGGGGAGAGAGTGGGAAAGGTAGAAAGTTAGAGTAAGGAAAGGAAGTTAAGAATGAGAAGAGTGGGAAGAGGAAGTGGAAAGGAAGAAGATGGGAGCTATATATAAGATGTTTGAGATATGTAATTGGATGGTTTTTTTTATTTAATGTCTTAAATTTCTATTTCTTTTTTCTTTTCTTTATTAAATGCCTTTTTTCTTTTCTTTTTTTTCTTTTTTCCTTTTCCTTTTTTTCTTTTATCTTTTTTGTGTATTTGTATTTATGTATGTTTATATTATATTTTATTTTTTGTATTTTTGTATTTATGTATGTTTGTATTGTTATATGTGGTTTTGTATATGTATTGAATTGTAACATTTTAACTTAATAAAATGTATTTATTTAAAAAAAAATTAAATGTGAGATATTTTAAATGTGATGGGAAGATAACACTCCAGAAATATAAACACAACCCGCCCCCATGAATATGCAGAACAGTTGTGCAGTTCTTTAGATACCAGCCTGTATCTGTATCATTTTTCATTACTAATTTTTACAGCTTCATTTTAACCACAGATATCATGCACATTACAAATCAAAATGAAAAAATAATAACATTGAAACAGTGGGATTTTCAAACTTCTTGTAGAAGTGGTTCAAAAACTATTTCTGTTAATCTTTTAAAAATGTGAAATCTCAGACTGAAGGGTTGGATTGAAATTGCTGCATCTTAAGTTAGTATTCACACTGAGACTCACCACATTTCTGCACTACACTCTTCTAGTGCTGCTGTTCCACTATTACTGCTCTGGCTGCCTCCTGTTGCATGCTGAGGCTTGTAGTTCAATAAGGCCTAACAGTTCCCTGGCTGAAAATTCTAAATGTCCCTCCTTCAACTGCAAATCCCAGAATGCAACAGGAGGCAGCCAGAGCACTAATAGTGAAATAACAGCACTATAAGAGTGTAGTGCAGAAATGTGGTTAATTTGGGAAACATTGGGTGTTATCCAGTTAAAACTGCTTCTGTCATCAGAATGGAGTGTGAGCAGCTCTGCTTTCCCCTCCCTCCACAAAGTTCACCTCCCTCCACAAGGATGTCATTTGGAAGGACATCCCAAGAATCCCTGGAAGTCCACCATAGTGCATCCAGCTATAGGAAGATAATGGGGTGTTTCTGTGCTCGTCTTGCTGCTCTCCAACAACAGAGAAATGGTGGATGGAGGGAGGCTACACTACGTATGAGGTTATCTGCAGAGACATAGCTATGTGATAAATGTCTCCAGTACAGGATCTCAGTCTGTGTTTCCTCATTGCTAGATGCTAAAGTGTTGAAAAAACCTGAGAATGTTGTGATATGTAAGTCCTGTTTAGAATACAGTACAGGTCAGGGCTACTCAAAATAGTGGTTCCTGGACCAGTGTTGCTCCTTGAGCTATCAGCTGCAGGTCCAGGGTATGCTTCCAAAAAAGAGAGACATAGTTGTAACCAATGGGTTCCTGATACCGGGGGGGGGGGTGTGGAATGACAATTTCCCACATCAAATAGTTCAAAAAGTACTGACATAGGGCACAGGCATTGTTGTTGTTTTTTTAACCTAGATGTTTATAATAACTATTTTTTGTTTACTTGTATTTCTTTTTTTCCTTTCCCTTTTTTAGCAATACAATGGAGTGAAGATGGTCGTCCATTTCACTTCCTTTTTTACACTGGCAAACATTCATATTATTCTTTAATGCACGTAAGTAATTACTGACTTTCCCCCCAATGGACCAAGGTAAAATTAGTTACTATACAATATTTGTATTTGAGTTATAATATTTTTTAAGAAGACTAATGTTTTAGAGAGAACTAAATTAATTCAGTGAAATTAAAGTATCAATTTCCCATTTAAGCTTTTGCTTGTTGCCATAATGATTGAACAGATCCAGTTACTAAACATTTCAAGCTATGATAAATGAAACTTCACCCACCCCCCCCAATAATTCTATTTAAAATTTAGAATATTCTTTGGAGAATGAAAGGTTGCAGAAATTACTTCCTTAGACTGCTTGTGAGAGGACTTACATTTAGTATGTGTGATGGAGCTTTAAGTGTTTAATTTACACAAAAGTTTAATACCTGAAAATTCAGGCGTGTTTTCTGGTCAGGAAGCATGTGTGGTTGGAAACTAATTTTTACAAATGTGTGAATTAGTATGGGTTCTATCACAGTTCAGATTGCTTTTTTTAAAATATGAGCTTATGCAAAGAACTACATGGGGGAACAAGAAAAAGCAAAAAAGATGCAAAAGGAAACTGAACAATAATGGAGAAATGCAGGAAGGTGGGATAAAATAGAAAGGAAAATAAAAGCTAAACAGGTCTGGGCAGAAAAGACTCTCTTGTTAAAATCAATTCTATAGAAGTTCTACTTAGGAAAGAGTATACTAAATCCAGTCTTACAGATATTCTAATGCTGGTCTGGGGATACAAGCAATAGAGAGACAAGCAGGAATTTGGATGTATTTCCTTTCAGTCATTCCTCATAAATATAAAGGTGTCAGTTTAGGACCTGGGGCCAGATTCAGGCCAGATTACAGAGTTGCATTTGTAGCCACTGAGATAATACAGTTAAGCCATACATTGCCATTGCTAGATTTCTGAGCAGTTGCAGAGTGATTGTCATGTTAGCCTCAACCCCCTTATTTTGAAGCTAGAGAAAACTGCTTCCTCATGTAGCAGAGGCACAGAGTTAACTGTGTTAATTCAATCTGGTGATCTTAATCAGAAAATACTGTGTCTACCACAAGAGTTCTTCCTACTCAGTTATTATATAACTTGGTGAAAGTTCTCAGTTAATCTCACATTTGATTTTTGTGTTAGTATCTAGGTTACTACCCTAGTCTTTTCTCTGCTGCCTAGCTCAGAAATAAGCAACCTGATGCCCTCCAAATGTTTTAAAGTTACGGTAATATTTCTGGCCACTGGTTGTGCTGCCTGGGACAGATGTGAATTTTAGTTGAGAAATCTGAAGAGCACCAGGTTGCCTAAATGTTCAAAAGAAGTATACCTTTCTGAGTAACCATTCTTGAAAAAGATGTCTGGATTGGATGGAACTCAGATTGATCCAGGAAGACAATTCTTTGATGAACCTGTATTTTTTCAGTAATTTTAAAAATAACTGAAGAATTTCTGATTGTACTTGCAAAAGCAAAGCATTCATAGTATATGCACAATATACTACACAGGTATAGACCTTAATTCATTGATTTTTCTAGAAGACTGAACAATGTACTGATGTTCACTTACAGAAAACAGAACACTGTTTTGCAAAGGGATAACTTTGGTGTGGTGATGCCAAATTTGGTTTCCCTTGTTATCTATTAGGCTTCAATAGCATTTAGAGGATTTCTACAAAAATCCTGGCTTTGGTGTGTTTTTTTAGAATTACCTCATGTGTTTGTACTCGACACACCCAAAGGACAAAATTCCCACTTGTCAGGTACATTTATTTCGTTAGAGGGGGAAGGAGGAATTATTTTTTTCTTTTGGTTGACCTTGGGCAAATGAGCTTCTTGCCCTGGCAGAAATGAAATGAATGATAAATGTAGAGTGTGTCTTTGCTGAGTAATGGAGCTGCAGCAGAGGCTTTCCAGAGAGGTTTTCTCCTGCACAGCCTGAGGCAGCCTAAGGACCCCTACTGTTCATTTAAATAGGTATGTCAAATCTGCCTCGAAATGCCGCTGGTTTGATCTGTGGTAATATTTGTGAAGGTTCCATATGGACTTGAGCCCCCTGCAGTGCTAAGAAATAATGTACAACGCTTCATGGTGCAGACGCAAATTTTCTCTGAAAAGGGATGCAGCGCTGCGTTTTAGCTGTCGGAGAGGATGATGGAGCTGACGCGCTAGGCCTGTCAACTTGTTACACGGATGGGTTGCACGCAGAGAGGCTGTGGAAAATCTGTGCCTTTTAGCTTTTCTACTTAATCACGGCTGTAGCATTGCCTTTAGACTGTATGCTACATTAATTCTCTTCCTGCCTTCTGCCTTTCATCCCAAGTTTCACAGAAAAAAGTAAAGCATGCAGGTCTTGTAGAGGAGCCTTATCAAGCAGCTGTCATCTGACAGGCTATTTGCATTTGTTTTGGCTGAAACAGAGCAACCCAAGGGCAAGATGTTTTGTTGCATTCCATCATAATGAAGAAATGTTTAAAAAATTACAAGGAGCACAACTTTAGTTTTTTAGCTATGCCTTGCCTTTGAAAAAAGTACATAAGGTTTTCCTGAGTTTGAGCTTTTTGAAAAAGTAGTGTCATTTGCTACTTGATTAAGCCGTTCTCTATATGAAATCCTTTTGACAAACACAAATGTAATTATTGATGAATCTGTAGTAAGTTTTTTTAAGTAGGGTCAGGGCATTTGGAAATGTCTTCATTATAAAATAAGATAAATAATATCATTAAACAGGTTTTCTGATAACATTTTGCTCAGGAGATGTGATGTATGTATATAATGTTTTATAACAAGATTCTTAGGCTGACAGAAATTAGGGATATACCTAAGTACAAAACTGATGCTTAGAAGTAAATATAGAACAGTGATATATTAATTTAGTGCATTCTGCACAGCCTGCATTTTATAATGTCTGGCATAATATCTGAACATTTGACAAAAGAAATTGTGCTTCCATAAGTCTCCTCAGCATTCCATTTCCTTGGTTTATTTCACTTACTCATTGCAGGTTAGATCTGCCATTTGTATAAGTGCAAATAATCTATAATGTTAAGTTTCCTTACAGAGTCTGTATCATTTATATTCCATTCCATGTACCTCTTAGATATTAGAGTTTCATGTAACACCAGTGTTGTTTATAATCCTAGTTTCATTTGTCTTCTCTGCTTTTTGAAAACAGTTTGGATTGAAACATAAGCATTGAGTTCATGTGATTTTGCTTTGTAAGAGTTTAGTTCATGTAAATACTTTTGAGCCAGAAGGGTTTAGTTTGTGTGGTTCAATTGCATACAGAGAAATTTTTAACCCCTAATGTTTGTTCTAGAATAATTTAAAGTGATGTTCATACAAACTCTGATGCACTAGCATCATTGTCATGTTTAAAATGCTAAACCTCAAATATAATGTACAGTTTATGTCTAACTGTATATAACAAATTAGTCAAACTTTTTCACATGTTTCGGAAGTGAGAATATATGTTATCTTTGATTGTTAAAATATTTTTTAAAACCAATTAAAAAATGCTCTTTCCAACCTTAAAGCACAAAATGGCCTTCTACAGTGGTTGTCTATAACCCCCATCTTATTTTTCTTTTTCTCACTGCACCCTTTATTTTTGTAAGGCTAATGTTATAAAAACTTACATAAACTGTATTAATGATGGTTATGTAGTCTGTTCTTCCAAGATGTGTTTCAAAAATTGAGTGTCATGATTACTTGCTCTTTACTTACTATTCACCAGCAGTGTAACATTGTTTAAAACTGACTATTTTGTTAAGATCAAGGTTGAAGTGCTGAAGTATTTATGACAATATGGGTGTGGTTTACAAATATTTTATAAAATCTACTGCATAAATAGCTACATTTGTAAGCAGTATAGGCATATGTGTGTGCGTGTGACTGTAGCTGTTGCCATCACCTCTCCGTTTTGCAGAAGCAAGAATTTCTGTCTCAAATGTCTTCGTTGTGAATATTTGCCAGTTGACATGTTTCTCTGTTTCTGTTACTTTTGTTATACTTTTCAAGATAAGGTGTGTCGTTATCCTGTCCGTTGATCTGTTATCCTGTAAATAATTTTGCACATAAGTACCGTAACATCTATGCTAAAAGCATTTTATTGTGTTGTATTCAATCTAAAAATAATCAAAATACTTGAAAAAATACCCCATTTTACACTTTACTCTGTCAGTAACTAAAAACTCTTCAGATTATCAGTGATGTTTTCACAGATTTTATTTGAGAACAACAAGGTAGTATAGGCTGAGAAATATTTAGAAAAGTTTCCATCATAAGCTCCATTGTATGAGTTGCTATGAACTGTCCTCCTAAGGTTTTGTGGCCTGTTCTTACCTTGCCTGAACACAATCTCAGCATGTTGTCAGGAGAATGGATTGCCATCAGTGTTCAGAATCACACCCGTGTGAGTAAGACTGCTTGGATTAGTTGCCCATTTTAGGTTGTAACATCTGATGCAGACTTTTAAAACTTTTACAGTCCTTTGTGCAGAGAAGAGCTGATAAATGTGTAAAACGATTTTCCTCAGTGTAAGATGCTTTCATATTAGAGAATAGGATGAGATATAGAACAAATTTATAATTTAGGGAATAACCCCACTGTGTAAGTACATTTGAGAGCCAGCATGGTATAATGGTTTGGATGTTGGACTGCAACTCTGGAGACAAGGGTTCGATTCCCAACTCAGCTATGAAGTGGCCTTGGGCAAGTCACATGCTCTCAGCCTCAGGAGAAGGCAATGGTGAACCTCCTCTGAACAAACTCTGTGATAAGTTCATGTTAGGGTCACCATAAGCTGGAAATAACTCGAAGGCACACAAGTGCATTCACCATTTATATACACATGCACTCCTCTTTTGTCCCTTGAAATTTAAGGACTAAACTGAGAGCTGGGGATCATTCAAGTTGGATAATTTTCCTTGTTTTCTTTACATCATTATAATTATAACTCACCTATCTACACATTCTTATGCATTGTAGGACATCTATGGCAAGCTGCTGCACATTCAAGAACAAGGTCAACTGCATGCTCAAGGATTAGCTCCTGACAACAAAACCCAATTGTAAGTTGTTTCTCCCAGATTAGAACAAAGAATAAACGTTTGATGGGGGTGATGTAATGCATTTTTATGCAAACTTTTCAAATGAGTTCTTAATATGTTGTGTTAAGAACATTGAGGTAGAACCAAGCTAAGTTACTGGGCAGTGACTTAATTGTCCTATTGAAATCAGCATCAGAGTTAGTCATGATTAACCCTAGTCCAACAGCTATGTCAAGATTTTCAGCCAGTTAATTACTGTGATGAAAAAGCAAACTGATAGTCATATGAGAACTTAACGGGGCATTTTGGCTTTTAAAAAAAAAGCTAAAAGAATATTCTTTAGACATGTTTTTTCAACAAAGTAAGACAAGAGTATTTAATGAACAAGTATCAAGTGCAGAATGCAATGGGTGGACAAAGTAAAGGTGGCAGATAAGATGTAATTCCTACCAAATATATATAAAGCACAATTCAGTTCTGTTGGAAGATCATTGCATTCTTCCCCCCCCCCCTTAGTTAGATAGGGGATGTCCTGATTGCAAACTCCTCCCTCTCTCATTTAAGCTAACCATGTGACTTAGGTCACTCCCTCTTTGGGATTAATAGAGTTTCTCTCAAGATTCTCAACTGAGCTGTTCCTATCTTCCTGCTTTCTATACTTTATTTGAAAGATGGTGAGATAAATATTAATCTTTACCTAAACCATCATTAGTTAGATTAGGATATGGCCTCTTTTATGTAAATATATAGTACACCATAAACTACAACCTACGTGTTTATTGTTTTTGAGTCAGTCTTATTTCTTTAGGGGACCATAGTTAGGCAAAGTCACTCTTCTGCTACTCTGCTAACTTAAAGCCAGACTCTAACAAGCTTGGTTTTTGATATTTAAATATTTTTGTTTCCTTTAAAAAGGCTGAAGCCTTAGGAAACTTAAATTACCCCACAAGTTCTCCACATGTCTTTCTAGGAGTTAGTGTCAGTGCAGTAGCTTTTTTTTCTTGTAAAGCTCAGATTAGATCCCATGCAGCAGTTTTTCTGTTTACAAAGCTCATCTAATTTCTACTATATGCAGGATAGTAAAAGTTTAAACACCCACTTATCTTCAGTCGCTACAGAGAGGTAATAGCAGAAGACGCTTGTAGGCTAAAGGTTCCCTGTCCCTGATATAGATTCTATGTTCAAGGAAAAAAAGAGGCAGGGAAACATTTTAAAAGATTTCAGTGCTCTTGAACAATTTATGACTATGAGGCAGAAGCCGGAAAGAAGGAAAAGAATTGAAAGCCAAAAATATTAGAGGGCTGGAGGAGAAACAGTCAACAAGAGGAGATGGAAAAAGGAGAAGATTGAGAGAGGGGGGTGAATCAAAAGGTGAAGCAGAGTGGATATACAGTACACCCATACACGGACTCACCATACACGGACTCAAGGTCATGTGGACGGTGAGCCCCAGAAGAGTGAATGGGGCGCATGCCCACTGCACCATGCACAGGAGCGCACACCTATTAAAACAAACAGGGCTCGTGGTCCTGTGTTTTTTACTTTATGCGGGTGGTGGTGGTCCAAACAGTTCCCTTCCATATAGGAAGGGTCTGCTGTAGTTCAGGAACAACAGAATTTAAGTTAAGAATGAATAACAAGCATGGTGCTGAAAGTGTGATTGGGCATTAGCTACCTTTCAAAATTTTAATGAGATTTAGGAGTTTATCACACAGGAAGCAAAGCTCCCAAATCTCATGAGTAAATAGGGATTAAATCTGGGAATATCTCGCAAGAGCGGGATTGTTTTCAGACGATGTTTCCCGATGTCGCCATTATCCCGGAATTAACCTGTGAATAAAGTGGCCAAAACACATCACTTTTTATTTTCAGGATTTCCCCAAATTCCAGGATAATGGTGACGTCGAGGGACATCATCTGAAAACAATCCCGCTCTTGCAAGATATTCCCGGATTTAATTCCCATTTATCCACGGGATTTGGATGCTTCCCTCCTGTGTGATAAAGATTATTTGTATGCATAGTCTCTTTGCACCACCCAAAAGACTGTGTCAGAACCACAAAGTGCCAGATAAACGGGCATGTCAAACCTTCAAAAGAACAGCTTGACTGATATCAAATGGCAGAACCTTACTGGAAATGGATATTGGTTGAGGAAAGAAGTGGAAGTTAGAAGATGGATGGGTGAGAGGTAAATTGGAAAAAGAGAAGGAAGTTGCAATCAGAAGGAATTTAAAGCTAGGAATACAGAAACAACATGATTTAAATCCCTAAGAATAATGTTAAAAGATGTCAAAAAAGACGAGGCTTAGAATATAAACCATCAAGTCAAAGGGAAGGTTTCCATCTAGTATAAATCAGGGAGGGAGAGAATGGAAGAAGCAGCAGCAGCAGCTAGCAAGATGGGAGAGAATTCTTTTGAAAAAAAGGTGTGGGGTGGGATGTAGGACAAAGGCTGAACATAAAGTAAAAAACAGCCGTTGAAGTGTGAGAAAAAGCAGAAGGGAAGTAGAAAGCCTGAAGTGTAGTTAGACAGAAAAAAGTACAACAAAACAGGCTGATAAATGAACTCAATCCAGGATGTGCTCACAATTCCACTGTTCACTGTTGATTTATAAACTGAGAAACAGGTGAAAGTGAAGAATGGCTAATTTTTTTCTTCCCCCTATACATGTTAATACTGAACCTATTTACTGCTGTATCACCACTGTTGCCTTTGTTAAGCATGGGCCATTGCCTGGCTTGTATGCCTTGGGATAGAGTATATATAGATAAGCTGTATAAGATAAGAAATCCTAAAAGATAACATATTTTTCATTTGCATGATTCAAGCAATGAAACTACCACCAGATTGAGAGGAAAGATTAAGGAAAGGGGAAGTGAGAACAGTGTGCTCATGTTTACAGTCTTTTGTTTTGTATATTTTCACTGGGAACCCTGTTTCAAATTTCATTGTAGTACAAATATTTTTCCTATGTGTTCTGTATAAAATCAGCCTTTAAACTAAACTGATCTTTGCCCTGTAAACTATCAACTGTGTTAGTTGTGTTATTGTAGTAAATTTATGAAGCTGGAACTGCACCTCTTTGCTTCTTGAATACTTGTAGGGAAAATTTGCACTTTTCCAAACTAAAAAGAAAAGTATATTTCTAAATGAAGTGTGACTGTATGTGTGGCCCTTTGCAATCTAATCTAATTGCATGATTAGTTAAAAAGAGAATATATGTGATATTTTAAACAGCAACCTGATTGGCAGCAGATGGCTGATTAAAGAGGAATTGGAAGAAATGTTAGTGGAAAAACTGTCAGATCAAGATGTGAGTAATTAATCTCCTTTATTTAATGAACCCTGTATCCTAACAGAACAGCTACTGCTTGTTTTTAAGGATTCGGGGGGGGGGGATTCTCCTTGGAGATAAGGCTTATTCACATTCTCAGTTTCTTATGTGCATACACAGAGAAAGTGTGCATGATTAAAGTATAACCTTGTTTGTTCTGATAAAAATTAGTTAAGCAATAGTTGGAGAACTTGTTTACCAAAAATTTGGTATAGTTTAGACCTTGAGTGATATCCACTGGTAAAGCTGTTCTTGGGTTCTACCACTTTGGGCTGTGAAGGGTGGACTCATACATTTGAATGGACAATAATTATATCCTCCTTCCCCAAATATTCTGTCCCATGTAGGGAAGAAGGGTAGGCAGGCTGAGCCCTTCCCTCCAGTGTGCTCCTTTTCCCATGTACAGCAAAGATTTTAACCTGTGTGGAAGCAAACAAGCATGTAACTTCCCAGCAGCATAAAAAACCATCAGATCCAAGAATTTGTCTGTTCTTGTGAATCCTGAGTGTTATGTATTGTGCCCCTCCTCTGTCTGACCTGTCTCACCTTAGTAGTAATCCCCCTCTTATCCATGTATCCCTGCTGCTAGCTACTTGTCCTCCATGTCTCTTTCTCCCCATTTCTTTCTCTGAGATGACTGACAGCTAACTATCACATTCTGCTTATTAATGCCTGGGAATCATTGACAGGTTATCATGGCTGCCACCAAAGGACAACTCTGTAGAAATCTGGCCCATGCCTGATGTACTACTAGTATTAATAAAAGCCTGTACACCTTTAACAGCTTCTCTTCTTTGCACAGCATCACCCACTGAATGTGTTGCCACTTCCTTTTACAGCTGAACTTAATACCAAGACATAACTCCGGAAGAACAAAATGAATTTCTCCACAAAAATGTGTTTTTTTTAAACCACTGGCTGTTAAGTAATACACAGAATAGCAAAAAAAAAAAAAAAAAAAGGAACCAAAAGAAGCTTCCTGAAATGCTGCCTTTAAGGCATAACACAGTGTTGACACTAAACAAATATAATAGTATATACACATAAAGGATTCTGAGATGTCTAAGTTACAAAGTTACATGGACGGATAGAATGGGATAGTGACCACTGGCTGAAATATTATGCAGCCACACACCCTGCTGTCCATGTGCCAAGGTAATATCCTTGAATTTGAAGCCTGTTGAAGTCTCATATGCTTGCTCTGATCTTGGAGCCCTGCTTGTGATTTCCAGATAACGGGGAGATTATTTGTGTTCAGTAGGCTTTTCTGTTAAACACTTCCCCAAATTTGTGGCTGGCTTGATGGTTGGCAGAGGGCAAGGGAGTAGAGATAGCATGCATGGTTCATCGCCCACTCACTCTGTGACTTTTATCATGTGAAAAATAATGAATGAAATATGTTAAATTATTATTGTTATGTGTGCCCTCAGATTACATTTAACTATTTAACCAATGTTAAATTATAGTCTTCTCAGAGCTTTCTCTTCATCTTCATTGCCTTACCTCTGTTGCCACCTGATTCTCCTCCATCTAATTCATCCTCTTCTTTAGTGATATCTGTGAGTGTGGTGTATAGAGTCTTATGCTCTTTTCATCACTAAATGAATGTTTTAAGGTCTATTTTCTCCACTTCTCCAACTTTCAATGTAAATTTTCATCCACACAGAAACATGTGCCATTGGGTGAAAAGGTTTTATACCTATCACTAGTTCTTTAATTCCTGGTTACCAGGGGGCCACAAGGCCTCCAAATAAGCCTTGGTAACAAGACCATGTATTATCAGCGAGGCATTTTACTTTCTAATCACATGTTCATGATGTAGGGAGAGAGGCATAGAGTAGCAAAGGATAATTTATTTCAAGAGGTTGCCCTTTAAGTCAAGTATCTCTTGAATTTTTAAAAAGCTTGATTGTTTGGTTTTTAAATAATATCATAAACATTAAAGTAACTCCTGCTTGAGCAACCAATAGCATACATACACATTTCCTGTATGTATTATGAAATATAATCACCTAACAAGTGGAGTTTAGGAAAATAAAATTATTTCCATTTAAATGTAATACATCAACTTCTTTGAAATGAGTTGGGAAGCTTACTTCTTGCCACTTTCATCAAAGAATCGGATGTTGTTTGAGGCCTGCTAAATATTTCTTTGAAAATTAAGATGAACTTCATCCTAATGTGGTAATCCTGTCTTACAAAAGAGTTGGTTATATTTTTGAATTGTTGTTGCTAGGGGGAATGGGGATTAGATATCTTTATTCACAAAGAAAGATACATCTGCATGTTGTTTTGAAAGCAGCATGCAAATACAGAAGTGTCATCCTGTCAAATGTTATCAATAAGAACAGAATCAAAAAGATCAAGCATGTAAAAATAGAAGTAGTTGACAAATGCAATTACACTTGCATCCCCATCCCCTTAATGAATTTTTATTGTCGACAGTATTCACGATGTATTCAGCTGCTTGAGAGATTAGTAGCATTGCCATGCAGTGCCATTGAAGAAGCATTTGTGCTAAAATTTCGCAAGCAATTACCTGTACAATCCAAGAAGCAGGTAATTGAACCCCTGAAGTATGATGAGCGCGGAGTGGCCTTTAGCACTGCAGAAGGTAACTTTTTTTTTATTTTTGCTTTTCCTTACTTCAAACAGGGAAGTGCTTGGAGACCTGAGAAATCAACTACATTCTGTTATTGACCATATCTGTTGACATGGGGAAAAAAGAGATATTGTGTCAATACTGGTATAGGCAGTGCACTATGTTCCATGCCATCATTCTTTTTTAATAAATTAAAAATAGATGGCTGTGAATTTTGTACATTTGCAGACATTTCTTCCAGGTGTCTTCATCTGTGGAGAAAAGAAAAGTACACATCAAAAGAAGTAAGTCATTACAATCAATGACTCTTACTTCTCAGTAAACATCCATACTAAAGATCAGACTATAATTCAATTTTTAATATGAATTTTATATACCATTCTGAAACTTTGTCATTGAACAGAGAGATGTACATGTTTTAAATCAAAATAAAATAATGTAAATTCACATGGATTTATCAAATAGATTCTGTAAATATTTCTTAGAACAGCATTTACACATTCAGTATAGAATTTAGTGTTATGTGACTACTATGTAGTGTTTCTCATACATATTTTAAAATTTATTATGATTCATTAGGCTAATTTAGTAAATTCTTCTTAGGGAGCAAAAGTGTTCAAGTTGCTCATCAGCATATCCAGTTTTCAGTATTACAATGTCTCTGATGTATATAAGAATCTCTTCCTGCCATTTCCCCCCCAACTGTTCGATCTGATGCAGGCTAAAGATGATTGACATCTATCAGATAGGACAGGCTTTGTTTTTTTGAACACATTGTTTATAACAAGATTAAGCATAAGAATGCATTAATTTTTAAGTTACTAAATTTGTTCAGTGATCAGAATAGCTGGTAATGTCGGTCATAAGTGACACAGAGTGATACACATAGTGAAGTTCAGTGTAAGGAACAAAGTATAGTACAGTTTTTTACTTTTTACAATTAAGTTACATTCCTTAGTCCAAGCAAAATTTTCTATAGCTGAACTGTCAAGTTCTGCAGTGTAGATCAAAAAGGAATATTCTTACAGTACAATCATATAGGCATGTCTACACAGAAGTAAGACTCACAAAACAAGCAAAAAGGTGTGGGGAAAATTATATTGCCCTAGGTTTTTGCATATTGAGAATGCCATATATGCTACTTTTTTGGAAGTATGCCGGATGTATACATAGCTTGTTTTTCAGTGTTAATGAAACAAAGGATACTTAAACTCTTGCTTCAATAGGGTTGCTCTTAGAGAATTATCTACACAATGTTAATCATATGTCTGTGCATCTAGGCTGAAGAAACCCTTCATCTTATATGAAAAAACAGTTTATCTCACTTATGATGCTGGCTGCCATGTTGAATTCTCAGAGTATGCTTCCCTCTGCTGGGGAAGAAGGGGAATATTTATAGCAATGGCGCTTATATGGGGGAAAACGTAATTTCTCTTGTACGGTACTGTTTTTCTTAAGATGAGCCATGTTTTTGTTCTTATTGTTTATCCCCTTTTGATAATTTATTCAAATCTGTTTAGATGTTTTATAACTGCTGCTTGCAGGGACAGGAAGAGATTATGTTGAAACCCTTTGTTATATAAAGAAGTTAGTCTCTTTGCTTTGTTATAGTGCTAATATCAGGACTCAGCCATGCAACTTAGGGTTTCCTTGGCAACATTTTAACAACCTCAGCTAAACAGAAAGTATCACAACCCCACTCAGTGGTCAATACCAAGAAATCTTGTCTGTTGGCTGAAAAAACATCTCTTTCATGGTTTTACTTACTAGAAAAATGGGAAGTCTTTATCATAGGGAAGGGCCAGAAGGCTGGCAACCCGAGTCCTACCCAACCAGGAACAAATTTAGTATCTCAGCCAGTACTTGGGGTCCTTGATAGTTATAATAGGTACTATTACATCATAGTCTTCAAATCAAGAATTGCTTCTTGCGAAACAGAAGCCATCTCAACCTTGGCCTCAGCCTTTTCATTCATGTTGGCACTGTAGTTGATCAGTATAGAATCCTGTTTGATGTTTGAATAAAATTATCTTTATGAGAAAAGCATTGCATTTCATCCTTGTTAAGATTTTCTTGTCATTAACTTGTGTACGTTGTTTGAAACATTAATTATACACATACAATTATGTGTTTTCCAAGGCTGGAGAAAGACTGCAACAGCAACTGTTACTGTTTATGACAATGGAAGTGGGAAAATTACAATAAATGGAGATGATTATATACTTTATTTTCCAGTATTGCAGGACAGGTGAGTACACCAAGTGAAGATGTACTTATATTTTCAATCTGGGGTAATTTTTAAAATCAGGTGGATGTGTTGCCAGAATCAACACTATAGTGATTTTCTTAGACTTGTCAGTTCTTTTAAAATGAAAAATAATTCAGGTTGTCACTGTATATCTTGCTAATGGAACAGTTAAAAAGAATACAGGGTGTTATAGCTTACTGTTGTGTAACCATACAACAACAAAAAAAGAACCCTAAACCACTGTTGACCAGTCTTGCCCAAGCTGATGCTTTCCTAGATTTGTTGAGCTACAGCTCTCCTCTTCCCCATCATGAAGTACCAGATAAGATTAGATGAACTGTATTCTTTTTGAAGGGTGAAGCTTCTTGGGTATATAATTTGTTTCCAACACTTTTAAAAATTTTGCTTGAAAGCTATATATGAAAACCACTTAGGTCTCAGTCTTTTCAAAGGATACAGAGCAGACTCCTGTACTGTTCTGAAACTCTTGTGCTAACCAGTCAATTTTTTTTTCACAAACATGGATTATTCTACTAAGACAAGTGATTGTAATATGACCATTCTACTATGTGAAAGGGAAGTTTATTCAAATAAATTCTCAGTATTAATAACACAAATTAATAATTTGACACAAATTTACAGCAGGGATTGTGAGATCTGGTAGGTGCCATTTATATGCGAGCTTTACTGATGCCTCTGGGAATGCAGCACCTTTCTTGGATTGACTCCAGTATTTAATGTATATATACAGAGATGCAGTGATTGCTTTTACTTCTGGCAGGTCTGTAAACTTGCACTCCACCAAGCCAAGTGCATCCCACAGAAGCTTGATAATGTTCCTGCAGTGGCTATCTCTAAAAATGATTAAAAATGGTGATGGGGAGGGAAGAATTGTAGTCAAGGATCTCACAACAATGCAATACATAGGCTGAATATTTATTTGCAAGAAATAAATTATGCTGTTTCTCAGAATCTTGCTTTTTTTTTTTTTTTCATTTGGATCATTTGGGCTTTGTGTGTGTGTCTCCTTGCAAATGAGCCTGTCTTAGGTTTTGCTTTAGGAGTCTTCATTTCTATCTTGGACCCTGACCAGTTGGAACAGAGTTTTTCATATCTCACTGTCACTCTGTGAAATACCCCACCTACAGATCTCAGGCATCTTTCTAGATTTTTGCTCACCCTTCAGAACATTTTATATAACTGAGCAGGTGAAGGGCCACTTGGGCAGACCACATATTGACATGAAACAGGCATCACTGTGGCTTTTTAAAAAAATATTATTAATGGACCCATGTGCCAGATTACAATATCATGCACCAAATTACAGTTTTGGCTTGCAAATATTTCAGTAAGAGCCAAAACCACATTGTCAAAACAAAAATTCAAGAACATCTTGTTTGAAATACTATCAAAGTATTGCCTCTGTATGAAGAGATTACCTGAACTAGTTTATTTTACTGTTAGCTTTGCTTTATAACAAGTAGAAATGTACTGGTTTTACTCTTTACAAGCTTCCCCCCCCCCCCAACAGATTTCAGTATCTCAGGAAACTAATACAATAATAGATTTTGGGAGGAATTTAAGTTCTAAAGAAATGCTATCATGGCTTTCTACAGGAATGGGAATATTTAAGCAAGAAGTCTGTCCCCCTCGGACCCCAAATGATGGTCCCATGAGAGAAAAATGTATTGGCCGTAGTCACTATTGGAAGCTCCAGGGTCCAGCAGTTATCTTTTGAAATGGGGCACAGACACAAGCTCACCTGTATCTTTCTTTCACCAAAATAAGGAGGGTTGCAAACCAGACTTCATTCACTTCTGGTTTCAATTTGGGAATCTTGAGAAGCCTATAGAGGGTCCTAGATGTTGGCTACAAGCATACTTCTGACTACTTTTCACTGTCTTATATATATTTATATAAGTGTAATAATTTTCAGAGAACAGCTGATGTTCCCATTCCAGTTTCTTGATCGACTGGAGAAACATGACATGATCTGCTCTGTTTCTGGAGGAGGAAGGGCAGCACAGGCTGGTGCAATCCGCTTAGCTTCTTCAAGAGCATTATGCAGTTTTATCACAGAAAATGAAGTGGAATCCATGAGGCAAGGTATAAGTACAAAGTGAAAGAATGATTTGACATTAGTTACATGCTTTACCTAATTTACAGAGTTCACTATATTTTGCATTAAAAGGTGTGTCATGGAAAATTATCTTATTTCATGTTATAAAAATGTGGAAGTAACTGTTGTATAAAATACATATGGACAAGGAAAAGGCTATTCTATGCTTGTTATTTGTCCCATAAAGCCAGGAAAATTAAGTATTAAAGGTTCTAAAAAATGTCCCAATGGGCTGGGCTGTTGGAAGCAGCTTATCCCAGATTCCTCCTTCATTGTAGGGGGTGGCCAGGAGGGAAACCAAACATACCCACGGTTCAAGGACTAGCCAAGTGTGAGTGCAGCCTTTGCGTGTGCTTTGCCTAGCCTCAATCCTGGGACAAGCTCTCCTATCTGGTGGAGGTGGAAGAGGTCAAAGTTTAACACTGGCCTTCCTTTCCACAAGTGTCTCTGTCTCTCTCTCCTTGTCTACATTGTGGAAGATTCCTGCTGTGAAAGTGAAACCTTGATACCTTCCTTCCTTCTTGTCCGCCAACATCTGCAGGCTGTTCTTTTTTGCTGGGGGGGGGGCAGGGTTGTTTTTGCATTCTGAACTTGTACCAGATTAGAATACTAGAGCCAATGTGTCCAAAACATAAATCATTACAGGGGAAACCCATCGGGAAGAGGTGCCTTTAAAAAAAAGTGTAATTAAAAAAAAAAAGCTGCCTTGTTTTCTATTCCTGTTGGGGTCCCATGGCAGATACTCAGCTGGCAGAGCTGTCCCTCCCATCCCTGCAGACAGTTTTTTTATAGTTCTAGGAAAAATCCAATCTCTTAATTTTGGTTTGAGTTTGCCTGTCTGCCAGTTGTTGAAATCCTGGTGTGGGGGAGGTTAGGCGAATTTTGAGTTAATTAATGTCTTGATTCAGAATAATTTCTAATTTATTTCTATGTGCTGATTTGATGAGAATGAAGATGATGACAATAATACAACTGAAATATGCAGTAAAACAATGTTAAACGTCAAAGTGTGTGCGGGATGGGTAGGGGGGAGGTTGTTGATAATCCTCCCAATCGAGCCCCATATACTTTAGTCCTGGTTTTGTGGAAGAGAATTATGGCAATACTGTATTCTCCCAAACCAGTTCTCAGAAATTCTAAGCTTTGCTTTGTGACAGAAAATCAAAGGAACAAAAACTATTTTAAGGGAACTAGGAAGAACATTTAAAAAACACAAAGTGTATGAGCAAAGTAAATTTTACATTTCAAACTAATACTCCTAAAGATGGTTATGGGAAGCATACTTGTACTACATCCAGGAAGCAATGACCTCTGTTGTTCAGTATGCATCCAGGGAGCAAAGACTTCTGTTGTTCAATATGGTAATGAGCATAGAGGGGGTTTTAAATGGCTATATTCAAATGCTAATCCCCCCCCCCCCAAAAAAAGACAGTACAGAAAACCTTTGTGGATTTTACAGACTGAAGTTTAAATCCTAGGGAAATGGTCATGTTTCTGATGCTCCACGTGTTGCTGTGGGCTTCAGCATGAGTTTCCCCTTTTCACCCCCAGACTCTACCATTCTGAGTAGCCCTGGAATGTCTGTAGCTGAACTGCATGAAACTCTTTTTCTTACCTCTGCAGCTGGTCTCCTGACAGCTGATCCACGTGTGAGAGAACGAAAAAAACCTGGCCAGGAGGGAGCCCGCAGAAGATTCACATGGAAGAAGCGCTGAATCAGAAATGAAGGAGCACACATTGCTGTTCTTACAAAATATTTTATATATGTGTGTATATATTTGTAACTAAAGTGTATTTCACTTTCTTTCCATTGTTGTTTTCTTCATTGTACAAAGCATTAAATCCTCAACCAGTGGAACAGCTGGAAAGCACTGTGCCTACTTAATCTGTTGGAGGTAACAAACCAGCTGACAGCAGAGTTCCTTCCTACCAAACGGACGGTTAGAATTTACTCCAATAAACTCAAGACAGGATAGAGAGGCAGCTTGACAGGATTTAAGAAATGGGGCTCTACTGCTTATCAGATAGTTATGCAGAAAGCTTCAGTGTTATTGAGCATTCAGTATGAAAGAGCAGGGCAATGAATGAGGCCTTGGGGGGAAATAACCTATTTGTACATAAAATTCTTAAATAATGAAAATAATTTGTGTTTTAGCACTGTACCAATAAACTGACATTACACCTCAGGATAGAACAGGGTAATGACTTCTCATTGCTACATTTATACTAATCTTCATGATCCATGTCTGTGTCCTTATGAATCAGGACATAGTAGTATATTTGGCCTGATCCAATTGCTAGTCCCAAGTAGAGTAGACACTGAATCGATTGACTGATTCATTCATTCTGTTGTAATTGGGAATCAGCATCTGGATTTAGGCCTTGATGTTTTAGGTAGTGGAATAATTCTATTACTTTTCTCCCAAGTATAACATTTCAGATTTTAACTACACACAAGAGAGAAAAATTTTGAAACTTCTAAATGCCTTTTGAAGTATTGCTAGCTGTTAGTACCTCTTCTTCACCACAAGATGGGGCTATTTACAGCTGCTGATAAGAATGAATAGGCTACTCAAAGGAAAGATTAAGGAAATAAAAGCAATGAAATTGTTGCATCAGACCTTTAATGAAATTGTTTATATGATGGACTTCATTATATTTATAGTCCAGGCTATTTTACACATATATTTGCCATTGATGAAGTTTTTGATTAATTGTGAGCTGACTTATGGCGATCCTAAGGCATGGGATTTTCTTGGCAAGATTTGTTCGGAGAGGATTTGCCATTGCCTTCATCTGGGGCTGAGAGTATGTGACTTGCCCAAGATCACCAAATGGATTTCTGGGGCTGAGCAGGGATTTGAGCCCTGGGCTCCAGAGTCCTAGTCCAACACTCAAACCACTACATCATATTTAAATAGGGGTGGAAAATATTCAATTTCTTGGACATTATTAGGCATAATAATTAGCAGGTTGTTTAGGTTTTTGATCAATTAAAAAGCTTCCCTAATTGATTTTTTCACACAGATAGTTAAAAAAATGAGTTGGTATCTTAAGAGACATCCTAAGATAAAGCTTGCTTCAACACCTTTGTGCATTGTCTAATACAAAAGAATGTTTTTTTCTTCAGAAGTATTCATATATAGTAATTCAATTAACATAAAATTAATCATCTATGACTATCTTAATTGCCAGCCCCAACTATTATTATGGGGGTTGGGTGTCTGAGAAAGACGTTAATGTCAGAGGCTCGCTGAAGCTAGTATGCTGAGCTGTAAAATGACAGAATGAAATCAATATATAATTATATTTTTCTGTAATGTTTCATGACTTGATGATTATTTATCAGTCTGTAGTCTAGTGGTTTGAGCTTTGGACTGTGACTCTGGATTACTCACTCAGCCATGATACCCACTGGGTAACTATGGGCAAATCACACTCTCAACCTCAGGGGAAGGCAGTAGCAAACCTCTGAATAAATCTTGCCAAGAAAACCCCATTATAGGTTGCCTTAGGGTAGGAAACTACTTGAAGGCCACAACAACAATGCTAAATAGTAAAACATATGGGATTAAATGCACTGACCAGTGTTCCTGTGACCACTGTTGTTGTTGTTGTTGTTGTTGTTGTTGTTGTTGTTGTTGTTGTTTTGCAGAATATTATTATTTTTTCTTATATCCCACCTTTCTCTCAACATAGGGACTCAAAGCAGCTGAAGTAGGAAGAGTATGAAGTAAAGTAGAGTAGGAAGTTGCTGAAAACATACTAGCCCTCTTGCATACAATTCTGTACAATCATATATACCAATGTAATTCTAAGTTCCATATAATGGTACTGTGAAGCAGTTGCAAGAAGAACCACTGTATGGTTAGCTATGGGTAGTCAGTTATTCGCTTGCAAGGGTGCATTGAGGTAGCTACCAAGCCATTCATCCATCCCTTTGTATCTTCCTTTTTCCCAGACAGACTCAATAGGGCTTATAAGAGATAGAAAATTACAATAAAAGCACAGATGGTTAAGAACATACAAAAGGTTAGATTAATTTTAGACAGAATTAAAACCATTAAATGGGCCTCAAGGTGATTCCTATAAGAGCTGGTGGATATGTTGTCCATTGGGTTCACTGGTAAGTATGACCAGGCTCTATCAGAACTTAACAGGAACAGCACAACGTTGTAAAAAAAAAAGTAGAAATGTATTAATACACAATTAGATCACACTTTAATCCCTGAACTATTTAATCATTCACAGCTCCCCAAAACCCTAGTCATTTCTTCCTGACCTACTAGGGGGTATCATAGTTTTAATTATCACCTTTTTAAAAAATTGACAAAAAGTTTGTTTTGATTTGTAGTTGTTAACTTATCTCTACATAGTCACCATCCAGATTTACACATTTTCCCCAGCGTTTCTTGATCCTCTGAATGCCATTATTGTAGAAGTCCGCAGATTGTGCCTTACAAAGATTTCACACTCTGGCACAAAAAATAAAGGACACAATGAGCTGATTTTCTCAACATCATGCACTTCGGGACCAATGATGACACTGACAAAATTTCATCAACACACCATAACTTCTGGGTGACAATTATTACTTTACAATCCTCCCTTGTAGACTGCAGACTTCTACAGTATCAGGTATTCTGAGGATCAAGAAACAGGGAAAAATGTGTAAGTCTGGATGGTGACTAGAGGAACAACTACAAATCAGAACAAACTTTCTGTCATTTTTTTTAAAGGTGATAATTAAAACTTTACCCCCTTGTATCTCTGGTATAGCTGATGGATGCAGTTGATAGTTGACTGACTGGTATAGCTTGCCTATCTCTGGCATCTTTTTCCTATGCCTTTGATCAGAGACAAGCCTCAGCTTTGTATCCTTTCTTCCACAAACATACACACACACCCATCACGCCCCTCTTTGCAGCATTCTCAGTGCTGAGATTGGCTAGCTCTTCTGCAGGCATCATCAAAAGTCCTTTTCTTGTAAAACAATCAGTTCCCAAAGGCTTGGTGGAATAATAAGTTTTTCACCTGCCACTGAAAAGACAGCAAAGGAGGGGTCATCATAACCTCTGCAAGCAGGATGTTCCAAAAGCCCTCATCAAAGATGCCTTTAAAGGTGATGAGATAGAATAAGGAGCTTCTCCAGAGATCTTAGAGTTAGGTGGATTCATAAGGGAAGATCGGATCTTTTAGGTAGCTTGGAACCCAGCCGTATAGTACTTTAACCAGCATTTTGAATTGTGCCCAGAAACCGCCTGGCAGCCAGTGGAGCTGTTGCAACAAGGAGTTATTTGAAGTGTGCCCCCTACATCCAGCCCTCATTCTTTGGACCATTTGAAGTTTTGGAACACCCTTCAAAGGCAGCCCCATTTACAGCACATTACAGTATGCAACTAAGGATGTATCTAAGGATGTTACTTGGGACTTAACTAAGGCAGGTCACTGTGGCCAAATCAGATATACCAAGGAATGGACACACGTAAAGTGCAAATGCACTCCTGGACACTGCAGAAATGAAAGCATCTGGGTTCAGGTCTTAGTCTGGGAGTCTGCTAACTTTTGTCGTCCTGGGAGAGTATAAATCTATCCAATAAAGGCTGAATCCTTAAATACCCTTTCATTTGAAGAGGTAGTGAGAATACAAGTACAGTAGGCCCAGGAGAAAAGTACCTTAGGAATAGACCGCAATTCTCAAGATTTACCATTATCATTATAGGCTATCTGGAGCAACCAGCATGCCTGGACTGCATTTGGTACATTATTTTAAAAATTGTTATAATTTTACACCAGAATTCAAATGTCAATAGCCATGTTGGCTAGTACAAGTAGTTAAGAGTTGCAAGCATTCAGCCATGGAGACTCACCTGGTGATCTTGGGTGAGTCACAACCTCTCAGCCCCAGGAAATTCTGCAACAGGTTCCCCTTAGGATTGCCATAAATTGGAAGGCACAATATTATTGCTGTTATTCAAAGACCTGCCTGTGTTAGTCTGGAAAATCAGTACGCAATCTTGCAGCACCTTTGAGACTAACTGAGACAAGTTTGTAGCATGAGTTTTCTTGGACGAAAGAGAGAAGTTGGAAGCATGCCTTTGAGACTATGAAAGAGAAATTGCTAGCATGAACTTTCTTAGGCTTGAGCCAAGAAAGGGAGTTTGGTAGCATATGCTTTCCTGGACTTGAGCCTACAGAAGAGAAAAACTGGTTGCCTGAGCTTTCCTAGACTTGAGCTTAGAAAGAGAGAAATTGGCAGCCTGAGCTTTCCTAGACTTGAGCCTACCTAGGTTCAAATCTAAGAAATCTCATGCTACCAACTTCTTTCAGATAGTCTCAAAGGTGCTGCAAGATCCCTTTGCTTATTATCGTTATTGTTTATGGGAGAGTTTGCTAGAGAAAGTCCTCCTCTAGTACCAACAGTACAGACCCCCCCCCCCCAGGGTTTCCCTGGCATCCCTCTTGGCCTTCCAAGGGGCATCCTATTCCAAGAGGAGGGAGGTCTCCTTGCTGCCTCTTTTCGAGCAGCGATGGCTCCAGGTGGCCTGCAGGGGGCGCCCTTCCCCTTCGGTTCCTGCCAAGAGGAGGAGGGCCGGGCTTTGGAGGCGAGAGGCCTCCTGGAAGGAAGGAAGGGAGGAAGGAGGGATGGATGGATGGAGGGCCGGGGAAAAGGCTGGACCCGGGGGCCCCGGTCAACCCAGCTGTGCCCTGCAGGAGAGGTTCTCTTCTCCATCTCTGCTTTCTCGCAGCAGAAGCCAGGTAGGCGGCAGGGGAGTCTTTTCTCACCCGGGAGGGACTGCAGATCCCATTTCTGCTAGACGGGGTGTGGGGATGATGGGGGAAACAGTCTGCCACGCGTTAATGCAAGGCATAGGCTCAGCTGCGGGACGCTTCTCCACAACCGGGTTCATCCCGGTATTGCAAAGCAACCCTGGTCTCTCTCTCTCTCTGGTTCTTTGCAGGAGCCCTCCTGTGGCCCTTTGCTGGGCAGATCTCCTGGGAATAGTCTTCACAGCATCTGAGAGACATTTTAGACCTCGATCTTCCAGCCCCAGGGCCTTGGTCTTGCACCCATTTCCCCAAAAGGCAAAGGCATCCTATTGCATAAGAGATCCGCCGTGGATGCTGTCCCGCCGCTTGGAGGCATCCAGGGTGGACCAGGCGTCCTCCTTTTCCAGGACCTCTCCTCCATTCCACCTTTCTTCTGTCCAGGAGGAATTCCAAAATCTCCTCCATTTTTGAGCATGACTAAGAAGCATGGATGCATAGTTCCAGGAGTGTTTGGGGATTTTCTTTTCTTTTTTCTTTCTTTTTTGTTTTGCAATGGCCTACATTTTTTCCCCCCGGAATGTCCTACATTTTAGATTGCCTTGTCCTCCTTTGCTGTTAGGACACCTGGTCGCCCTAGAGCAGGGGTAGGCAACCTTTCCCCTTTAAGGGCCGAGGGACTTCAGCTCCCAGAAGCCTCAGCCATGTTGGCCAATACTCCCATGTTGGCCAATAGCTCCTGGGATTCTGGGAGCTGAAGTCCCTCGGCCCTTAAAGGGGAAAGGTTGCCTACCCCTGCCCTAGAGGCATTGCTTTTTAACAGTGTGGTTCAGCAAAGGCAGTCCTATGGGGTTGGAATGGGCAGCTCAAGGAAGGAAGGGAGGACATGGAAAGCAGGGTTTCCAAAGATGGGTGCCCTCCCCAGCTTATTTTGAGGGACCCTTGTTGTTGCCCTCAAGTAGAGCTGGACTCATGGTGACCCTGTGGATGAGAGATCTCCCAAACCCTGGTCCTCCTCTGCTCTGCTCAGGTCCTGCAAGTTCATACTCATGACCTCCTTAATTGAGTCTCTCTTTTTCCTTTCCTTTCCTCCACCTTTCCTAGCATCATTGTGTTTTCCAATGAGTTGTCCCTTCTTATGATGTGACCAAAGTTCAACAGCCTCAACTTAATCATCTTGGCTTCCAGGGAAATTCAGCCTTGGATCTGTTCAAAGACCGATTTGTTGGTCTTCTTGGCCGTCCAGGGGATCCTCAACACTCTTCTCCAGCACCACATCTCAAAGGAGCTGGTTTTCTTTTTATCCACTTTGTTCACTGCCCACCTCTCACATCCATATATAGCGATGGGGAATACGATGGCTTGGACAATTCTTATTTCCCTAAAATGTAGGGCTTTGCCAGTTGGGAAAGTCAACAATGCTCTAAGACAATAATTCCCAAATGTTGGGCCTTCAGGTGTCTTGGACTTCAACTCCCAGAAGCCCCAGACAGTATGGCCAACCATCAGGAATTCTGGGAGCTGAAGTCCAGAACATCTGGAGATCCAAAGTTTGGGAACCACTGTTCTTAAGGAAAACATGACTGTGCCTTGCAGTGGGTTCAAGTTTTCCTTGGGTTCCAAAAAGACAGACTGATGGAGACCTTCTCTCTGCTCCATTCTCATTGCCTGACCTGATTCAGGGTGATTGTTGACACTACAAGTGTTCTCATTTCAAGATTGACCAAACGGTGGGTCTGGATTCCCCTGAGTTATTGCCCTCTAGATGTGTGGTACTACAGTGCCCATCCCCAGGTCATCCAGGCCATGGTGGCTGGTGATGATGGGAGCAACACTAATGGATGGCTTCAGCTTGAGTAAGGCTACTGGCCTAGACTAAAAACTCCCAGCTGTTGATGGTGTGCAGGAAGGATGCAAGATCGCTTGTCCCCTCGCCCTGTTTTCTGCCACTGATATGACCACAAGAAATGCTTCCCTGGTGTGGCTTTCCTGTAAAAAAAAATTATACACAGAATTTTAAAGCAATTATTTGCTGTGCCTATTTAGGGGACTGGGTTCAAGCACTGTTGTTGACATTTACTTCTCAGGGTGGCTTTAATTTATGAATAAGAGACCTCCAAGCACCCCAGTCATCAAATCTTGTAAACTCGGCTTCTCAGGCTATCTGATGTAGATGACCAACAATTATTATTTTTCCATGTGTGCCAAGGACTGTCACCATATTTGTTCCTTCTTTCTTTCCTGAGGTCTTACTAGGGACTGGCAGCTAGTGCTGGTCCAGGGACCGCCACTTTGAGTAGCACTGACTTAGGGCCTTTGGAGACTGCTAGAAATAGTGCAAATTGAGTCCACTTTAAGGGTTAGGGTTAGGGAATCATGGGAACTGTATTTTATTGTGGCACCAGAGCTCTCTGACAGAGAAGGCTCAATGTCTCAGAAAAAAACAACAATTCCCATGATTCCCTAGCACTAACCCTAACCCTTAAAGTGGACTCAATTTGCACTATTTCTGGCAGTCTGCAAAGGCCCCATGTCTAACAATCTATAATGTGGTCTTCCTCTTTGCCTACTACTAGCTACTTTCCCCAGCATTATAATCTTTGCCATTGAGTTGTGTTGTGCCACAATAGGTCCAAAATACAGTAGCTTCAGTTTAGTATTTTGGTGTCTAGGGGAGAGTTCAGGCTTGATGTGCTCTAGGACTCATTTGTTTGTCTTTTGAGCAGTTCATGGTATCTGTGGAACTCTCTTCTAGCACCACCATTCATATAAGTTGCTCTTCTTCCTTTCAGCTGTCTTTACTGTCCAGCTTTCAAACCACACATAGCAATCAGAAGTATTAAAGGCATGGATGATCCTGATTTTGGTATTTAATGATACAGCTTATATCTTTATACTTGAGGTCTAATTCTTTCATATCTGCATCACTGACTCCTCAACTACAGTCTCCATTTTGATTAATGACTGGGCCAAGGTATAGAAAATCTTTTAACTATTTTGAACTCTTTGTCATCCAGTTTTAAGTGATGTAAATCATCTGTGGTCAAGTATAGTTCCTCTTAACTTTAAACTGGGTTTCTGCTACTATTGTCATTGATTGAAAACTACATAGCTTCAGCTTCTAGCAATTGTCTGACAACATCGCAACCTAGGGGGGTTGCAGACTGCCAGAAATAGTGTGAATTCAGTCCACTTTTAGGGTTAGGGTTAGAGTTAGGGAACCATGGGAACTGTATTTTATTGTGGCATCAGAGTTGTCTGACAGAGAAGGCTCAATGTCTCAGAAAAATAACAGTTCCCATGATTCCCTAGCACTAACCCTAACCCTAAAAGTGGACTGAATTCACACTATTTCTGGCAGTCTGCAACCCCCCCTAGTCTCTCTTTGAATTGTGTGTGTGTATCTCACACATGTGTACCTCTCCTTGCTCCCAGAGTTAATATGCTGTACCTTCATGGTATCTAGTCTAGATATTCAGTCAGAAATACAAGCAACAAATGGCTGCTGCTCTTGTTCCTTGTGACAACACAACACAGCCACAACACAGTACTGTGTGTTGCAAGTAAACTCCTGATGTTGTGGGAAACCTCCCAATGAAACAAACCCATAGTCTAGGCCCATATTTGTTTCAGGATTTAGTCTCTATGCATTTTCATTTAATCAGGCAAGATTTATCATAGAGTTAGCCTCTTTCTTCTAAATTCATTTATCTTGATGCTATTTCTATGCTGCCCCTAACTGTAGATTAAAAGTGGTGAAAATATAGTACCAGTACTAACAATTTTAAAATGTAGTGGAAAACCCCCAAGGAAAGTTGAGCAAAAATGTTCAACACAGCAAAGCCTATGCCTCAACCTGGTTGCAGATTTGTTAGAAATAAATGTTATTCTCCTGACTTACTTACTTCTGCCTATTTTGTTAAGATGGATCACTTGCTGCTTTCCCACTGGGTCATCATGTCTGCCCTTTTCAAGCGAGGGATTGCCATGGAGATCTGGGGAAGAATATGAATGCTGCTTCCTTGCTGGAAGAGATCTGACTCAAGGGAACCTGGTTTTTAAAGGCTTGCATTAGGCAGCCTAATTCCACCCCCATCCCCCCTTCACAAAGTGCTACCTTGCTGTGATGTTTCATTGATCCTAGATGGCCCTTATTGCAAGGTTTAAGTTGAAAGCATTCCTTTTGTCTAATATCTAACAAAGTGCATTCATTTAAAGACAAATGTTTCATTTCAACAGGAAGCATTGAGAACTGTCAGGCTAAGTGGCTCATTTAAATATTGCCCATGCACCTTTGTCATGCCAAAAAAATATTTAAGGGCCGCTTTTTTATTATTACTGTAAGTAAGCCAGATGGTCAGTGGGCTAAAATGATGATAGGTAATGGTCTCATTTTTCCACAGTTACTTTTTAGTGTCACTCTCCCAAATATTTTGTTGCAGGTAAACACTGGGAAGCATTTCGTGTAAAGGATGATTATATACATGTCCACAAGCATGCGGATCACAGTTTTTGGAATAACTAGTTATAAATATCATTGTTGTTGTGTGCTTTCAAGTCATTTCTAACTTATGGTGACCCTCAGGAGTTTTCTTAGTAGGTTCCTTCACAGGGGGTTTGCCATTGCCATCCTCTCAGGCTGAGAAAGTGTGACTTTCCCAAGGCCACCCAGTATATTTCATGGCTCAGAAGGATTCAAACCCTGGTCTCCAGAGTCATAGTCCAACACTTAAACCACTGTAGCATACTGGGTCTCTAGTGGTTTGCAATTGGTTCCTTTACTCAATAAGAAGCCTGTCATTCATTGCACCTGTAACTTAATGAGGTATAATACATTTTGCAGTGGAACTATAATTCTAAAGTTACTTTTATAGCTGATGTGGCCTCATGAAATGGTGGAGGAAGAATATTGCAAGGTTCTCATTGTAGTGTTTGGCTCATCCTGCAGCTTGTTTGTGCTGCTTTTCCATACTCTCTTGTGGGTATTGAGACACTGACAAGGGGCCAGGAAGCCAGAGTGATTTATATTTCAAGACACCAACTTGAAGCCTTCAATTTAAAAAAAAAGTAAGACAAAGAAACTATTTCAGTTGCTTCCAAGAAATGGGAAATTAGAGAGTTACTATCTAAAAATTGCAACAATAGCTGCACCTATTTATTTATTTATTTATTTAACTTATATGCCACCTTTTTCCCAAAAAAGGGACCCAAGGTGGCTCACATGATAAAACATGATTAACATCATAACAGAAAAATTAAAACAATTAAAAACATCCAGTTAAAACAGTATAAAATTAATACAAAAACATACACGTTAAAAACATAACTAGAAATACACACCCCATATTAAAAAAAACCTGATTATATGTTTAAAATCCTGCTTAAATAAAAATGTTTTTGCTTGCTGGCTAAATGCAAGGAGAGAGAGGGCCAACCTAGCCTCCCGGGGAAGGGATTCCAAAGGGTGGGAGCAGCCAATTATTGGGGGTTTAAAAACTCATCTAATTACTTGCTAGATTTTCTTACCAAGCTCTAATTTTTGTATGTGTGTCTGATCTCAGCTGCTATGCAGGGTCAGCCCTGGATGGGAGATCGCCAATGAATACCAGGTGCTGTAGGCTATTATTTCAGAGGAAGGAACTGGCAAAACCACCTCTGAGTATTTCTTGCATTTAAAAACCCTATGAAATGTATGGTGTTGCTGACAGGCAACTTGAAGGCACATACTTTACTTAACAAAAGCAAGGAACTGTTGTGAGAGGCTAGCTTGACATAGGGCCTAAGCAGACTGCCAGAAATAGTGCACATTAAATTGAGGCACTGCCCTGGCTCAGTGCTAGGGAATCATGGGAACTGTAATTTATTGTGGCACCAGAGCTCTCTCACAGAGAAGGCTCAATGTCCCAGAAAAAAAATACAATTCTCATGATTCCCTAGCACTGAGCCAGGGCAGTGCCTCAATTTAATGTGCACTATTTCTGGCAGTCTGCTTAGGCCTATAGTTCATCAATGAATTGTTGCAGTGGTATTTCCAAATCTTCCAGTCTGCCAGTGGAGTGGTGAGATCGGGGCAAGAGAAGGTTGCTTCTGATGTTGCTTACTGTTTGTGGATGAGATTGAATGAGCACATCTGGGCCAAGACAAAATAAGCAGAGTGCTGCACATATGCAGAAGCAATGTGTCTTGCATCACTCTGCAGTACTGAACTCAACAGGGGCTGTATATTAGATCTATTGCTCTGCTATGTCCTTAAGATCACAATTAAAATACCAGAGAAGGCACAGAATCTGGAATAATGGTGTGAATTGAGGCCAAGGCAGACAGATAAGAGAACCGACAAACTCCCTGTAGGAAATAGGAACTTGCCGCTTGCCTCTAGTAGAGAGAGAACATTATGTAGCAAGAACATCTTGTTATTGCTGAAAGACAGTGAGCTGATCATTCTGCATCAAGCAGGCTGCTGTTCCAGAGCACTTTGCCCCCTTGTTTATGCTACCTCTGTTTTGTTCATGTTTAAAATTGTCTATTTCAATTGATCTTTTCATTTGAGCTTTAGCAAAGTACTTAGGAGCAGATGGGGAATTCTGTTGATTGGACTTTATTACACTTAGGTCCAAGCAAAAATGCAGAGCAAACCCATATCTGTCCTTATTTGTATGTTTTCTCAGGTCACATAGAAAGTAGGGGGGATCTACTTTTTACACTGAAGGAATGCATCTGGGGTGCAAAGAAAAATATGTTTCATCTCTTGCCTTGCTTCACTTTGTGTTGCCGTATGGTCATTTTGCCCTCACCTGGAAAGAATCAAAGTAATATATGATATATAATATAATATATCATATATGAATAGGGCAGCAGGCTTATAGGAGGATGTCTTATATAGTTGGACTTCAATATCCAACTGTCTTCAAAGGGTTCAAATGGATTTATACAAAACTTTCCAGGGATTCACCTCTCCAGACAGAGCTTTGAACAAAGATGTTTGTTGATCTATGCAACATAGTGTTTGGTAGTACAGGTTGAGTCTCCCTCATCCAAAATGGTTGGGACCAAAGGTGTTTTGGAGTTTTGGATTTTGGAATAAACAAAAATGGCAGGATGTCATTTCAAGTACATCAGAATCTTCTGATAGATATTTAACTAATTTTTAATAGATTGGTAGGTATTTCTGACTGAATAGCAATCAGTCTCCTTCCCATACTATAAATTATACTGCTAAGATGGAAAAAGCTTGAGGAGGGTAACCAGTCACTGTTATGAGAAAGGACTGTGATTTCCATTCAGTTCTGATGCTCAAGCAAATTCTTTGAGTCAAGATTTCTTATATTCTAGTTTTATGTCTTTATTTCTGGCTGTTTGCATGATCTTGGAGGTTCTAATAGGAATCGAAACAAAACGAGATCCCATATGCCTGGAGCCTGCTTGCTCTTGCTTCCAGGGAACATAAAGTAAGCTTTGGATTCAACACGCAGGCCTCCAGAAGTTGCTGCATTGCAATTCTCATCATCCATCACTGGTTATGCTAGCTAGGACTGATGGGAACTGTAGTCCAACAACATCTGGGCATTTTATATGACCCAAGAGATGCTTATGTCACTGGGACTATTCACATAGCAAGCAATTTTAAATTGGTGTATTTTAAAATACAATTTGCATATATTAGGGATGGGAGAGATCTTCCTCTGTAGATACTTTTGGGCTGCAACTATATAATTGGCAGTAGTAGCCAAGGATGGTTGGGAGCTATAATCCAACTACCTCGGTAAGATCATATTTCCTACCCTTTGATGCAGAGTAAATGAGCAGCATTATTATGTGAAGTTAAGAAGTCTTCTTTCTGGATAGTTGGCTCCGGAAACTGTAAGGATTAAGGGGAAATGAGGAAGGATCACTGCGATGCATGGCTCTTGGATAAATTACTAAGATCCTTCATTTTCACCATACAGTTCAGTACACCAGACTGAAACTTTGCATGGGGGATTAATGCATGGAGACATTATTCTCAGGTCATAGGAAGCTGCTGCAAATTTCTTCACTCAGTTACCTTCCTAGTGAGTCATCACATAGGGCCATAGCCATGCATGTATTACAGCTAGCAGCCGTTCTGATATGAATGCAGTGTATGGGGTCTCTTACATTTCAGAATCATGGCTTTGTAAAGTGCAGTTGATGATGTGTATTAACTAGAGAATTTTAACAGACAAGTTGTGTGGGGAAACCACTCAAAATATTTTACCATTTTTCTTTAAAAAAACAAAACAAGAACCTTAAGTAAATAAGCTAGAAAGTAGTTTGAAATCTGTAGTTCTATGAAGCCTCAATCCATCATCTAAAGAAACCTACCATTCTGCATCATGTTATTAGGATTAGAGGCTAGAATCCTCCTGGTACATAGCACACAGAAATTGAAGTTAGGTCCTAACTTCTATTGCAAACTATCAATATATGTATATTGCTAATAAGTTACAGTCACTATCATCACATTTTTCTCCAGTTTTCCAGATTTGAGAATTCCTGATAATGGCTCCACCTACATCTCTGCTAAGGAACTGGACAAACTCACTGTTCCCCATAATCTCTATTGTTAAACTTTTTCAGTGACTGCTGAGGAAACAATCTTTGGACAGACTGTTTGTGAAAGGATAATTTCTGCTTAAAATTTGACTCAGACAATGGGAAAATGGAAGCAGCCAAAGACTTAACAGGAAGACTTTCTGGACTCTTCTTGTCAGATACCAGTATTTTGCACTATGATGGCATGCAACGAGACTCCTCCAGGGATTTTCATTACCCTGAATGCAAGTGCCCAACTGCCAGGCTCCGATTACAGAACCTTGCCAACCCCCTTCAGGATAATATTGGCCATAATAATGCTATTCATGATTGCGATTGGGTTCTTAGGCAACACCATTGTCTGCCTGATCGTCTACCAGAAACCAGCCATGCGTTCAGCTATCAACCTGCTTTTAGCTACTCTGGCTTTCTCTGATATCATGCTGTCTTTGTTCTGCATGCCTTTTACCGCAGTCACCATCATTACAGTGAAATGGAACTTTGGGGCTCACTTTTGCCGAATATCAGGTATGCTATACTGGTTCTTTGTCTTGGAAGGTGTATCCATACTCTTGATCATTAGTGTGGACCGATTCCTAATCATTGTCCAGCGTCAAGACAAACTGAACCCCCACCGTGCCAAAGTCATGATTGCCATTTCTTGGGCCTTTTCATTCTGTGTGTCTTTTCCTTCAGTGGTTGGGTGGACATTTGTAGAAGTTCCAAGCCGGGCTCCCCAGTGTGTCTTGGGATACACTGAATTTCCTGCAGACAGAGCTTATGCAGTGATGTTGCTAGTGACCATTTTCTTTGTCCCTTTCAGCATCATGTTATACTCTTACCTTTGCATTCTGAACACTGTCCGGCGGAATACCGTTCGGATCCACAATCATGCAGAGAACGTTTGCTTGAGTCAGGTGAGCAAGCTGGGCTTAGTGGGGCTCCAAAAGCCTCACCAAATGAATGTGGACATGAGCTTCAAGACCCGAGCCTTCACTACCATCCTCATCCTTTTTGTTGGCTTCTCTCTCTGTTGGCTTCCGCACACGGTTTTTAGCTTGATGTCTGTGTTCAGCAGGCAGTTCTACTACAGCCCCTCTTTCTACATCACTAGCACCTGTGGGTTGTGGCTAAGTTACCTCAAGTCAGTTTTCAATCCTGTCATCTACTGTTGGAGGATCAAGAAGTTCCGCGAGGCCTGCTTGGAGTTTCTGCCAAAAACATTTAAGATCTTTCCCAAAGTGCCAGGCCGGACAAAGAGAAGAATAAGGCCAAGCACAATATATGTTTGTAGTGAGAACCAATCTACTGTTTAGGAATACATCAGGATGATTTAACCGTCAGGACGATGACACAAAGTGTTTGAAATGAGGAACGGTTTGTTTTTACTGTCACTGCTTTTGTCGCACCCGTTCTTCAGTGTTTTTTGTACTGAATGTACAGCAAATCTGACTTGTGTTCAAGTTGCCAGAATTGCATTTACTACTGTAATGTCACCATGTGAATAACTAAAGTGTGAAATTAGCAAGTCTACTGTCAATCTTCATCATAATGATGGCTGGAATCCTATTGGGTAGTTATGCATGTGTAACAGTTATGCATTTGTGGCTGCTCCATATCCACGATCTCTGTATATCTTCTTGTATAGGAGGTATATAGGGACTGTGAAAGTCCTTCAATCCCCACTTACTGGTGAGCAGTCATTGCAATCGAGGCTATCAAGAAGTGGCTGGCTGACTGATGTTCTCCCCTCCTCTGTGCAAACCATCTCTGCTGCAAAGCAGGATTGCAACAGGGACTGTTTCTGCATGTTGCAATGGAGTTGTGTGAAGGGCTGGGAATGTCAGTCAGGCATTTCCCAAGTGACATGGGAACACATACACACACACACACACATCGATCTCAGTAGCTGCTGACTGGTAAGTGGGGATTGGGAGTGCTGCAATTCACTACATAACTATGTTATGTAACAATGTAGTGTATAGAGGATTCCAACCAATAATAATGGCCTGCTGGAGATTTAGTTACTACAATAGACATTGTAGTTACAGTGCTATGCACTGATTCACATTCCTCTCCCCGCCAATCTGCACTTATTGGGACGCAGCTGCTGCAATTGATGGCAAGGGATCTGTTCCACTGTCGATTAGGAAGCATCTGACATTCCCACACTCTTCCCTGAGTGATCACCGGTGCAACAGGCAGAAACAGTCCCTGTCGTAATTCCCCTTTCTGCCAGCAATCACTCACATAAGGGGGAACGGGACCGTCAGCCAACTGCTTTCCAACTTATAAGGGACCAGACCCCAGTAGATCACTGCTTCCTAGTAAGGGAAGATTGAAGGACCTTCGTGATCCCTATGTATCCCCTAAACTAGGGGCTACGTAGGGATTGTGAACACTAAACAGTAACAAGTGTATAACTAGGTTACACGTTTGTAACTGCCCAACAGGATTCCTACCAATAATAATAGAGTGTATATCATTTTAGTACATCCACAGCACACATTCCAGCTTAAGATCAACTTGTCCTCAATACCTCAGTTAAGGTCCTCTTGTGAATGCATGATGCCAAAAAGTTCAGTGCCTGGGAAAGAAACATAGATGATACAGAAATGTAATTTATATGTTGAACATATTCTAGCAACAGCTGGTTCCAACTTAAAAGAAAAACATTGAGGCCATGTAGAATTTCTGGGAATTAAGAGCCAAGTAGCCATTACATTACATTCACTACATATAATGCGTCCCTTCTTTCCATATAACGGAGGGTGAGTTCCAATCAAGAGAGGGACCACAGATCATGGACAATTTAACTCTCTTGCCCTGCTAGAATCCTAAAGTTAAAATTATTCCACCAAACTTGCTATCCCTTTTTGTCAGTTCAGCTAACATTAATCATGAACCAAACATTTCTTATTGAGCAGATAGTGTACACTTATTGACTGACAATAAGATTTGTTGGTTTAACTCAGTACTGAGTGCCAGCCCATCAGTGTGTGCTAATGTGATCCTCCAACCAATAAGTTCCATGTAGAATTATTTTAAGGCGGCTGCTGAAATCAACAGAAATAACCACCATATCCTCTCTTTTGATTTTCAGTGCCTTAGCTCCAACTCATTTTCTTTCTGGGTTACCCATGATTATCAGGAAACAAGTGTTTTAGCACAACACATTGCATATTTTGCAAAGTAAATAAAAGCAGAATCAGAATTGATGTCCTCTGGCCAGGTGATAAATTTTAGCATTCAGAAAATACTTTCAAATATATAAATCCAAACTAGACTGTTGATAATGCATACCAAATAAGAGAAATTAAAATATCTGATTGACATTTGTTTGGGTATCGGTTCTGTTTTTCGACTAAGTAATGGATGCTTGTCAATTTTCATTATCATATTTACCTTTTCACATTCTTCCTCTATTATCTGGCTACATATTTTCATGGACTGACACTGTTATCATTTCTCTCCAGTATTTACCATATAGATTTCTTGCTGCTGCTACCACAATAATAGTTTTCTATACTTACTATACTTAGGTTTCACATTAATAATAATAATAATAATAATAATAATAATAATAATAAAGGTTCAGAAGATATGCTCACTTCACATATTTTTTAAATTCATTAAATATTCTATTATGCTTCATTGATGCTGGACCTTTTTAACTAAACAAGACAAGCTTAAAAGTTGAAGGCAGTTTGCAGAAAATCAAATATTTTTTGCAGGACATATATCTGATTGTGCATTCTTCTCCTTTTCCAGCTGTAAATGGAAGTTGCCTGACCTTTTCAGATCATAGAATGGGAACAGGGCTTGTAGCTTTAACCCTTTCCTCCCATACCACCTTCCCAGTAAGCCCTAGCTCAGTGGTGGAGTACATGCTTTGTTGCAGATCTCAGTCTCTAGTATCTCCAGACAAGGTTAGGAAATAATTACACGTGAAGCCCTAGTGAGCCACTGCCTGTTCGTGTCAATGAGGAGACAAACTGGAGTATTGGAGGTAAATTGCTGCTGACCTCCATAGCAGTCTCCCTATGAGAGAAAACAGCTGGGCAGAAAAACAGGGGTTTCATCAGGACTAAAGAAAAGACAAGGGTGATGCTAAATTAGGAGGAGCCAGTACCCCCCAAGGACAAGATCAAAACCCCAAATGACCTTAATAAATTAGAAAGCTGGGCCAAAACTAACAAAATGAATTTCAACAGGGAGAAATGGAAGGTACTACACTTTGATAGGAAAAATGAAATGCACAGATATAGGATGGAGGACACCTGGCTTGAAAACATTACATGTGAAAAGGATCTAGGAGTCCTAGCAAACCACAAGTTGAACGTGAATCAACAGTGTGATGCAGCAGCTATAAAAGCTAATAGGATTCTAGGCTACATCAACAGAGGTATAGTGTCCAGATCAACGGAAGTAATAGTGCCACTCTATTCTGCTTTGGTTAGGCCTCACCTGAAATACTGTATTCAGTTCTGGACACAATTCAAAAAGGATGTTGACAAGCTGGAGCGTGTCCAGAAGAGGGCAACCAAAATGGTGAAAGGTCTGGAAACCATAAAGTCCTATGAGGAGGGAATTGGGTATGTTTAGCCTGGGGAAGAGAAGGTTAAGAAGGTATATGATATACCTGTTTAAATATTTGAAGGGATGTCATATTGTGGATGGAGCAAGCTTGTTTTCTGTAGCTCCAAAAAATAGGACCTGAAGCAATGGATTCAAACTCTCTCCATTAGGAAGAACTTCCTGACAGTAAGAGCTTTTTGACAGTGGAATATGCTGCCTTGGTCTTTGGGGAGAGGAAACTGAGGCTGGATGGCCATCTATCAGAAGTGCTTTGATTGTGTCTTCCTGCATGTTGGACTGGATGGCTCTTGGGGTCTCTTCCAACTCTTATGCTACATTCCTGATCCAGACCATGGCCTCCCCTCAGCTGCTAACAGTTAACACCATTAACTACTTTAAACCACAAATGTAACGTGTCATGGTAGCATCAGTTATGGTGCAGTTCTTAAAAGCAGCCATGGCCGGTGGTGTTCAGTAGATGGGACAAATCCCTTCCCAGCCGTGGTCTGGTGTTTAAAGGACGCAGCCTGGAGTAACAAAATTGCTTCTCTACTGAACAAAACAAAAATTCACACATATGAAGTTTTTCATATAGAGAAAACTTACTGCATGAAGGAATATTCAATCACAGAAACACTCCCCCCACTCCATACGGATAAGGCTGCTATTGATTTTGCAGTATATTGATTTTCTCCTGGCTTGCATGCACTCTCACCTATTTTCACTCTTGACTTTTACTTCAGTGAAAGGTTGTACAGTTCAGAAAACTTTTAAAGCTGTCTCTAGTTTTTTCTTGAGGAAGGATATAATCCAGAATTCAAGCTTTGACTCATGAGCATGTCTGAAGTATTAACAGTGATCATCTTCCCTCATATAAACAGAGCACTGGGAGGGATCTGGTGAGGCAGAAATAGTAGGTGTATGTATGTAATCTTAGTAATGTCTGACTACATTACAAATTAAAAAAGCAACATCACAGCAATTTTACAGATACTAACAGATTTCAAAGATTTCAGCACACTACTTCAGAATCCATTAGAGCGTTTATTAAGTGTTATCAAGCTTATTCAGCACCTTTAGGATGCAACTACTGATAGCTGTATGGCACCCTCTTCCCTTTGTGTAAATCCATTCCTGCAAAGCAGATCAGAGGCACAGATTTCTTTACTTGCAGGGAAAGATGGCTCTTTGTGATGGCAGGTGTAGACTCTTAAAAAGATGTACCTGCAATTACTGATTATGTATATTCGCTCTAGAGAATGTCAAGATATAAAACCATTTCATTTACAGAACATCTGTATGATAATAAATAAGTCATGACATTTATTAAAGCCTCTTCCTTCACTCCTTCCCACCCACAAGTGGTTTATGGTTCCCTGGGACAGACGCCAGTAGCTTCACTGTGATTAGTAGTGTCAGAAACCCAAGACTTTAATCCCATGGTGTTCCCATCATCCTGCCCCCTTCTCAGTCCCAGTGAGGACAGGAACTCCTCAGAAGTCAGTGCTACAATAGGCTCTGTAACAGGCAGACTTACAGGGCAGAAAAAGGAAGGAGAGCAAAGACTCAAAAGTGCATCCAATTGTTAACAGTATGACAAGCACAAGTTCATGATGCTGTTCCACCAGGCAATATTTAGACCCAGTTGGGAACATAAATGCAGCTATCCACCACTCTCAAAAAAGTGCTGCTTTGTGCCACTTATTCAAGAGATAGAATTATCACCTCTTTGGGAGAAAAGGCATTGCTTCCTCACCAGCCTCTTTCCTTCCAAGGCCAGTTGACCACCAAATTCAGTGCAAGTTTCAATTTTTTCTTTTTTAAAAAAGTTTCCTCTCCCTACCCCCTCCCTCTCACACACCCATACTGTAAGGAAGTATTTTGTTGATTATATAAACATCTGTCATTTCTTGTGCTGTCTACATTCACAAAAGACCAGCAGTGAGGTGGTTGTGTTTCACATTGGCTGGAGACACCCCATCCACCCCAGGGAAATCTCTTCTTCTTGACATATTTGTTCTTTATGCTGCAGCTCCTCCTCGGTTGTTCCAGAGTCATCATCGCGAATGTGCTTCATGTCCGTCTGGTGGGGCTGGATAGATGATGATTTGCATTAGTGTTCACAAGCCTGTTTGCAGCACAGTGTGTGTGGGCCACGCCACCATTTGGATACCGGACAAAAGCTGGCTCACAGAAGGGACTCTGACACACTTGGCAGAGTTTTTTGTCTGAAAGAACAGTTGGGCTTCCTTTAAGTTTTACCTATAATCAGGAGAAACAAGACAAAGTGTCACTGAAAACTGGTACCAGGGTCAGCTAACGATCTGCAATTTTTGAACTCAGTGCTGCTATTACTGCTATGTCGTTTCTAGTGATACAATTTGACTTGGCGATACACAAGGTCTTTTTATTCCACCCAAGAAGCTACAAATCCAAGGTTTCTTTGAGAAGAGCAATGGGAGATATTTCTGATTACAGCAGAGATGGGGAAGGTGTGGCTTTCCAGCCATTAGCCACAATCCTTCACTGGGAAGACATAATGTAGATGGTGTAATTACCATACATTTCTCCTCTTGCTCCTTCCAGAAATGCTTTGCACATGAAATAGAAACAATGATGGGGGATGTAAACGTCTTTTGTACATCACCTTTCTATACTATGTATGGATGCTGTACCATGTACTGGTCTTTATCATTTTCATAACTGCAGACCCGCCTGTAGGCAGTGCCTAAAGAGAAGCTCAGCGTCTCACACTCATTTCCTTCCAAGAAGCTGTACCAAATGACAATGTGAAGAGGAAGACATACTGTATATATTCTGTATAAGTCTAGAAATTTTAGGTAAAAATTTTACTCAAAATACCTGAGTCGACTTATCCACAGATCAAGGTACATAATGTACTTTTAACTCTTATTTTAAAAAAAGGACCATCCCCTGGTGAAAAGTAAGAGTGTAATCTGTCCTAGAAGCACTGACAAATCCCCCTCCCCCCCATATTCTCATCCATTCAACCTTTATAGTGCTGGAATTTTGTAATTTCTTTGACATCATTTTCCTTTGCTTTGTCCTTTGCATCCTTTGTCACACAAGGTTTACCTTCGACTTATCCACAGGTAATATCAAAATCCATAATTTTGACCTCCAAATTTGCTCTTGACTTATACATAAGGTTGACTTATAGTCCAGTGTATACACTATATTCCCACCCAGACATCTCCTAAGATTCTCATGAAATTCAGTAGTTTGCCAGTGGTAGCCTGTACTAGGGAGGTAGCATCTGCACTAGCTAGATACAACCCAAAGTTTTAAATTGGAATTTAATGAATCAGGCCATTCATCTACCAAGTGTTTCCTTCAGCAGGAAATTTGTCACATTTTGTACTTAATATAGGAAAACAGGATGGAAACCATCAATGTGTATGATATCATTAGATTGTGCTCCTTCTGTCAGGAATCAAAATGTTCATGAAGGTTATCCTGAGATTTCAGTATGATCATACAAAGTTTGAGTAATACACTCACCTTTTCATGCTTATAGGCAAGATTCTCGGCATTTGCTAAGCCCACTGCAATCTGAGTCATTCTTTGTGCATGAATGCTTTCCCTCATTGCCCCAGTCAAAAAAGAGGAAAGGAGCTGCACTGACCAGCTGTCAGGAATTAGCTGCAAAACATACACAGCATCAAATTCAGCTGCATGATTATTTAGGAGATCCACAGCAGCCATGACCAGTTCATGATCTAATGTGCTGGAATTCAGGTATGCTGAAAGCAGCATATGAAAAAGTTTCCGCCTGTAAGGAAGGTCTTTGCTCTCAGATTTCCATACACAGTAGTCCTCAGCAGCAGCGAAGTCCTTCAGTTCATGGACCAGGATATGTAAAGCTTTTTCGTGGTCTTCCAGTTTTCCATATAATATTGCACACTCCACATGAAGATCTGTTCCACTGATTTTATCTGCAAATGCAGTATATAAGCAGAGTCCTTGTCAATGCAAGAGAAGGATCTATTTCCCATACAAGCACGAGGCCTTAAAATACTAAATTGAAAACTAAAAATGTAACCCAAAATATAAATGAAGAGAAAGGTTTCCCCTACTCTTGGCATTGCGCTTAGAATTCTGGATTCACTGTTATTCTTATGTGTAGCAATTCCATACATGAGCAGAAGGCATTTCCCCATGTAAATTGAGTTGGTACCCTGCAAATCTTGGAAAAGATACTTTTCCAAATCACCATCCCTGAATCCCATATTGAGTATGGCTATGGAGTTGTGGTCCAAAAAAGTTACTTTCCTGAGCATTGATACTCCCATTCTCCTGGCTGCATCAGAACCCCAGTCTAATAGAACAGCTTTTCAGGAGCAACATGCACTCAATCTTCCCTAACAGAGGAACTCTTGAGGGATTATGGCCTGCAACAGGGGAAAAATGGTTCTCCACCCTACTATAAATATAATTTTAGTCTCTTACCTAAAATAAAATGAACTCGATAAAGGTCAGATTTTCGCAGAAGATTACGTAGTTTTGTCTGCGTTTTGGTCAATTCCTCATACCTCTCTGAACCCAGTGATTTTAGATGCAGTACTTCATCCAGGTAAAGCACCACTAGATGGGTGTGGAACTTCTCTTTCTACCAGTAAAAGAAAAAATCAGTTAGTTCTATGATGATCTCCATAAGGCTCTGTAAATAATTCTTATAGCTGTTTTCATCAAATATGAATTACAACAAATTTAAAATCCAGATTAAGGAAGTAAGGAAGTCAGATATGGACATATGCATAGGAAGTATTTGAAAAGGACTTTAGCAAAATCAGAAATTAGAGATTCTACTAATACAACTATATTCATGTGCTGCAAAAATGGTGAAATTTCAGAGCACATACATAAAAAAAATCATTGTCTTTCAGAATATGCTCACCAGAGTAGTAACTAAAGTAACACAAATCTTGTTATGTTACATGGCATTTTTAGCACTAGTTTTACCATTCTCATCTCATTTACATGTTTCTCATTCAAATTCAGTAGTTCACCTTTGCCATGATCTTCCCTTTTTCTAAAATAAAATTATAAAAAAAATCACATGCTGTACAAGTGATGTACAGATTTCTGCTTTTTGGAATTACTTTCAAATTCCATAATCTGTTGCACAGGAACAGCAATGGCTGGGAACCTATACTTCTGCTGTAAGCAAAGTGGAGAGTAAGGACCTTTTCATCCCTAGATTTGGCCCTTAACCCTCTTCTGAACCAGCAGGAAATGTTGGTGCTGCTGTTATGTCCAACCATCATATAGGAACACTTCACAAGGAATTTGATCAGATCAGATCATGGAAAACCTAGGATATCTGGATTACAATTCCCAAGTTCCTCCTTCTACCATTCTAGTCCAAAAGTAACTTTTCTAAGCAGACAGGGGAGATGTAAAAGCAACTAGGTAAACCTTGCATCCTGATTTTAAAAGCTGTCCAGAGAGAACCTTTCATTAGAGCTGGTCAAAATCAATGGGAGAATCATTTAAGTAGGAAGCTATCCAATCATCAAGTAGACTGAAGGCTATCTAGTCTAATTCCCTGTTCAGTGAAAGATGTAACTGTAGTACCTCCCACAGAATCAAACAGGACACTACTTTGGCCATTTCCCCTTCAGCTAATCAAAGTGGTCTTCCTGCAGCAAATACTGTAGAAGTTGGTAATAATAATAATAATAATAATAATAATAATAATAATGGTTTATCACATTTGTAACCAAAATGGCAGCCTTTTACGTACTTTGTGTCAAAATTACCTCTCAGTACTACTATATCCCTTCCCTGAGTAACTGGTCTGGTTAGAAGACTGTGCAAGCAAATAGGAGAGAATGGAAAACATGTTAAAGGCTATAAGTTACTAATGTTCTGCAATAATGCAGAGAACAATGTGAATGATCTGATCTATGCAAAAGTTCAGAGAACTGAATACTCCAACAATAACAACGACAACAACAACACTTTTTTTACTGCTAAGGACTCACCATCATCCCAACTTACTTTTATTCTTCTCTCTAGAACCAAAAATTCTAAATATTTTGCTAGTGATATGGGATATTTGTTAAGGCAGTTGATGACATCATCTGGCTTAAAACTGTTCTTCTGTTCATCTTCCAGAGGCCTTTTTGTGAAGATGTATACCCCAACCTAAAACAAGATGCATTTAGAAAGTCACATTCAGCAAATCGCACAAATTTCTGATCCAGGTTGCTCTAGTCTTATTCAAAGTGACAAAATGGATCTAATCTCTTCTAGTTCTACTCAGTCACTGAAAAAACTTACATCTTTCAACAGAAGAGCTTAAAATTCCATTACACATTACAGAATTTGAGAGAAAGGAACAGCTGAGTTGCTACTTGCCTCTTTAAAAATATTGGCTGAATCAAAAATGTAATGTAAAACCTTCCTTTTCTTACAGGGTGGAGGCAATCATTTTGATTTAATGCATGACAAGCAATCTCTAAAACAGGACCGAAAAAGAATTGGCCCGCTAGCTGTTTTGTATTTCAGATCCCAGAACTTCAGATCTCAGGTCCCTACCAGGATGTCCAATGGTATGGGATTGTGAGAGCTGCATGCCAAACATCTAGAGAGCAAAAGTTTATCCCCTCAATCTAATGGACTCCTGTAATACTAAAATCATTTTGTTCCAAAATTAGTACAATGGTAGACAGCTTCAGAGATAGCGTATTTTTCCAGATAGATTACCATGAAATCTCTCAAAAATATAGCTTGAAAATAAGATGCAGTCTTGTGCACAACAAAATTTCAGGTCATTTTAATGGCCATCCTTGCAAATCATTTCTCACCAACTGACTGGCACTACACTATTGTGCACTATTTCATACCTCATGCATTTCTAGCAGGGACATTAAGATGCTGGAATTGTGTATGAATAGCCTTAAAGGTTTCCAAAATAAGAAAAACAAAAAACAAAACAGGATATGGAGGACTAAAGACTCTAGACAAGGTATCCAAACAACAACAATTTCAAAAATAATTTCTTGAAAGAATCCAGTAACGAACCTCCTCATTTCGCTGCAGGACCCATTCCGCGTACTTCCACACCAATTCATGGTCTGAGCAGGAGGTAAGGAAGTCTACAATATAATCGTAAAGGTCTGTGCGTGTAGAGTCCTGAATGTCTCCGTTAACGATTTTTACCCACAACTGAAATGCAGAATATAAAACCAACCAGGTTTAATTTCATGACAATTCATACACTGTTTTCCCTTGAGGCTAGTAATTACTAGAATTTACCAAAACCTTATGAAGTTGGTACAAAGGTGATAGAAAATGACATTAAACAGCATTAACAGATGGGACTCTTAGAGCAAGCAAGACATTACACTTGAAACAGAGCTAACTGCAAAATATTCTCCATGTTGATGTCTTCCATCTTCACAGTGCTCATGCTGTGCCAGCTGCACACTGTGCTTCACACAATTGCCTGCTGCTAGCATAGGCAAGTAAACAACTTAAATATTTCTGCCTAAACATTATAGGGAGAGGGCAGTGGAAAATTCATAATGGGCCTGTCATTTTGGGCTGAGGTTCTCCAGCCTTGAGTAAGCCATGCGGACAGGATGAGCTGGCTTCTCAGTGTTTACTTGCAATCTGTTAAGTGTTTTCAAACTAAAGGAAAAGACAACCTTCATATGGTTTATCTTCCCATGTTTTTTCCCCAACTCTTTAAACAGATGGAATACTTGTGCAATCAACATAGGTCAGTGGGCAGCTTTTCAATATTCACTTCATGAAAAAATACCCCCCCACACACACACCAAAAGGGCAAATGTTCCCATACAAGGGAGTGTCTTAAAGCCATCCCAAGAACTTATGATTGTTACAAGAAAAGAATTAAGAAGAAGCATGAATATCAAGAAGGAGTGCGGGGGCTTTCCTTGAGGAATATTTCTAGTCCTTTCCCTATTTTTTCCTCATTATATGAAAAGGAATATAATAGGTTGTACTCCACCCAGTTCTTCGTAAGCACAAAATCTGTTCTCAACTAATAATAAGTACAAAGATACCTACCTGGATGAACAATAAACATTCAAACACTCATTAAAATGTAGCTAACCGCTGAAGACATAGATTACAGACTTGGATATGAATGCCTCATCCAAACCTGACAGTGGGCAAACTATTGTTTCTTAAAACTCACTTTCTCTTATTACACTGTAGTAAATATACGAGGTATCTCTAAAGTTTCAGAGACACACTCAAGCAACAGCTAGATACAAATGATAGGAGACAACTAGATCACAGCTAGCAGAGAAGAAGAAACCCAGAACAGGAAGGCAGTGAACTAATAGGCCTTCTACTGCAAAGATACATTGAGGGAACTAAAAGATTTTAAAGATGATAAAGAAGGGGAGGGACACTGAGAAAGGTCCAGGATTCCACCCTCCTTCTGTTAACTCAGCCATTTACCTGGACAGTGACAACATATTTACTAGTTTTAAATCCATACATGTGGCCCAAACTAGAACCAGAACTAGTTTTTGTTCACTAGGAAGCGTTTACAAGTAGCTTTGATTTCCTGGACACATGATGGCACTCTAACCTGTAGTGCTGAAGCATCTTGACCATTCGAGTGATACAGGAGCCCAAGTGCAAAAAACCTGTTTAAAAAAGAACAATTCAAAAGGGAAATTACTAGAAATATTATTTGGTATTTGCAAAACAATCTGTGCAACTAACATGATAGTCTTTTTATATGCTCTTCTTGCAAAGCTTCCATAAAATGGTTTTATATTATTTCCATCTTGCATGCAGAGAAGGAGACTGCATTTCTGGTTTCTGCAAAATGGAAATAAACTGAATCAGAGCCCAGTAACTAAGAATCCAAACGAACGCTTAGATAGTCCTACATTTTAAGACTATCCAACAGCAGGTACTGTCTGGCAGGGGACACATTTGTCCCTCATCCTCTGAAAACAGAGACACAAACATTGCCTGTCAAAGCAAAAATATTCTGGTTGTAGTTTTGTTCTGACAACAAACAGGAAGACAACAGGAAGACTCAAAGCCATCTGTACTGGGGTGAGTCAACTTGATGGCTTGGGGACCAAGGTCTTCCCATCTCACACTATCATTTCACATATCTCTTAGTTACATTTATCTTCCATCTTTCTTTTAATCAGCTAAAGGCAGGACACGATTCTTCTCTTCTATGTCAGGGGTCAGCAACTTTTTTTTGCTGCGGGCTGGAGGGGGAAATGGCGCTGGGGGCTGGTGTGCGTGCGTGGGGGCGCCATTTTGGAACGCCCAATGGCGCCATTGGGCCTTCCAAAATGCCGCATGCCGCCGTGCGCTTGCGTGTGGTGTGCAGCTGCGGTGGCGGCGGCGGCGGCAGGACCAGCCACGGGCTGGTCCCAAGGCCTCCGCGGGCTGGACTCAGCCCGCGGGCCGTAGGTTGCTGACCGCTGCTCTATGTTTTCAAAATAGCTATGTGAGGGAAGACAGGCTGAGAGAGTGACTGGCCTAAAGCTATCCAGAGTTACGTGACTCAGTGGGGACCTAGATCAGTGTTTCCTGATGCCCAGTTAAATTTGGTTTGTGCAGTCTTTCGTAGAAGGTTTTCTAATGGAGTGTGCTGTACTTTATCTCACCATCGTGTTTTAAATTATTTTAAAATTATCTTATATGACTGTTTATTATCATTTGTACTTTACATTGTTTTCGGTCTACTTTGTTTTTACCTATATTCTAAGCTGCCTTGGGTCTCACACTGAGCAAGAGCTAGGATACACAATACATAACTAGACTTGTGTGCCTTCAAGATTTCTGATTTATGATGACCCTAAGGCAACCCTATCATGGGGTTTTCTTGGCAAGATTTCTTAAGAGGGGGTTTGCCTTTGCCTTTGCCATCCTCTGAGGCTGAGAGACTGTGATTTGCCCAAGATTACCCAGTGAGTTTCTATGGCCAAATTGGGATTCAAAACCTGGTTTCTAGAGTCTTAGTCCAGCTCCCAAACCACTACACTATGCTGGCTCTCACATAAATAGATAGACAAACTCAAATCAGGGCTTAGCAGCTGAGATGGACAAGGGACAGAACCCTGCTGCAACTCCCTGAGTAAAAACCTGACAGCCCTCTTCCTGTTTCTCAGCTCAGGCAGCAGCAAGAGAGAGTCACACTGGGAAGGACAGCTCTTCAACCTTTGCTTAATTCAAAATACTCTAGACTGCGACAATTACACAATAAGCATCTCAGTATTGGGACACAACACTTATGTAATGATTCTCCCCCACATAGCTTTTCTATAGAAAAACATATTCCCTGAAAATTAAGGTTTCCTTAAAATTGTAAACTTGTTAGTAAGCAAAAAGCATCTGAGAAATGCAAAATGTAAAGATATACAACTGAGCACTAAAGACAAAACTGTCCAATCCATTGTACTCCCCACTAACATGTACAGATGTGAAAGGTGGACAGTGAAGAAAGTGGATAGAAGAAAATCAACACATTTGAGATGTGATGCTGGAGAAGTTCAGAGGACACTATAGACAGCCAAAAAGACAAAAAAATGGATCCTAGAACAAATCAAGGCTGAACTCTCCCTGGAGGCCAAAATGACTAATGTTGTTGAACTTTAGCCACATCATGAGAGGACATGATTCATTAGAAAAAACAATGCTAGGAAAAGTAGAAGGCAGTAGAAAGAGAGGAAGCCTGCATATCAGATGGGTAGACTCAATTAGGGAGGCCAGAGGCCTGAATCTACAAGACCTGAGCAGAGCAGTGGAGGAGGGGGGCTTGGAGATGTCTCATCCACAGGGTCACCATGAGTCGATGTCAACTTGAGGGCAGCTAAGAATATGTGTGTGTGTGTGTGTGTGTGTGTTGTTATAAAAAAGACAGAAGATGTTTATTTTTGGTAAAGCACAGAACAGTATGCAATGTGTTGCTATAATGTTATTTTTTTATTTGTAAAAATGTTTTTCCCTTTCTGAAAACAAAACAGACATAATTTTTGCACACAAGTTATGGATCAAAGACTTCATTTTGATTCACAGGGGTACAGCTGCTAGGACCAGCATGTCAAAGACTGAACAGAAAAAAAATATATCTAGCACTCTACAGAGACTACGCAGTATGCTCCAGATGTGACAAGCTTACTTTTTGTGCTTTTCCAGCCATGCAGCGCTATCTGTGAGAAGGCAGGAATTTTCTGAGACCAGCAGATCTAGAAGGCTTTCATGATTAGATTCTGCATAGAGCTTCAGTAAAGCTGTATCAATGTCTTCCTTGTATCCATTTGCCACCTCAGTGCTGCGCACCTCACTCAAGTAGTTCATGAGAAACTGTTTGCACTTGGCCATCTTCTCCTGATCCCCTTGTGTCAGCTGGTTTAAGTCAGCATATTCATGGAGGGGAGGGTGAGATCGCATGAATGAAGAGGAAGTAGGCAACAGGAAGGGGTAAAGGGAGATCAGCTCCCGGACATCAAGCTGGCCGCTTCTGTAATTACAGTGTCAAACTAGATGAAGCAAAGAACAAAAGTACACATGGAGACACACCACACAATGTGTGTGCACACACATGGAGGGTACTGAGCTTTGTGTACCTATTTAAGACAAACAGTGATCCCCACTTGCAATCTGACATTTTTTGGCAGTCTGTGAAGCCCAAAAAGGCTCCTGGGGCACAACACTGGCACCCAGGCCTGCAATAATTGCCCACCCTGATCTGTGCACATTGGGTTCTACATATATACATACACAATTCTTACATGTATATCTCAGTGATGATGCTCCTAGTTCACTACTTGCCTCAGTATACTAGTCTGTCCAGTTCCTCGTGGGCAATCTCAGAGCTTGAGAGCATATCGCATCCCCCACAACCTACCAGGAGCTACATCACCAGAGAGGTTCCTGTTAGCCTCAATTTGGCAATGGCCAAGTTCCCCAATAGAGCCACAGCTGTCACCAAAATCCAGGAGCAACTAAAGTGGATATTTATGGTACAAAAGAGTAGTGTCCTCCAGCACCACAGAAGCCTGTCAATCTGCAGGACAGAGAATTCTGACATTTATTTTTCCCTGCTGCACATCTGATTTCTGGTGGTGTCATTCTGGTGCTAGCTATAGCAGCACCAATTTCAGCAGCTCAGTTGAGCCCACACTACTCCATTATGTTACAAGCCAAGTGCTATTATACACGCACAGCAGACATTCTTTAAATTTTTGATTCTCAAACAGTTGTGGACTGTTGCCAAACAATAAACAGGAGAAACATGAGTCCCCTTGCTGAAGTATCTACATTTGCTGCTACTTCATTTGTGTATGTGGGAACCAAACCAAAAACTATTACTTCCAGGTGACTATGCAATAATGAGCATATAAACAATATTAATAAATGTTATGTGCAAATACTACATATGGGCCAGGATAGAACACCTGGAAAAAACCAATTCAACCCCCCCCCACACACACACACACACACATACACAAAATGCTGGCCAAAAACACTGGCAGTATTAAGCTGATTCCTAGTCAGCTATGTGAAACATCAGTCATATATAACAAGCAGCAAGACATACCCATGGGCAGAATAGGTAGATTAACTGCCTTTCCACACACTCTAGTATACCAGAAACAAATTGTGTATCAAAAGGAGTTGAAAATCTGTTCAACTATTCCAATTTAGCCTTCATACACTGTCTGAACAAATGTTTTTAAGTATTCCATCCCAAATCTCACAATTTAAGACCTTTGAAAGGGCGATGCACATGGCCCGTTTGGGGTGGCAGAGAGCTGCCCGGGGAGCGGTGGATCGGGGCTGCGGCAACCCCATGTCGTGGCCCCGACTCCCTTTTGCTGTCTTGAAAAGAGCGGCAAAATGCTGTTCCTTTTAGGGGCGGCAAAAGGCCGCCCTAAGAGCCAGTGGCGCGGCTCTTCAGTGCCCTTTCAGCGTAGCGTGTTTAAACGCTGTGCCAGAAGGGCGTCCTGGTGCTGCGCGCTGTGCGTACAGCCACACAGCGTCAGGATGGCATCAGCGTGGGGTTGGGCGTGCGGCTGCCCCGCCCCAACTCTACCCCCAAGCCGGCCCTTTGGGCCAGTCTGCAACGGCCCTAAGATTTAATCAATGCTCAATTCGCACTCCAAGACTATTGCTCACCCTATATGAAAGGTTACCTGAAGAGTTCTTTTGCTTCGAGGAACTGAAGCTGTGCAAACTGTATAAACCCTGCTTGCTGCAGAATTCGCTTATACATTGCCTAAAAAGAAATGAAAACAAAACAAAATAAAACAAAAGATTAAAATTTGTGAACCATTTGCTAATGCACTACTTATGTCTCAATGAAAAGAGGTATAAGCCAGAACTGGGATGCCTAATTTTATCATTTTGTACTGCCTTACACAATATGCAGAATCAGGCAGTTGGAAGAGGCTAAAAGACCACTGTGACCTTAGTGGACTACAAAAGGATGATCAGTGCAGCACAGGAAGAAGTCTAGAAAAGAAAAGCCATTGCAAACATCTCCCACATCTTCACTCAAACAATATTTAAACTATAATCCCAACAATATCCCAAACTCAGTAACATCCATATGATGACTGCAATGTCATGTGAGAAAGGATAAACAATATAAAAGATACATGATTTCATGCCAGGATAAAATGGAAAGGAAATATGGCAAGAGACCTGTACAATTGTACAACATTTAATCTTTTCTAAATGTTGACTTAATTTTGTCTAACCGTAGGCAGTATAAATGTATATTAAAACAGCACAGCTGAGTTATCCATCTTCTAGGTATCCAAAAGTCCAAAATAGTTCACTGCTTTAGCCACAGGCCATTGCAAATATCTTCTGTTTATCAATCATTTATTTTGGAAGGAGACTATTTTAATCTCATCATAGCCTATGTTGCCACATTACAGGTATATTATATTTATTATTAGTCTGTGGTCAACTGCAGAACCTCTTCATTCAATCTCCTGGGAAACCTGCTCCACTGGGCTCCTCTTTCCATTCAAGATGGCTGCTGTCAGAACTTTGTCTTTCAGTCCTACAGACAGAAACTGTCTCTTCATTATTGCTTCTACATAAGCCACTCTGGAACTCTTTTTAAGAGAAGTGCAGGGCAATAGTGAAGATTTAGGGGGCACAGCGGAGAGGAGGAACTTCCAAAAAACACCTCCCACCCTTAGTTACACAGTCAAATCCTTCCATTATTAGAGGAGCACTAGCTGGATAGCACCCACAGTGCAAAATGTGCTTTGAACATTGAAACATACTCTATATATTTATCACTGGCTCCAGAACTTGCTACATTACCAGGTCCATCTGGTAGCAAGACCACAAGTCAATGGAACTTGCTTCAAGGCGATAACATTTAGATCAATATTAGGGAAAATGCATATTTCTCTCAGAATTTTTCTCTTTTAACCATCTAACCCAGTTCTCCAGACTCCTAAGTTTCCTTCATTCAAAAATGCATTCTGTAACTAGCAGTAAGAACAAAGTACCTCTCTTGCAATAAAAGTACCTCTTTTGCAATAAAACATTATCAGACTTATTAAAATAAAGCTTCATCTCCACAGATTGTTTGCTACTCAGCCGTCTTTCTATAACCAGATGTAACTTAAATAACAACAGACCTGAAATTTTTCTTTTGAAATATTTCTTTGGGCTCCTTTTGCTAATACCAATGCTTCTTCAACTCTCTGGCTAGCCAAAAGATCCTGAATCTGTTTTTCCAGAGGTAGTGGTACCAAAATGTATACCCCTTTGGTGGTTGCTACAATTACTTTTCCTGAAAATTAAAAAAAAAATGAAAACAGAATGTGCTTTATTCATTCTACAGTATCGAAGGACTTTTTAAAAACAGAGAGAATAAGTCAGATATACACATACTGAATACACTTTTTAAAAGGGGGAAATATACCCTTTCAAATGCAATACAACCCAACAATTTCTATTATGCTCAAATCAGAAATGCAGCAGCAAGCACTGCAAAAATCTTTTTAACAAATGGAATGGAATAACCTGATTCACCTATCACAATAAGCCAAGATATCAGAGAAACCCAGACTTAATCATGCACACTACTCAGCCAGTCCTGCTGGAAATGAGAGTAGCTAACAAACCTCAGGTCTTTTGTCCTTGTGGGATTTAGCTGTTATGTCTGAATCTGACAATACCTGGCACTCCAATAAGGCAAAAGAAATAAAACTAAAATAAATAGGCTAAATTTTTCTTATTTACTGGGGGAGAGACACACCAGACTGCCATGATAAATCCAATATGGGAAGTCTGTGGTTTCTGTAGGTAACTGCTTCTGCTTGTAATGGAGGGAATCAGGCAGTGTGTATCAGCATTTGGCTACTTCACATGTTGTCCCAACTGAATGTGCTGTGTGTGTGTGTATGTATAGTTGTCCTTCCCAATTTGCGGACTTGAAGCCCACTGTCTTGCTCTTTGCAGAAGGGACAAGTGGGGAGGGACAAAATGGCAGTATGCACACCATTATTTTCAATGGGACTCGAATATCTGCAAGTTGCCATTTTCACAGGGAAGGGTCTGGAATGGATCCCCCGTGAATTGGGTGGGACAACTATACACACACACACACACACACACACACACATATATTAGTGAAGGCTGCTGTGAAGTTAAAGTTGACAGGAGTGCAGCGAACTATGAATATCACCGTGAGCCCCTTGGATGTTGGGATATACATTTCATAAATAAAATGCAACGAGAGCTAACAATTCTCCATAAACTGTCCACATACACAAATACTTGCTGGTATTTCTACAAATACCATGACAGCTCAGATTTGTTGATGGTTTCCATTTATATTTACAATTTATCAGCAGCTTTTCCATGGAACAGTTAGTTCAAAGCAACACTTTCACAAAGTGCTCAACATTAACATTTGCAATACTTCCTATTCATTTCAATTTTCTATTACAAGTACTGCTTCCTTCCAAACCTATGAAGGATTTGTTGGCTGTGGCAACAATAGCATGCATCTAAAAGTCCCCATCTGTTAGCAGAAGGCCTCTTCCAAAAAAAGGACTATCTCCAGCACAGAAGAATCATAATTGTGCCAGAAAAGTGATACCAAATCCCTCCAAGACCACATTTCAAATGGGCCGATTTTCTTCCTACCAGCTTTCTTCACTGTCCAACTTTCACAACCATACATACAAATGGGAAACATGGTGGCATGGCCAATCTTAACTGTAATATTCAATTATATATCTTTATTCTACGACACTAAAAAAAATAACATAATTTAAGACTAGGAAGGAATAAAAAGACGTTGGAGTTAATACACAGAAGAATTAGGCAAAAGAGATGACAAAATGAATGATACATGGAATGAAGAGCCATATGAAGATGAACCCCAAATTTCAAAAAGTCAGGTGGAAACTGCAATAAGAGAAATAGTGAAAAACAAATCACCAGGAACAGATGATATTCCAACTGAACTGCTGCAATCCACATTGACAGAGTCAACTCTAGTGGTAACCAGCATATGTTAGCAGATATAGAAAACAAAACTATGGTCAACAGATTGGAAGAGATCAATATATATCCCCATCCACAAAAAGGGAGACACAAGAGACTGCAGCAACTATAGGACCACAGCACTGATCTGCCACGCAAGCAAAATCATGCTCAAAATTCGGCAACATAGATTCAAACCATACGTGGAGAGAGAAATCACAGAGGTTCAAGAGGGGTTAAGGAAAGGAAGAGGCACTAGGGACCATATTGCAAACATACGATGGCTAATGAAATGCACCAAGGAATTCCAAAAGAAAATCAGCATGTGCTTTATAGACTATAGCAAAGCCTTTGACTGCAAAGATCATGAAAGGCTATGGAATGCTCTTAAAGACATGGGATTGCCAAAACCCTGATAGTCCTGATGCGGAATCTGTACTCAGGATAAGAGGCTACTGTCAGAACAGAAGAAAGAGAAACAGAATGGTTCCCAATTGGCAAAGGGGCCAGACAAGGCAGCATCCTTTCACCCTATCTGTTCAACTTGTATGCAGAACATATTATATGAAAAGCAGGCTTGGACACAAGAAGGAGGAGGAATGAAAATAGGAGGAAGAAATATCAACAATCTGAGATATGCAGACGACACCATAGTACTAGCAGAAAACCTCACAAACACTTGGAACACCTACTAAGGCAGATCAAAGAAGAAAATGCAAAGGCAGGCTTAATGTTGAGCATAAAGAAAACAAAAATAATGACCACCAAGGACCTTCACAAGTTCAACCTAGACAATGAAGAAATAGAAATAGTAAAAGAATTCTCATACCTGGGATCAAACACTGTTAGACATGGGGACTGCAGTCAGGAAATGAGAAGAAGATTAAGAATGGGGAGGGTGGCTATGAAAGAACTAGAAAAGATTCTAAAATGCAAAGATATACAACTCAGCACAAAAGTTAGTATCATACAAGCCATCGTATTCCCTATTATCATGTATGGATGTGAGAGCTGGAGAGTTAAGAAAGATGATAGGAAGAAAATCAATTCATTTGAGATAATGTGGTGCTGGAGAAGAGTGCTGAGGATCCCATGGACAGCCAAAAAGAAAAACAAATGAGTCCTAGAGCAGATAAAGCCAGAAACCTCCTTAGAAGCCAAGATGACCAAACTGAGGCTGTAGTACTTCGGACATATCAAAAGGTAGGAGGATTCACTGGAAAAGACAATAATGCTGGGAAAGGTGGAGTGAAGTTCGAAGAGAGGAAGGCCACATGCTAGATGGATGGACTCTATTAAGGAGGTCGCAGGTATGGGGTTGCAAGAATTAAACAGAGCAATGGAGGACAGAGGGTCTTGGAGATGTCTTATCCATAGGGCCACCATGAGTTGAGATCGACTCGAGGGCAGTTAACAACAACAATAAACAACACTTCAAAATCTTGTCTATTTCCTTAACAGATGCCCTTCCAAGTCCTAGTATTCTGAATTCTTGACTTTGATTAATGACTGAATCAAGGAATGAAAAAACTTGAAGTATGTCTTCATCGTCTACTTTAAAATTATGTAAATCATAGGTGGTCATTATTTTTGTTTTCTTAATGGTCAACTGTAAACCTCCTTTGCACTTTGCACTAAAAGAATGCCAGCAATATCAGCAAGAACTAGATTTCACAGTATTCATTAACAGTATTTAAAGTACACACTTCTGGACTTGGCGAGATATGGGCAAGTCTTCCAGTATAAAATTAGGTCCTTCTACTCTTACAAAGCTATTAATTATTCCATCCCTAAGGTTCAGACCAGAGAGGGAAAGTGAGGAAGGACCAAATTTTGGCCTCTGCTATTCTCTGCAGGCCACAAACCAAAAGAAATGAAAAAGAGGAGGGAAGGAAAATAAAATAAAGTAATTTTAAAAAAATGCTTGTGGCCGCAGCTTCTATCCCGTTTCTAGTTGGGGGTATGGGAGGCTCTGCACCCCATTTCTGATGAAAGCCACTACACATGGAAGCATCCAGAATTGGGTGAAATGGACCTTTAAAGGTAAAAGTAGTCTTCGGATACACTGTGCCCACCACTGCCTAAGACTTTAACTCCTACTACCCATTGCTGCCATGCATATTTTATGTCTGCCAAGTTCTATGAACAAGCATCTCAGGCACTGAAAATATGCATATTCACACAATTTCTTATGTGCACAGTGTCTGGGTTTCCTTCAGCTCACACCACCATCAGTACTATTGAACCTATGCAATAAAGACATTCAAACCAAAGGGATATGTCTGTTGAATGCAATCAAGTTGACACAGTGTGGTTATTAATTCAGGGTATTAAAATATTAACTATGGATTCAAACCACAGAGATTCCATCTCAACATTAGGAAGAACTTTCTGACAGTAAGAGTTGTTCAACAGTGGAACATTCTCCCTTGGAGAGTGGTGGAGTCTTTTTCTTTGGAGTATTTTAAACAGACGCCATCTGTCAGGGCACTCTGTGTATTCCTACATGGCAGGGGGTTGGACTCAATGGTCCTTGGGGCTCTTCCAACTATGATGTTATGATTCTAGTATTAGAATAATGCAATGCATAATTTTCAAGTGAGAAATGTTTAGGAAAAGTAGCTTGACAGTAAATTCTTGGCAGCTCCTTTTTGCATTTGGAGAACATGTACATTTTCTCCAAAGCATTTATTTATTTAAACACAGAAAGCGAAAGAAAAGAGAGAGAGAAGTGTGCACAAACACACACACACATATAAGCCAGAGGAAAAGCAGGATACAAATATGACTAACAAATAAACAAACCTATCCAAGATTAACCCATCAGTACCTTCAAAGTCTTGTAGGATATGACCATCCTTAAAGGGCAGTGTCTGTTTTTGCTGTTGGTCCAACATACTGTGTACTGTAATGAACTCTTCATCCAAAGCAACCACATAAGGAAAGCAGAGGGCAGCACCAATCACATTTTCTGACCAGTGGACAGGGGCACGCTGGGAAATCCCATCAACAGTGGCAAACATACCTGGAAAAAAATTAAAAAGGGAATACAAGGGAAGAGAAATTTATCAAATAACTAGCAAACAAACATAATTATTATTATTCAACTAAATGATTTGCTGCTCTCTGAGGCAACTGCCTCCCATTGCCCAATGGTAGGGCAAACTCTAAAGATCTAGCAATATTGTGCAAGGATGAAGAAAAAGAGGATGTATTGCCAATGATTTCAACCTTCAGTACTTCACTTCTTCTTTGTTCTTATTGTTAAAAGGAAAGGAACATTAAATTTCACTCCAAATGAGAGTTGGTCAGGATCTTAGATATCAAATACTCCAACTTACTGTTTAGTGTAGGAACAATGACTGTTTAGTGTAGGAACAATGACAGCTGGTCATCCAAACTCTACTTCAGTACCTTCACTACCTCTCAAGATAGCCTGCTCCACTTTTCTAGCATTGGGAAGTTTCAATATAATTTATATTCTGGCCTTAAAGGCATATAATAATAATAATAATAATAATAAGTTTTATTTTTAACCCGCCCCTCTGTTCAGCATCATGAGTACAATCCTAAGCAAGTTTCTGTAGAAGCAAAATTCAACAGAACTTATCTAAAATAAGATCAATTTAATTAGCATGACTAATAGCACTTTACATTCTTTCCCGCCATGAAATAAGAGTCTGCTGGGCTAGTGGCCATCTTATAACAGAGGTTCCTGGTCACTGATGATAACAGTGGTTCTCACCTTGATAACAAGCCTGTTTACAAGTGGCTCACTCTTCCAAATTCAGAGAAAGCTGAAGATCCTTCATGCATTTTATGTTTGAAAACATCTAGTGAGTCTCAGCATACATTAAATAAGAGTCAGTTTTTCATTGCGTGGAATTCTTTAAAATGATTATGAATGGAAGCTTTACAAAGACAACCTTCTTTCTATAACATGTGAAAAGAATTCCAGAAAATTAACAAACAGTACAGGGCAAAGATGATTTGTGCCCAGTTTTAACAAATTTCTGTATTAGTAGGAGTAACATGCTGCCTTGAACCACATTTCTGCAGCCTTTGGAGCTGTCCACCAGGAACCCTGGTGATGCAGTGCTTAAGTGCCTGTACTGCAGCCACTTATTCACAAACCATAAAGTTGTGAGTTCAATATCAGCCAGGGGCTCAGGCTTGAATCCTTCCAAGGTTGCTAAAATGAGTACTCAGCTTGTTGGGGGCAATTAGCTTACACACTGTAAACCATTTAGGAAGTGCTTAAGTGCACTGATAAGCAGTAGAGAAATGTACTTGCTATTGCTTCAAAGGTCCCTGAATCCCCAATTTGTTTTTAATTTGCAGGATTATGGAGGGAAATTGCCCCCTAAATGCACCCAAAGTCCTCTCCTGATGCATACAAGCATTTCTTTAAATGGGCTTGAACACACCTAATCCTACAGAGGATCAGGCGCTAAACAGCACTAGTTTTCAAAGCCAGACTCTAGATTACAGTCTAGATTAGACTTCTATAAAACTCATTAGTCTTTTTTTGCTCTAGTAGGCTTTGTTTTATGAGGCAAACAATGTTTACATAATTCAACTGTAGAATTTTCATTGATTTTAAAATGAGATTGTGATTGTTGTACACCATTGTGAAAGGTGGATTTGCTCGACTAGAGGAAAAGAATAATTGTAAGCACAAACCAACCCACTCACCATTGTATATGATATAGAAATACAAGTATCAAAGGTATTAATGGGCATTGGTCTTGACTTCAGCCTACTGTGCTGTTAAAGTTTACCTTTAACATTCTTATTTATTTATTCTCTGTGTGCCTGTGAAATCCTAGTCTGTTTTGTAGAAACAGGATATTGTGAAATTGGCAATATGTAAGGATTTACTAGGGCATTGTCCTTTTAGTGTCTTCAATTATTTTAAACTGTGTTCTTGTTTTTAATACTTCGATGATATTTTTGTTTATATTTTTATTATCTGAGTTACTCCACTCTATCTCAGTGGTTTTACAGAAAATTAGTCATATATTAAGAAAAATAGATAATAAATAAATACAATTGGGCAAAAGAGTGTGTTCACATTTGAGTAGAGCAAGCTTTGCTGGACCTTGAAGAAAAGCTTACATACAGACAAGGCAAAAATCTTTCAAATGAGGATGCAAGATTTACTGCAATCTTACCTAGTCCTCCAGGTCCCGCCAACAGGAACTCTTGTCTGCCTATCCTTTTCACAATTGGTCGTCTCTCTTCGCTAGAGTATGGAAACAGATCCTGGGAGACTCCAGTGTTGTAATTCAGTATAATATACTGGGTGGTCAGAGCAAGGCATAAATAGTGGCCATCTACAGCTACAGCACAGGGCTGTTCCTGAGTGGAAATTTCCTTCACAATCTGGACTTTGTCTTCATAAACTAAGAACAGCTGAATGGTCCTCCGTTTGACAGAAACAATACAAACCTCAACACAGAATGGGTCCTCGTTCACGGGGTTCTCATTCAGAGTGAATGTCAAAGCTCCCTTGATTCGTGCCCCTGTAGGGATGGGCTCCAGGTTCATCATGTTCATCAATGTTATAGTATTGTCACAAAGTACTAGAAGGCGATTAAGAGCTGAAGCTGCTTTCAATTCCCCCACGGCCTTCCGAAAACTTAAGTATTTCTGTAGCTGTTTGGTGACGGAAAAAGTTGCTTTTTCTGCTGGTGAATTTTTTTCTTCCAAGAGGAAGTGGCAGATCGACCCATCATTGGTGCCAATGTAGAGGTTCCTTCCACAGCATTCAATGCATTCGATATTGATCCGAGCTTTGTCACCCATCAGCATTTCCCGCTCAACTGCGGGGACAAGCTTGAAAGCCTTGACACTCATTGCGCTTTCCAGCTGCCCTGATGAACAAATGAGAGGCAGTATTTTTTGTCACATCCATGCCAAAGCATAATAAATTAGGCAAGTAAAAATAAGGGCCTTTGCAGACTGCCAGAAATAGTGCAATTTGAGTCCACTTTAAAGGTTAGGGTTAGTACTAGGGAATCATGGGAATTGTTTTTTCCCCCTGAGACATTGAACCTTCTGTCAGAGAGCTCTGGTGCCACAATAAACTACAGTTCCCATGATTCCCTAACCCTAACCCTTAAAGTGGACTCAATTTGCACTATTTCTAGCAGTCTGCAAAGGCCCCAAGTTTAGATTCTTAGATAATTTATATTTCCTAAAGGGCAGTGAATAAAAGACAATTCAAAACAATTCTACAACTGATTAAATTAAGAGTATTTGTTGTTAGCAGCCTTCATGTCAACTTTGACTTATGGCGACCCTATGAATGAGAGATCTCCAAGCCCCCTATCTTCAACTGCCCTGCTCAGGTGTTGTAATCTTCCCTGATTGAATCTATCCATCTTCTTCTTTTCCTATTCCCTCCACTTTACCAATCATTATTGTTTTCAATAGTGAACATTTCAATGATATGTTCATATGTGGGGGGAGTTTTCCAAAGGATGGGTGCCACCATTGAAATGGCTCACGAGCAGCATTTGTTTTGTACTGGAGGACGTCTACTAAGGGTCTCATTCTTCAACCAATTCAATAAATAAGATCTTGCTTTTCAGAGCTCAGTCCAAACAATAAGGAGCAGTCGTGAGGTGACCCAGTAGTGCTTTGGTGTGATATGTAATTGATATCATCAGCCACAGGACTCAAACACACCAGTGCAACAGAAGGAGGAGCTCATCATCAAACTTTGGTAATTTCAATCATTTTCTTTAGCAACTGCCAAACATTAAAGCATAACATAGAAACACGCATAAATCATATAAAACACTCTCAGAGAGCAATTCTTATGGGGGGGGGGGGGGGAGGTAGTCAGTCCAGTGATTTGCTTCCATTTAAATTTGCATTAATAGGCTCAGAAAGTACATTCTAAATTATATTCTTAAATCCGTGTAGCACTCAATGCTCAATCATGTCTCTTTTTAAAATATTTGTTTCATTGCAATAATCAAATTATGCTATTCTTATTCATATTAGAAATGCACACACCAGAAAGGGACTAAAACTTTCTCAATTTTTAAAGCAGACATATATACACATACATAAAGAGTTGGTGTAGCAGTGGGACTCAGGAAATGGACAATTCAACTCTCACCCCAACTTTCTTTTAGCCTATTATTTTAGTCTCAGCCCACTTAGAGTTTTAGTTCTGAGATAATGACAGCCTACTTTACAGGTCTTTGCCAGGACTGTTGATAATGTTTAACTACCTGGAGCATATGTAAAATACAAAATATTCTTAGTATTACTAAACTGTATATCAAGGGTTGGTTATTTGTGTGCACAGCAGTGATTAGAGTAAAAAAAAAAAAGCAGAACTAAATGTTGCCACATATATGCACACACTAATAACAAAGTGGTTAAACTGCGATTGTGAAATTCAACACATCTGTTCCTTCAGTATGAATTTCTATTACCAGTAATCAGAATGAAACTACAGCACGTTCCTTAACTTAAAAAGTATACCATGTTGTCAAAAAAGGTGTTGATTTCACAAAAACTCAATATGACACATCATTGATTCAGGACATTGCCATTTACTATTTGTTAGAAAGTAACAGCAATAGAGACTGTTGTGAATACCTTGACTTTCTAACTTGGCCCACTATCAGTGTTTTGAAGACTGCCTTCCATTTCCTGGGCTTTTCAAACAAACAAACAAAATGGTGGTATTTTTCATTTCAAATAGGATGGAATTTTTCATTTCATTTCATTCCAGGTTTTGCAATGGTTTGAGTATTGGACTACAACTCTAGTGATCTGGGTTTGATTCCCCACTCGAGCACAAAAACCCAAGGGGTGATCTTGGGCAAATCACACTCTCTCGGCCTCAGAGGATAGCAATATCACACCCCCTCTGAAGAAACTTGCCAAGAAAACCCTGTGAAAGGTTCACCTTAGGGTTGCCATTAAGTCAAAAATGACTTGGAGGCACACAACAACAATAAACAGCAATCTCTCCCCAGATGAAAACTGGCACCTCAGCAAACACTAGAATTGGGAGTACAATATAAGCTCCCTATCCAACCTGTTGGGCGGCCTTGGCCAAGTCACACACTCTCAGCCTCAGAGGGAGGGCAAAACCTGCTCTGAATAAATCTTTCCAAGAAAACCATGTGATAAGAGTCATCTTGGGGTCACCATAAGTTAGAAATCACTTGAAGACACAAGACAATAATAAATATCAACTCTTCAAGTGCATCTGCACTGTAGATATAGTATGGTCCCTCCACATTCGCTGGGGTTAGGGGTTAAGGGCCCTGTGAATGTGAACAAAAGCAAATAATTTTAAAAAAATGTTCTTTTTACCTAAGAGAAGACCTTTCCAGGAATCTCCAAGTCCTCCAGTTCAACTCTATGGTCAACATCTGCCAGAAGTTGATCAAAGAATCATTCTCGGAGAACTACAAGTGCCGAGAGAAGTGTTTTCTCTATGAACTTCTAGGTTCTTCAGCACAACTCTATGATCAACTTCTGGCACAGTTGTGCTGGAGGATTTAGAGATCCCTAGAGAGAACATACTAATCAAAACCTCAAATAATCAAATCTGCAAAAGTCAAAGTTGCAGACCTGGGCAGCCAGCTGTAATGCAGTTTGACCCCACTTTAAGTCCTGTAACTCCATCCTGTGGAATCCTGGGACTTGTAGTTTCACAGGGTCTCCAGCCTGCTCTGCCAAAGAACACTGATGCCTCAGAAAACTACAAATTCTAGGATTCTGCAAAGTGGAGCTATCGTGGTTAAAATGGCACAGTGTAGATGCACCCTTCATCTTGAGAAGCAGCCTAGGATGCCTCTGCACCACAGTCTTCCAAAGATCCCAGGAGGCACTTGGCAAGGGCTGCAGTCCAACCCACAGCACCCCTTTCTCCCACAGAGGTCGGTTTCCTTCCCTCTTCGCACCCCACCAAAAGACTACTCACAAAATCATAGAAAATACCATTCACAGGACAGGAGATAGGCCTTTGCTTACCAACCCTACTACAAGAAGGCAGCCTTCTACATACTGTTGGAATCGCAGAATTGGAAGAGACCCCAAGGGCCACTCAGCCCAACCCCATTCTGCCATGCAGGAACACACAATCAAAGCCTCCTCCTACAGACAGCCATCCAGTCTCTGTTTAAAAACCTCCAAAGGAGGAGACTCCCTCCCTCCCTTCTCTATCATTAGACCAGGCTGCTAGACCCAGGAAACCAGGGGTCGCATCTACATTGTAGAAATAACAGTTTTACCCCACTTTAGGGAGCCAGTGTGGTAGAATGGCTTGAGTGTTAAGACTATGATTCTGGAGACTAGGGTTCAAATCCTAGCTCTGCTATGAAAACCCATGGGTTACCTTGGGCAAGTCACACTCTCTCAGCCTCAGAGGATGGCCATGGCAAACCCCCTCTGAAGAACTCCTGCCAAGAAAACCCCATGATAGGGTTGCCTTAGGGTCACCATGAGTCGGAAACGACTTGAAGGTACACAACAACAAACCCCACTTTGAACTGCCACGGCCTCATCCTAGAATCTGGGATTTGTAGTTTGGTGAGGCACTGCCACTGTTTGACCAAGGTGGCCAGATGCCCTAAGGAAGACAAGGTACCGCAAAATGTAGGACCCTCTAGGGAAACATGATTAAATAAAAGCTGAAAACACTCCTAGAAATATAATTCCATGCTTCTTAGTCATGCTCAAAACAGAGGGCATTTTGGAATTCCTCCTGGGCAGAAGGCTGAAATGTAGGACAAGTCCTGGAAAAGGAGGATGTTTGATCACCCTGAGCTAAGAACACTCCTATGAATGTAAATGCATGCTTCTTAGCCATGCTCAAAATAGGAGGACATAAAAACACTCCTAGAAATATAAGCAATGCTCAAAATGGAGGACATTTTGGAGTCCCTACTGGGCAGAAGGTTGAAATGGAGGACAGGTCCTGGAAAAGGGGGAGTTTATCTGGTCACCCTGCCTTGGACAGAGAAAGCTAAAGACCTTGTTGTGGGGAGGGGGGAAACACTAAAAATCCCAGGAGTGCCTAGGCTGAAGCTACAGCACTCAAAAGTGGTATCAACGTGCATTATCCCTGCAGTGCAGACGCACCCCAGCAGACCACCCCTTCCACCATGGTGTGTGTGTGTGTTGCGGTTGTGGTGGACTGGGTATCCCACAAGGGATGGAGGCAGAGGACGGGGAAAGCAAAGCAGGGGAACCACCATGGAGGAGGAAGAGGAGGGAGAAGGGGAAGATGGAGCAGTGACTAAGCCACCCACCTACCCATATGCCTGCCTATGTATCTACCTAGCTACCTCCCTCCCCACCCACCGCCGCCGAGGCCTACCCCGGCCGGCCCCTCCTCTCGCCTCTGCCCCGCTCTCGGCCCGCCTGCCCCGGCGCTGCCCCTCACTCGAGGCCCCGGCTTCTTCGTCGTCGGCGTCGTCGCTGAGCTTCGGCGGGTGGTTCTTCCTCCGGGGGCGGCGGCAGCTCCGCGGCCTTTCCGGTCACAAGGCAGGCCGAGGAGAGGCTCCTCCCGGTGGCTGACGGAGAGAAGGGGGGCCGTAAAGAGCCGGGCTTTCTGCTTTGGTTGGCTTGGCTCTCCTGACTCAGAAGGCCACACGGCAGCATTTCAAGCGGTCCCATGCCGCTTTAACTGCCGTGGCTACAGAATAGCTCTGGGATTTGTAGTTGGGAGGGAGGCAGGGTTCAGCCTGGTCTCTCAGGGCGGCCAGGTCTTTTCCCAGGACGTTTCCACCCTCTGTCCAGGAGGAATCCCAAAACGTCCTCCATTTTGAGCATAACAACAACGACGACGTTTATTTATAACGCCCTTTCCACCCAAAAGTGGTACATCAGAACATAATATACAGAGCATATACAATAATAATAATAATAATAATAAGATTAAGAAGCGTGGGTTTATATTTCTAGGAGTGTTTTGAGCTCAGGGTGACCAGAGATCCTCCTTTTCAGCCTTCTGTCCAGGAGGAATTCCCCAACGTCCTCTATTTTGAGTATGACTAAGGAGCATGGGTTTATATTCCTAAGAGTGTTTTTAGGTTTTATTTGTGAGTGTCCTACATTTTGTGGTGCTTTGTCCTCCTTTGTGGTCAGGACATCTGGTCATCCTGGTCAGAGAGCTTTCTAGGCCCTCACCAAACTATAAGCCTCCCCAAAGCTTCTGAAGGACAAAGTCATGGCCATTTCAGCCTTCTGTCCAGGAGGAATTCCCAAATGTCCTCCATTTTGAGCATGGTAAGGAGCATGGACTTACATTTCTAGGAGTGTTTTGAGTTCAGGGTAACCAGAGGTCCTCCTTTTCGAGGAACTGCCCTCCATTTCAACCTTCTGTCCAGAAGGAATTCCAAAATGTCCTCCATTTTGAGCCTGACTAAGAAGTGTGGATTTATATTTCTAGGAGTGTTTTAAGCTCTTATTTATTAGTGTCCTATATCCTGCGGTACTTTGTCCTCCTTTGCAGTTAGGACATCTGGTCACCCTGGTCAGAGAGCTCTGGACCATCACCAAACTACAAGTCTCTCCCAAAATTTTGGAGGACAGAGTCATGGCAGTTAAAGTGGTTAATTCAGCAGTGAGGATGCAACCTAAGAGGCACTATTCCCCAAAAAGTGCGTAGTGTACACACAGGGTGACGAGATGTCCTAACCCCAAAGGAGGACTAGGCATCACAGAATGTAGGACATTCTAGAAAAATTGAGGATGTCACAGAAAAGAAAAAAAAGCTAAAAACACTATTAAATCCATGCTTCTTAGTCACTGTCAAAATGGAGTACATTTTGAAATTCCTGGACAGAAGGTTGAAATGTCTTTTACCTATCCAGACCTGGAAAAAGAGGTCATCTGGTCACCCTGTACACACAGCATTTCATTGGATTGCCAGTGAAAACTGGAGAGGGTGCCTGTATGTGTGCACACACTTCCTAGAATACAATTTCAAGCAATTTCAACCCATGGGCTACATGCGTTCCCTTCCTGTGCTCATCCCTGGATTCCCCAGGTCTTTCTAGATAGGTAAAAGACAAGGAATAAAGATAAAGAAAGCATTATAACTGGCTGGTTGCACTGGATCTTGCACAGTGTTCATCCTCTGTATGTTCACTTTGAAAGAAACTCACTATATTTAATGGAGTTTGTTTCCTGGAACGTTATATGGGACACCAATGAACTTTATTTTTGTCCTCAGTAACCCACTGGGTGACCTTGTGCAGGTCACACACTCTCAGCCTCAGAGGATGACAATGGCAAATCTCCTCTGAAGAAATTACCAAGAAAACCCTGTGGTAGAGTCGCCTTAGGGTCACCATAAGTCAAAAATGACTTGAAGGCATACAACAACAACAACAAAGTTATCTACTTGTACTATCTTCTAGTAGTCATAAGAGTAAGTTACAAGGGCCACGGACCTTTTTTTATTGGACTAAAACAATTTAAAAAGATCAAAAAATACTAAATACTGTATTTTTCTCAAGCTCTAACTCCCTTTTTGATGAGAATTTAGGTTGCAGTCCTATGCAGACTTACTAGGGAATAAATTCTACTATATTCAGAAATGCACATATGTGTAGGATTGCATTATTAATCATAAGCTCTTCTGTTTCATTTTTCTTTGATAGACATTTTTAAAAAGGCTATATGAAAACAAGGGAGAGAAAACAAGTAACAAAAAGCAAGTGTGTTGCGATTTAGTTTAGGTAACTTTACCTGATTTAAATGGTTTAGAAAATTGCAGAAGCAGAGTCAAACAATTGTAACCAGTAAAGCAACTTCCTAGGTTAATAATTTTCTTTGTGTTGGTACAGCAAATAGTAACGCAGGACCGTACACTCGTCCTTTCACATTTGCAGCTCTGACTTTTGTGGATTTGATTATTCACAGATTTTATTAATATGTTCTCTCTAGGAATATCTAGGTCCTCCAGCGCAACTCTATGGTCAATTTTAACCAAAAGTTGCACTGAAGGGCCTAAAGATTCCTAGAGAGAACACTCCACTAGGCATTTGCAGCTCCTCCAGCGCGAATCTATAGTCAATGTCTGGCAGATGTTGACCACAGAGTTGCACTGGAGGACCTAGAGATTCCTAGAGAGGTGTTCTCTCAGGTAAAAACATAGTGTTTTGGTTATCTGTCGTTTTTCCACATTCACGGGGGTCCTGTGCCCCTAACCCCAGCGAACGTGGAGGGACGAGTATACTATGAATTTAGAAGGATGGAATAGATTTGACATCTTTTTAATTGCTCATATAACAATGGGCCTGAACAGACTGCCAGAAACAATCCAGCTTGTTTCTGGCAATCTGTTCAGGCCCTATAGGGGTTGCAGAGTGCCAGAAATAGTGCAAATTGAGTCCACTTTTAGGGTTAGGGTTAGTGCTAGGGAATCATGGGAACTGTATTTTATTGTGGCACCAGAGCTCTCTGACAGAGAAGCTCAATGTCTCAGGAAAAAAAAAAACAATTCCCATGATTCCCTAGCACTAACCCTAACCCTTAAAGTGGACTCAATTTGCACTATTTCTGGCAGTCTGCAACCCCCCTATGTTAGGTCTGGTGACACTGAGTAGGATCTTATTACAACAGGGTCATTATAGGTCTAGGGGGCAGCTTTCTGGGATTCTCTGGTGCATGCTTGGATTACCAAGAACACTAGAAGGCTACCTATCCACTGGTGGTTTAAAAAAGTATAGTATTTTACCATTAAGCAGTGCAGTGACTCCTGCAGTCTATTTAAAACATGAATTCCAGAACTTCCAAGGGGCTGTTCACCCTTTTTTTTTTAACTAGAAAAGGGGGCAGTGCAGGGGTTTTTAAGAGCTGCAAAAAGCAGCCTTGAGGGCACATGTTGCTCTCTCTCACACACACACTACAATGTACTATGGGCCTATACAGACTGCCAGAAATAATCCAACTTGAAGCCACTTTAACTGTTCTGGCTCAGTGCTAGGGAATTATGGGAATTGAATTTTTTTCTGAGACATTGAGCCTTCTGTCAGAGAGCTCTGGTGCCACAATAAACTACAGTTCCCATGATTCCTTAGCACTGAGCCAGAGCAGTTAAAGAGGTCTCAAACTGGATTATTTCTGGCGCTCTGTATAGGCCCTTAAATCTACTTCCTCAGCTCTCTCCCTCAGCCAGGGGAAATTGACCCTGGTCCAAAACAAACTGCATAAATAATCCAGTTTCAGATCGCTTTAAGTTCCCTGACTCACTGCTAGGGAATTCTGAGAACTGTAGTATTATTGTGACCCCAGGGCTCTCTGACAGAGAAGGCTAAATGTCTCCCAAAACTACAGTTCCCAGAATGTCCTAGCATTGAGCTAGGGCACTTACTTCCTCCCTGGCAATTTCTTGATAAAGCTTCCAATATGAACCCGGAAATTCCCAATCTCGAGTAAGAGAGGCATACCTACATTTTCCTATCTCTATGGAGCTCTCTACCACTTTTTTAAAAAAAGGAATTGTGGGTAACCGGAAAGAGACAGAGTGGAGAGAGACGGGATGCCTAGGTAGCCAATCAGGAGCGCGTTCGGAAAGATGGCGGCGCTCGGGGGTCGAGGGAGCTCTGCCGGGGAGGGAGGCCGCAAGGATAGCAGCAGCAGCAGCACCAGCGCGCGCGTGGACTCGGACCTGCTGCTCCACCCGGAGCTCCTCTCGCAGGAATTCTTGCTGCTGACGCTCGAGCAGGTGAGCGCGAGAGCGAGCGCCCGACGGGGGAAAGGAGGCGCGCGCACCGCTGAAAGGGGCGTGGCCAGGGCCGCCTGAGGGGCTACCTAAACCGTTATTGCGGCTGTGGCTCAGTCCAGGCCTTAGTCATGCAGGGAGAGGAGATTTACCTCAGGTTGCCGGTTGCTGGACCTGTGCCTCGAAGAGTGCCTCTACACTGTAGAAATAAATCAGTTTTACCATCCCACCCACCCAGTTTGAACTTCCATGGCTCCCTCCTTCTACAGAATCCTGGGATGTGTAGTTTTGTGAGGCCAAAGACCTTGTAGAATTGCAACTCCCAGGATTCCACAGCGTTTAAAATGTGTGGGTGTGTCAAGCAGATGCACCCCGAAGAGTTGACGTTGTTGGTTGTCTCATACCTTCAAGTCGTTTCTGACTTTATGGCCACCCCCAAGGCGACTCTTATCACATGGTCTTCTGGGGTGGGTTATTTTTGCCCTTCTCTGAGGCTGAGAGAGTGTGACTTGCCCAAGGCCACCCTGTGGTTGGACAGGTCATATATGTGACTAGGGAACTTTGGTCCAAAACACACTTGCAGAAATAATCCAGTTCAAGGCCACTTTAATTGCCCTGGCTCAGTGCTAGGGAATCCTGGGAATGGTAGTTTATTGTGGTACCACAGCTCTCAGACAGAGAAGGCTAAATACTTCACAAAGCTCCAGTTCCCAGGATTCCCCAGCACTGAGCCAAGGCAGTTAAAGCAGTCTCAAACTGGATTATTTCTACAGTGTGTTTTGTGGTACATACTCCCATTTTTAGTGCTTGGTGAGCGGCCAGCTTTTGCCATGGCTCCATCCTACAGAATCCTGGGATTTGTAGTTTTGTGAGGCACCAGCACTCTGGCAGAGAAGGCAAAAGGCCTTGTAAAAACTACAAACCCCAGGATTCCATAGGTTGGAGCTACAGCACTTAAAGTGGGATCAGACTCCTTTATTTGTACAGTGTACATGCACCCCAAGGGAGGTTTCTTTCTTTCTTTCTTTCTTTAATGACAGCATGGAAACAAATAACCAGGAGGGGTCAGGTCTTGTGTGATCTTGGAAGTTAAGGAGGGTCAGACCTGGTTAATACTTGGAAGGGGGACTGCCAAGGAATAACACATGCTGTAAGTTGTATTTCAGTGGAAGGCAATGACACGCTACCTCTGAAGATTCCTATGAAAGATTCCCAAGAAAATCTTATGAGATTCATGGGGTTGCCATGAGTCGACAGACAACTTATACAAACACACACACACACTCCCTTCAAAAAGAAGCTGAATAATATTAAAAATGAAGGAATTCCAGAAACATAGAAAGAAGCTAATATCTATCTTAATACCCAAAGAAAGTAAAGACAAGAAAAAGGGGAACAATTACAGACCCATCTCCCCTTTGAATAATGATTATAAAATTTTCATATCCATCCTGTCAAATAGACTCAAAAGCGTGTTGAAAGAAATTATACATAGAGATCAGAATGGATTTCTGCCAAATAGAGAAATCAGGAACGACATACGGATGATTGTGAACATTATAGAATATTACAGTACACACTATGATAAGAAAATGGCTTTAATGTTCATGGATGCAGAGAAAGCCTTCGATAACATTATACAGGAGTTTATGATAGAGATTATGCAAAGCGTGGAGATGGGGGGGGGAACTTTATAACATATGTGAAAGAAAAATATAAACATCAATGTGGACAACTTGTTATAAACGGTGAGAAAACAAAGAGATTTCAGGTTAACAAAGGTACAATACAAGGTTGTCCCCTCTCACCTTTTTTATTTATTTATTCTAGTTATAGAAATACTGGAAAATAAGAAAGATAAGATAAAAAGTAAGATAAGGGGAAAAAATGACAAAATAAGAGGTATAAGATATAAAGGACATGAGTACAAAACAAAACAAAAAAAATTGCAGATGATGTGGTCCTGATATTGGATGACCCATTAGAAGGTATAAAATATGTAATGAAAGAGATAAAAACATTTGGAAAATATGCAGGCCTTAAACTAAACAAGGATAAAACATGGATCATAACCAAAAATATGTCAGAAAAGAAAGAGAAAAAACCAGAACTTAACTCAGGTTGCAAAGTTAAGAAAAAAGTAAAATATTTGAGAATAATGTTAACGAACAAAAACTGACCTATTCAAAAATAAGTATGAAGAAATTTGGAAGCATGTAAGACAAGATCTAATAAGTAAATTACAATTATCTATTTTTGGAAAAATCTCTATAATCAAGATGAATGCAGTACTGAAGGTAATATTTTTGTTCGTAAACCTACGTGTCATAACAGAAGATAAAATGTTTGAACAATGGCATAAAGAATTGAGAAATTTTATATAGAAGGGAGAAAAGGCTAGAGTAAACTGGAAAACCTTGAAAGAGGCAAAAGAGAGATGGGAAAATGGGGTCCCAGACTTCAAGCTATATTACCAGGTGTGCAGTTTACTATGGATTCAAGACTGGGTAAAATTGGAAAATAAAGAAACAATTGAATTAGAAAGCATTAATCTAATATTTGGACTACAAGCCTATATGTGGTGTGACAAAATGAAAAGAAATAAAGAGTTCAATAACCACTTTATCAGAAGAAGTTTATTAAGAACATGGGAACAAATCAAAAATAGATTCTATATTAAGATGCCAATGTGAGTTTCAGCGCAAGAAGGACTATTTGGTAGATGGGTGAAAAAGGAAAACTGGATAACATATAAAGATATAATAGGTAAAGATTCAAGAGGGAATTTGACACTCAAATCTCAACAGGAATTAGAGAAAAGTAACATTCTAATTAATTGGTTTGGTTACTTCCAACTAAAGAAGTAGTTTGAGGAAGATAAATCTTGAATAGGATTTGAAACAGAAACTAATGAATTAGAAAAAGTTCTTTGGTTAACTGATAAACAGAAAATTACTAAACTTTATAAACTTCTACTCAAAAGGTACCTGGAAAAGTATTGATAAAACCAACAATAGTAAGATGGGCACAAGATTTTGATTATAGTGTTAATTTAGAAAAATGAGGAACGGCCTGGATTAATATAAACAAGTTCACAGCATCACAAGATTTAAAAAATAATTCTTTTAAGATCATGAATAGATGGTATCTAACCCTGTGAAAGATAACTAAGATCGATAATACAGGGGATAAGATAAGCTGGAGATGCCAGAAAGAAACAGGTACCCTATACCCGTGATGGCAAACCTATGGCACACGTGCCAGAAGTGGCACGCAAAGCCATTTCCCCCGGCACACAGAGTGCGGGAAGGAGGAGGAAGAGGTGCACACCGGAGGCAGCTAAAGGCTGGAAATGGCATGGGGGGAGGAGGAGGAACAGGCACGCGCCTCTTCCTCCTCCTTCTTTACCCTCCTCAGCCTCTAGTTACCTCTCTGTTCCTTTTCTTCCCCCCTCGCCCCCCCCCAGGCCTTCAGCTGTCTCTGGAGAGGCAGCTGAAGCCCTGGGAGGGCAGGGAGGAAGAAGTCCCACCCCAGAAGTCCTGGCACTGGATAACACCCTGTGCCAAAAGGCCTTTTAGTTTGGGCACTTGTCCCCTGAAATATTCACCATCACTGCCCTATACCGTATGTGGTAGTCCTGTCAAGTAGTTAAAAATTCTGGAATAGAGTACACAGCCTCATACAAAAAATGTTGGGGTTCATTATATGTCCACTCCAGAATTTTATCTTCTGAATATAATCCCCACTATAAAAGAAGAAGAAGAACTAAGATTTTGGAGGATACTACTATACTTAGCAACAACAGGTAGATTGATTATAGCAAAAAAATGGAAATCTAAAGAAGGGCTATAGATGAAAGATTGGGTGGACAAAATACAAGAAGTAATGGAAATAGATCGATTAACAAATTTAGTAAATAGTAAATCTCGGGATGAGACTGAAAAAGAATGGCAAGCAATTATTCATTATATACACAAAAATGGGTAAAATGAAAAGGATATCAATAGATAAAGACATGATACATGATTAGATAAAGCTGAAGATAAAGGTTAATAAATACGACTATATATGATGGTTAGCAAAGCATAAATAAGACAAGAAGTAAAGGGGGGATCTTTTTGTTTGAGACAATTAAAATTAAAATAGCTTGGTATTAGTTATAATTGTAAAAAAAAAAAAAATCCCCTCTGTTGTTGTAAAATTTGCCCACTTTCTACCAATTGAATATGATTCAAACAAATTACAAATATATGTGATCGACTGAGCAACATAAAAGATGACCAGAAGACTGGTATTTAGGAAGTACAACAGAAATGAGAAGCTAATGTAATGGACAACATATATATGTAATGTATTGTATGTATAATATAAGTCTGATTTTTTTTAAAAAAAATGTATAGTTATGTAGAGGGTTTGTAGTCATTATTATATTTTTGTATTTCTCTTCAACAGAAGAATATCCCAGTTGAAGATGAGGTGAAAGTCAGTAAAGATAGTCTTACTGATCTCTATGTTCAACATGTTATACCGCTGCCTCAGCGTGAGTTACCAAAAACTAGATGGGGAAAACAGATGGAGAAGAAAAGAGAACAAGAAGTGTTGAAACATGGCATGAAAAGGTAATTCTGATTTGCATCTAGTTCTTGGATTCTGAAATCCTTTAGAAACATGGACACATAAGAAATTGCTGGGGCCATTTAGCTCAATTTTTCTAATGTGACCGAGACTCTCCAGGGTTCCAGACCAGAGGTTTTCTCTGCCTGGAAATTAACTATAGTCCTCTTGCTTTCTATCTCTCAGCTAGTTTTCTTTCATTAGGGAATAATAATAATGATGTACCTCTCTCCTAAAAAAGTGAATCAAATTTTATTTTACTGTACGTAATAGTGTTGCATCCCAAGCTATGTAGGTGATTCTGATGCACATTAAAAGAAGTAGAAATTTGACATTGTGATCAATCTTCTTTACTTATTAACATTTTACACCATTTTTGATTTTAAAAAATCCCAAAGTAATTTATGGTAGAAAAAAAATGAAGATGCAATATAGACAAACCAATTGCTAAAGATGGTTTAACTAAGTAACTTCTGGCCCAAGCCAGGAGAAGTTGTACGATTACTACAGTCATAGTTGTATGATTATTACAGTCTTAATCAGGGGTAGGCAACCTTTTTGAGCTGGGGGCCGATCCCCCGAAGTTGTCCTTTCCGGCGGGCCCAGGGGGGGAATGGCGGCGCACGTGCTGCCGCCGCTGCTCACACTGCCGCAGCCACCTCCGCGCATGTCGCGGCCGCCATTTTGTTCTCCAAAATGGCGGCCGTGATGCGTTTGCGCATGCGCATGCGCAGTACTCCTGTGCATGTGCAAACGCAGTACTCCTGCGCATGCGCAAACGCATAGCGGCCCCCATTTTGAAAAACAAAATGGCGCGCGCGGCTGCGCAGCAACCAAAACGTGCGGCGGCGGTGGCAGGGGTCTGCCTGGGCCAGTAAGCGCGGGGCCCTGGGCCAGAACCGGCCCGGGGGCCGTAGGTTGCCGGCCCCTGGTCTAAATAATAGTGTCAAACTCATTACTAAGTAGCAATCATGAATATGAAAGTTAACTAACAGTAACGGTTTTGTATTCATGACTGCTACATAGTCATGATTTTGACACTGATCGTATCTGACTCCCAACCTGCTTTATGAGGCATCAGCTGCATGTGGAGAAGGAGGTCCATTCTGCTGATGATCAGAGGGTTGAATGATGTTTTGGTTGTGTCAGGAGAAGTTACATGGTTAAGTATAAACTGATACAGTATTCTGGCCAATAAAACCATGTTTTTTTTAAAAAAAACAACCTAATGGAACCATTTATTAAAAAGCAGGGTTCATCCATAAGTTAACAACAACAAAAAATAATTAGAAATATGCCTGGGTGCAAAGGGAAAAAGGTCTTAGGTGATGGCAGAAGCAGCTCATACAAGGAGTATGCCTCTCCTCATTGAGAAGATCTTTGCAAATGGAGAGGGCTTTCAAGACCATGAAAAAGGCCCTGTTGCAATTAACAGGAATTTCTAAGGACCTTATCACATGGGGTCTAGAGCAGAGCTAATCCAAAGGGTACCTGCAGCTAATACATATTATTTCCCCGTGTTTACACACGACGCTGCCCTAGAACACGGAGCTAATCTGTATTGTTTCCCCGCGTGTACACATGACGCTGCCCCGAAACTCCACAGAACCCGAAGCTAATCCGTAGCGAGTAGGGAGATTTTGACATTCGGTTTGTTGGGGAAGTACAAGCGGAGCCTTCGTATTCATTGCGCAATGGTGGGCGGGGCGGGGAAGCAGGGAGAGCTCTCCCAAGCAGAAAATCCCGGCGAGGGGAAGGGATTGGCGAAAGGCAAACCGGATTGAGAAAGAGGAGGAGAAGGAGAGGAGGAGGGAAGAGGGAGGCGATCTCTCTCTCTCCATCTCTCTCGCATTTTTCCCCACCAACACCCCTTCCCTCCTCCAGTCCTCCAGCCCTCCTCCTCCTCCTCGGTCCCCTTGGCTGCCTTTCCTCCCGACTCCTTCATCCCATCCTTGCCATCCACAGAAGCGCCTTCTGCGACGCTGGCTTTTTGGGTGGCGGGAAGGGAGAGAGAGAGAGAGAGAGAGAGAAGAAAATGTGTGTGTGTGTGTGTGTTTTCCTTCTTCCCACGTGAACTGCATCCCGCGACGCCTGATCGCTAAATCCCCTTTGGAGCCTTCGTATTCATTGCGCTATGGCCGCCAGGGCGAAATTCAGTTCGTTTCGGTATAGAACTGAATTTATTCTCACTTCGGTTACTTTTCTGTTACTTTTCGCTTCGTGGCCAGCGTTTGATAAGGTCCTATGAGAGCAAATCCTGTGAATACAAATATGAAGGAATTCCAACGCAGCAGAAATGAGATGAAACCATGGCAAGAGCACAGAACTAGTTTTCAATGGGATTTGTATACTGCTGGCATGCAGAGCTGAGTAGCTAGCTGTTGCTGAATAGCCAAGTAAATTCATTAAAAATGTCTGGTGCATCATATGTTTGTGTTTTTCCAAGCAATTGTGTCTCCCTTGCAAAGCAGTTCTGCTCAGCTTGGCAGTAAACAGAAGGAGCAAGGACCTAGTTGGCCTTTGAATGAGTGTGACCAGTTGACCATGGTTCTGTCCTGGGGGGATACTTTGCATAGAGTATCTGGGAAACAAAGGCATTGCCCAATGCACAAATATAAATAAGGCGGCCCTGCTGCTGAAGTAAAAGACCCAGCTTTTGGGGATCTGAGACTATGGGGAGTTGCAGACTGCCAGAAATAGTGCAAATTGAGTCCACTTTTAGGGTTAGGGTTAGGGTTAGTGCTAGGGAATCATGGGAATTGTATTTTTTTCTGAGACATTTGGCCTTCTCTGTCAGAGAGCTCTGGTGCCACAATAAACTACAGTTCCCATGATTCCCTAACCCTAACCCTAAAAGCACTATTTCTGGCAGTCTGCAACCCCCCTATATCACAAAGTTTTATATTGCCCAGTGCTGAAGCATGGCTTCGCCTCCTTTTGTGCATTTGATTATTCACGGATTTGATTAATATGTTCTCTAAAGGAATCTCTAGGGCTTCCAGGATGACTCTATGGTCAACATCTGCCAGAGGTCATGCTGGAGGACCTAGAGATTCCTAGAGAGAACACTCCTCTAGGCATTTCTATGTCCTCCTTTTCAATTCTGTGGTCAGTGTCTGACAGATGCTGACCAGAGAGTTGTACAGGAGGACCTAGAGATTCCTAGAGAGGTGTTCTCTCAGGTAAAATAAATTGTGGGGTTTTTATTTGCATTTTTCCCATTTTCATGGGGCTCCTGTGCTCCTAATCCTAGCAAATGTGGAGGGCACACTGTATGTAATATCATAATGGACTCGCGCTCTGGCTGAAAAGAGAGATCTGAAGTTACCTTTTGTTTCAAGTTGTAATTTTTGTTTACAACTGTAGAACTTAGTTAAGCTTGACTTTGACTGGTTTGAATGTTTAGCATAATGGTTTCATAATTCTTAACGTATTAATTCAGGGGTAGGCAACCTAAGGCCCGGGGGCCGGATGTGGCCCCCTGAGGCCTTTGGACCGGCCCCAGGCTGGTCCTGCCGCCGCCACCGCCACCCCCCCTACCGCCGTCCCCCGCCATGATGATATTGATTATTGTTGTTATTACTTGTTCTTGGGGTTTTCTTGGCAAAATCTCCACAGGGGTTTTGCCATGGCTTTTCTGGGGCTGAGAGAGTGTGCATGCATATTTATTTATTTATTTATTTATGGTGCTTCGGCCCCCCAATTGTCTGAGGGACAGCAACCCGGCCCCCGGCTCAAAAAGGTTGCCTACCCCTGTATTAATTAATTGTGACCTTTGAGGATATTGGCAGAATGCTGTCCTATCCAGACACATTTCTTGTCACTTTCAGTATCTTGTGATACTGAAGTAAGCACAGTAACCTGGAAAAATGTCTGAAAGTTGGGCTTGCTTCCAAGAAGTGTTGTTAGGATGGTGAAATTTTTCTTTGTGAACTTGTTTGCATCTGTAATCTGTTCCTAAGAAGGATACATGACTGTTTTTTTTGCCAGCATCGCTACTGTAGAAAACCTAAGGAAACGACCTCTCATAGTGTTTGATGGTAGCTCAACAAGTACAAGTATAAAAGTGAGGAAGACAGAAAATGGGGCCATTGATGTTCTGAAATTTGCAGCTGGAAGTACCAGTACAACTTGCAGGAGACTGTCTGTTCCTTCAAATTCTTCAGCGTGTATGTCTGCTTCCTCTCATTCATCAGACTTTAAAGTGGAATCTAATGAAGCTAAACAGAACAATATTAGAATAAATAACAGTATGACTTTGGGTCAGAAGTCCCCGCCGTCAGTGCCTATAACAGGAACTGCTGTTGTAAAATTAAAGAGAGCTGCTCCAAAAGAAGAATCAGATGCATCAGTAAGTATATTCTCAATGATCTGCAGTTGTTTCCTTTAACCAAGTAGACATATAAGCCGTGGTCATCTCTTAGTAGCTTACATGCGAAATTTATAACAGTAATGGATTATCTGTGACTCTTTATAGGATTTCCTGAAGCCTATTCTACATTACTCTAGAGAGCTCTCTTCATTCTCTAAAGAAGCTTCAGGGAGGGAGAAAACATTCCTTCTGTGAACTTCCTTCCGCTGACTTAAGACCCAAAACAGTATTTTCAATACACTATGTAATGGCCTAAATCCAGTTGTTAGTCCCAACTAGATAGCCCAGTTATCCAACAAACAGCAAGTCAACACTTATCCCATTGGAGTTACTGAAGTTGAGTTTGACAACCAGACCAGAGATTGGAATTATGCAGCCCTCCAGAGACTGTCAAACTGCAGTTAGCACAGGGTGACCAGATGTCATAATTGCAAAGGAAGACAAGGCATTGCAAAATGTAGGACACTCAAGAAAAATATAGGCCATTACAAAGCAGAAGCTAAAAACATTCATATAAATATAAATTCATTTCATATGATTTATTTACAACTATATTGCATATACTATATTTTATTACGTACATAACCATATTTTTGAATTTACCTTCGTTAAAATGCTTTGTTGGATTACAATATACTTTTAGAACTCTGAGCAAGACAAATGCTTAAAATTGTACTTTACTAGCAACAAACCCATTATTGAACCAACATTTAAATTATTTGTTTCATTTATTCACTGGGCTGAAATTAAAGGGGGGAAAACTCTTTCAGCATTCACATTATATCCTCATGTAGCCCATTGCTAACACATTTTCTGTCCTTTTCCCCTCTGAGAAACAAATGTGCCTTGAGCTCTGGGCTCTACTGATCTTGAGATCCAACCTGTTTACAGTGGGGACATGCTGCCAAGTAGACAAATTTCTTGAAGGGGAACAGCAAATGTGATGTTATTCAATGGTTATTGAGTAGCTACACTCCAGATGGAGGACATTTTAGCATTACTCCTGGACAGAAGATTTAAATGTAGGAAATGTCCAAGAAAAGGAGGCTATCTGGTCACCCTTAACTTCCATCATTTCTCATCACTGGCTGCACTGGCTAAAGTTACTGGAACTTGCAGTCTATATAACATCTGGAGAGTTGCACAGTTTCAACTTTCAGTTTAGACCAACTTTTGCAAGAATATTTTGATCCTTAGATTAGGAGTTGCATTGTCTGGGTGTTTTTGTGCCTTTTTCTTGTCTCAGATTTTTGTGTCCGTATTTTCACCTCTGCCACTAGATGGCAACATAAACCATGCTTCAGATATTATGCCTGGCAGTTTAAATGTTTTAGTACAGTAAATTTAACATTACTTATTTTCCCCCCTCAGAATGACCTAAAGCCTACCGAATCAAAGAAGAAGATCCAGCCTGTAACATGGCCATGAATGCACAAGGTGCTGGAAATGTAAATAATGTTTTAGTCTTCATTTCGGAACAGACAAGTTGTATTGAATAGCATCACAGATTGCAGTGGATTCTTCATAATGTTAGTAATCCTACAGTATGAATCAGGCATTGTATTTTAACCCATCACCTGAAGAGCACTTCTGGTATTGCACTTTGAGTTACTTTCTTGCCCCTTTAGTGGTTGGTTTTGGTAGAACAAAATTTTCCTGCCACCTTACCTTTGGAATCCTCTAGTGTACTGTATTTCAGCCCTTGCATGACCTGATCGAGAAAATCCATGTGAGTTTATAACTATCCATGTTTATAACTATCCATGTACAATATTGATTTGTTCAGTAAATACAAATCCCTGTACAAGTGTATGTAGCTGCAATGGAAGACTGCACTTCCCCATTCTGCAGGATTTACCATGGTAATCAAATAGATTTTGCACAAAATAGTTTGTTGGCATGGCTAAAAAAAATATTCAGATCCTAGGGAGCAGGTAACAAGTATTTCAAAGACATCTGGACTTTTTCAGCCTTGCTATAAGGTTATGATTACCGCTTCCAGATGTAGCCGGAGAGAAGGCTGAACTGTATGGTGTCTTTGCTTCAAATTGAAGTTCTTGTTATAGCTGAAGATAAATAGATTTCTGTTGTCTTTAGACATACAGAAATGGACGCACACTAATAGATTGTGAATAGAGAGTATTTAGGAGAAAAGTAGTGCATAAACGTTGTGCTTTTATAGAAGTACTGAAGTATTTTTGATAAAATGCTTGTACCTTTGTGGAAGACCTTACTGGCTTGCTTACTGAATGCCTGCTAAAATTTAGGAGGAATGTCCACACTTATTTGGGCAGTTTAAAAATAAGGTGTTAATGAACTATATATAATTAGTAGACAAAAGACAATGAAAGTTTGCAAAGAAAAAAAGTCTTGCCTTTTTGTGCCTGCTGGTAAACATGGCAGGTTTATTTGGAAGCGCATTGATTCTCCACACTGAGTATAAATGTTTGTATCATACTCATGTACACAAAATAATATTGAGTCCTATGCATAAAAGGAATTTTTGTTTACTTAGATGCCCTGAAGATACTGGCAGCATCTCAGTGGAACACCTTATTATCTTAGTTTCAAAACTTTTAAATTTTTAGAATTGTTAATATGTAACCATTGTAAAATGAAATACAATTGTAGTAAGAATTGTCCACCTTACTGGTAAACAATGTGTAATGAAGCCAGTATTGAGCACATTGCTTCAGGGATTTCAGTGGGACAGGTAAGTATATACTGCACACCTGTTTCTAATGTAAACTAATGAGAAATAGAGGCCACACTTGTCTACATTGGAGTAAGTGCCACTGAAATTAAATGGGACTTGCTTCTGAGTAGACATGCTTAGGATTGCACTGTTTGTGTACAACTTCCACTAGATCATAAGATGTAAGTATGGTGTGTTTGCAGTGTTTGGCTCTTCCTGAATACTTGCACAGGTTTTGAACTTTAGTATAACACATTTTAATGTTGTGTGTTTTGTATCTGAACAACTGTCTTTCTATTAGCCTTATTTGGTTTAAATAAATTGAATTAAAAGTGAATTCTCAAGTTTTGGGGACCTATTATATGCTTCAGTTTTATCTGCTGTCTGAGACTGATTGTGTAGGTGTGTTTCTTCTGTGTGCTTGCAAACCAGATTTGAAATTCAGGTGCATTTCTGAAATCAGCTTAGAATCTGGATGCCCACATGTCAGTTGTGGCCAGGACTGAACTTGCAAAGCTAAAGGTAGAACTCCAGCTGTGCCAGTTTTTGGATATGTCTAATCTGGCCACAATGACACCTGCCATAGTTAACTCCCAGGCACTTCTCTGTCTACTTCCATGGGGGTTACCTTTGATCACTGATAGCGGTATGATAGTTAACGCAAACTGTTTAGATATGTGACTTCTGTGTTGATAGTTTCAGTGATTGCCCATCTAGTTCTAGACACAATTCAAAGTGCTACTTAAGACCCATAAAGTCTGATAAAACTTTGAGCCCTGATTATTTGATTATTATAGCTCTTTCACATTATTTTCCTTCATAAACCGTCTAAGGTTTTATGATCTTCAGGGCACATCATTCTGTACCACCATTTTGTGTGGATGGGAGAGGTCTTCCTTGGTAATCACTCCCAGGCTTTGGATCACCCTTCCAAGGGAAGCTAGACTGATTCACTTCTTGTAGTCTTCTGGCAGGTAATGACTTATTCAGCCATTCCTTTGGGATTAAAAGCTGGGCTGTTGTTGAAGGGAACTTCTGTCTATTGTGTTTTTCATCTGTTTTGAATGTTTTAATTGTATTTGTATTCACTGTTGACTCCTTTGAGTTTTGTTTTTGTCAGAGACAGGATATAAATTTAATAAAAGTGTGAAACACAGATTTCAACAACTAGCGCTTTCAAGTATTCCTCATAAATGACATAATCATAGTTTTGCTATATAATCCTTTGACCAGCATTCTTCATTATTATATCCATACAAAAGGGTAAAATTTGCTCTGGCCAAATACCTATAGCTATTCTAGAATTTTTCCAGTATATCTTCTCTGAACCCATCATGTTTAAAATAAATTGTTAATTTTTATCTCTCAGAAGAAATTTGAAATCAGCAATAAAGGTGGGGAGAGTATTCTACATACCACTTGAAATGAAGAAGACTATATTGTCTCAGAAGCCTAACTCTGGTCAACCATCAGTGAAGGAAAACCCTGTATTAGTGTGGCTCAAATTATTTTTCCAGTTGTGCAACCAGTAGCACATTTGTTCTTATGGTCTTTGGGCATGCTACCACTTCTAATAATGGAAACTGCCCCAAAGTGTGACATAATTTGTATGATACTGTTGAGTACTGACTGAAGAAGAATCTTAGAAGATAAGCTGCTCTGAACTCAGCAAATGTTTCTGAATCAAAATTATTGGTGTGTGCCTTCAAGTTGTTTCTGACTTACAGTGAACCTATGCTGAATCTGTCTCAGGGTTTTCTTGGCAAGATTTGTTCAGAAAGGGGTTGCCTTTGCTATCCTCTGAGGTTGTGACTCACCCAAGGTCACCCAGTGGATTTCCATGGCTGAGCAGGGACTCAAATCATCGTCTCCAGAGTCATAGGCCAACACTCAAATCACTACACCACACTGTACACAAATTAGGACTATTGTTTGTGTTGCTATCATGACATTTATGGGGGAACAGCAGTGGCTGGAACCCAAAGCACATGTTCACATGATTACTTTTAATGAGGGGCTATTTGGTGAAGCAAGTAGAGGTTGGCTTTCTTTAATAGGTTAGCTCATCTTGAGTTAGAAAAACTTTACAAATGGGGATTTGGCTGCTATCTGTCAATGTCTCTGCAGCACTTAGAAAAAGGTGATGTGCTTTGTAAGTGTCAAAAAGTACAAAAACGGTCAAAAATATCACTTCTGTATGCAACAGCTGCTTAAAATGATGTGAAGTATTCCTTGTTACTTTGAAGAGAGCCCAGAAAGAAACGACTAGATGTCACCATGAAAAAAATGTGCAGAGGGGCCCTGAAGGAGTGCAGCCTAGTACATGTCATATGTTGCAATCACAGTATTTCATAGTTCTGCTGAACTCTCAGTCAGACTGTCATATAGTGTAGGAAACATAAAGATCTGTAGCAGAGTCAGAGTAGGAAACATAATTTTTCAGTTGCTAATGGGGATGGAAAGAATATTCATTATTATTAATTCCCAACTCAAAAAGCATCTGGAAACCCCATCAGGAAGAAGAATAGACCAGTCAGAATCTTTCACAATTTTCTCCCCATATTTGAACATCCTGAATTATTTTGTGTAGAAAATTGCATGGAATTTTTGTGCAGAAAACAAGATTTTTGTGTGTGCAAAAATGTGTTTTTTCACATAGAGGAGTTCCTCTGCAACATATTGGGATGTTCTAATGTAGAGAATACTGCAAAGAAATATTTGTTTTCTCCTGCATCAGGGGGGAAACTACTGTACCGAAATTATTCATCCTTTCATTCAAGGATTAAATAATAAATGATTTGCATCACTTATTTCTAAAGTAAGACAGATTGCAGTTAGTGCACATAGTAGCATCACTGGGGGTTGCGGGGGTTATGGACTGCACTGGGTGACGCCCCAGAAGAGGGGGTGACATCTGGCCAGTCCCGCACTCCCTGCAGGGCCTCCCCGCAATAGCGGACCTGCTCCCTGGGGGTGCATGGGGCTTCTCCAGCTCTCCCTGGTCTTTCCTGGGGGTGTGCAGGGCTTCTCCTGCTGTGTGCTCCCGCTCTCATGTGCACCAGAAATGCACTGCAAGTTGCACACCACCCCCATAAGTCCTGACCACCCTGCCCCCCGGTCAGTGACCACACTGGGTGACACCAACCTTGGGGACGCCACCGAATGCACATATTCCGGGGGAACAACACTGAAAAAAGCATGAATCACTGAGGTTGCAAGCCTAAATACCGGGGCGGGCAAAGTTTGGCTCCCAGGGCTTCTTGGATCAAATAAATATGTTTTTGCAGAATCCCCCCCCATTTATTTATTTTTTTATTGTTCCAAAATGCAAATTACCTCTAGGAAGTGTGGAGCATATTTCCACACGTTTGGAACCCTCCAGAAGGGGCAAAACAAAATTTTGCACCAAAAAATCTCTTAAAATGACCAAAAATGCCCTTGAGAAGAGGAGACTCCAAACATAATGAGAATACCCCCATGCCCTAGAGGAGACCCAAGCAGTAGGTGTAGTGGCTCTGTAGGCTCCTAAAGGATTAATGCCTTAGTCTTCCACAGTTGCCCACCCTGCTATGCACACATACCAACAAGTAAGTCCTACTGAACACAACGATGTGAATGCTTATGAGTAGAGAAGTATAGGATTACACTGTAAATCGGTGGTGCTTTCACTAGAAAAATGTAAAAAAAAAAAAAAGTTCAATATTTATTTGGAGTTTTCCTCCCAAGGCTAATTCTGTTGCAACACCTATGGATTGGTTCAGCATTCAGTTTCCTCTGTAGCAAGTACAGGCGTGCCTCATTTAATTAAGGCTACATCTGCACTGCAGAAACAATGCAGTTTGGCACCACTTTGACTGCTATGGAATCCTGGGATTTGTAGTTTGTTGTAGCACGAGAGCTCTGACAGAAGGCTAAATGTCTCACAAAATTACAATTCCCAAGATTCCATAACACTGAGACATGACAATTAAAGTGGTGCCAAATTGCATTATTTCTGCAGTGCAGACACTTTCCAAGCTTCTAACAAAGAAGCTCCTTTTTACAAAGTCTTTTTACAGTTGCAAAGCCCCACCTTTTCTCTTTGTCCTCTGTCAAGCTGGAAGATTGTCAGCAGCATTGTCATTCAGCAGAGGGTGGCGAAAAGGCATTCTTTTTGTGCCAGGTTGCAGTAACATGAGTGCCTTCAAGTCATTGCTGACTTAATAGTAATCCTAAGGCATACCTATCATGGCTTTTTCTGGGGCTGAGAGTGTGTGACCTTCCCAGAGTCACCCAGTAGGTTTCCATGGCTGAGTGAGGAATTGATCCCTATTCTCCAGGGTTGTAGTCCAGTGCTCAAACCACTACACCCTGGTGTATGCAGTAGCATACTTGCAGTAAATAGGGCAATAAAGCTTGAGAAAGAAAGAATGGGATTTTGCTCTAGCTCAGTGATTCCCAAACTTTGGTCCTCCAGATGTTTTGGACTTCAGCTTTCAGTAGCCCCAGCCAGGTTGGCCAATAAAGAATTCTGGGAGCTAAAGTCTAAAACATCTGGAGGATCATAGTTTGGGAATCACTGCTCTAGTGATCCTACTGTAGCTCTGTGTGCCTCTGTACAACAGGCAAGATAAACAGCAGCTGCTGTCAGAAACTTTTACTGAACATGTGTGACCATCAAAACAGACAGAAAAGAGGAGAGCAGAGAAGCCTGTCTCACCAGCTTCAACCAGCAATGTTTCAACCCACTTGGTGACTTTGGGCAAGCCACATGCCCTTAACCTCAGGGGAAGGCAATGTTTGGAGTCTCCTCTTCTCAAGGGCATTTTTGGTCATTTTAAGAGATTTTTTGGTGCAAATCTGAATAAATCTTGGCAAGAAAACACCATGATAGGCTTGCCTTAGGACTGCCATAAGTCAGAAATGACTTGAAGGCATGCAACAAGGAGAAGTTTGGCTACCAAAATGGAAATCATAAGAAAATTGGAGGGTGGTGGGGAAAAAAATTATCCTTGGAAGAAGGTTTCAGGTGGTGTCTAGAAGGTTTAAGATGCTTTTGTTTATTTATTAAATATGTATCTGACCTGGCTGTTTCCTATCACGTGCGTGTTAGCTTTAGATAAAAAGTTCATTGAAACCAATTGAACTGTTGTTTTTCCCGGTGCTGGAACCTATCCCTATTCTTTCCATAATATTTCTGCCTCTGGCTCCAAATTCTCTGTTAAGGTTGTGATCCGCAAGAACATAACTAGTTTGTTAATTGTGGTATACTTGTATCATATATGTCAGGGGCCGGCAACCTTTTTGAGACCTGGGCCGGTCTCCACTAGCCCAGGTCTCGGCTGGGCCAAGGGGGGGGATGGCGGCACGCGCGCACTTGCGCGCACCCCCTCCGCTAATGTGCGCACGCGCGCCCCACGAGTCCCCTTACCTTACCGAGCCAGGCGGACCCCTGCCGCCGCCGCCGCCGCCTCTGGTTCCTCCTCCGCCACCGCCACCGCCACCTCTGCCTCCTCGTCCTCCTCCTTCTCCTCCGCCGCCTCTGCCTCCTCCTCCTCCTCCTCCTCCACGACCGCCGCTTCCGCTACTGCCGCTGAGCCCGCTTTTGGCAGAGCGGGACGCGCCCGGCATTTTGGTACCCAAAATGTTGGACGCGTCGCGTTTGTGCATGCGCAGGATTTGCGCATGCGCAAACGCGATGAGACCGGCATTTTGGATACCAAAATGCCGGGCGCGTCCCGCTCTGCCAAAAGCAGGCTCAGCGGCAGTAGCGGAAGCGGTGGTCGCGGAGGAGGAGGAGGAGGCAGAGGCGGCGGCGGCGGAGGAGGAGGAGGAGGACGAGGAGGCAGAGGTGGCAGTGGCGGAGGAGGAGGCGGAGGTGGCGGTGGCGGAGGAGGAGGAGGAGGAGCCAGCGGCGGCGGAGCCAGAGGCAGCTGCGGAGGCAGAGGCAGCAGCGGAGGCGGTGGCGCCTCCACCTCCGCCTCTGCCGCCGCCTCCACTGCTTCCACCGCCGCTGCCTCCACCAATGGCTGGTCTTGGTCGGCGCGCGACCGCACGTGCCGTGGCCGGCATTTTTTTCTCCAAAATGCTGGCCGTGACGTGTTTGCACATGCGCAAATCCTGCGCATGTGCAAACGTGTCGTGGCTGCCATTTTGGAGAAAAAAATGCCGGCCACGGTGCGCGCGGTCGCGCGCCGACCAAAACAGGCGGTGGAGGTGCCGCCGTGGCGGCGGCGGCGGCAGCAGGGGTCCGCCTGGGCCTGCAAGTCCGCCGTCCTGGGCCGGAACCGGCCCGGGGGCCGTAGGTTGCCGACCCCTGATATATGTGATCAGCAACTTCCTGAAAAAATTATTGCTGTAAATATAAAGCATGAGTTACTACTTCCCCCCTCCTCTTTTTATATGAATAGGCATGGGGTAGTCTCTGCTGTCTGTATGGATTCAACATGTGTAAACAAAAGACTTATACCCAAGCTTTCCCCTAACTGCTAATATTTATTAGAAGTAAATTTTAAAACATCAACATTCACCAAAATACAGTAGACCTGTTAGAAATACATTCTCTTCATAAAATATACAGTGAAATGAAATTTCAAAACAAGTACCAGAAACTGAAAATGTATTTTGTGCAAAGATCTTGCAATATCATGCAGTATTGTGTTCCATTTAAATTTCATGCAATCTGATCCTGTGTATGGTTTATTTAGAGACAATCCCACAGAGCTGAGTGAGAGTTATTCCAATGTAACAACACACAGAATAGCAGTCTTAATCCTTCATTTTAAGGCATGAGACACAAAATGTTCTATGCATTTCCTGCATATAATCCCCTTCACATCTGCCATGAGACATAAGAAATAATGATTTATTTTTTTATTTATTTTTTTTGCTTTATATAAACAGTGGTCATGGTAATCTCTTGGGAAGCCCCATTTCAAAAAGTATATTAATTTTGCACTGCATCCATCTGCTAAGAAGAAATATATACTGATAATGTCTGAACAGCTCACAAGTGATCCTGGGTGACATTTATTGCCTAAGAGCTAGGTCAAAATCATTTCCCCTTTTGTTCCTTTTCCTTCTCCAATGCATTACTACCATCTAGGGAACAAAAAGTTAAATGATGAGTATATATGTATATTGCTGTAACAACATGACACTACATTTTTCACATATGATCAAAACCCATACACATCACTACTCATTTTGGAAAATATATGCATTTCTATGAATAACTATTTAAAGCTACTTCTAAATGTCTTTTCCACACTCAGGGCACAGGATGTCATCCCTTTCTGTGAGGAAACCACGGCCCACTAATGACAGGGAACACTTCTTACAGTTGAAGCAGTCGTTGTGCCATTGGCGTTCCTCAAAGGAGATATATTTGGTACCCCCAAGTCCTGAAAAAGGGAAATAAGTCATTAGAAGAAATTATGGCACATATCCATGTGAAGCCATTTTGGACAAATACCCACATCATTTTTGGTGTGACAGTTATGAATGCGTATCCTAGATTATGCACTAATGACTTTTACACATTCACAATCCCTAGGCAGCCCCTAGTTGAGGGTTTGTCAGGATCATGGTCCTATCATGCTTAGTCACTGTGTTTGGGCAGATGTGTGTTAATGCAGGATGATGTGTTATGCTATTCTACTGGTGACACTAGGAAAAGAAAAGATTGTGCATCAGTAGTGGCCTGGGATGTGTGGGGAGGAATTATAAGCTATGAATTACCAAGGTCATTCTTGTGGGAAGCTATAGTTTGATATGGGGGGAGAAGGGGAGGAGAGCTGGGAAGACAGTATGTTTTGAGTAGCTGGGAAATGGGACAAAGGCTTTTGTAATGGGCAAATTAGTTGAACTCTAAGAATATTATATAACGGAGGCCCAAAACATACCAGCCAAAAGAAGCAGCTTCCAACTGCTTTGGGGCATGGTGTTCAGCTTCACTCCTCAAAAAATTCTTCATGCCTGACAAAACTATGTGCTGTGATCTACTCTGCTTACTGAATAAAGCTCTTCTAAATCTATAGAAGGCTTAGTGTTTGAGGAATGGGGTTAACCTGTACATTGCAAAGGTTATGTAGGGACCATGAAAGTCCTCCATTCCACACTTATCGGCTAGCAGCCACTGCAACTGACAAGGATCTGTTCCTGTAGCTGACTGCCACTGCCAGCCCCCCTTCCATGAACGATCTTTGGCATGAGGGGTAATAGAGAGGTCCAGTGTCTGACTGTCCTCACCATACTTCTGAGTATAACCTTTAGCAACAAGTCTTGCTTTGTATCTTTGAATCTCCCCTTCTGCATCTACCTTTCTGGTAAAGACCCATCTACAACCAATTGCTCTTTTTCTTTCTGGCAGTCCTGACAAAGTCTATGTCTTGTTTTTATATAAAGATTGCATTTCTTCACCAGCAGCTTGCACCCACTTCTCAGAATCTGTCTACGGAATTATCTTTATTTCAATCAGAGGGTTTTGGAATTAATTCCTCTGTCAACCAGCAGAACTCTCCTAGCTGTCACAGCTTACAAGAAAACAAATGTTCAGCATTTGGATGTTCACACAGCTTTCTGTATGGCGATCTCACTGAACAACTTTATATGGAACAACCTCCAGAATTCCAAATGTCTGGTAAGAAACATCTTGTATGCAAATTACAAAAGAGCATTTATGGTTTAAAGCAAACCACCAGAGCATGGAGTGAGAACCTGAACTAGCTTCTTATCAAAGAGGGGTTCACTCCAGGCACTGTTGACAAATGTGTATACAAGAGATTCAGAAATAACACTACAAGTTATGTGGACTTACATCACAAGTTATGTGGATGATCTGATCCTGTGCACTGAAGACAAAGCAGATAATGAAGAGATAATCCACAATCTCAAGAAAGAGATTGATATTTAGAATATGGGACATATCTCACACTATCTTGGAGTGCAAATACAAAGAGACAGTGATGGAAGTTTCTTCCTGAATCAAAAGCAGAAGATACTGGATCTTCTGGACTGTCTTGGTCTGAAAGATGCAAATGCTATGCCAACTTCAATAGAAGTAGGATTCTTAAAGGGCATTAAGAAATCCAAACCTTTACAAAATGGAGACATGTATAGGACTGCAATTGGAAAACTCCTATACATTGCCAGCTTCAATAAACCTGACATAGCAAAGGCTGTTGGCATTTTATGCAGAATGATCAACTCTCCTACTGAAAAAGATTTCATTGCAGTAAAGAGAGTTAACAGATACTTAAAAGGAACAGCAGATCACAAACTAACGCTGCCAGCCTGTAATTAAGCACAAGTGATCACCTACACAGATGCAGACTGGGCTGCAGATCTGGCAGACAGAAAGTCAACTACCAGAAACCTGATCTTATGTGGTGGAGGAGCTGTAAGTTGGACAAGTAAGAAGCAATCTACAATCACTGATTTTTCTACTGGAGCTGAGTGAGTTTCAGCAAAAGCAGCATGTGATGAAATAAAATGTCTGCACAACTTGCTCCTGGACTTTGGGATAACAGAACCCAAACCAACCATTTTGATGCAAGATAATCAAAGCTGCATCAAGATTTCACAGAGTGAAAAGCCACTCAAGAAGAACATTGACACTGCATTTCACTAAGTGAGAGAAATGTTTCAAGAGTGGAATTGTCTAACTGAAATACTGCAACACTGATGTTATGATTGCAGACATTCTCACTAAACCTCTGCCAGAAGATCAATTCCAGAGACTACGTGAAGGAATGAAAATCCTCAATGTCGGTCCAAGAGAATGAGAAGGGGATTGTTGGAAGAATTATGCATTGCATTCTCCTGTCTCTCCTTAGTTAGACAGAGAGCAGTTTAACAGCTCTATCTGAAGATTCTAAGCTGCTTTAAGCAGTCAGTAAGTTGCAGTCTCTCCCTGTTATATAAAAGGTGGTAATGATTTATCTCCTTACCCAAACCATCTCCAGTTTGATTCGGTTTAGTTATTTTTGTAAATATTTATTAAAGCCATTATTGTTTGTTTTAAACCACATACTACACGTTTGTCATTTTTTGAGTTAATCTTTATTCTTTAGGAAAGCATATTAAAATATAGTCTAACCCACATTTTTTGCTGCTCTGCTGATGAAAGCTGAACTCTAACAAGTTGAACTTTCATACCTGCATATTTTAGTTTACATTTAAAAGGGTTAACACCCTGGGAAACTAATTTTTTTTTTAAAATTGCACCCCACAAAAAGTCACTGCTTACACTGCATTAGATAATTCTAATAAAAACAAATCTGGTGAGGGAGGTTTCCAACAGAATTTGAAACATGGTCTGCCAAAAGTGCCAAATCAATTGGCCTTATTTTGCCCTGCATATCTTTTGGAGACTACCTCATGCATGAGACCATAATAAAATCTGAAGACTGTATGGGAAAAAATGTATAGAAATAGTTTTATTATATCAAAATATGGCATTCCCACTTCTGTACTTCTTCTCAGGAAAATGTTATATTTTGATTGCTAGATCAAACATATTGCCCTTTTTGTTTGCCTAATGTTTGCTAATGTTTTCCTCAGCCTTTCAGAATGAGGTATCTATATTGTACTAGATATTGCCATCCTGCCTAGTGGACATTGGTGGACTTATCCTCTATAAATGTATTAGGGATTTTACCACATAAGTCTAAAAAGTGGAATTTTGAAGGATAAAAATATATTTGGCTGGTGTGTGAAAGTGCTGCTCCTCTGTCCTCTCAAAGTGCAGGGATGTTGTGTGTACATTCGCACAGCAGCTCCGTACTTCGTGAGGAAGCGGGGGGACAAATAATCCTGGTTGCCAACTGTCTCCTGAAGCTGGCTGTTGGGTGGATATGCACACGCAGCCAACTTTGGGAAGCTGTTGCCAGTGCGATCACTGGGAAGGGAAGAGGAACAGGATCACGCTTACTCACAGCACATGACTGCTTGGAAAGTGGAACTGTAGAGGAAAGGACCTATCACACATAGGCAGTAGAACAGCAGCAAGATTGAGAGCCCATTGACAGGTTTTACATGTTGATTGACAGGTGCACTACAGTAACAAATGGAATGCAAGGCAGCAGCAGGATGAACACAATGTTGTGTGATAAGTACTGGCCAAATACTAGTTAAATTTCTGTTTTTATCCTGTTAAAATTCTGCTTTTTAGCCTCATGTGGTAAAGTCCTAAATCTCCTTTTAATTGTCAGCCATCACTACAACAGAATATTCTTTAAGAATAGTAAAACTGGTAACTTAAACGTTATTTTCCTTGTGATCAAATCTTTACAAGCTCTAGCATTTGTAGAACAGCACCAGTACATACTTTCTTTTCACCTGGTTCTTTGAAGCCAACCCAAATTTAGTAGGCCATAGATTTTTAAAATATTTTTTTAAAATGAAGAGTTTTTTCATTTCTTAATTGTTACACTATTCTTCTGCATTGTTACTGAGTGAGACCCTTTTAGCTTCATGACTTAAACATTAAATGACTCATCTCAAATACTTGCTTTCATAACGCTAAACAATGCCAATGCTGTTTGTGATATTTTGTTGTGTATCCTGCACTCTGCTGAATTAATTTATTATACTTTTTTTTGTGGTGATGATGATTCTTTCTCTTTTCAAAGTAAATGATAAGAAGATACTTACCACTTATTGGATTAGTGCATCCAGCACACTTCTTAGCATAGAGGCTGCAATAACAGTTCAGACAGTATGCAAACTCATCCCGGGAAGTGAAACGTTGTCCAGACAGCTGTTTTTTGCATCCAGTACATATAAAGCACTCTTTGTGCCATGGTTGCTCCCGGTAAGTAATCCCTCCTGTAGTGATTGGCTGTGTTTTTTTTTAAAGAAAGAGAGAAAAGAGGTTGCTGCTTATGTACAGTGTGTCCTTCATCTTAACTCCTTTTCTCTCTAGAGAATCAATTTCTGCTCCTGGAAGCCTCCAGGAGTAGTGCTTTTGAATTAAAATATAGTTGGCCAAGTTTTAATTCAAAAGCAGAAAATTATTCTTTTTTGGGGGGGGCGGCGGCTGGGCATTGGAGGCACATCAGTGGATCCAGAACAGTCCTGGTGTGGAAAGTATTCAGAGAGGGACTATATGTGGCCCATAGCCTACTTTTTGCTACCTCAATCTGTAATCAAGCTTGCTTGTATCTCTCTAATCATCTCAACACTAGGTTTGTGAGACTGGCCTGCTAAATAGCTGAAATGGAGATAAATGTTTGGTGCAAACTAAAATGGGTCATTTCCCCACAATGTCAAAGTAGGAATAGGTGTTGCTTATGCTTTAACAGAGCCCCACATTTGCATCATAAGATGATTGCCCCAAAATAAACAAACAATACCTTCTTGCACTGGACGCACTGCATAGCAAACTGCTTCTCATAGCAGGGGACACAGAAATTTTGATTGTCTTTGGGGATGAAACTCTTTGTTCCAATGGGCTGTTGGCACCGATGGCAGATAAAGCAAGTCTCATGCCAGCTATTTCCTTTGTATTCCATCTTGCGTGTACCTGTGCGGGAGACCATAATGTAGAAATTCTGGTTCAAATTTCACATAAAAAGGGAAGTAGTAATCTGTTTTCCACTTTCAGTAGTTTCTAGGAGAAATGGTGCACACACCTGACAGAAACTGGGATTAGTTAGAGATTCTTCTTCTTTTTAAATTACAGCTCAGAGGTGCAGTCCCCAAAAGTAAATTTTCTAAGCTTTGAACTGTTATTTGCTTCACATCCTGGGCTGTCCTAACCCATAACATGCATAGTTTAGTTCTATTACCCAGTTAGTTCTTGAGTAACCATTCATAAAGGAGCCAGGGCAAGGGTAAATGTAAACGATTGCTTGGGTTTTTTGTTTGCAGTGGTCTCTTATTAGCATTCACTACTGGGCATTCCTCTGGACGAAGCACTCTTTTCATTACATTTGGGTTTTCTTTTATTCTTTTTCATCTTTAGTGGTGCTCCAGGAAGGACTTTGGGAATAGAGGTCCTGAACCCTACTTAGCAAAATGAGCCCAAGGAGCTCATTACCTTTTGAAATAAGTAGAGTAATGCACATAACCACCTAAAGAGCACCCTCCAACACATAGCCAGGCCATTCAATCCAGAGTCTAAAACTATCAATTCCACCATTGTCCACATTTAATTCCTTTGTGTTAATGAGAAGCACACTTGTTGGGAATGAACCTGCATTCTGAGCCCTGATATATCCTTAGATCATGTATCTCTGTGCAGAGTACCACGCTTCCATCGAGGTCGTCCTTCTGTGTTTCTGTAGAGGTTTAAGGAGATGAGAGTCTCCAAAAAGCAGAGAGCATTTTCAGACACTGACCAAGGCAGGTCTCCAACAAGTTCTAGCAAAAGGCAAATGGACATTGCTATACCTTAAGAAATACGACATTGCTGTACCTTAAGAAATTACCTAGTTTATTGCTCATCCCACTGGATTCCCCATATTCTGAACTGTCTTATGTATTCCTCTTTGCTGATGACTGTCTAAATAATCATATATCCTATTAGGCTTTCTTGGAAATGTCTACAACTTATTTTTCCTCTAGATTTGTACCCTAGTTGTGTTTATTTAGATCTATCCCACAGTAACAACAAACCACCATCCCATTCATTTGAGTGCCAACATGTGTTGGAACTCTTCAGTGTTATCTTTTCAACTCCCACTACCTTGACCTGAAACCTTTTCCTTTCTGGGAGGAAAGCCATCTTCCAGGGAGGCCATTCTTACAACTCAACTGCTGGTTGAATGTTGGGAAAGAACTAATATCCAATATACATTGCAGAAATAATCCAATTTGAGACCACTTTAACTGCCCTGGCTCAGTGCTAGGAAATCCTGGGAATTGTAGTTTATTGTGGCCACCAGAGCTCTCTGGCAGAGAAGGCTCAATATCTCAGAAAACTTCATTTCCCAGAATTCCCTAGCATTCAGCCACAGCAGTTAAAGTCGTCTCAAACCGGATTATTTCTACAGTGTGTTTTGAACCTAAGTTAAGACAATTTTGGAGTGGCAGGACTTGTGGATACCAGGACCATAGAACTGTCCACTCCGACATTTTGAGACTTGGGACTAAACATCTAAATATTGACAACAACAGAGCCATCCCACCAATAGTGGGGAAGTGATTTGAAATAAAAACCACCTGGAGGCAAGATTTAAACTTTTCCCAACAACGTGTTGGACCCAGGCTGGCACTATGTGTGATTTCACGAAGAAAGTGATTCTAAACTACATGCTAGTTATTTAATGTAATATGTGGTTTAGTCCACCTGGATTGTTACTTCAGGCTGCAGGTAGAGAGTTGGTTTAATCCTCCAGAAACAAACTTCCCTTTGCTTAGCATATTAGTCCATTAGGCTACTGGTTTCAGAATCACCATTCCCAGCCTTCATCCTCAGGTGGTCTAAATGATCATTATTAGTTTATGGTAAATGAGCCCTGTTATTATCAGATGCAGGTCAAAGTGAAATTACTATTACAGCATTTCATTTATATCAGTATACTAAAGGTTGTTGGTAGGATTTGTTCTTCTTAGAATAGGCTTTATATTAAAACTTCTGATACCTCATACCACTACCACTCCTCCTACTGCTCCTCTGCTTTATTTATACCTTGCCTTTCTCAAGCCCTCCAATATGCCTAGCTGAGCAACATCAGAGTGTGGTCAAGTTGGCAAACATTATTTAGGAAGAACAAAAGCAGCTAGGAGAGGCTATGGCTGTTTGCATTTACCCAAATCTACAGGGAAGGATAAAATTCTGTCCTATGCTATCCCCCTCCCCTACTTTTGCACTTTGAACCCAGTTTGCAGCAGTTAAAGTAAGCTGTGGGCAAAGGGGAAAGTGGGAGGAGGGATAGAAACTGATTCTTGGTTCTGTTATTATAAGGGGGGGGGACCCTTTTCCTTACTTATTTTCTCCCCACCATAGATAATTTTCCTTTTACACAATAATGCTATCTAATAATTCTAGAACAGCTGGGCTGGAAACGTGGTAAGTGTTGTATTGTGTGACCTCAGTCCCTTCTCCCCCAGAATTTTTTATCCAGTTAAGTCGCTGCATTTTGCAGGTCAAAAAGCCTTTAGGGCTAGGTACCAGGGGGTAGCCATACTGCACAATTATAGCAGCTTGATCCCACTTTAAGTGCCATGGCTTCACTCTATGGACTCCTGGAAATTTGGGGAGGTGTGCTTTGTAATCTCCACTGAAGCACTCTAGTTATGTAACACTTGAGGTAATCCAAAGACCACCCAAACTAGTAATCCCAGGTTTCCATAGGACAGAGCCATGACACTTACAAGGGACATTTACCCTAAGATATGAGGCTGGTGCCACATTGGAGAAATGAAGCAGTTTGACACCACATTAACTTCCATGGCTCCATGCTATGGGATTCTGAGATTTGTAGTTTGGTGGCAGCACCAGGGCACTCTGACAGGGAAGGCTAAATATCTCACAAAACTGCAAATCCCAGAATTCTATATTATTGAGTCAAGGCAGTCAAAGTGGTGTAAAACTGTTATATTTCTGTAGTGTAGACCAGGGGTCGGCAACCTTCACATACCTGGGGCCGGTTGCTGGTCCCCAGGTCTTCCGCTGGGCCGGGGGGGGGAATGGCGGCGCACGCAGCCCCCGCCGCCATGGGCCGCCGCCACCGCTGCATGCACTGCCACTGCCGTGCCGCCACACACGTCGCAGCCGCCATTTTGTTTGCCAAAATGGTGGCTGCAACTCGTTTGTGCATGCGCAGGAGTACTGCACATGCGCAAATGAGTTGCGGCCGCCATTTTGGCAAACAAAATGGCGGTCGCGCCGCGTGTGGTGGTGCAGCAGTGGGAGCCCGCGTCGGGCGTTGGTGGGGGCAGCAGTGGGGGTCGGCGGGGGCCGGTTGGCAGGGGTTGAGGGCCGGGTGTGGCCCGTGGGCCATAGGTTGCTGACCCCTGGTGTAGACACACCCACAGAGAGACAAAAATAGATGTTTTCTGCCATCTGAATTAATATGTGCCCCTTTCCCAGGAACTCTTGAAGCTATAAAGGGGCAAAGTATATAACAGCTTAAAAGGCCTTTAAATGTAGGATGGGAAATTTACACTTGAAGCCTGCCTGGTTTCCACAGATATCTCCCATTTATTGGGATAACAGGGACAATAGGAAAGAAAAATATAACCAAGGATGACAAAATAAAGTACAGTAGCAAAGGAAAGGTTTCTTGAGGCCAGGGAAGAAGAAAAGACACCTGTGTTTTCCCAGTCTGTGCTATAAAACAGCAAAAATGTAATCTAGGGACATTTCCTTTCATATAAAATGTGGTAAGATAAAGGTAGGAAAGGTTCTTGCATCATCCACAACAGCATAATGGATTCTGGTCAACGTTTTTGAATATTGTTGAATAATTGTGGTTTATAACTTCCTGTCTTGTAACCAGAACCTCTCCAATTTTAATGTCATGGTTCATCAAGCATAAAAATTAATTTGAGGATAAGTGACATGAGAGGCAATTCAAAGAGGGTTTTTTTTTAATTGCTAGTGATCATCAGTTGATTGCACACTGACGTCCTGACGCCTAGGAGTTGCAAACCTTTTTCTTTCTTTTTTCTTTTTGTTAATTTTCACCTCTATCCTCTGATTCACCTATATAAAGTTATCCCTGAGCTATTTCATTCTGTTCAGCAATGGAGATCAAAGCAGGTTTAATTGGGCTTTGAATTCATGATCCAGGAAGTTGAAGGGCGGTTAGCTTTTTGAGAGAACAAATCTGAAAATGAGGCAATAGTATGAACAATCAAACCTCCAGAATTCAGGGGATAACTTCTTCTATGTTACCTTTAAGCCTGAATCAACTATGTGCATGTTGATATCTCCCTTCCTTAAATTTAAAAAGCTCCCAAGACATATGAAGAAGATAAACATTAGTATAAAGAAAGCTGGTGCATGGAGGGTTTCAAAGTGATCTGCCTGCCAATCCACTCTCTTACCTGCAGAGCATTTTTTGTCATCGTAGAAACAAAACTAATTGCTTACTCCAAGGCTAGCCTTTGTAAGGGAGTTGGTTTCAGAGATTAACATCTGGCAATACAATCCTAAATGCACAGTGAAAATCTGTTTATAAAAAAGGTCTTCCAGAAGGTGGTCCAGATTATCTGAAAGACTGCATCTTCCTATATGAGCCTGTCCAAACAACAAGATCTTCTGGAGAAGTGCTTCACGAGATCTTTCCATCTATTATGGGCATGTTTGGTGGGAACACAGAAGAGGGCCTTCTCTGTGGCTGCTCCCAGACTCTGAAACTCCCTTCCTTGGAAGGCTAGGCTGGCTCCCTCTTTGTTCTCCTTTAGTCAGTGTTTTAATTTTACAGAATTAATCATAACATTTCCTGTGTTTTTGGTCACATTTGTCTTTAGCTGTAATTCCTTGCCTGTAATTATTTTTTTTTATAAGCTGTCAAGTCCCAGCATTGGGGGGAAAGGAGGGCACAAATGAAGGAACAGAATGGGATAGGATAGCTTAGGATAATCTGGATAAATTTGGTAGAATTTCTGACACATGGCCATTGAGAGCACTACCAAAATCAATCTGTCAGTGCATAGACAAACTGTAGTCCTCCAGAAGTTGCTGGATTACAACTTCCCAGAATACTTTGGTCTAGAGTTACCTGACTGAAAACTGCAAAGGGTTCCTGTGGTTGTGTTGAAGAGCACATTCCAGCAGATGTTGCATTGCTACCTGGTTGCGTGAGGAGCAACACCAGTTTAAATTCCCTTCTCTGTTAAAGGTGCAGGAGCCTTCTCCAGTTTTCACTCTGGCAACCCCATTTCTCATCAATAATTAGGCTAGTAAGAGCTGAGGGCAACTGCAGTACAAAAATGTCTGGAGAGCCATATTTTGCCTACTCCTGCAATTGTTAATCCCAATTTTTGAGTCAATGAAATGATCAGGGCAGGAGGGAGACTGTAACAGAAGAGAGGATAATGGAAATACAGGCTCCAAGCCATCCATATAAGAATAATAAGAGTCACGTAAGACGTTATCACACAGGGAGTTGCGGGGAGAAAGTGGAAATAAACGGGACAAGCGGACGACTTTAATTTACGGGATTTGTCCCGTTCCGCCTCGTCTGATAACTAAATTCGAATTTAAAAGGGGGTTAATTCGAACGAAAACCTGATCTTTTCAAATCCTCAAAAATCCCGAAAATGAAAAGATCAGCTTTTCGTTCGAATTAACCCCCTTTTAAATTTGAATTTAGTTATCAGACGAGGCGGAACGGGACAAATCCCGTAAATTAAAGACTTCCGCTTGTGCCCGTTTATTTCCACTTTCTCCCCGCAACTCCCCGTGTGATAACGTCCAAAATGTTGGCGCTGGAAAGGGCCACAAGGGCTATTTAGTCTAAATCCCTACCATGTAGAAATACACAACTAAAGCACTCCTGAAAGGTGTCCATTCAACCTCTGTTTAAAAACCTCAAAAGAAGGCAATTCCACCACCCCCTGAGGCAGTCCATTCCAATAGGTTTTTGTGGGTTTTTCAAGCTGTGAGGCCATGTTCTAGAAGAATGTATTCCTGATGTTTTGCTTACATATGTGGCTAGCATCTTCAGAGAGACTTCTCTGAAGATGTCAGCCACAGATGTAGATGAAACGTCAGGAATACATTCTTCTAGAACACGGACTCACAACTAAAAAAAAAAACCCCACAAAAACCTATGGATGCCAGCTGTGGAAGCCTTTGAGTTCTTCCTAATGTTTAGCTGCAATCTCTTTTCTTATAATGTCCATTAGTTCATGTTCTAGTGTCTGGAGCAGCAAAAAGAAAAAAAGAAAAAAGGAAAAAAAAAAGCTTTCCCCATCTTCTACATTATATCCATTCAGATATTTAAAAATGGTTATCGTGTCACTTCTCAGTCTTCTCTTCTCCAAGCTAAAGTACTACCTACTTGGTACTAGGGAAGGTTACAAGCAGAGCAGGTAATCCCTTTGAAGCAGCTGTGAGGGAGATGGTACTTTGAATACATTACCTATTAGAATGTGAAGAGGTGTTTAAGGAAATTGTCAGCAAATATGTTTTACAGATGGTAGTGGGGTCCGATGCAAGTTTAAGACAAAAGAGTATCCAATTGGTTTCAGAAGAATTAGCCAGATTAGCTTGGAAAAGTTACTTTTGGAACTAATAACTCCTCAAATCCCCATGCTCCACCTAAAGCCCATTCCCAAAGCAGACAAGTTTTTCTAACCTGGCATGATGGTCTTCTTGCACTCACTACACTTAGAGGAATATTCATTTGAGTAACATTCAGTACAGAGAAGGTGTTCTTCTTTTGCAGCAAAAGGTTTGTCCACGAGCGAGTTCTTACACTGGAAGCAGTGGAAACAGGTTTCATGCCAGTGCCGGTCCTTGTAGGATAGATCCTGCAGAAAACCCAAACCACAGAATGACCTTAGCAAACTGGCTGCAGTGTTAAGAGAACATAAGGACTGTGTAATGAAGAGAGAGAGAAATATCAAAGGCCATATTCAAATTAAATTAAATTCAGCCTCCAGTTTGCCAACCTCACAAATATAACATAAAACATAGGGTTGATATTTAATTGTTTTTATTGTTTATTGTTGTATTAACAAGTTTTGTTTTAACTGATATGTAGTTTAATTGATTTTTAAGGGGGGGAGGGAGTAATGTTATTTTAAGCTGTACGCAAATTTTTACTTGTAAACCGCCAAGATTGGTCCGCCACCGGGCGGTATATAAATAATAATAATAATAATAATAATAATAATAATAATAATTATGTCTGCACTGTAGAAATAGTGTAGTTTGACACCACTTTTAAGTGGTGGAGCTCCATCCTATGGAATTCTGGGGTTTGTCATTTTACAAGGTCTTCAGCCTTCTCTGCCAAAGAGTATTGGTATCTCCCACAAAACTACTAATTCCAGGATTCTGTAGAGTGGAGCTATGGCAGTTAAAGTGGTGTCAAACTGTATTATTTGTACCATGTAGATGCACCCTTAGTGTATGCATGGAGCACAGTCATGGGTTTGTAACTTTTCCTGCTTTTTTATATACACAGTTTACTATATTAAAAGTCCCATCCTGACATCCAGCCCAAAAAAGGATGCAAGAAGATGCCAATTTGCATAAAACTGCATAAAATTAGCACATAAAATTAGCATGTGCTAATTTACAGGGAGGGATGTAAATTTAGGTATCTCTACTATATTTTATAATAGTAACAAGAATGCATATCATTGGGTGGGGAGAGAGAGAACTATGGCCAAGCAACCTGTATAGCTACTCTTTTCCTGGTGCTGATGATGGTTGGCATCAAGGCCTCTTCTTTCTTTTCTTATGGATCTTTACCTTAAAACTAGAGTTGGATAGGACAGCCCTTTACCTTAAAACTAGAGTTGGATAGGACAACTAGAGTTGGACAGGACAGCCCTTCAAACTGATGAAGGGCCTTTGTAAAGCAGGATGCACAGACCTGAGTCCTAATGTTAGTCTCAATTAGAGTAGAGCTACAGAATTAATGGCATTTACATGGATGTTCACTCACCATTCAATAGTATATTCACTGGATCTACTCTAGGGACTTTATCACACCAGCCTGCTGTCCTGCCACAGTCACTGTAGTTCAGGGGTAGGCAACCTTTCCCCTTTAAGGGCCGAGGGACTTCAGCTCCCAGAATCCCAGGAGCTATTGGCCAACATGAGACTATTGGCCAACATGGCTGAGGCTTGTGGGAGCTGAAGTCCCTCGGCCCTTAAAGGGGAAAGGTTGCCTACCCCTGCTCTAGTTTCTGTCCTGCCACAGTCACTCTAGTTTAAGAATGGAATCATACTGGTTTGACATTATTTCATGCAACACTTTTCCCCATGATAGTGCTTTGGTGATCCATGATTTTGTGATCTGTTTCCGGCACTGCCACACACCACCTGTGTTAATGTGCTGCTCCTTCCCCTCCTGAATTGTGGGGCTTCTTGGCGTAAGGAAACTGTTTGATATCCATGGTCACTGCTCCTCCCTGCTTCCAAAGCATGGGGCTGCTGTCTGCACTTTGAGAAGAAATGAGGGACAAGCCATCCCAGGTGCCAAATGCCACCCAAACGCAGCTTTGGGAAGTTGTTGGCAGCACGATCACTACAGGGAGGAGCAGAATCATGCTCACTCACACCATGTGACTACCTGAGAAGTGGAACTGCTGCAGAAGTGACCTATCGCACAAAGGCAGTAGCAAGAATGCAGCAGCAAGAATGAGAGCCCATTGACAGGTGTTGCCCATCAATGAAAAGGTGCACTACTGTAACAAATGGAATGTAGAGTGGCAGCAGGATACACATGATATTGTGTGTTAAATATTGGCCAAAGACACTTTTCCCCTGTTATTTTTTTTTTCCTTTTTAGCCCCTTTTGGTAAAGTCCTAGTTGGGACAAACAAGTAATAGTCAGGAAACAGATATTTTATTCCTTAATAACAATGTATCAGTAATATTAATACTAGTAAAAATAATTCAGGGACAGCCATTTTAGCCATACAAGAAAATAATAACAAAATCCAAAATACTAACAGTGGTGATACCTTTATTCAGAAAATCCAAAGGCACAAAATACACCATTCTAGGTTTTCAAGCTGACTGGCTTTTTTGTCAAGCAAAGATGGTAAGATATCATACTGGGTGTGTGTGTCTGCATCATACTTGAGATGTTTGCTTAAGGTGGTGTTTAAAATGGTCTTGAGGGAAGATCAATACAGATGAAGGCCATAGGGGGACTGGGAACAGAGGCAGTGAAAGAAACATAATAAAATTTCCCTCTTCATTGGCAATAAATAGCAACTTCATTGAGATCTAGGCCAGCCTCTGTCCTGTGAGAGGCTGCAAGCCATTTCATATGCAAAATATAGTGAACTCCAACAAACGAAAGGAGGAAGAACATCATACAAAGGGAAATACAAAGTGGGAGCTTCATTAAGTGTGAGAGAACATTAAAAATCATGATCTTTGAATTACTATCAATCCTGCTTCATGCCCTCCAACATTTCATAGATGAAAACCAGGACACATGTGGTCAAAATGCCAAAAGGTATTAACAAAGAAGAACACACAAGCTTGGGGAAGGCTGTAGCAGTTTGCTTTTGCCTGATCCTACTGGAAAAGGCAAAATTCTGTTCTCTCATGTCCTCTCCCTCCTGCTAAGTGCAAGCTACCTTTTCATTCTGAACTCAGTTTGCAGCAATTAAAGTAAGCTGAAGACAAAGGGGAAATGTGAGAGGAAGAGGGAGACACTGGGACATTTCAAAAGCAGATGAAAAAATGAGATGACAGGGGGACCAAATTGGGACTGTTGAAAGTGTACACTGTTTCAAAGGTCACTTTTGAGACTTCCAGTCAGGACTTTGTTGCTGCCTACAATTGCATAAGAAGGTCTTCGTATAGCAATCCAGGGTCATTAGGTTCAGACTGATAATTATACATAGCATAGCTTTAGTACAGCCAGCCAGTAGTCTAATGTGGAGACGTTCCTGGCAGTAATCAGCAATCATGTCTCCCACACAGTTGGACACACCTATCAAAGGAAGGAAAAAAGGAACTTCTCTTTGCAACCTGGTTGGTAATGTTTCATTTAACATACTTGGAGTCACTCTCATCTGTAGACCCTTCCCTCACATTTCTCCTTTGACCATGTTTTGCCTTGGGAGCAAAATTTCTTGTGAAATCGGCAAGGTTCCATATGCATAGGTGTCTAATGGGTCAATTATGAGCCCAACATCTGCATAATCTGACAGGGCCAAAAGGGATAGAAGGAAGGCTTAGATGGAAGGGCTCTTAGCACCTGTGATCTAGAGACGTTGTGCTGCTATTTCATCAAGGATCCAAAACACACTGCAGAAATAATCCAGTTTGAGACCACTTTAACTGCCATGGTTCAATGCCAGAGAATTCTGGAAACTGTAGTTTTGTGGGACATTTAGCCTTCTCTGTCAGAGAGCTCTGGGGCCACAATAAACTACAATGCCCAGGATCCCCTAGCACTGAGCCAGGGCATTAAAGTGATCTCAAACTGGATTGTTTCCACAGAGTGTTTTGGACCTTCAGGCCAAAATAGACCAGCAGAAAAGGCAGCTTGAAGCTGCCCCTTCCAAAGGCAGATTGAGGCCATGGCAACCACATCCTGCAGCCCAGCCTTGAAGCCACTCGGAAAAGGAGTGGCAAATAGCAGCTCCTTTTTTTTGGGGTGGCAAAGCCAGCTTTTCCATCCATGCCATGTCATAAAGCTGCCCCTATGTAAACAAGCGCCCAGAAGGCGGCACAAAGGGCAGTCTGTTTTGCCCCCTGGTCTCCTTAATGGATCTTTTATGAAAAGAGAAAAATGGAAGGATTTAAGAAACACACAAGAGAATTACAAGTGGAAGCTTTCACTGTCAGAACACCTTTGTAAAATTCTGTGATTGAGTCAGGTCTTCTAGATCTGCAATGTGTGGCCCTCCACATTTGGAAAGATTGTAATTTCCATCAGTCCAAGCCATCATAGCCATTAGTTATGACAGGAGTTGTAGCCCAGGAACTAGAGGGTCACAAATTGCCCAAACCTGTTCCTTCAAGAACAAATCATCACTACGGATTCTCCTACACAAGTCTATCAACAGAAATATTGGCTACATTATGCTAATATAAGCAGTGTGAGTGCTTTAAGGGATTTATTTAAAAAAAAAACTGTTTAGAACCAAAAAACAAAAGATCCAGATAATTTAATATGGTATGATAAAGCCTTTAAAAAAATTGGACTTAATTTCACAAATGAACAGATTCCTTACTTTTCATTTGCTCTGTCCTTTATTATCATTATTTCTCCATTTCTCTTCCTGCTTCTTTTTGTTTTATTTATTTAATTCCCAACCAAAATAGTAGAATCTTCCTTTAAAAAAATCAGTCAAGAAACTTGTGTCTTATGCCAGTTCCAGTTCCTCCTAGGCATATGTCCTTCATTCTACTGCCACTAAACAGAATGTAGAAAAAAGTGCAATGGTTTTGATACTTTGGAGAGGGCAATTGACTTCCATTCCATGGGACACAGAGACATGTAACTTCCAAATGGACTGTGATCATTGGTAGATCTATAAAAGGATCTTGAAATGCATTAAATAATCTAATGGGGGTTGCAGACTGCCAGAAATAGTGCAAATTGAGTCCACTTTTAGGGTTAGGGTTAGGGCTAGGGAATAATGGGAACTTATTTTATTGTGGCACCAGAGCTCTCTGACAGAGAAGGCTCAATGTCTCAGAAAAAACAACAATTCCCATGATTCGCTAGCACTAACCCTAACCCTAAAAGTGGACTCAATTTGCACTATTTCTGGCAGTCTGCAACCCCCCTAAAATAAATTGGTCCTGCTACACAAATACATACAGGAAGGTGGGCAGCTTTGGCAGGTCAGGTGTGGGAACCAATTTAACATTTACAGCATCTCACACGCATACACCCTGCCACTGAAAGCTGCTGAAATATAGTGGTACACTGCTAGAAGTACAACCCCATTTCTGGTTTACAACACTGTGAGCAGCAAGCACATAGCTTGTTTTAAAGAACATATTCTTTTAAAGGAGTGTGTTTCTCCTTTAAACCATGGTGCATGTTTCCCATGCACCTTGTTTTAAGGTGAAAATATAAGGCAGGGTGATGGCCAAATTTGGAGACAAGATCTGCAGAAGCCATGAAGAATGGCTGGGGAGAGTGCTTCAGAGCAATGGGTCACATATGCGTTTAGCCCCATCAGTTGCACTGTAAACATTATTCTGTTGGTATGAAATACAACAGCAGGAGAGTGGAGATTTATTGGTAGCAACTGCATGGGCATCGCCATATTTTAAAGGGTCCAAAAATGTTATTACAAAAGCAATACTAAAATGGATTACATTTGCTTTTTTACTTCTCCTTTACTGCTAAGTAGTCACTACCATTGGCTTTTTTGAATATATACCATATGTGTGTTTCAGTATGAAGGCAAGCATATGTGTGTACAGTTCGCCGCCCTCCCCCAGGAATATTTTCTTACTCCCCCAACAGTTTCTGGCATATAAAATGCTATCACATACTTTATCTGCACTTGAAGAAAACCTTGTTTTAAAACCACGGAGAGATCGGATAACACCTACACTCCCCAAATACATCCACCAGGGTTGAAAAGTTCAGCTGATTAATTCCTTGTTCTGAGATTTATTGAAGCTAGGCCAAGCTTTGGGATTCTTCAGTGTCAACACATGCAAAGGGCCCATGGGATTTAAAAGATCTTAATCAAAAGTAAACTCTGGAGAGAAATGGCTACCCCCTCTTTTGTCTGTCGGCTCAGGGAATCTTTGCATAGTATGACTTTGTTTCTGATTCTGTTTTTGGTTTCTTTGTTTTTGCTTCTGTGTGCTGCTCCCCATCACTCAGAGAAGTGTATGGATGAAGCAGGACTTTCTGCCAGTATTGTTGTAAAGTCCGTATAGTCGTAAGGAATTGTTATGCTGATCCCAAAGGCACAAAATAATCTTGCAAGCTTTCAGAAACTCTTCTTTCAAAAGTTTGCACAGAGAATGGCATGTCTTTTTCTTTGTTCTTAAAAGATTAATACAGTCCGCCTGCACCATATACATATGCTGCTTTGAGCTTATGTGTATGGCAAGCCTGGGGGGATGCACCACACACGGATGCGCACAGCCATTATTTTCAATGGGTCTTAAGCAAATGTGTTTTTTCCCTTACATGGTGGGGGTCTGGAACAGATCCCCCGCATATGGGAAGGACCCAATGTACCACAATATTGGAATTAGACATATTCTCATTATGGTGGTTTCTACATCTGCAAGGTCTCCATCTACAAGATCTTTTAGCTGATTGCCTTAGATTTTTTAAAAATGTACTTTAAAGGAGTCAAACCAAAATTGAATTGGGAAATGAAATAATCTAAACCTTTCCTTAGAAGAGTTTTCTTGCTCCATCTCACCCTTCCAGAGCAATTCTTAAGCATACAGTGGGGGTAGAGGGGAGTTTATTTGTATTTTTTCCCCCTCATTGTCAACCTAGTTAGTTTGGATGCTAGTTCAGATAAAGCCCCTTGGAATTCAATGAAAGAGCTTTCTCAGTTGCTGCCCCCTTATTAACAAACTCTATTTCCAGTTACCATATTCAGGGGTTGGCCATGCATCAAAATAAAACAAAATACAAAATACAAAATCCACAAAACAGCAATACCTTTATTGGCCAACCACAATGAACAAAATACATATGCATTTGGGTTGACCAATAAAGGTACTGCTGTTTTGTGGCTTTTGTTGTATTTCTAGTGATGTTCACCTGGTGCTATCTTTACTTCCATCTCACTTCCAGGCAAAAACTGGTTTAGTTATGAAGAACTTTTTATACTTTGAGGGATTTTAATGCTAGATTATATCTACTTGCAATATTTTGTTGTATCATTAATTGATAATGCATTCAGAGGGACACCATAAGTTGAAGCCAACTTGATGGCAAATAACAGCAATAAACAGCAGATATATCTTATTAACTGTTGTTTTTTGTGTTATATTTCCATTTTTTAATATTATCAGACTTGGTCACTCTGAGAGCAAATCAATTTTTTGTGGCCAAAAATTCTGAGTGGCCAATAAATTCTTAAGGGAGGGGGGAATCCAGAAACAAGGGAGGAAGGAAGGAGAAAGCAAAATATAGGGAGGGAAGAGGGAGAAGGAAGGTTACTTTCACCAATAAGATCACCACATTGTAAGACAAATGTAATGTATGGTCCAGTTGTTCAAAATGAGCTCTTATTTCAGAAGTTGTAAAAATACCCAATAACTTTGAAACATCAAGCTTTTAGACAGCATGCATACAGTGTAGGACATCTGATCTATGAATTAGGTCAGTGAAAGGCACATTTGAGGTACCTTACAATCACAGCCAATTGGCTTTTTACATTCCTCACAGGTGTTGGAGTACAGGCTCTCATAGCATTTGATGCAGTAGGGGTTGTCTTCCCTCAGGATGTACTTCTTGCCAAATAGGGTCTCCTTGCAGTAGTGGCAGTCAAAACGTTCTGTCATTTTGACATCTAGGATTTCTCCAGCCTGTCAATGAGAAAAGGTGCAGCTGTGGGTTAAAATAATGGTATCCTGAACATCTCAGTACATCTCAATTCTCAGGCAAGCATAGACTGTATGACTGAGGCACCCCCTCAAGTATTGAGGTACCAAGCCTTTTAGGGCTTTAAATGTTATTGACAGCACCTTGAATTCAGAATGAAAATGTATTGGCGACAGTGTAATTATGTGTTATATGATATCTGAAAGGAATATCAGTGAGTAGTCTAGCTGCTGCATTTTGCACTAGCTGCAGTTTCTGAGTATTCTTCAAGGGCAGCCCCACACAGAATGCACTGCAATAGTCTAATCAGGAAGTTAGAAGTGGAAGGACTACTGTATCTAAATTATCCCTGTCCAGGAAAAGCTGTAGCTGGCAAACTATCCAAAGCTGGTCCCAAGCACTCTGAGCTACTGGGTCTATCTTGGTCTCAAAGATTGATCTAGCAGTACCCCCAGATTATGCACCTGATCTTTTAGGAGGAGTGCAACTCCATCCAGGGCAGGCAATCTACCCAATACCTGGACTCAAAAACCACCACCAACCTCCATCTTATACAGACTCGGCTTCATTTTATTCACCCTTATTATAGCATTCAGACACTACTCCAGCATCTCCACAGCCCCAGCCAACTCCAATGGCAAGAAGTAGAGCTGAGTGTCATCGACATACTGATGGCACTCAAGTCCTAAACTCCTAATGACTTCTTCCATTTGCCTCATATAGATGTTGAACTACAAGAGAGACAAGATGGAATCTTGTAGCACCTCCACAACACAATGGCCATGGGGCTGAGCAGGAGTTCCTCAATGCCACTCTCTGGAATTGACCTTGCTGATAGAAGCAGAACCACTTAAAACCTATTCCCATCCTCCAGAGCCTGTCCAGTAAGATACCATGATCAATGGTATCAAAAGCTGCTGAGAAATCCAGGAAGATGAATAGGGTAGCACTCCTCCTCATCTTCTCAGAGTATGTCATCAGTCAGAGCAACCAAGGTTGCCTTGGTGCTATACTCTGGCCTGAAACCAGACTGAAATGGATCCAGATAATCTTTTCCCTCCAAGAACCTCTGAAGCTTCCCAGTGGTCACCCAATGTGTTTCCATGGCTGAGCAGGGATTGGATCCCTAGTTTTCCAGAGTCCTAGTCCAAAACTCAAAATACTACACCAAGCTGGCTCTATACTACTAAAGCTGGAGATTAATTCTGGGTAGACATAGGTGTATGAGCCAGCATGGTTCAATGGTTTGAGCATTGGACTACAACTCTGAAGATCAGGGTTTGATCCCCTGCTCGAGCATAAAAAATCCACTGGGTGACCTTGGGCAAGTCACATTTTCTCAGCCTCAGAGGATGGCAATGGCAAACCCCCACTAAAGAAACTTGCCAAGAAAACCCTATGATAGGGTCACCTTAGGGTCTCCATAAGTAAAAAAGGACATACAATAGAAGCAGGTGTAAAGCTGCCTATCCCAGGCTGAGTAGTGTTAACTAGTGGATGGAGAAATAGCAACATTCCAATAGTAAAATCTCATCTTCGGATGACATATACTTATCTTCCCCTACTTACTGAGTGCTGGTGGTGCAGTGGTTAAATAACGGTACTGCAGCCACTTACTCATAAACCACAAGGTTGTGAGTTCAATCCCAGCAGGGGCTCAGGGTCGACTCAGCCTTGCATCCTTCCGAGGTCGCTAAAATGAGTACCCAGCTTGCTGGGGGACAATCAGCTTACATTTGTAAAACGCTTAGAGACTGCTTAGTGTGGTATGAAGTGGTATATAAATGAAGCTGCTATTACTATTGCTACTGAATCCCACTCCTAAACAGCTAAATGGGATTATGGCATGTCTGTCAGTGGAGCCTTGTGTTAAAAGTTGGAAAGATTGTGCCCTGCTGATCTGACATAAGGCAGTTTGATCTATTATATACATCCAGAGCTTGGAAACTCCAAGCAAGGCAATTCTCATGAGAGCTAAATGACACACTGGATGAAATATACTTCTAAACCAGTCAGACTCAGGGGGGTTGCAGACTGCCAGAAATAGTGTGAATTCAGTCCACTTTTAGGGTTAGGGTTAGAGTTAGGGAACCATGGGAACTGTATTTTATTGTGGCATCAGAGTTGTCTGACAGAGAAGGCTCAATGTCTCAGAAAAATAACAGTTCCCATGATTCCCTAGCACTAACCCTAACCCTAAAAGTGGACTGAATTCACACTATTTCTGGCAGTCTGCAACCCCCCTCACTTCCAGTTGCAGAACCTAGCTTGCAGCCATAATCACTAACAACTCACATGAGAGAAAATGCTATGGGGAACCATGGGAGTGAAAAGCCATGTCAAACACAGAGACATGAGTCTCCTCCAGTCAGTGTTTCCTTTGTAACATCTGCCTTAACTCTCAGGCAATATCAATATCAGACTTCTACTCATTTCAGCCATTGTATAGTTGTACAGCTTTTTGACTCCGCTCTCGTTTTAATCATACCCCAAAATCAGAAAGACCCAAGAACCACTACATATAATCCATCAGCTCACCCCCTATGTCTCTAATCAGCCACCTGCATGACAAGAAAGAGAGTAATTAGTCTGCATTGTAATTGCCAAAAGAGAGCTTTCCCAAGGAAAAACACCCAAGCTTCACTTCATGGCATTTTGCAATCATCATCATCATCATCATCATCATCATCATCATCATCATCACCAGCAGTCACATGAAGTAATGTTCAGAGCAATTCCTTGCTGGCTTTCACAAATGTGTGAATTAACTGTTGTGTGGCATAGAGTGTCAGGCTTGGCCCATGAAGGCCAAGGTTCAAATTCTCTCTCAGCCATGAGGCTCACTGATACATGTATGCTTCCCTAACTTGTTGGACAGAGTTTGGAAAAGTTGCCTTCTTGGACTACAGCTCCCAGCAAACACAGCTAGCTTGATGACTGACCATGCTGGCCAGGAGATTCTGGCATTTGTAGTCCAAGTTTGCTCCTGGATGGGGTTACAAATGAATAAAATAATTGAAAAACACATGTTATGGCTCTGTTTTTCTTAGTTGCATTTTGAAGGAAATGTGTAAAGAACAGGGGGAAATCTCTGACTAAACCTTATTAAGCTGATAGATTCAAGTCTAGAACATCAGGTTGGCAAACTGGTTTTAAGGACTTTTATCAGTCTTTGTGCATTATTAATTTAATAAGACATTGCAAAATAGTATTTTATTTGTGCAAATACCAGTTTGCTATATAATTATAATTAAAATTATGGAAATTCCTCCGAATACCTCAAAAATGAAACAACAACAACAACAACAAATAAAATAGACAGAACTACCCAATATAAATACCTGGGTAAACAACAAGAATGTTTTGAGTTGAGTTGCAAGATGGACCTATGGCTATAGTGGCACAATCAAGAAACCTTTCTTCCCTGCTGACACATTAAAAGAACTTGGGAAACTGACTTGTTCCAACTGTAACTCCCAGAATCTGCCAGGAGTTATAAAAATAACTTTTCAGTGCTCTGAATGATGTACTTGAGTTACATAGAGAATATTTCCTGGTGATCTTAGGTTCCTTGCGCTGACTGTTCAACAAGTACACAGTCTTCTGCTATATGAAGATAATAGTACATGTGATAGAGAGCATATGCAGTGCATATAGAAAAAGGTTCAGACTGAATCCCCTGCCATCTCCATCTACACAAGTCAGGTAGGAGATGATGGGACACAGTTCTTGGGCAAGTCACACTCTCTCAGCCTCAGAGGGAGAAAAACCCCTCTGAACAAATCCCAATGATAGGGTCACAGTATCAGAAATGACTTGAAGGCAAATAACATCAAAACACACTGTTGACTCATGTTTAGTTTGTGGTCTACAAAGGGGGGATGCAGACGGGCGGCCGTGGGCTGCCCTCGGAAGTGGAGGATTGGGGCCGAGGCTGCCCCATGCCTCGGCCCCAATCCTCCCTTTTGGCACCTGGGAAAGGAGCGCCAAAATAGCACTCCTTTCTCAGGCACGAAAAGGGTGCCCAAAGAGCCACCATACAGCTCTTTTGCGCCTCTTCTGGTGCAGCATGTCCAGACGCTGCGCCGGGAGGACATCATCAGAGTGCTCGCTGTGTGCAACGGCATGTGCTCTGATGATGTCCTCGGGAAGGTGTTGGGGCATCCGGCGTGTGGCTGTCCCTCCCCTTCCCTGGCTCCAAGATGGCGCTTTGTACCATCTGCAGAGCACCTAAGACCCCAAGAACCTTTCCACATGTACTGTTGTCAAGCCATGTGTTATCCAGCCTATGTTTGTGAATTTAATTTTTCCTTCCTAAATATAATACCTTACACTTCTCCCTGTTTAAATTCATCTTGCTAGATTTCATGCAGTTCTCCAATCCTTTATGGTCATTTTGAATTCTGATCCATTCGTCTGGGATATTAGCTGCTTTTCCTAATTTTATATCATCTCCATATTTGATAACCATGCCCTCTATTTCATCATCCAAATCATTTATAAATATATTGAACAACACTGGGTCCAGGACAGAACCTCAAGGCACCCCACTAATCACTTCTTTTCAGGATGCACTGTCTAGACCACATTTTACCCATTTGTCTGCAAGAATATCATGGGGACAAAACCCTTACTGAAATCAAGTGATGCTATAGTGACAGCAATCTCCAGTCTACCAAGCATCTTATTATACCAAAAAGAGACATAAGACTAGTCTGGCATGACCTATTTTTGAGAAACCTATCTTAGTTCTTAATAACTTCAACATTCCTTTCTACATGCTCACATATTGACTATGTATGGATCTGTTTTAGAATTTTCCTGGTGTTGACTTAAACCCTCCCTATGAATACATTCCAATCATGAATCTACTTCAGTGATGCTTGTTCTATTGTATTTGTCTTCCTGAGTTAAGGGTTCCAGTTCATCTTATTTCCCATTCTCTGTACATTAGTATAAAGATATCTGAGAAACAGGTGATTCTTTGTAGCTGGTTGCTTATAGTGTTTCCCCACCTATTGGTGGGCTAACTTTTCATTGTCGAGGCTATTGTCCCCTGTATTTGGTGTCCCTCACATAATCACATAACTCAGTTTAAAGACTTCTTTGTAAGGTTTACAAGACTCCTAGAAAATACAGGGTTTTTACAGAGTTGTTGGTAAGAATACAGTCTACTAAGGTGTAGCCCATCTTTTGCCAGAAGTCCTTCTTCACAGAAATGCAGACAGGTGAGACTATCATTCTATACTCTTAAAACAGGAGTTGTTTAAACTGCTCTGGCTGCCTCCTGTTGCATTCTGGAACTTGTAGTTTAGGAAGAGGCATTTTGAATATTCAGCCAGAGAACCTTTAAGCCTCATGGAACTACAAACCCCAAAATGCAACAGGAGGCAGTCAGAGCTGTTACAATGAACTAGCCCCATTTTAAGAGTGTGGTGTGATAGCTTGAGGGTTGTTGTGAGGACAAAGCAGGGAATAGGAAAATCATGTACACCTTGAGTTTAGTAGAATAAATATAGGATAGAAATGTAATAATGGTATCATGTTATATCATATATCACATCAGTGGTTTCAGGTGGTCACTCATATTCTGACTAAAGAGAAATTATACACTGAATAGCAGTGAAGTATTTTTAATGGTCAAACAAATACAAAATAGTGTCACTGAAAATTGTAGATGATTACTATAAAATGTGTACCAGGACTTAAAACAGATCAGATGCAAAAAAAAAAAAAAAAAGTTAGGCACTGGTTCCATGCTCATTGTAGCACTGGGCAGAAGACAGCAGTAGATCAGCCAGGATATCTTCTTCATGGACTGAAATTGTCTTGGATCTAGGAACTGGGTGATCCCAGACAAATGCTTATGCCAGTTTAGGACAATCATTTATTTTTGGACTACACCTCACAAAATCCCCCTACAAAACTGCTGTATTCCTTTGAATTACAACACTGGGAGTCTGGAGAATACTTCATATCCCAGGATTCCAGAAAACTCAGGAGATTATCACATTGATATTAAATCTAACTGCTCCCCAATGGGATACTGTTGGGTTGCTGGTTGCTACCGGATATTATCACACACAAGTTGCTGGCGCTGCTGCTGGACAAGTGCAAGCCGGCTGCATCCCGGATCCCAGGCACGCTTCGGAGGCTGCTTTTCCAAAAGCAGTTTCCGAAGCGTGCCTGGGACCCAGGATGCAGCCAGGCTGCACTCGCCTGGCGGCAGCAGCAATTACAAGTATCTGTGGATTAAGGAGAGCAGATTACACCAAGGAGTTTGGGTCTTTTTTATTTTCATTTTCTTAATACAAACACTGGGACTCAAATTTGTGCTTATGCAGAATATTCCAGCTCTTTCTTTCCTTTTATGAAAAAAAGGAAGAGATCTGGAACATCTGTGAATATAAATCTAGGCAAGAAGAAGCTTTTGGAAAGCATCTGTGTTATTGTTTCAAAAGCTGACAAGATTTTCCTCCTCTTCCTCCTCCTTTTCCTTATACCAGCTGGGAACTTGGAAAAGTTTGGATGATGTCAGCTGAGAGATACTGAAAGTTATAGTCTCAAAAAGTAAATTCCTAAAGCTATGCTCCTGAAGTACCAGGAGCAGATCACTTTTGAACATCTTCCAATCCTTGGCCCAAGGGCTGTCTAACATTTTTGTGAGAGAACTTTATGTCCTTCTTCCAAGAACTCTCATCCAACTTCCAATCAAAACTTATAAAATCCAGGAAAACAAGAAAGTAGTGATGATGTTGGAAGAGGGAACTCTTTGGTAGGAAGAGTTTATTTGTAAAGGTAAATAACAGTGTCCATATACAAACAGGCAAATACTAATAATTTCCTTACAGCACCACTTGATAGGAAATTATTTCCTTTTTAAAAAGGGAATCTCCTTAATCTTTCAACCATTTATATCAGAGGTGAAGATTATGCAGTCCTCCATAGAATTATGGGGTTGCAGACTGCCAGAAATAGTGCAAATTGAGTGCACTTTTAGGGTTAGGGTTAGTGCTAGGGAATCATGGGAATTGTTTTTTTTCTGAGACATTGAGCCTTCTCTGTCAGAGAGCTCTGGTGCCACAATAAAATACAGTTCCCATGATTCCCTAACCCTAACCCTAACCCTAAAAGTGGACTCAATTTGCACTAATTCTGGCAGTCTGCAACCCCCAGAGAGTTAAAGTTGGAATGGACTGCAAGGGCCATCTAGTTCAACGTTTTCCAAATGTTGGACCTCCAGATGTTTTGGACTTCAGCTCCCTGAATTCCTGACTGTTGGCCAGGCTTGGCTAGCTCGAGCCTTTGGGAGCTGAAGTCCCAAACACTTGGAGGTCCAAAGTTTGGGAACCACTGATCTAGTTCAGCCCCCTGTCAGTTGTTGGATGCAGCTCCTTAACTGAATGGTGAAGCATGCTGAGAGCTGCAATCCAACTATTTCTGAGCAGCATACACCCTAGGGCTTATCTACATGGATGAATCACCCTGAATTCCCTCTGGGCTCACTGCTTCCTGTTCACATGACACAGGACCAAAATCCCAAATTGGGCCTGGACTGTCTTCACGATGCCTGCACCCGATTTGGGGCTTCTTCCCCCTAACCCACATTTAAATAACTCACTGTTTGCTCTTTGTAGTAACAGCAGCTGCTGCCCTTACTTGCCATCCCTGCAAGCTGCCCAGTGCTGCTGATGTGGGCATGTCATGAGGTCAGAATGGGGCACCTAGCATCGATAACATGGATGGGTGCTTCGTTCTAACCTCAGCAGCAGCTCTGGGTGATAAATGGGGTCCATGTGAGAATCATAGAATCACAGAATCATAGAGTTGGAAGAGACCACAAGGGCCATCCAGTCCAACCCCCTGCCATGCAGGGAATCATAATCAAAGCACCCCAAACAGATGGCCATCCAGCCTCTGTTTAAAGACCTCCAAAGAAGGAGACTCCATCACACTCAGAGGGAGTGTGTTTCACTGACGAACAGCTCTTTCTGTCAAGGAAGTTCCTCCTAATATTGAGGTGAAATCTCTTTTCCTGTAGCTTGCATACATTGTTGCTGTGAGAGTCAAAACTCGGCAGCAAAAAGAGGGTGATGTAAAGGAAAGGAAAGAAAGTAACACAAAAGTAATGAGAAGGCAACACTATTGATTTTTGCAAATAAAAAAAAGGAAGAAGTGGTAACGTTATTTTTTTCTGGCATAACAAATAGCATTTACTTGTAGTTTCTAAATCATATTAGGCGGCTTTCAAAATTTGTCCAGTATTTATTTATTTATTTATTTATAAATAATGCTTTATTTTTTAAAAAAATTATGTTCCAAGCTTTAGTCCTGTTTTGCTTTTTTACAGACTTTTGGGAAGAGTGGGGAATGGCAAGCACCAGAGAAATGGGCAGAGTCTAGTTAGTCAGGGAAGCCCCTTATACAACTTTCCCCACTACCCAAGGGATGGACAAAGATATCCGAGGCAAAAAGGTATGTGTCCTACCTATTCCTCGCATGCTCCTTCCATGTACTTTAGAGGAATGTGGGTGGTGGTTTGATACTCTGCAGCATATAGTAACTTTATCTGGCCATTGAGCTTCTTGTTGTTGTTGTTGTGTGCCTTCAAGTCATTTCCAACTTGTGAAGCTTGTGAAGCATTTCTTCCATACCTTCCCATTTTCATCTCTTTCTATTTGTACGGTAATAAGTGCTGTGTGTATGTGTGTGTGTTGTGAGTCTTCAAGTCGTTTTTGATTTATGGCAACCCTAAGGCAAACCTATCATGGGGTTTTCTTGGCGAGATTTGTTCAGAGAATATTTGCCATTGCCTTCCCTTGAGGCTGAGAGAGTGTGACTTGCCCAAGGTGACACTGGGTTTCGTGGCTAAGTGGGAATCAAACCCTGGTCCCCGGAGTCATAGGCCAACATGCAAACCATTACACTGAGCATTGGACTATGACTTTGGAAAACAGGGTTCAAATCCCCACTCAATCATGAAAGCCCATTGGGCAACCTTGGGCAAGTCACAACCTCTCATCCTCAGAGGATGGCAATGTCAAGCCCCCAGTGAAGAAACTTGCCAAGAAAACCCTGTGATAGGTTCACCTTAGAGTCGCCATGAGTTGGAAATGACTTAAAGGCAAACATCAGGGCAATTTAACCTCCAGCATGTTCAGAATATATGTATGGTATACATCTTTCAAAGCAGTCATTCTCAAACGACAGCTTTCATCAGGTGAATGAGGCATTGGCGTGATGTGTGGGCTTTCCCCAATATTATGGCTGTCAATATTGTAGGTTGTCTTATACTGTGTGCTGTCTTAACTTTTCTTTTTCCTGAAACCTACAATGTGAAACCGAAAAACATAAATTAATCAAAATCTAAGACAAAGGGTGTTTCTACACTATAATAAAGCAGTCTGACACCCTTTGAAATGCTGTAGTTCCACCCTATGGTCGCCTGGAATTTGTAGTTATACAAGGCCCTTCACCCTCTCTGCCAAAGAGTGCTAGTGCCTCACAAAACTACAAATCCCAACAATCTGTAGTTTCTTATTCATACATAGATACTAATTTTCTCAGTCTAGATGTAAGACTTTCCCCAGGGTCCATATAAAATGTAGTAAACATTAAAATAGACATTCATTCCATACCTCCTGTCAAAATACAGCTTCTGTTCATTTTTACTTTTTTTTAAAAAAAGTGCATTTAACTTATTATATATAAAATAAATAGATAATTTATTTTAAAATAAATTATCTATTATCTAAAATAATTTATAAATTTTAGATAATTTATAAATTATCTAAAATAATTTATAAAAAAGGTTTATAAATTATATATATAATTTATATAACATAAGTTTTGCACAGCACTTTACATAAGCATCAAAAACAAGATAATACCTGCCTACAGCATACAATCTAAAATCACAAAGCATAAAATTTTAAAATAAATTATCTATCCATTAAAATAGCTCTAAAACTATAAACTATGGGAAGCAATACACATCTACTACTTGATGTAAGAAGTACTGAGCAATTGACAAAGAATCCAGTGTCTGATTTGGAGATATACACTAGATTTTCCCCACTGGTTGTCACGTTGCATGAGAATGATGGGTTTTGTAGTCCAACACATGTGGAGGGCACCACATTGGGGAACACTGTTGCGCCAAGTATATAACTCAGCAAAAGTTAAGTGTGACTTTATTTCATTGAGATCAATGGGAATAGAGATACACATTCTTACTGAATTATAAAGGGCTCTATGACTTTAATCCTACACCATCTTACCTGGGAGTAAGTTCCATTGAAACATCTCTCTCTCTCTCTCTCTCTCTCTCTCTCTCTATATATATATATATATATATGGCTCTTTGGCTTAGTAATGGAGATGAGCACAACCCCCTATGGTCAGACACGATTTGACAACCTTGTCAATGGGGAATATATATATATATATATATATATATATATATATATAGCTAGACTGTACTCCATACCTCCCAGTTTTCCAGAATATAGCTAAAATGGATCCAATTTTCATGTACAGACCCAATGAAATAGTAATAGATGGTTACTATGGTGACTATTCAGTCTAGCGCAAATAATAAATTTGATTTAGCAACCTTCAGGAAGTATTGTAAATGGGATTTATAGTGAAGCAAGACGCTCTGAGTCAAAGGCAAATGTATCATAGTGGAAAGGAGGAAATTACTCACAAGCGTAGTAATGCCTGCAAAGCTGCCTCGGATGTCTTTTTAGATAAAAAGCAGTGTTATATTTATGAATAAATATATAATAAGTAGTACTAATGAGATGTGAAAACTGGTGCTCACTCAGTTAGATATATTTTGTCAGCTATGCAGACTCTATCTCAATTATAGAAAAGAAGTGTAACACACATGGAACTTGAAACAAAGAAAGAAAGAAAGAAAGAAAGAAAGAAAGAAAGGTACATTTGGGTAACTATCTTGCAATTAGAAATGCAATTTGGAGAGATATGTTTCTTTTAGCTCTTTGAGGGGAGGACTGCTTGCACGTACTCACACCTACCATAGGAAACGGGCAAAGCTATCTTTGTTTTCTGTCTTTCCGCTACTGGAAAAAAAATAACAAGGTTCTTTGTTGCTCCTAGGAAGCAGGAAGGATTGACAGAGGTGCAAAGAAGCAAAGAGCTGAGCTCTCACTTATGCTCTTCCCTGGGGCTTTTCCAGCATGGCATTGAGGAGCAAAAAATTGTCTCAATCTGAATTGACACAGTGCCATGTCTTTTGCTTACATTCCCATTCAGAAACAGAATATTTTCCCCAAAGGCAAAAATAATTATTCTTACCCAATCTCTTTCTATTGTTCCAATTTTGGTGGGATGGGGTGTGTTAAACAGATCAGTGCTATCCTCCTACTGTAATGTATATTTTAGAGGCAATTATGGCTGTCGCTTCATCCTGTACAAACCATGTTCTGATCTAGCATCCTAGCCTAGCATCCCATCCTTTGTTAGTTACAGCAAAATCTCCAGAGGTTTATTGCTGATTCTTGGGGGATAAAAGGAGATGTTTACTTACAGGTAGGTAGTTAATGGTACCCTCTGGAGTTGGGATGGGGAGTCACATCCATGAATCAATGGGCAACACAGTGACCGGCTGGCAAGGAGAAGAGGAGATGTACAGCTAGCCGGGTAATCCTCCACACTGTGCAAGCAGCTCTTCGGATTTCTGTTCAGCCGTCTGTGTTGTGTGGAAACAGGCGTCTGCCTTCACAGCCTAGTAAAAAACCCCTGTGTATCATTTTACCATATAAGGAGACAAAGCACCAGAGAGACTCACTCTTTGAGGCTCAATGCAGCTGGCATCTAACACTATCCTACGGGAAAGATAGCCTCGCTACACACCTTCCTCCCACAAATCATCACACTGCCATTTGTTCTTTGCATTCCTGAATGTGTCATTATCTCATTAACATCCTTGTCTAATTCATTATTCATGTATTGTCTAATCAATACATTACATATTTTGAATCCTATGCCTGTCGTATGATTCTTGCTGTTTTTGTTACAAAGTCTTTGTTACTTCTAAGTAATGCCATTCAATCTTAAGCAATTGCCGTCTATACCAGGAAAACTATGTAAGCATGTAAAATGTATATATTTACTTAATGCAACCACTCACACATCCCTACTTATCCCCACTTTCATCTTGTCCCTTTTCACCTAGTTAAGGTCATGAAGAAGAGGATTATAGTGTTCTCTGCTTCCTCTCTCTCCAGAGCCTGCTGTAAATTTGACCTACTGGGTAAAGAAAAGGTGCTCAAAGGTCATATGTTTCAGAGCCAAACCACTAGTTCACCTAGTAGTTCAATACTATCTCCACTGACTGGCACCTGCTCTCCAGGGCTTCAGACAGGATCCTCTATGAGTAGTTGCATGGCAGGAGGGGGGTGAGGGCATTGCCCCCAAATAAGAATTCTGCTCCCCCCCCCATGAAAGTTTCCTTCAATCTCCAAATTTCTAGCACTGCCAAAAATTAAAACTTCAGCTGAACATTTAGAAATACAGTTCAAGCATGCAAAGAAAAGGGGCAGACAAAGTTATGAAGGGAATGTGAACACAGTAGAGTTAAATAGAAGAGTTCTCAGTGTGAGGGATCCCGAGTGTTTCACTCTTTGCAATGCTAGAAACGTGGCAATAGAAGGAAAAATTAATGGGGGGGGGGGAAATACCATCCAAATTTCATTATGGGATGGATGGCCTCCTTTTGCAACCCCTATACCCCACCCCTGCAGGGGTCCTTTCCATTATTTGAGAGTAATGTCTGAGAAGTAAGAACATAGGTAAGAGAGTAACTAATTTTGTTACCTGGGACCCAGTAGAGGGGTCAAACTAGCGGTAAATCTACACTTACCATAACATTCAGGTGGGCCCTAGGTTTTCCAGGTTCACAGCAAACTTGGGCTTGCCTACACTATTTTTATGGTCATCAAGGAAAATTATGGAAAATTCAGCTTAAGCAGCCACATGTTTCCCCATTCCGAGGTTGCCTCATTGGACCTTATCACATGGGGTCTAGAGCAGAGCTAATCCAAAGGGTACCTGCAGCTAATACATATTATTTCCCCGTGTTTACACACGACGCTGCCCTAGAACACGGAGCTAATCTGTATTGTTTCCCCGCGTGTACACATGACGCTGCCCCGAAACTCCACAGAACCCGAAGCTAATCCGTAGCGAGTAGGGAGATTTTGACATTCGGTTTGTTGGGGAAGTACAAGCGGAGCCTTCGTATTCATTGCGCAATGGTGGGCGGGGCGGGGAAGCAGGGAAAGCTCTCCCAAGCAGAAAATCCCGGCGAGGGGAAGGGATTGGCGAAAGGCAAACCGGATTGAGAAAGATGAGGAGAAGGAGAGGAGGAGGGAAGAGGGAGGCGATCTCTCTCTCTCCATCTCTCTCGCATTTTTCCCCACCAACACCCCTTCCCTCCTCCAGTCCTCCAGCCCTCCTCCTCCTCCTCGGTCCCCTTGGCTGCCTTTCCTCCCGACTCCTTCATCCCATCCTTGCCATCCACAGAAGCGCCTTCTGCGACGCTGGCTTTTTGGGTGGCGGGAAGGGAGAGAGAGAGAGAGAGAGAGAGAGAAGAAAATGTGTGTGTGTGTGTGTGTGTGTGTGTGTGTTTTCCTTCTTCCCACGTGAACCGCATCCCGCGGCGCCTGATCGCTAAATCCCCTTTGGAGCCTTCGTATTCATTGCGCTATGGCCGCCAGGGCGAAATTCAGTTCGTTTCGGTATAGAACTGAATTTATTCTCACTTCGGTTACTTTTCTGTTACTTTTCGCTTCGTGGCCAGCGTTTGATAAGGTCCATTGTCTGCAAGCTGGTTTCCCCAAATCTTTTTCAGCCACATATCCATGGCTGTTCCACTATTTTTTTTCTCTTCATTGTCCATCAGGCATGTGAACATACACATTTCCACCCTAGTCCAGGACACTTCCCTGCCTCCTTTATTTTAATAATAGGAGGGCTGGTCTTCAGCCATAACTAAAGCTAAGCCAAGCAGTTAATCAGAGGTGTGCAGATACAGGTATAAATATCTACCAAGCAAATATCCTTGTACAATCCACTTGTAAGCCTCTCTGATAGCCTTTGGTTGAAGAGGGGGGTATAAATACTTAATAATAACAACAACAACAACAACAACAACAACAACAATAACAACAACAACAACAACAACAATATCCTGATACCCAGTTATGTGCACAAATGCAGCACCCTTTTCAAAAATGGTGAATGAGCCACTTGAACTTCCTGTCTCCTGAAAACTGTCACTTTCTCACAGGAATCATAGAATCATAGTTGGAAGAGACCACAAGGGCCATCCAGTCCAACCCCCTGCCATACATGATCATGCGACCGCCAGACCCTGCCTGTCCTGCCCCAACCACTTCAAATTCCTCCCTCTGTTGCCAATGCAAATCTGCCAGTCACACATCTACTCATCCACATTTCCCAGGAAAATCCAGAGAAAACCGAGATTACTTTTTTCTGCAGATTAAAAACCTTAGGTGCCGAAACCCCCCATGCATCCACCTGGCATGAATTGGTCAGAGCATCATTGTCTGGGTCACCATCAATTCAAAGTGAGTGAAGGGGTTTTTAATAGTGTAGACAACTCCTAGATGTGACATGGGAGGAGAAGTGGTTACTTGATCTTTTCCCACCTTTTAAAATTATAATCCTGTTCCTTTCAAATGCTTTTCTGGCTGTTGGGTGGAGGGAGGATTATGAGCATCTCATATGTTATTGCATGCAGTGATAAAAACAACCTGAAATAGGTAGGAAGAGACCCATGGTAAGGGAGTGATAAGGGAGAATATTGAGCAGCTTCTTCCCCTATGGTTTAGTCATAATTAAACTACAGGGTTTTTTTCAAATGAAAGACAGGCTTAGAACTGTAACACCATATTACCATAATGGATTTTTAAAAAAACAAAGCACACAAACCAATATTAACTCCCTGTGCCCTTGAAAAATTAGCATTATTACACTGTGATATCATTGTGCTGTAACACTGCACTACCAAAAAAAAAAGTAACACCAGTGATGCTGTCCTTGTCTCCTTTAAATTAAAGCAGTATAACATTAAACCACCATTTACCCTTATGACATCATGTGTCATAAGTTATAATGCTTACCTTTTCATTTTCAAGACACAACTAGGGCTGCACCAATAGGTGGAGGTCTGAATCTCTGTGGCCTGCAGGAGTTGCAAACGCTATCTTTGTGGTACTGATGTCTTGCTCCCTCCTTCTCTGTTTACTTTCTCCAGTCCAGAGAATGTAATTTTTCTGGTTTCTATTTTACTTTCTCTTAACTTTCAGAGAAGATAGAGCACAGAATAACCAGGGAATAACCATGAACAAATCACTCACCGGGAAAATGGTTTGTTTCTGGTTATTCCCTGGTTATTCCTGGGATAAGTCCTCTCTAATCACGATGTGTGTGATAATTTTAGCTGCGATCTCATGACATTCCATGGATAATGCCTGTTTAAACTCCAGATTTCCTCCCATGTGATAACGTTTATAGTCTGAGAGAAGACAGGAGAGTCACAGAGAAAATGCAGGATGGCAGCACTTGAATTTTGGCCTATTGTTGAATACCAGTTACTGGGAGACAAGAATATGTCCTCCATGAATTTGTGGCTGATTTTATTTTATTTTCTGTTTTGTTGTTGTTGTTAATGTTACACAACACGTTATATGCATATGACATGTGATTTGTTTCTGTGAGCTAAACCTCAGGGACGAACTAAACCCGGAGTGGGGGGGGACATACAACATGTGGTAAAAATTTATTTCCAACAATCAGTGACAAGGCTTTTGATTCTGTAGCCTCCTCTCTCCAAATTTCTGGCAAGAATTTTTGGTCTCCCAAACCAAGAGAGAAACATGTTGTAGAGGTGTATTTTGTACAACAGTGTGCACCAAAAATGGGAATTGTGCAGCCTTCCAGATGAGGAGGGATTCCAGTGCCCTTGAAACCCAGCCAGTATGGCCAATGGATCAGGGATGATGGGACCAGCAATCCAAGAACATATGGTAGTGGCATATTTCTCATTGTTGTAGATACTTTCAATTCATTTCTGACTTATGGCGACCCAAAGGCAAACCTATGATGGGGTTTCCTTGGCAAGATTTTTTCAGAAGAGGTTTGTCTTGGCCATCCTCTGAGTCTGAGAGAATATGATTTGCCCAAGGTCACCCAGCGGGTTTCCATGGCCATGCCGAGATTTGAACCCTGGTGTCCATGGTTGTAGTTGAGTGCTCAAACCACTAAACCATGCTGACTCCTCATATTTGTAATCCCTGCTAGAAAATAATTTTCCATGCCATACTGGAGCCTGAAACTTGTTTGTTTTCAGTCATTTGCTTCTTGGGTGTTTTTCTCTCTTCGCATGAAGATAGTTTTCTAGATGGCTACATTTAAAAATGCATTCAGACTCAGGACTTGTTGATGCAAAAATTTTACATCAGTGATTATTCCTTTGAGATAGTGAATTTACAAAGAAAAAATGGTTTATCATAGCCTTGAAACAAACACAATTTTTCAGCTGCTTTACCACACACAGAGCAAACTATAAACAATAAAACTTGAAACTTCCCACTTTCCTCAAAAATAGCAAGCGCTTTTCTCCCCAGTATGGCATGGGTTTTAACAGCAAGTCTAGAAGAAGGAAGTGATAGAATGAGGGTTTGGGGGGGGAAGAGTGAGGAGGTAAAAAAGTACAATGCTAAGTTTTTTTCCTAGCAAAAAGGGAGAACAAAGTTACTCAAAACCTGTTGAAAATATAGTTTGGCATATATATCACCACTGTTTGCCTCATCTGCAAAATGGATAACAAAAAACAATATCCTTTCAAAATAAAAAATATATATATGGTGCAGTCTTAATTAGATTTTAAAAAAATAAACTCTGGTGTCAATCATTGTGCCAGAAGTAATTTTCAAAACAAAGGAACTGAGCTATTTGTTCAGCATTATAAGTCAGTTTCTTTCACCTTTATGCTGAAAGTTTTCAAAGCAAACAAGAGGAAAATACCTTTAAAACTGATACTTCAACTGCAAGTAAGAATCAAACCTGTTTTCATTGAGAAATGCAAATAGCAATGTATAAATCTGAGTGATGGGTGAGTGCTGATTTGGGGTGACTGAATCAGATGTGATGTTCAATGTGTCTTCAGCTCTGAGGTCAGAAGTTCCTAAAGAAATAATAACAGCTATTCTTTTGCCAGATTTTCCTTGGGGTTGCATTCCATGAGAAAGGAGAGAGTAAGGCAGGAAACTCATTTAAGGCCCCTAGGAAGATTATATGGCATACACAGCTCTGTTCTCTAGTGAGTACAGCAGCCAGAGAAATCAGGAATAACAGCCAGTTGGCTGCAAAGCGATCTTGTAGTACCTTGAAACTGAGAGAAAGAGGTTGGTAGCATAAGCTTTCGCCAAAGTTTATCACACGGGGGGAATCCCGTGCAAAAACGGGGCTTTAAATTAGAAAAAAAACACGCAAAAGCAGTCATGATTTCACACGACGTCACTATTAAATTGATGTTAAAAGGAGGTTAATCCGAATGAAAACCCCTCATTTACGCTTCTTTTTACTTTCGGAAAAACCTGAAAGTAAAAATGAGGGGCTTTCATTCAGATTAACCTCCCTGTTAACAGCGCTTTTACTTTTCACACAGGGCAGAACGGGAGAAATCCCGTTCATTAAAAGCTTCCGCTTTCTCGGGTTTTTTTCACTTTAAAGAGCGATTTTGCATGGGGCTCCCCATGTGATAAACTCCATGGACTTAATCAGATGCATGGAGTGAAGTGCCTAGGGACATACACTGATACCCAAGAATGAGCAGGTTGTGTGTGTGAATAGCAACAGAAATGCAAAACAAGTATGAAGATGAAGTAACAAGTTTAATTTTAAGAATGATCATTGGAGAACAAAGTTGGGAGGAAAGATGGAAATATCTAAAGCCAAGGTGAGTAGGAACCATATGAATAGTGGAGGGAGTTCTTAGAATGTAATATGATGCTGCCTGGGAACCAGAAAGGAGTTGTGCTAAAATGGGCAAGAGAGAGCACTCATAAGGTTGGGGTGTTAACTAGTGCTATAATATGTGTGGTTTCCTGATTTCCTGCAATGGTTTCCTGACACGCTAAATATCTCTCCATAAGTACTTCACTCCACACATCTGAGGAAGCAGACACAGTCTACAAAAGCTTATGCATCAACTTGTTGCTCTCAGTCTTAGAGATGCTACAATATCCCTTGGCATACTAATCCAGACTAACACGGCTATGTCTTTGAATTCAGCTAGCAGGCTTTCACTGTCGCCCCCAACACCTGCTGCTTCCAGCGGCTGCCTCACTTTAGGGATGAAAAGAATATTCATTATTGTCCATGCAAACCTGTCAGAGTTCTAAGATTTACAGGGGAAGGCTTTCTCTTGATCCTGCCACCATCCCAGGCTCGCTTGGTGAGGACACGAGAGAGAGCCTTCTTGGTGGCTGCTCCCACCTTCTGGAAGTCCCTTCCATGGCAGGCAAGGCTGGCCCCCACCCTGCATTCCTTTCACTGGCAAGCAAAGACATTTTTGTTCAAACAGGCTGCTAATATATACTCATTGTTAGAAAAGCTTTTGTATAAGGGTTGTGCTCTAGGTTTTTAAAAAAACTTTTTATGTTTAATGTAAACTTTTTATGTTTAATGTAATTTTCTACTGGATGATTTTCATTGATTTCATTGTTTTCATATTATTATTCTGTAGTTTTAAACCGGTTTTATCTGTGAGTAGTCCCTTTCAAGGATAAAGATGGCATATAAATAAATAAATAATTTTTTTAAAAAACAAAACAAAAACAATTCTTAGCTCAAAAAATAGGTTTCCTGACAGTTTAGAAAACTACATCAGGAAGAAAAATAGACCAGCAAGAATCTTGTGCAATTTTCTCTCAGTATTCAAACATCCTGAAGTGTTGCAGGGGTGTTCTTCTTTGTGGAAAAAGCATGTGTTCCCCCCCACAAAAACCTGTTTCCTGCAAATAAAACACTGTTCCATGTGAAGAAAGTGGGATTTTTATGCAAAAGACCATGTTCTACACAGAATAATTCCTATACAACACTTCAGGATGTTTGAATATAGGGAGAATCTCCTGCAGTGGAGAGAAAATTCCCACAATTATTTATCCTCACACGAGAGGAGTAAATAGTCTAGAATTCACTTCCTACCTCACTTTGCCTAATGGTAGGGCCAGCCCTGGTCCCTCCAGTGGGCTTATTTACTGGTGTGCTTGGCAGCAGCAGCCCTACAGCAGGTTGCTTACTAACCCTTCCACTGGAGAAACCACCAACACAGTACCAGATTTATGCACTAGTTAAGTAAATGACAAAGTGATCCATTCTTATTCCCAAGTAACAGTGCAGCATGAGAGCATAAGCAAATTCTGCTTTATTCCTGTAGTCACAAAGGCTTTAGGTGACTGTAAAATGCAAAAGGACACAAGGTCAGAGTGTTTCTTTAAAATCACGGTGAGCAAAGACGTTTACTGTACGTTCTCCCCAGTCTTTCATGTAACAAGAAGGTAAAAAGTATAGAGCTGGAAGAGACCCCAAGGGCCATGAAGTCCAACTCCCTGCCATGCAGGAATATACAATTAAAACAATCTTGACAGATCCAGCCTTTGTTTAAAAACCTCAAAAGAAGGAGATTCCACCATACGCCAAGGCAGTACATTCTACTGTCTGACAGCTCTTCCCATCAGGAAGTTCCTCCTAATGTTTGGATGGAATCTCTTGCAGGTACAAGTCATAGAAAGGCAGCTGAGGTGAGAGAATACTGTTAGTTGTGTGTTTCCCAACTGAAGAATACACTTGAGCATCTAACATTCCACCACTTCCCATCCATGAAGCCCAGTACCACCATTAACCTCACCAGGGTAAAAAACGAACCTACTTGCCCACACTGTTTGTAGTCTGTCCCTCTTGCCCTGCTCCTCACAACTGCAGCAGTGTTTTCGACAACAAATGCATCAAGTGTGGAAGCAAAACATAGGCATGGTCCAATCAGATCTACCCAACACATGCATGTGCAGATCTCACTTCCATACCTTACATGTTTTCTGCAAAAAATACCTATAACAAATGTAACATGAAGTGCTACGCTATCATAAGATTTTCCCAAAATGTAGCTGCCTGGTCCTAGTCATGCTGAGTCTGATAGCAGAAGAGGCAGCCTATAAATAAATCCCAGTTATCATATTCTTATTATAAAAGGAAAGCCACACTCTTCATTCATACTCAATTTCTAAAACTTATGAACCGTGAAACTGGCTCAGCCAGGTTTCACTCAGCTAATCATCACTGTCTGGCAAAGCAATACTACTGAACTGTGGACTAGATTTATAGCATGGCAGCTCAGTACAGAGCAAGTCTAGTAAAAGAATCATTCGTCTAATATGGTAATTATTTGTCCTATATAAAAGTAGAAGATCTAAAAGGGATGTAAGGAAAAAGCAGAACACCTGCGAAGGGTGCAAGAAGAGAACTCCAAACATATTAACAATGCATTTTTCATTTAGGTTTGGAAAAGGCAAGGGTGGGCTAAGCGTGGCCTATAGGCTGCATGTGGACCCCAGACCATTTTTGTGGATCTCAGAGCCCCCCAGATGTAAACAATATAATTTTTGCCCTAAATGCCTTCAAATGGAAGGTGGTTGCATTTTCACTGTGCTGTTTTTTGCCCCTAGAGGTTATGGAGGAGGGAAGGATTGGTGGCAAAAAAATGATTTTTAAAATTTGTTGTTGTTGTTATTTGCAAGGGGGATTCAGCAAGGGAGCTGTGGCTTTCCAAAGTTTCCTGGAGGGCTAAAACTGCCACCTAGCCTTCTACAGTTGCCCATCCCTGGGTTAAGGTTTCATTAAAACAACAACGTTGCCTGCTTTGAATGTAGAACATGGCACTCTCAGGGAGAGAGCTAGCATACAACTGCCATTCCTGGAGAGCTTGTTTTCTATGCATAAATCCAATTAATGCAATGGAATTTGGGTTACAGATCAGACAAGGATCAAAATAAAGTGGCTTATTCTTCAGCAACACATAATACCAACTGTTCCAGTGATTTGCTTCTAGACTTGCTTCTATTCTTGATCCATTATGCTGAACATAGGTTTGGAAACAGTTAGGATACATGCTGGCACCTCAAACCTAAATGACGTGTCTTTTCCCATTCACAGATCGTTGGCTCTTGGACTATAATACATACAGAACATTAAAAGAAAACAATTACCCAGATTAATTTATACAATCTACAAATATTCATATACAATCCCTCTAACTCTCCTGTGCATGTATGCTTTGTAAAAGAAACATAGCACTCCCCTGAGATCACATTAAAAGGCAATTCAGTGTGATGAATGCTTTATAATGGGTGTTTGGCAACTGTTAATGCTACTTTGCACAGTAATTATGACAAAGTCTCACACAGATTAGTGGGCTCACCCTCCTCCTTTTAGCACAACCTTCACTACTTCTTAATATATAGCCAGGATCATCTGAGGCCTCAGGAAAAAAAACAACAGGAAAAGAATACAACAGGCACAGGCGATACAAGGTTCTGGTTATCTTTTAATGTCCCAGTTTCCAAATATTCAGTAGAAAAGGGAAAATTTAAAGTAATGAAATGCATTTTCCCACAAGAATATTACTCAATTCTCATACAGTCAAAGCAAAAGTCTTCTCCTTTGTTTTTACTTACTTTGAGTGAAGGAAGAAATTCATGATAATGTGATGAACTCCACCAGTAACCAAGCATGCACAGAAATATAGCTGAAATAGCCCAAAGTTAAGGATTCTGATGTACTAGAAAAATACACAGTTCACTTAAATGTGGAAGCATCTATTTTCAAGTGTCCCACTTTAGTTTGAAAAACTGCAGCCTTACAGAATATAAAAGAATTCTGATTCTCTTAGTATGCATTTGGGTGTCTTTTGAACAAAGATAATTAAAACATACAAATGAAGTATTTTTTTTCCAGATATAGACACAAAAGCTCCAGTATCCATACTTCATGTCTCACAGTTATATTAAAGAACCCTATTTGACAGGCAGTCTCTGTTTCTTTGTAATGAATGATGAAGATGTTGCATTTCAAGACAAACCATGAAAAACAATTAGAGCTTTAGGTCTACAGACACATTCCTGGGAATAAGTACCATTGAACTCATGTGGAAGATTTGCATAGGACTGCACAACTGGGATGTCTCGCCCTATATTCTTTTCCTGTGTGCAGCAAAAGGATAAAGCGGTATTGAACTCTCTTGACATTTTAGCAACATAAAACCATCTAAAGATTACCTGTGAGGAAACGGAGGACTACCTCTTGATTCCCTGGTTTGTCCATGATATTTTTTGGGTTTTTTAAAAAAAGCATGATGTATGTTGATGTTACTTGCAAGTAGTAAAAAAGAAGGAAAATCCCAACATTCCTTTAAGACCATTCAGGGTCTTCCTGAAACAGCGTTGCAGGGTGACAAAAAGGAATGGCTGAACATGAAAGCAGTATTCTTTTCATGCTTACCTTGCTGGATGAGGTCGGTGTGTTCTAGTCAGCAAAGGAGGGGAGAGAAAGGCCAGCACGGAGGCTTACTGCTTTATTGGATTACCCAAACTATGTATTTAGCAATTAGACAGTCAAGAGTTCCATGAGCTATAAATACAGTTATCTCCAAAGAAGCAGCCATCCTGGGTGATAAGAACCAGAGCATCTCTGCAGGAGCCAGCCTTTTAAGGAATCATTTATTAACAGGGCCACGCATCTGCAATAGGAGCAAGAGTGGTTTTGCTCTCTTACTTATGCAGCCATCCAGTGTCTTCCACATTGTTTCTCTCTGGGCATTTTTACAAGTAATGAGTCCTTTTGCAGAGCTTGGAATTATTACTTTTTCAGATCCAAACTGTCCAGTAGCTCTGCTGGCTGGGGGATTCTGAGTGATGTTATCCAAATAAATAGTTATTCCAAAAAGTGACCTCCAGTTGCTTTCTGTTCCTCCTGCCTTCCACCACCTTCCTAAGAGACAATTACCTACCCTCCAACTGTCCTGATTTGGCAAGGACGTTCCCAATGAATCCTCTGTCATCCCATTTTTCCAGCTATTTTGAAAATGTTTCTTTTTCCTCCTCCCATTTTCTCCCTTTGTTCTGAGCCTACTTTAATGGCTGTAAACTGAGTTCAAAGTGCAAAAATAGTTTGCATTCAAATGACTCAAAAATGGGGAAAGGATAAGGGGGGGGCAGATGCTTGCCCTTTCCAGTAGGCTCAAGCAAAATCAAACTGCTGTAGCCTCTCTTTTAGTTTGACTGTTATTTGCTGTTAATAACTTATGTCAATGGGAGTTGCTCTCTTGTAGCTTTGTCCAGAAGAGAGGTCTCCTGGCCATGATAAATCTTAAGTCTTCTTATGTATAAGAGTATGCTTATGAGTAAGGCAAGGGATGCAGGAAATTGACAAAGGAGAAGTGGAATGAAATTGACAAAGGAATGGGAAAGAGGAGACAGAGGAGAAGTGTTTGGGTGCCTTTCAGGTGACAGTTCTGAGCACTATCAGTCAAAAGGTGTGTTTCTTGTGTGTTGAATAATGCCAAATAAAGGAATGCTTGAATAGAGCATTCATAGAACTGTTTAAGGAGCTTATTTAGGCTGTGTCTGTACTACAGAGATAATGCAGTTTGACACTGCTTTAATTGCCATAGCTCAAGAATCCTGGGATTTGTAGTTTGTTGAGGCTCTCTGCCTTAGTATCTCACAAAACTATAAATCCCAGAATTCCATAGTATTGAGTGCTTAATTAAACTGCATTATTTCTGCAGTGTAGATGCAGCTTTACTGTTGCTGTTCAGTTTTTCTCTCCTTGGTGGCTTTGTGCATGTATGTGTGCATGTCAAAGGGGAAAAATGGAAAAAGAATAAGAATAAGACTACAAGTGCAAGATTATTCTTGTTTGTTCTCATTGGTACACTTCTGTAGTTGAGATAAAGCAATATCTGGGTGCAGCCCTGTCAGTGAAGGAGCATGGTGGGAGAAATCTGCTTCTCAGATGAAGCTGGGAACCACAACTTGCCCCAGCCCCTTCCTCACAATGTGAGTCCAGAGTTTGGCAAGTATTTTTTTCCAGGTTCTAAAAGTCTGGGAAACGAAGAAGGTGGGCTACCAGGAACCTTGACAGGTGCTTTGCTGCATGGCACATTCATTCAATGTTGTTGTTTTTAAAGGACGTTATGCAGCATTCAATGTCTTTCTTAATATGTAGCTGCCCATCCTGAGTGCAAAGTGCTTTGTTCCTGCCACTGCTTCTGGAAACTGTTTGGAGACTCCCTGGACTCTGTGGCCCAGAATGTGAGCTTTGAGGCTTAGCCCTAACCGAGCCACCGAGCACTTGACAAAATCACCTTTCTTTGGCTACATTTCCAGTGCATGGCATATTAGGATCCTCTCAGATTCTCTCTTTTGAGAGAAAAGTTCTCTGTTTTATTCCATGGATGTTTGTAAATTTCTAATGGGAAGCCATCATCTAGAAATCTTTTCTGGGTGTCTGTATATCTGGGGCCCACTTCCTTCTCCATGTGCGGCATTACCTGATGTTCTTGAGATAATGTATGGCTCAGTTTGCATAGGGCAATCATTTCAGATTGGGAACATGATCACAGATAGACCAACCCCAATTTTCTTCACCAGTTAGAGAAAAGCTCTGTTCAGGCATTCTGTTATTCACACGAAGCAAGAATGAGGAGGACCTATCTGCTTTTAAAACCCTCCTCCACGTGTCAGAGTTTAGAAGAGCTATTTTTCTGGACTACAACTCCCAGATTCCCCAGCCAGCATGTCTAGTGGTTCAGCATGTAAATAGTTTCCTTTTTCCAGTAAAAGAGTCTGACAGATTTCCCAGGTTACCAGGTTGCTCATGTAGATAGCAAGCCTGGGTCCCTATCAACTTACCTCGTCCCTAAAACCTTTATAAGTCACCTTGGATTTACAATTTGGGGACCATAAGGTGGCTAAAACACTGGTCCAGCAATTGTGTTCATTTTGGGGTTCAGGTTTCTGTACATGTGACCAATTTCCTTTCAAAACCCTCAAATGATTGACACACAGACAGCGATGTGAAACAACAACAGTAGCAAAGGCAGACTGTTTTAAACATCAAGAGTGTTAATATGGAAGTTGGTTCAATACTTATTTCAATGTGTCAAACAGTTTCTGCTTTAATCTTTCCCTGAACTCCCCCACCTCAGAGAATTCACCACCAGCTCTTCCTTCTGTCTTCTTCCTGAAGTTTTAAGGCTCATATGAAAATATATTTTGTGTCCCATTTATTTTGGGTGGTGGTGGTGTGGAACTAGCTGAGTTAGCAGAACTAGAGGATTTAATACATTCAAATAGTGCTTACTATTTTGACTTCTTTCATTCTTTGGTCTCTGACATCATATAATCTTTGATCTTAAGTTTTAATTTTCAGTGTTTTGTTTCTCATGGAGATCTCTCTAGCAGATATCTGCACCTAGGACATGAGACATTTCTCATTTTCAGCATCCAGGTTGGTGCATATATTTGTCCAAGGAAGAAGTGCTGTGATATGGCAGTGTGTGAAGCATCAGAAGCTGGAAAACAGATTGTTGATGTCTTGGTTGCAGATTCCAACAGAATAATCGGTATTGCAGTACTGCTTGATATGGAATGATTTATATATATTCCAACAAACAAAATGCATTGGCCTTCATTAAGGCATATCATACCATGTAATGAATGATGAAACACTGAGTACTTGTTTTAGAGGTGTCCTCTCATGTAAAAGAAACAGGTTGGGAAAAGACACACCAAGTGTGCCTTTAAAAACTTAATCACTCATATTATGAGAGCCAGTATAATGCAATGATTTGAACACTGGATTATGATTCTGGAGACTAGGGTATGAATATCTGCTCAGTCATGGAAACCCACAGAGTGACCTTGGGCAAGTCATACTCTCTCAACCTCAGAAGAGGCCTCTAACCAAATTCTGCCAAGAAAACCCCATGAGAGGTGCCTTAGGGTCAATGAGTTGAAAATGACTTGAAGGCACAAAGCAGCTACGTCTCATGTGAAAATTGGCTGGATGGTAAAAGTGAGACAAGCTCCCCCTCCATAATTGGGAAAAAGACCATTGCCAGAGTAGGTTTAATAGGCTGATCTCACATTTTGTAATTAAGCACATTATTTTGACTTTCAAACATCAGGTTTCTCATACCCTCCAACTGTCCTGAGTTGACAAAGACAGTCCTTAGTAATCCTCTGTACTCCCACTTTTTCAGCTGCTTTGAAAATGTGTTTCTTTTTCCTCCTTTCACTTTCCCCTTTGTCCTCAGCTTATTGCCATTTTAAGTGCAAAAACAGTTTATAGTCATTTAATTCAGCGGAAGGGAGAGGAGGGGCAGATTTGCTGAAACATGCTGCACTGCTCTTCTTTTTGGTACAAGAATCAGTGCCTAATCTTTCCATGTTATTTCTGGTACTAAATTTTCTATTAGAAAAGCAATGCTCGGGAACACATCTACTTCATCGCCTCCCTCCCACTTCTGCAAACAGTAAGATTTATAATGGCTTCTGTTTTGCAGCTGCTTTGTGGCTCTCTTCTTTGTCAGGCTGACTGTAGTGTTTCTTTGTGTTTGTGTAGCTGTTGCAAGAGATCATGCTAAAATGACTTCACTCTATATTTATATTATTTTCATGATCTACCAGTCTAAATCCTCATTAATCTGAACAGATTTTCATGTAACTACATACTTAGATATAATTTACTATTACTTGTGACAGCACAAAGCCATTGGTTGAAAAATAAAATAAGTTTAAATGTCAGAAAACTTTATCTGAGAGATTGGCCAACATTTTCCACTCTATACCAACTTGTTGTACTTAATTTATGCATGTGATCCTGATGAGCTTGCAAGTACTTAAAGACCAAAATCATATTTATTCTATTAAAAAGTAACGTGCTTACCTGCTTTTAGGCAATTTATTTTTATTTAATTAAGCAAGACAACACTTGTGTGAAATGTTATCAAATGGCTGCTACCTCCAATCTTTTTTAAGTAGATGAAGTGAATTCACATGAATATCGCCCCCCCCCCCTTTATAAAATGCAGTACAATCTTCTCCAACAGGATGCAATCTTCATATATTGGACTATAATCCTCATAATCCTTCATAATTGGCTGTATTGTTTGAGGCTAACTGTCCAAAATATATTCTTGGAGAAAATTAACTTGGACACCTTGGTTTGGAAGCCTCTACCATTGTGTGTCAAAGACCTCTGGATTTCTTTCTGAACTGTTCAGTTGAAATATAGATTTTGAATTGTTAAAGAAATAAATGGCATATATGTCTGACAAATCAAAAAGGTTAATTCAAGTTATAAATACATTCCTGGTGGGTTGTAGTGAGACCCTTCTGGAATATAATGGGCCACAGAATTTGAGTTCTTTGATTTCATTGTTTATGTTTTTGATGGGATTTTAAAAAAATATTCTCTTTTTTCATCTGGGCATAGGTGTGTAATGTTGTTCTGACAAGGGCCAGTAACTGGCACTTCCATTCTGCTACTATAAATTATGTTGAGCAGACATTCTGATTATATCCATGCTGCACACTTTACCACTTTAATTGCCATGGCTTTCTCTAGTGGAGTACTGAGATTTGTAGTAAGTTGCTTGGAATACTTAGCCAGAGAACTCTGGTGTTTTAGTTCAAGAGAGTGGACTAAACAATTTGGAAAGTTGTAGAAATATTTGGTATCTATGTTAAGCAAAGTGCAGCAGGCCTAGTGCAATATGAGCTTGTGGTAGAAACAGGATGCTCTTGTAAGGTAAAAAGGAAAAACTTATGTTTATGGTCTCAGGAAATGCATCTTGAGATAAGAAAGGAGATACACAAAAGAAATTGACCTATACATGGTTACGAGCACACCTAAAAGCTGGTAGAGTCCCATGGATGTTCCCTTCCCTGACAAAGTGAACAAGCAGATCTACTTCTTGAAGAAGGGAATGAGGTCAACAGGTAAGGTAAGAAGGAAGCAAAAAGTTTAAATACGTAGACAAAAAAAAGATACAGAAACAAAGGACAGGCATTATCTAGACTCCCCTCTCTCACTAATCATTTCATACAACTATTTGCTTCTGACACCCTTTCTGAGTAATGCTTAGGTCCACAAGATTCATCTTCTCTATCAAGAACTGAATGTGGTCTCCACCCTCAAGTCGATCTCGACCCCTGGCAACTCTGTGGATGAGACATCTCCAAGACTTCCTGTCCTCCACTGCTCTGCTTAGTTCCTGTAAACTCATACCCATGACCTCCTTAATAGAGTCCATCCACCTAACATGCGGCCTTCCTCTCTTTCTACTTAGCATTATTGTATTTTCCAATCAGTTATGCCTTCTCATGATGTGTCTGAAGTACAACAGCCTCAATTTTGTCATCTTGACTTCGAGGTTTCTTGCTAGGACCGACTTGTTCGTCTTTTTGGCTGTCCATAATATTCTCAGCACTTTTCTCCAGCCCCACATCTCAAATGAATTGATTTTCTTCCTGTCTTCTTTCTTAACTGTCCAGCTCTCACATCCATAAATGGTAACAGGGAATACAATGGCTTGTAAGATTCTAACAATTTGGACAATATTTCATCTCAATAAATTCTTTTTCCTCCAGATCTCTGAGCAGGTATTTTTCATCAGCTTTCTTGATGTAAAGCTTTCCATGATAATTTTATGCAAGTTTGATTGTCTTCTAAAAGTTCTATATGCTTTGATTCAGTATTCCAAGTTCCTTTGGCAATTGGCATAGCCACATAAATTCCTTGCATGCTTTGGCAGCTGATGTAGATTCTGCTTTAATAGATGAGAGTGCTACAGCATCTTGTTTCTGACTTTCCAGCTTCCTGTTCCATCTTCAAAGAAGAACATGTTCTCCCTGATAGATATGAGATAAGGAGGATCTCCATTCTCCATCATGGTCTGCATCTGTGTAAACCACTACTTTAGATGTGCAGTGTCCCTAAGAATCCACCTACTCTTTTCACTGCATTCCAGTCCTTTATAACTTCATGAATTGTTTTTTCTACAAAGAATTCCAACTGCTGAGGTAATATCTGGACTCATGATGATAGCTAGATATAGCAGCCTTCCTAGAGTAATTCTGTATTGTTTATTATGTGACAGAAGCTCACTGTGTTCACCATAGTCTACTTCCATGGGTATGGCCACTGACTGAGTTGGTCTCCTTGAAACCTAGGTGTTCCAAGAGCTTGTGAAACATTTGTTCTTGATAGAGAGATACCTTCCATTTTCTTATCATTCTGTTTGTATTCCCAGATAATAAGTTCGTTATCCTAGTCTTGTTATTACACTCTCTTTATGCAGAAAATTAGCTTCGGGCCTTTGCAGACTGCCAGAAATAGTGCACATTAAATTGAGGCACTGCCCTGGCTCAGTGCTAGGGAGTCATGGGAATTGTATTTTTTTTCTGGGACACTGAGCCTTCTCTGTCAGAGAGCTCTGGTGCCACAATAAAATACAGTTCCCATGATTCCCTAGCACTGAGCCAGAGCAGTGCCTCAATTTAATGTGCACTATTTCTGGCAGTCTGCAAAGGCCCTTCATCTTGATAGGCCAAAATCAAATCATCAACATAAGTCAATATGTAACTTGATTTTTTAAACTGTGTGTAGGTAAAAAAAGGGGGCAGTTCTGCCATTATAAGCCTTCTTTGATGACCATCTCATTAGATTCCCACTCCAAGCTCTTGAGCTTGTTTTAGATCCTAAATACTTTTCTGAATTTGTACACAAGTAGCTTGTTTCCTGATTTCTCAAATCCAGGAGGTTGTTCCACATAAATATCTGTGGATATGACATGTGCTTTGGTATCAAAGCACCAATAATGTTGCACTGTGGATACTCCCAGTTTTCTAGATTAAGCACAAGGGAGAAATTCAACAAAGTTTTCTATCATGCAACTGACTACATTTGATGGCAGAACCAAGAACAGAAGACGCACAACACGTTGTAGAAGTAGGTTGAACACACGGTTTTGTGCACACAGACCAAAAGAACAAATACACTACTTGTTGTGCAACTGGAAAATCATGGACCTTCACTAGCACATTGTTTCCCTCTGCTAGTATTACACTGGATTTAGCCCAGTGTCTTCACAACCAAGAAGAGTATTAAAGCCATTTGTTGCAACTGTTTCTTTTTACTTTTCCCCCTTTTTAAAAAAAAGTAGCCTCTGGTTATTTTGGACTTCAATATGTGTTACATAAATATTTTTTTCTACTGGACATTCATTTAAATCAATAAATCACCAGGAGGTGTCTAATATCAATGGATAAGGGCAGCTTCTGAATATAATTAGAATATCCCAGGGGCAAATATGTTCCAAAAAAGATAGTTGTCATCAACAACAGAAATAAATAGCTTGCACTGTTGACTAGGGTACCCATTGAACTATAGCACAGATGCTTCCCACCTACCTCCCACCCATATTGTATTCCTTTTTCCTATGACACAGAGCTGGACAGATGTCAGGTCTGAGAGACCAGTGTTGTTTTTGCTGAGAACTTGAAAATCCACTGGCTGAAGTTAAGTGCAAAAGACTGTCTCAGAAAAAGCAGACTTGGGGCAAAGTGCAACCACTATATATCAGGTACAGGTGCAGCTGTTGGACAGCAACTCCCAGCATTCCTCACCACTGGCTATTCTGGCTTGGAGTGATAAGAGTTGCAGTATAACATCATCTGGAGAGCTGCCCTTTGCCCATTCCTGTTGTTGTTGTTGTTGTTGTTGTTAAGTGCCTTCAAGTTGTTTCTGTGGTGACCCTAAGGTGACCCTATCATAAAGTTTTCTTTGCAAGAGTTGTTCAGAGGAGGGTTGCCATTGCCATTCCCTGAGGCTGAAAGAGTATGACTTGCCCAAGGTCATCTAGTGGGTTTCATGGCCAAGCCAGGAATTGAACCCTGGTCTCCAGAATCCTAGTCCTATGCTCAAACCACTACACCACGTTGGTGCATCTTTGCCCTATGTTAAATACATTGACTGGAATCCTTTCACAAATAGGTAGTTTGACTTGGCAGTCAGCATTAGGCAGCAAAATTTCTTGGCCCATCCCAGTCTGCCTCCTCCAGTTTCCAAGATATTTCTTCATAAAAATTCTTTTGAAAATTATATTTTCCTGTGTTCTTTATGACAATTCAAATAAAACACACAGAATACTGACGCAATGCCCCTTCTTTCTTGTATGCAAGTGTAACTCTAAAAATACCATGTGAATGAGAATAAACCTAGGACTTTGTCACACGGGATGGATCCCGTGCAGAAACTGAATTTAAAGTTGAAAAACCCGCAAGTGGGTAGATTTTCAGACAAATGTCGGGGGTTAACCCAAAAAGAAGGTAGACAAAACCCACAAAAGTGGGTTGATTTTCACACAACGTTAGTGTTAATGAGCATTAACATGACATTAACCCGAATGGAAACTAGACAAAACCTGCCCCTTTTTACTTTTGGAAAATCCTGAAAGTAAAAATGAGTGGCTTTTGTCTAGTTTCTTTTTGGGTTAATGTTACACTAACCCTGTCATGTCTGAAAAACAACCCACTTTTGTGGGTTTTTTTTTTCTGGCTTTTAAATTCTGTTTCTGCATGGGATTTCTGCAGTTTGTCCCCATGTGATAAAATTGCTAGTAATCAAACTGTTCAGGTATATATATATATATATATATATATATATATATTCTGAGGATAGCATTTAGACTATCTGGAAAGTATGAGGACAGATAATTGCATTAACGAACGAGTCAAAGTTCAATGTAAAACTGGAAAGGCAGCTTGCACAGTGGCTCCAAGCTGTTAAATCCTGGGATTATGACACTATTTTTGCCATATTGTGAAATGCTGTTAAACATGTTATATGATGTTTAATTTAGAATAGTATTTTACTAGTTTTGCTTTTCTGTTTTTTAAATGTGGTTATACTGATGCCATTAATGATAATTAGTATGTATAATTTATGTCCTTTCTTTTTTTTCTTTTTCTCTTTTCTTCTTTTACAACAGGCAATTTAGCTGTGAATGTTCAGCCTGAAAAAAACCTAGGGGATTACCAAGGCATTTGCAGTTGCTACAGAGAGATATTGAAATATCTTCCTTGTGCTCAGCATGATTCCCCCTTCCTTTTTACATTTTGTAGTTATCATTTACATATGAGAAATTTAATTATAAATGCCTGTGCAGATTATAAATGCCTGTCTACTCATTTGTTGTTGTTCTTTTGTGCCTTGAAGTCATTTCCAATTTATGGTGACCCTAAGGCAAGCCTATCATGGCATTTTCTTGGCAAGTTTTGTCCAGAGGAGGGTTGCCATCACCTTCCCCTGAAGCTGAGAGAGTATAACTTGCCCAAGATCACCCAGTGGGTTTCTGTGGCTGAGTTGGAATTCGAACTCTCATCTCTAGAGTCGTAGTCCAACATCCAAACCACTACACCACGATGGCTTTCCTGTCTACTCATACCTTAGTAGAATTAAAGTCAACAAGATTTACTCCCTGACAAAGTGTGAAAGTGTGAATAGCACTGTAGTCCTACCTATTTAGATGGAGACAAGCCCAACTGAATTTTAATGGGACTTACTTCTGATTAGATCTGTAAAAGACTTTCACTTTTATGGCCAATCTATTTGTACTTCTTGTGAAACATTTCCAGCGTCCCGTCCCAATCCCTAAAATAAAACCATAATCCCTCATATAGTAGCACCTGAAGAACTCAGACTTTACAGGAATGATTTGAGATTCTTGATTTTATCTTATATGCTAATGAGGAACATGACTCTACCATGAGTCTTGCCACAAATATGCATGTTTTTGTTCCTAGGAGAAAAAGGTTTGTGGTTATGGAACTGCTCAGTGCTGTAATCACTCACACTCTTCCCTGTTGCATTTGTTGTGTTCTGTTTCCAATTAAGAGAAATGGGAGTAGATGGAGGTGCTACAGAGGGAAGATCACTGCACAGCTAATCCCATTCCATGATCATCAGCTAATCATAATCATGCTCAACCAATGGTGACTCATGGTCCAACACAGTAAGGGGGCTTACCTTTCCATCTTGTGTGTGCCCCCTCCCCACATACAGATCACAAGCTGCCCTTGTGCTTGACATGAATGCATACATTTCCTAAGTGTTTACATATCATGTTATTGGTTCACCCTGACCATCTTCTGGTAGAAAATGTGACTTGTGATACAATATATAAATGAAATAGTAAAAACTAAATCTTTCTTACAACAAGAAAGAAGAATATCTCCTCTGCTTTGCACCCCTGCATACACCATACTGTGTTTTCAAGTCCTCATATTTCGATATCTCATATTTGGAGTTAGCATGTTTTTGGGAGATTTATGACCTTTCAGTAACACTATGTCATGTTCCCAGAAAAAAAGGATCTTTCCCCTAAGCATGTGTACATCCAAGTGAACAAAACCATCAAATCTAGTGCTTCTTTCTTACCCCAAATAGTCTGTATTTCCTTGCGAAACCTTAGACAAAGGGCCTTTACAGACTGTCAGAAATAGTGAAAATTGAGGCCACTTTAACTGTCCTGACTCAGTGCTAAGCAATAATGGGAATTGTAGTTTATTGTTGCACCAGAGCTCTCTGGCAGAGAAGGCTCAAAGTCCCAGAAAAAAATACAGTTCCCATGATTCCCTAGCACTGAGCCAGGACAGTTAAAGTGGCTTCAATTTGCACTATTTCTGGCAGTCTGTAAAGGCCAAAAGGATATCTTCACACCCAAAGCATTATGCCAATCTCTTGCTGCCTACCCCCTGTTGTGTTCCCATCTCCATCCACCCATCTCAGGAATATCCTCATCCAATCACTGCTCTTGTTAAAACCATCAACCAGTCCAGAATCCCATTATCTATTCCTGGGACAAATCATTCAGCTTTTGTTACAGGGCAAGATAACCTAACACCAGGGCTAGTTTTAAGGTATAAACATGGCTTCAAAACCCAACCTCTGTACACACAGTCCAGCCCACATACATGCCCGCACTCTGTGCCTGTTCTGTGTCATCCTCAGACTGCCCAGTTTGAGCCACTCCAGCTTCCCATGGTCTTCTCTTTGGGCAGGTAATTATAACCCCACTGCAAACCTGTAAAAACTGCATTATCCCTTTTCTGTATTTCCATTTCGATTACCTCTGTATGCTGTGTTTGTTTGGATTGCTGTCTTGTGTGTGTGATTACACTCTACATATTTTCTAAATGAAACCCTCTTAATTCATCAAGAAGCTGGAGTCCTCCCAGTTATTACTGGTACATATTGCAAATTGGTGCCCACAGTTCAAAGGTTACCCAAGCCTCTCACAAAGCTAATTTTCCCCAACATTTGAAGCATCACGTCTGAGCCATTAGCTGGTGGGGATCCCCCAGTCCCCCTCACCTGTTCTTTGGGTAACACCTCCATCACTGATCTTCTTAAAATCCCACCCCTCCTGCTGCTGCCATTAGAAAACAGGTGGGATATTCCATGCCAGAATTAGGAGAGTGGCACTAAAGTGGCAGTGCAATCTCAATCACATACAACCAATGAATAATACACTCAACTGGACAAGTGGAATTTGTGCATGAGTAAGCATGTATAGGATTGTGCTGCTGAATCATGTCCTTAGGATGATCTCAGAGTTCATATTCCTATTATGAAACATGATAAGTTTTTATTATTTTGCATTTCTAAAGCTCTCACAGCCATGGAATCTGTAGAGAGGAAGGGTGGTCTTGAAATGTAAATGACCTTTACACAATTTGGTGCCACAATCTGAGAAAGCCCTGCCACCAACTATTGCTGCCCAAACTTATCTCAAGGATACAACTGACAACAGGGTCTGACGCCTACCACATTTCATCTGGCAAGTGGGGAGAGATAATCCCTATATTATATGGAGAAGAGAGATGGTCCCTACATTAAGAGGATCACAGGTCATGAGAACCAATATTTGAAATTGATGACATCGATGACCTCCAGAAGTTGTTGGTCTTAGGGGCTACAATCTAACCATCCATGGTTACTGGCCATATTGGCTAAGGATGATGGCAATTTGTGCCTACAAATTGTGTCCAGAAAGGTAGGGAAGATATTTATTTGTTATTCAGATTTTATCACAGAGGCTTGCAGGGTGCACCAATGAAGAAACTAGAAAAGAACTTTATCATTTCCCTCCAGGTGGATAGCAATAATAAGAAACCCCTGGCCTTCGCTGTGCAACAAAGTCCAGAGCATGAATGATATAATTACACTATCCATACTGATCTGCACAAGTGATCACCAAGGTGGCTTAGACGTAACAAACCATTATGTTACATAGTCTGTGATTTCATCTAAGCAAACTTCCACCACTGTCTTTTCTGTTGACTCTGGATAAGAGAGCCAGCTTGGTGTAGAGGTTTGAGCATTGGTCTAGGACCTTGGAGAGCACAGTTTAAATCCCTGCTTGGCCATTGAAACCCACTGGGTGACCTTGGGCAAATCACAATCTTTCAGCCTCAGAGGATGCCAATGGCAAACCCTCTCTGAAGAAACTTGCCAAGAAAACCCTGTGATAGGTTCATCTTACTTACACCATAAGTTGGAAATGACTTGAAGGGAAAAATAACACAATATACTCAGAACAGATAATTTACTGGAGTCCTCTTCATAAAAACAAAGCCTTTAACTGTGGAAAGCACTTAGAAGGAGAAGCTCTTCAGTTTGATTCCAGTATTGCAGTTGCAATATGTGGTGAAGGTAGGGCAGTTTTAGCAAAGAAATGCCATACATAGGATGCTTAAATAAGACTTTGTAAGTTTTTCATCCATCCATATTGAAGTGGCAAAATGGAAACTTATAGCCAAATCTGTCAAGAGTTTTTATGCTATCAGAATAATAATAATAATAATAATAATAATAATAATATTTATTTATACCCCCCCCTCTGTCAAACAATCAGGGCGGCTTACAACAGTTAAAATTACACCAAAATACAAACTAAAAAAACCCTAAACCCCACCCTCCTCCATTAAAAAAGTATTAAATTACACATCCCCCCAAAAAAATCATAACATAAAATATTAAGATAAGATAAGGTAATTGGAGCAACTTCAAGCAGACAAGAGCAGTGAGTGAGCCAAAACTGAAAGAGGTAGGAAGGTGGAACTCCTGAGGCCAGGGATCTAATCAGGAAAGTCCTGCCGAAACAGATACGTCTTCACAGCCTTTTTAAAGCTGCTTAAATTCGTAATCTGACGGATCTTATCCGGCAGACCGTTCCATAATCTGGGGGCAATTACCGTAAATGCCCTCTGGGAGGTTGCTGACAGCCTAGATTTTAATGGCTGGAGAAAATTCCTCCCAGAGGATCGGAGTGCGTGGGGAGGATTATATGGGAGGAGACGGTCCTGAAGATAGGTTAGACCCAAGCCATTTAGGGCTTTAAAGGTAATAACCAACACCTTATACTGGGCCCAGAAATTAATAGGCAGCCAGTGGAGGAACTTTAATACCAGAGTTATGTGGTCTCTCCTAGATGTTCCCGAGACCACTCTGGCTGCTATATTTTGTATTAACTGAAGTTTCCGGAGCAAGCATGAGGGTAGCCCCATGCAGAGCACGTTACAGAAGTCCAGATGGGAGGTTACCAGCTAATTTTCTGTCAAATAGCTGTAGCTGCAGTTCAAGCTCTGGATGCTTAGTCTGTACATGTGTAATAAGGTTAAAATATTCAGGGCACTGTCCCCAAATAGTAGAGATTTAGGATGGCAATGGCAAACTTCCTTTGAAAAAATCTTGCCAAGATAAGTTCACCTTAGGATCACCATATGTCAGAAACTACTTGAAGGCACACGACAACAGTAGAGGTTTTTAAAACTATGCAGTGATTCTCATGATCCTGTATGCTGCGATGCAGAGTATACAAGCCCAGGAGGTAGTTGATGTCCAGTTCCACATTTGTTGGTCCATACAACATCTTTCTGGAATGCTATTATCAAGGACTCATACTGAAATGAACGGCAGCTGGTTCCAATTAGATCATATCAGTTTCTCTCTTGAAAGCCCTTGCAAAAATGATTTCTGATGCAAGAGGCTAATGCCTAATCCTAGCAATTTCTTGCATGGCTTGCAGAGCAGACATTTCAGCTACAAACTACTTCTAAATACTCAGATATTATAACTTAACTGTCCCTACTTGATTTTTTTTACATGATATGTCAGCATCTTTTGACTGTCTTAAAACAACAGTTTCAAATACCAGATAAAATTTTTGGAACATCTACAATACTTCACTGAAAAGAAATATCAGGTCGTTAGTAGCAAATCTGAAAGAAAGCAGAGAGAGACAGAGAGACAGAGAGAGCTGTAAACATTGTATCTTGTGGTTTTAGTGACGCACAGGTTATAATCAAAACCAGTAGTAGTTTCATTCCAATGACCAAAATGAAGATAAAGTCCAATACAGAATATTTCTGACAATTTATTAAGTCCACTTCCTTTAAATGGGTTGATATCAAATTGTCTTTTAAGGGAACATCACACTGGCTACATCTGCAAGGCGTCACCATTCCCCCCCCCCCCCTCGGCCCGCTGGACACACATCTCTACATTTCACCTTTGGCTGTATAACCCATCTATATTCTAACACATCTGTTCCAAAACATTCTAATAAAACAACGTATCTTGTACAAGTCATGTACTGGTGACAAAATTACAATGACATTAGAAACAGGATTTAAAAACAAGTAAAATCTAAAAACAAATAAAAGTTTACTGGATAAAATATCTGGATAAAATATTGAACCAACAATAATAAGGACAGCTACAACAACTGATTGTCTTTGCAATCCCCTGCTACTGTCTTCAAAAAGTTGCAGTGGATCTTTTGCACTGCTACTTCAAAGGTGGCAATCTTAAATGTGATAGATTTAGGTCCAAAACACACTGCAAAATCATACAGTTTGAAACCACTTTAACTGCCCTGGCTCAGTGCTAGGGAATTCTGGGAACTATACTTTTGTAAGACATTTAGTCTTCTCTGTCAGAGAGTTCTGGTGTCACAATAAACTACAATTCCCAGGATCCCCTAGCATTGAGACAGGGCAGTTAAAGCAGTCTCTAACTGGATTATTTCTGCAATGTGTTTTGGACCATAGAATGATCAGCCAATAAGTCACAAATAATAGCAGACAATGACCAAGCCACCCTCACTCTCAAGAGATCTCCCAAGAAATGTGTCTGGGGTCACTATATAAAGGGTATAAATAGTGAATTAGGTTTTCCACCTCTCCAGAACTACAAATGCATAATCGTTATGTATAAGGCAGGGGTCGGAAAACTTTTTTGGGGTGGGGCCGGTTCTGCTGTCCCCCGATCTTCAGCGTGCTGAAGGGGGGGGGGGAAATGGCGGCGGAGGCGCACATGCGCACATGTGCACTACTCCCCACTGTGGTGTGCAAGGCAAAATGGCACCTGCCGTTGTGCACATGTGTGCGTGAGCATGGGCACCATTTTGGAAGGCAGCGGCACGACCAGTGGCAGTGGCACGACTGGGCACGGGCTGGTTAGAAGGCCTCGGCAGGCCAGGTTCGGCCCGCGGTCCATAGTTTGCCGACCGCTGGTATAAGGGATGCCTTTATACCTACCTTCCACCAGATGAGCAGATGGCATTGTTTGAAACAAAGGGCAGTAAAAGTGTTTTCTGAGAGCAACAAAGGTTAGATTTTGAAAATACTGTTGAAAGTATTGTTCTCTTTTAAGAAAGCTATACCATGGGGAAAACACTTGCTGTTGGCTAGCAGTAACATTTTCATAAGAATCAAGCTCAACGATTCTATGTCTGATAAAATATTTATTCTTATGGATCAGAGAAATCTGAACATCCTCTAAATAAGATTGGGACAGTGATGACCAATGATGGGCCCATCCACCCTGAGCTTGTTGCTCACTAAAACATAATTTCACTAAATTATGATCATCCAAGCACATCAGTCTTTCCTCATAAAGTATTAATGTTTTATGGATTCTAGCCTTTATAGAAGGAAGGTCAATTTCCAGCCTTAGCAATGAGAAGGGTACCCTGGAGGGAGTGCCAACAATTCCTTCAAAAGCTGAATAAAAGGAGATGGGTTTTGGTCCTATACTGTAGACAGTCCCTTTACTGATGAAAGTTAACTGCAAGTTTAAAGCCAGACCAGTGAATGAGTGAACACCTGTCTATGAAACATTCATGTGACTGGAGTGATCTCCTCTTGAGATAAATGTACTTCTTGTCTAAGAGCGACGAAAATGGAGTACTATAGTGTACAGCATGCCTTTCCTTTCCTCTTTCACTGTCTTTCCCAAACAACTGATACAGGGCTTCTAACTGGAAAGGGTCAGTAATAATTTCTTGCCCATCTTCCCCAATGGCATATGGCTAGGCAAGCTGGAAAAAAAAATCTTGATTGGACCTACATCCAACTAAGCCATCTGAGGATGGGAGCTCTTGCAGAACCTTTGCCTTTGGTCTCAAATTGTTGGGACAGAGCTAGAAACCAATGTATCCTATCCTAAAAAGGCATGAGCAGATATGGGGGCTTCCATATCTTCCACACTTCCATTGGCAGAACTTGGGAAAGTCCATTTTTGTGGACTATGGGGCTCTACAGATGGCCCCTAAGGGCAGCTCCGTGCTGCCCCTGGGAGTGCTGGATCCAGGCTGCGGCAACCACACGCTGCGGCCCTGATCTGGCTTTTTGCTGCTCCAAAAAGAGCTGGCAAATGCTGCTCCTTTTTGGAGTGGCAAAAAGCCACCCTTACCACTATGGCTCTTCTGCGCTCCTTTGGCACAGCGTGTCTAAACACTGCACCAAGGGAGGGCCCTGACGCCATGCACCATGCGGTGGGGCGCGCAGCGTGATGGAAGCATCAGGGCAGCCAGTGTGTGGTTGTCCCGCCCCAACTCCACCCCCAGGCTGGCCCTTTTGGCCGGTCTGTACAGGCTGTATGATTCCTAGAAGCTGCCACTCAGCATACCTACACTGGCCCATTGGCTAGCTGGGAGACTGTGGGTGTCCACAAAAGTCACTCTTCCAAACTATGCACATCAGATCATTTCTGTTCTTGCTTTCCATGGCCCTGGGATGAGGCATGTACTCTGTACATGAGATTAGGAGAGTTCAGCTTCCCTTTGGAGGTTCCCTGGGTGATAAAAAGCAATGCTATTTCTGCCCTTGCTTGGCAGAACATTTGCTCCAGAAAACAGCAAGCTATAAATATGGTCTTTAGTTTTTATCTATGGTTCTGTACATAATTTGATATTCTGTCCCATGTCATTTCATGCAATTGACTGCTAACTGATTCAATCACCTATGCTTCTTATAACTGAAAGGAAAGCAATCACTGAACCAAGATAAAGTACTTTTCAGCTTCACATGCACACTTGGTTGCATCTGCACTGGAGAAATAGTTCAGATTGATACCACTTTGACTGCCATGGCTCAATGCTATGGAATTCTAGGAACTGTAATTTGTTGTGGCACTAGAGCTCTCTGACAGAGAAGGCAAAATGTCTCACAAATTCCATAGCATTAAGTCATGACAGCTAATGTGGTGTCAAACTAGATTATTTCTGCAGTGCGGATGCAGCCTTAGATACACCCTCTTGCTTTTACAACAGATACATCTTGCTTTCACAACAGATAAAGCTGGAAAATGGTACACACACACACACACACAGAGTGAATGGCAAAAAATGTTTTGTCATCCCACCAAGAAATTAGGATCATATTTTACTTTTCAGATAAAGTTTAAGATGGTTAATAGCAGGTATAAGTTGATCATGGTTGGGCATGCTATGAAGCAAGGTGAAGCAACTGTGGGCCTGAACAGACTGCCAGAAATAATCCAGCTTGAGACCACTTTAACTGCCCTGGCTCAATGCCAGGGAATTATGGGAATTGTAGTCCTTCTGAGACATTGAGCCTTCTCTGTCAGAGAGCTCTGGTGCCACAATAACCTATAGCTCCTATGATTCCCTAGTACTGAGGCAGGGCAGTTAAAGTGGTCTCAAGCTGGATTATTTCTGGCAGTCTGTAAAGGCCCTTATTTCAGCCAGTAGCACAGGTGACAGACAAAGGAAAGAACTGGCACCTGCAAGACTTATTGAACTGTTGGCCCTAGGAGGGTAGAGGGGCTCCATTTTCATTCTGTTTCAGGCAGCAAAATGTCTGGACTCAGCATTGAAGTTGATTAAAGCAATAATATTATATTCCCACCCCCACTCAGGGTTGACCAGTAACACCACCCTGCAATGGCAGGTTCTATTTTTATTGTGTGGGTTCTCTTCTCTCTCTTCTGTTGCAACAAAAATAAAGGAGAGAAAATGGACTCAGTGCTGTTAAAGCTATGGTTGTTGAGCAATCCACTAGTAGCTCCAAGCAGCTCACTCATTAGAGGCCCATGGATTAAAGCTGATGGCCCTCTTTCAGTCAGCAGTAAGTACATCTTTCTAGTGTGCTGTCTGTTGACCTTTTAAAGTCAATACACAGCAGTCTTTCTTATCAGAGTTACATTTAGACATGAGCCCAATCTTGGGAATGACAGCTTCTGCTGCTGTTTCAAGGTGTCACTTTCACATATTCACAGTTTGCCCTCTGCCCTTCTCTCCCTCCTCAATCTGTACCAAAGAAAAAACAAAAAACAGATTCTGAAAACTGACTCTCTCTCTCTCTGTGGCTCACCAACTCATCTACAGGCGGTGAATTGCTACTGATGAGTTGTCTTCAAGGTAGTAAACAGTGCCATGAGAACCATGTAAAGAGTAGAATCCCCTTCAGAGTTTCCAAATATAAATCCACCCGAGGAGTAACAGTTGTTCTGATGATGCACTCCTATTATACAATGATGTGTCTGAAATAACCTTCCTTTGAAACGAGTGTAAAACATGAGAAGAGTTCTGCTAGTTCAGATTATGTAAAGGCCTGTCTCTAGTGTAGTGGTCTGAGTGCTGGACTACAATCTGGAGACCAGGGTTTGATTCCCACCTCGGCCATGAAATCCACTGGGTCTTGCAGTTGCCATTTCTTTCCTTTCTCTGTCACCTGTGCTACATGCTCTCAGCCTCAGGGGCAGGCAATGGAAAACCTCCTCTGAACAAATCTGTCCAAGAAAAACCCATGATAGGTTTGCCTTAAGTTGCCATAAGACAGAAATGACTTGAAGGCACACAACAACAACAAAGGCCTCACCAGATGCTTCTGAGAAGCCTGTTTCCCATTCATACACGACACTATTTTCTATGTTGTTTTTGCCAGAAGACATTTGTTTTAAGCCATCTCTAGCATTGTGTAAAGCAGAGGTAGGCAGAAGGTAGATTAGAGTCTTGGTGTGTGTGTGTGTGTCCATAGTAGCTTTGCAAGAATTACTGGAGCAAGGTCAGCCAGGGAGCTCCATGAGTGGATGATCTGAGTCTCCTTCATTGGTCCTCTGTACAAAAACATTTAGTCTTCTCACATACCAATACTGACTACAGTAGACATTTTATTGTGGGGTAGAGGCGTCACAGCAACAGGTTTCAGGTTCGGTTGCTAGCAGTTTGTATAATGAACAAAATCTGCCCAACATTTTGGACAATTTCTATCAGCCATGGAGGCAATATTGAGTTAGGTGGACCAATGGTCTGTCTTGGCTGGTGTAAAGCAGTTTTCTATGCTATTGGTCAGAATATTAATATACTACTGGGCAGAAGGGCCAGAAGCTCCATTGCTTCCAGATAGTGAATCTGTACTGAGTTTTACAGGAGCTACTCTGAGCCAGCATGGTGTAGTGGTCTGAATGTAGCTATGACCCTGGTGGCCAGGGTTCGATTCCCCACTCAACCATGAAGACCCACTGGGTGACCTTTGGTGAGTTACATATTCTTAGTGCCAGAAAACCTGATGATAGGTTCAACTTAAGGTCACCATAGGTCAGAAACAACTTGAAGGCACACAACAACAACAACAACAACAACAACATGTTTTATGAGAGCTATCCCAGGCTTCTGCCACACTGCAGAATAAATGTACTTTAAGACTGCTTTAACTGGTATGGTTCCTTCCTATGGAATCCTGGGATTTGCAGTTTATTGTGGCACCAGAGCTCTCTGACAGAGAAGGCTAAATATCTCACAAAACTACAAATCTCAGAATTATATTCCATTGAGACATGACACTTAAAGTGGTCCCAAACTTCATTAATTCTGTGATGTAGATGGAGGCGCAGACAATGAATCCTAGATTCAACACCTTGATGTAGAGTAGATTCTGTAAAATGTAGAGTAGATTCTGCAAAGGTTTAGGACCTTGGATAGCTTCCATAAAACCTGGAATAGCTCTAGCTCATGAAACAAAGCATGAGCGTTTAGTTCTTTGGAGGGCTACCATAAACCCTGTTCTGTAAAACCCAGTGTGGATTTACTACCCCAAAAACAAAAGTCACTTCTGCTGTGAGTGATGCTCATCCATAACTGGATAGCCCCAAAGGAACAAAACCACAATCCTGTGATCTGAACTAGATTATAGCATCCCCAGTAATGTTTTCCCCCTTGTCATCTTGACCTTTTACAATGACAAGAATAGGTGTCATTGTCATAATAAAAAGAGTATGTGTTAGCATGTCCAGAATGCCCTTTCTCCATCACTACCTAAATATCCCAAAGGCACCAGATCCCATTTGATCTTTGAAGCTAAGCAGGCTCAGACCTGGTTAGTACTTGGATGGGAAACCAATTTGAATACCAAGTGCTGTCGGCTGTATTTCAAAGGAAGGAACTGGCAAAACCACTTCTGAGTATTCCTTGCCTAACAAAACCCTATGAAATTCATGGGGTCACCATAAGTTGACAGACAATGTAAAAGCCCATACACACACAGAGATGGTCATAGTTTGCCTGCTACCCTCTGTGAGCACTGGAAAGGGTCAGATGGTCTCCTGGCAGTCAGGAATCAGCCTCTGTGGTTTTCATTTAAAGATAAGAACTAAGATATTTGTTGACATACACAACCTTCACTCAGGCACATCAAAAATCTCTATCTAGTTCCTGTATATATTGCTTCTGCTAAGAAAAAATTAAGTGTTCTCTTGCATCTAGAGATGAGCAATGAGTTTCTTAATAATGGACATACTATTATTCATTTATAGCACAGGTTACAAAATAAGAGGATATGGTGGGTTAGAAGGCCAAGGAAATGTTTACAATGAGAAAACAGGAAGATCTGTTTGGGGCTTGCAAAGTTTTTGGAAACAAGTAATATGTAACTAATTACTTTTAATTAATTCTTTTGCCCAACAATGAAGGCATTGCTAAGTCACATTATGATAACTCATGGGAATACCTTAACTTCTTTTGTATAACTGTAAAAAAAGTGTTACTTTTATAGTTACCGGTTGTGTGGCCTTAGTTCAGGTTAATTGCTGGCTGACAGTGTGCCTCATGAATTCTTATGGGTGTTAAGTAATGTTGAAATCATTTGGGGGAAAATGGTTATTTGACTGTAAGCCAACAGTCAGTAGCATTTGTATGCTCTAATACCTTCCTTTTTTCTAAAAAAGATAGCTATTGAAAAATGGGAAACTTTAAGTTTTCTTTTAAAAATATAAATTATAATGATAACTATATTTCAGGTGGCTTGTAACCAGATCTTGAGGAATTATTACTTTTTAAAAAATAATAATAATGAATTCACATTACTCGTTATAATATTTGAAAAGGAATTAATTGTCATTACAGTGTTTGAAATGTAACCGAAATTGGTCATTTTTTTTTTTGAATTTCTATTGCTTTTCATTCTTTTTTTGGATATAATACCATTTGGATTGATAAGAATAGCATGAAACCTGAAAAAGTTTTATTATGCCTTAAAAGGCACTAAAAATGCTAATTTTAAAAGCACATAGAAATATTACATTGACAAAGTAACTTTATTCCCACTTCATATACTGTTTTTGGAATGTAACTTCTTTATGCCCTCATTACTGAAAGGGGGTAACTAATTACAGGTAATTTTCTTGCTTGCAATTTATTGCTTCCACGTTCTTGCTGTAACTAATTACATTTTAAAGTAATTTTCCAAATTTGGATTGCTTTTGTCACAAACAGTTTTTAAAAACAAATGTGAAAGTACTTGGTTGAATTTAAGCTGTCTCTTTTCAGAAAAAACAAGTTCCCAGAAAAATCTTTTTAAAAAAATTCCCAGAAAGGATTATGTGCAAAGGAAATAGTAATCAATTTAAAATGATGTGGTATGCTTAACATTTAATAAAAAAGAAAACTAAATAAATTTTTGCAATACCTTATTAGGAAAACTGTCCTTCAAAAATTCTTCAGATGTTTCCAATACAGTGGACTGGAATCCAATTCTGAATTCCAGCTAAGAATGCACTATGATGCTATTAAAGGGGGGTAGGTGGGGTAGGTGGCATTATTTAAAATTAATATTTTATATTTCGTATATAGATTAAGCCTACTTCACTTGGAGAATGTAACCAAATGTGTGAATGGGTTGGCATCCATGTGTATATTTTACTGTGTGTGTGAGAGAGAGAATTGACCATACATGTGTAATATTCTCTGCAATTTATATTCCAACCATTCCATTAAAAAGGTACCTTCCTCTGATCTATGCAATCACCCCCCAAAACCCACAAAGACCCATCTTGCCCCTTCCCGAGACCCACAATGACCCATTCAGGATGCTGCTTAGGACCATGAAAGTGGCAAGGGATTATAATTTTTTCAAGAAGTCTGCATGATTTGCCTCAATAATCCTAGTAAAGTCAAGGCCAATCAGACCTTGGAAGAGACACTTTTTGGACTACAATTCCCAGCATCTCACAGACAACATGACCAGGATATCCCCAAAATAACTTTTTCTGAGCTCTGAGGCCAACATTGAATACATGGTGACATTTTCTTTCCCTGAAAGATGGTTCACATCAGAGTTGTCAGCAGTGGAAAGAGACTGATGAATTAGGACATCCTTTTGAGGGGCTCATGTACAGATGTCCACAGCTGTGGAAGGGAAAGAAAAGTGGAGAAAAGAAGGAACAGGGAGGGAGGGAGAAAGAAGTCAGAAGAAAACAATTCCACAGTTCGCTGGAAGCTATTTAATTTTCAAGAATTGCAGATTCAAAATCATAAGTTTAAATTTAATGAGTTTTGACTTTAAGAAACAAATGATCAGGCTAACTCTGCCTATGATGCAGCCTCTTGAAAGTACAGCCACGTTAACCATACTTGAGCTTATCTTGACTTTTTTGTTATCTGAAAGCGTTGATGTCATTCTAGCACATTGGGTTGCTTGGTATTTTCAGAAGCAGCCAAGCACATAAGCGCATGGAACATATGACCAAGGCTCACACTTTTGTGGCCAGGAGAAGGGCCCGTATGATGGAGAGTTGCAGCATAGTGTGACAGAGCATGGGCTTTGTTTGGAGAATGGCTCATGTTTGGTTCACAACACCTTCAGGTAGGACTGGGAAAGAATCCTATCTAAAAGTATAGCCAGCTACTGCCAAGCAGCGTTGGTGCACTGGGCTGAATGGAGCCATGGTCTGATTGAGCACAAACCAGCTTCCTAAGTCCCTAAGAACCCAATACTCTTGAACAGAGTATGGAAAAATTATATTTTTTGACTTTATCTCCAGTATGGCTATTGCTGCTAGAGAGCATTCTTAACATACCTTCCACCTTTGGCAAGCCCTACATTGTAATTAAAGTGGTATGTCCATGCACAAGTATGCACCTCTCTCTGTTGAGGGAAAAGGATCACACAGACTGAACATATGTTTATCAGTAGCATCATTTGTGCTTCCAATTATGCTTGGAAGAAAGTGCATGGCCACAGTACTTGGCCACACTGAGAGGATTTCAAACACTGTTAAATGTGGGTCTGATCCTACACCTCTGAATTTTGCAGGGCCAACGTGACACTCTTGCGGTTGCAAATGCATTCATCTTTGTTTGTCATAGCCAAACCAGGGTCAAAATATGGGGCTTTTGGATTACCAGCATAAATTATGTCATCTGCCACCCGACAGCCAAGGTTTCCCTGTTCCTTCTGAGTTTAGCTGCGATCCTCACAGTAATGGGTGGCTAATTGGGTGTGTCTCCATGTTAGTATATTATCACTTGCTGTCCCTGGTGTAATACAAACTATTCTGTGTAGGCTTTGTTTAAATGGGCAATTAAGCACCACTGTTTTTACAAAAGACCAGCACCTGATGGAGACAAAAACTGCTAGAACTGGTTTGCAGATATGGATTAACACATCTGCATGCTTTTTTGGATTCTTAGGGGATGGGGAATAGCTATGGGAAGCATCCTGATAAGTGTGTGCACTTAAAAATCTACCACTGTATAGTTCATAGCACTGTGGTTTTTAAATAAGGGAAACGCAAATCTTTCCCTTTAAAAACTTGTCAGTCTCAGTAAAACATTGGAAAGGTTGTGATTACTGCACTGTGGAAATGCAACATGCCCTCTGCATGTGGACAAAGGGCCTCTTTCTGCTAATACTTCATATAATCCTGAAATCATAATGCTAGCTTTGGGGCCTTCATAGTAATAAAACAATTTTTTAGACTGTCGCCAGTTATGTACATAATACTAAAATGTCAAGTAAACAAGAGTCAGTCCAAACTATAATTGCTAGGCAAAGGCATCAAGGGTTTTGTTTTTCATTGTTGAGAGGAACAAGCTTTAGGCTCAGTACAGCTACTTTAAGAAGATGTTTTTTGGAATTTCAACTGAGGAATTTGAAAGCAAGAGGAGATAAAGTCCTTCTAGTGAGTCCAAACATTTTTTTTAATGAATGGAAGGAAATGCCACCAGGGGCATTGTGCACTTTAAAAAAGAAACAAGAAAGTCTTCCTAATTATCTCAACTGCATCTGTTTAGAACAAATTTTTCCAAGATGTAAATCTGAACACTTTGCTGAAAGTTTTAAAAATGTCCATCCATAAAAGTCTCTAAGAAGGGAATGGAAACAAGGAGGAAGTTTATGTGAGACTGTGAAGGTAGCAGGTGACTAAACAGAGGTGTAAGTGCAGAAGGAAAGACAGGAAACCAGTGCAATCCAAGTAGATGAAGGCCAGATACTCAAGAATGACATTTTAAAGGAAATTCTGCATTGTTCACTTTGAACTTCTCACAGTAGTTAAAATGTTTCTCCTAACTACGCACTTATGACACACAGACCTTACAAAAGATGAATATTTTCCATCAGCCCAGTTAATTTCCCCTTGTTTAGGCTGCCTTTTAATGGCTGGAGTGGTTTTAACAGATTGTTCTTCTACCTAGATCCCAATCACATTTATATGGATGTTAATATTATCCATTCATTTGAGTGCAGAGGACTCCACTCCTAGGTACACTTAGGTTAGAAGTGGATGCCACTGGAAACTATGGGGCATACTTCCTAATAAATACAGGTATAATAGGCTGCATCTGCACTCGGAAATAATGCAGTTTGACACCACTTTAAGTGCCATGGCTCAATGCTATGGAATTCTGGATTTTGTAGTTTTGTGAGATATTTAGTCAGAGAGCTCTGGTGCCTCACAAAACTACAAATCCCAGGATTCTGTAGGATGGAGGCATGGCAGTTAAAGTGGTGTCAAACTTCATTATTTCTGCAGTGTGGATGCAGCCAAAGCTATTAGTTGCTCTAAGTGAAACAGATGTCCAAACCAATAGTTTCCAAATTGTATTTCAACCAATCACAGAGGTCTTTGGAAACTATTCAGGAGTTTATTCAGTTCAGGCCCAAGGATCGTGGGCACATTTCATTTGGCATCATCCAGAACACTGCCAATATTCAGTTGCAATGCATATGATGCATGGGGAGTTCATACAGAATGATGTTAAGGCCTCTTATGAGTCTGGACACTGTCTGTATGAACTGGACGTGCACTCCAGAAACACAGGGGTGTGTAAAAAGTAAACCAGGAATTAAAGATCTACTAGTAGATCACTGGATGATTTGGAGCAGGTCATCAGGGGTTTCTGACTCAATGATAGAAGCAATAACAGAAACAAAACAACAACAAGAAGAAGATTGTTTGAATCATTTATTCACAGTGTACCAGGTATAGATTTTTATTTGTATATTAGGGATGGGTAACTGTGCTTGCCAGACATTTTGGTCAACAACTCCCATCACGCCTAACTAGTATAGCCCATGGATAAGGATTAAGTGAGTTACAGTCCAAAACCATCTGGAAGAGCTTCAAATGTCCACCACAATTGTTTTGTATATGGAAATCATTTCACTCTATGTTTCATGCATGCCAGAGGTAACAGGCTTTGCTCCCTTGAGCCATCATTTTCTACTTGGCTCCAGTTGGTGGAGCTCAGGGTTTTTTAAGACAATGAGGTAGAATTTTCTAGGCTACGAGTGCCCATGACTTCTCCTGAACATGTTCCAGAGTAATCTCTGCAATGTGTGTGACTATCATGGTGGGCAAGTTAATGTGAGAAGTATTCTTCTCAGCTACAACAGCTGATGTCCTCACAGGGTGTCTGTGAAGGCCAACTCTCCTTCTTTCACCTCCCAAGACTTGTCAGGCTCAACCACGCACTAAAAAGTAGAGTGAAAGAGAGAGGATGGAGGAAGAGGAGGAGAGACAAAAAGAGTTCCATCCATCCTGTCAGACCAAGCAGCAACATCATGGCTCTGCCTCACTCCCTGTTTCCTCTTTCCCTTTCTCACCTCTGGATGTTTTCACACGGGGCTTTTGGAGGACACTAGCCGGCCTCCGTCCGGCCCCACTCCGGCTCCATTTCCGGCGTGTTCACACACGCGCGGCGGCAAACCCCGCCCCTTCCAGTGCCATCCCTGCGTCCGTCCGGCTTCTTGCTCCGTGTGTTCAGACGCACGGAGCCGTAAGTCCGGCCTCACTCCGGCCAAAAGACCTGTAACTCCGGCTTCTGCAGCTTAAAGGTAATTCCGGGTGTCAAAAGAAATTAGCCTGCCGGCGGCGGAGCCATTCCGGAATCGGCGGCACGACCCGTTCCGGAATGGCTCCACCCGGCTTTAGGGAGAGTAGTGTGAAAGCGTCCTCTGTCTTCCCAGTCCTCCTGGCCTTGGCCATTTCCTATACAGTTCCCCCAGGAGCTCTGAAAGAAAAGGGCAAGAAAACACCCCTGCAGCACAGACACCTTGGTCAAACAATCCTCACAAAGTTGGCTAGGCATCCCTCCTCACTCGCTGGTTCTCTGGCTCCCTCCCTTCTCTCCCACCTGTTTTCATTTTCACTGGAGTGAAAAAAATTGTGTTGTGCAGAATGACAGGCTTTGGGGCTGCCAATCAGAATCAGAAGGCGAAGAGAGAGAGCAAGAAGTGGGCAGGTGGGCAGGAAGGCTGGCCCACTGTTGTAACCATCAATGGTGGAGGCATCATCATCATCATCATCAGCAGCAGCAGCAGCAATTCTAGAGCAGAGGGAGCCAGCAGTTCTAGAGCAGAGAGCAGTTCTAGACCAGAGGGGTATCTGCAAGTGAGGGAATGTATTACACATGTGTGTATGCACATGTGCTTGCATGTGTGTGGCTGTATCTTCAGGAACCTCCTTGCTGAGCGCATCAAAGCACCACATAGAGTGGAGGAATGAGAAACATGCTTGATCCCGCTGCATCTCATGTGCGCTCAGCAAGCAAAAATATTATACATGCACCCAGCAAGCAAAAATATTATAATAGGAGTATATGCATTTACTTATTTCTCTTTTCTCTCCAAATCTGAAGACCTTTGATGAGCAACTTCAAATAAATACTTGATGCACATTAGAGTTTTAAATCTTGAGTTATGTCTTGGTGGTCCATAGCAACAAAAGATATTTAAAGGGGCTCCATGTTAAAAAAAGAGTTAAGAAACACTAAGAAAGTGGGAAAACCACTGGCCTACATAGAAGAAATGTATGAAAAGAAATTGAAGAAATGTGTGGCTTGCCAGGGAATGTGTACTTTTGTCTGCTATATGGACTTTGTCTTCTCTGTGGTTACCATCTGACAATGCCTAAACTTTGCAAAATGCAATTTAATAGTTATATTGCCATTAACTGACAACTAAAGTGAGAGTACATGTTATTTTTTTTTAAATTGCATATAAGTACTTAAGGATAAAAGCTTCCTTAACAAGTATTTGATGTAGCGTTGAGTAGTTATGTCAAACATGGCATTCAGATATCTCGAGTGATCCATAGATGCCCAGTCACAGATCCACTGTTTGATATATTATCAGGAATATTTAAATATTATAATAGTGTAGCAGGCATATTTAAATAATATGATGAAAGCAGAAACAGGCCTGCCCTCTTGTGTCCAAGTGTCCTAGTGCAATTTTCTTCCCAAATTGTTTTATAAAATGAAACATACCATAGTTGGATGCTTTACCATGATCACTGGAAAACAAACAAACAAAACTAAACTCATATAATTACATCTTAGTCCTTAGTAAAGAAATGACTTTAATTGGCCTGATCACTCTTTAATTTTTAAACAAAGAACTTTTAGTTTACAATACAATGGACTTACTCAGAGGCAAAACTCAGTGATACTTATGGTTATTTTGTTCAGGGCTCAGGTTGGGGATTTCATCTCTGATATAAAAGCATGTTTTAAATCTCAAAGCCATTTTTAATATAAGGGATATGCTTTTTAAAGGAAATAAGGTCTGTAATTCCCACATTAAAGATCCAGCACATGCTTAAAGTGTCCTTTTTCAATGAGCTTTGTGAATATTTTCTGAGGTGAGAGTTGTGTCCTTTTCGCTGTTTGTTTACCCTAAAAATATATTGTGGAATGACTTAATTGCTTAAACTACATGTATATTTTCATTGAGTTTGTCCTCCCCTCCTCTCTCTCTGTGTCTCTCTCACACAACACACTCACACTGTAGTAAACACATGGTTGGCTCAACATATTTTTGGCTCTTTGGGGCAAAACACAAGATGGTGATATTTCTCTCATCCCATGTTCATAAGTTGACTAGACTGACCACTGAACACTAGCAATGGAGCAATGACCTCCCGTGCATCTGAGGGCAGTGAACTAAACAAGTTTGGGGGCACAAGACAAATGATGGGCGCACAAAGCTCTGTTTTCCATCATCTCATATTTCCCGGCATCCACTGCCTGAGACAGCTATCTCACTCTTTCTAATGCACAACAGGAATTGTGCAACCTGAAGTCTGCCTGTGGACCTTTGTGGATTCAGTGTGCCCCTTTGGATGTTCAGTGCATTGTCTTACTCCTCCACAATCTGCACAAAAGATTATTTTTTTAAAAAAAATTTTTTTAGCCAACCCATCTCCATTAAAAACATTCTAAAATGATGTTTAAGGGCGGCTTCCACCATGAAACACACCAAGACTCTGAAAAGCATCCAAAAGGTGATTAGGCCTGCACTGCACTGCAGAAATAATATAGTATAACACCACTTTAACTTCCATGGCTCAATGCTACTGAATCCTGGGATATGTAGTTTGTAGTTGGCACCTGAGTTTTCCAACAGACCAGGCTGAATATCTTATCCAAACTACAAAACCTAGGAATCCATTGTATTGAGCCATGGCAGTGAAAGTGGTGTCAAACCAGATTATTTCTGCAATGCCGATGCAGCCTGGGAGTGAGATGTCCTCAGTTCCAGCCATCCACAATGGCAGCCATGATAACAGGTTGCAATGCTCTGGAACTCTGCAGAAGGTCAAAATGAGACAGTTCAGCCCTCTGGATCTGGATTGTGCCTCTTCTGGTCTAATGGTAGGGTAAGTTCTGAAGAAACATACAGTAGTTGAGAAATCCTCTGATCTTTGAAATAGTTCTAACCATGCTTCCAGATGAGGCTTTTGTCATGCAATCATTCTGCTTCACTTTACAGAACTTTACAGGGGATGGAGTCCAGATGACATCAACTTTTGCTGCTTATAACCCTTCCATGTTTTTGCATGGTGGACTCTTAATAAACAAAAAAGCTGGTGTGGAGTTCAAGGCAGAATACCTAAACATTTTTGGATTGGCAGCATTAGGCTCTATTTATCTGAAAGGACCCTTAAAAGATCATGGACAGTGAAAATTGGACAGTGAAGACAGCTGACAATAAAAAGATCTATTCATTTGAAATGTGCTGCTGAGGGAGGAAGATACCACAGACATCAAAAAGCCTAGAGCAAATGAAGCTTGGCCTCTGACCAGGAGCCAAAATGGGTAAACTGAAACTATTGTACTTTGGGCATATTAGGAGATGGCATGACTAACTGGAAATGGTGAAAATGTTTGATATAATGGAAAGCAGGAGGAAAAGAGGAAGACCACATTACAGATGATTTGATTCACTAAGGAAGCCAAGGCCCTGTGTTTGCAAGACCTGATCAGGGCTGTTAATGACCAGAGTTCATGGAGATCTCTCATTCATAGGGTCACCATAAGCTGAAGTTGATTTGATGATAACAACAGCTCTTATCTGAGAAAGAATACTAAGAATTATCTAGTCCAAACACTTATCAATGCAGAAAACCGCACCTTGGATAAAAGCCTTCAAACAGAGAGCCCATCCCCTTCAATGGTAGTCTGTTTCCCAGTTGAACAGCTCTGTCCAGAAGTTCTTCCTAATGTTTATTGGAATTGTCTTTCTTGTAAATTGAATCCAGGGTTCAGGTCATGACCTTTGGAGTAGCAGAAAACATATTTGCTCTACCTTTTACCTGACAGACTGTCAAATATTGGAAGACAGCTATCATATCACCTCCCAGTCTTGCCTTTTCCAGGCTAACCATACTCAGTTCCTGCAAGCTTTCTACATAGGTTACAATAGGTTACAATTAGGCTTAGGGTTAGGGTTCTAATATTCAAGTGCATCTGCGGTGGTGCATCCACACCTGGAAACATAGGGCACTTTAAATTAAAGCCTGCATCATAGGCCGCATGCTCTGGTTCACCGACTCAATTTCCACCACATGTGCGGCAGTGCATTTACACGGCCATTTTAAATCTCCAGTGCCCTTTTTCTGATGCATTGGTGTCACTGTATACATACACACATGCAAAGTGTGTGCATCTTTCCAAAAGAAGTGGGAAAAACTGCTCCTTTTTGGACCGGCTTTTCCTGGCATACACTACCTAGAGGGTGCTTTCCTGCCAGCTTTTAGGTGTGTGTTGTCTAAATGCCACACCTCCAAGTCAGCCTGAAAGCACCTTTTTTTGCCTGTCTGTACAGCCCCTACGTCTCCTTCCACTGGATGGCTCCTCAGGAAATTGTAGGGTAGAGGATGGCAGAGTAATTAGACTAAAGAGGGAGAGGATCTCTGGGTGAATTCAGAAGGGTAAACTGTTGCAATGCAAGGGCTTGTTTATGTTCAGATCTTAGCTCTCTGTGCATCACACCTCCTTCCAAATCATCCAGGCTATTTCCCCAGCATATGCTGCTGTTCTTTCCTACTGCATCTAACTTTGACAGTTTAAAAGTATGATATCCTGTTGTGGTTCATTCCCCCATTTGGAGTTTTTGTGCCGTAAATGGTTGCTTTCACCATGGGCACGTTTTGCTGGTGGCAATAAAGTTGTTTATGTGTTCTCCAGGAACAACTCTAATGTTCCACCTGTTTTCCCCAGCACCTGTTTTACTGCTGTTATTTAGATTGCTTTCCAGCTGTCTTGAGGGATTGTTAGCAGGGAATAAGGCAATGACATGACAAACAAACTGTAAAATCTCATCTAATAGCGGTATTGTGATGTACACCTAAAATACATTGATTTCTATTGCTTACACAGAAACTGCCAGTCCACCACACCAGCCTAGATTTCAGAGACTTCAACTGGAAACACAATCCATTATGTAAAGCAAAGTGTATAATCATGGCAACTGTTAAGGAAAATAAAACCTGCCATAATTATGGTGTAGTCATAATCCCCCCCCCACACACACACACACACTGTTCAAAATAATCCCTCTCCCACTGTAAGCCTCGTTTTTGGTGTTTTATATGAGAGACACCATTTTACTACACCATTGTATATAATGGGACTTGAGCATCCACAGATTTTGGTATCCAAGGAGGGTTCCTGGAACCAAATCCTAGCGTATACCAAGGCCCACCATAGGATTGACAGTTGAACTGGAATATAATATGGCAAAGATATGTTATTCATCCCCTACCAAAAAAATCCTTAGGTCTAACCCCCTCCCCCAAGAACAAGCACTGGTTTCAATGTTTTCCAAATGCAGACACTTATAACTAAGGATGCTAGCAAGTAGTGTTCCAGCATGGAACAGAAAAGTGATGAAATAGAAATATTCCATTCAACACCTTCAAGCATATTAGAGATGTGAGAAATCCATGATAATATCTTGTGACTTTTTCTACTTTTCTTTGAAGCAGCATTGAGGCTGGAAGGCAGATTGGATCAAGGGTGTGGCACTGCAACAGAGGTCAACCTTCCCTGCTATGCCATTTCTCTAATCTTACTTTTTCCTTCAATGTCTATACATGCCTGTTGAGGAAAAATATTCAGACACTTGACTTCACTGCACTCCCTTAACTGTGCAAATAGCTACAGATGGGTGGGTTTATTTAATCAAGTAAAACTGAGCATGAGGAAGGTTTAAGTCTCTTCCTACAGTGCAGTTTTCCTTCAAGCCAAGCCAAGGATCCTCATGACTGGTTATAAGTGAAAATCAAAATGCCTGAAGGACTTTACCAAGTAATGTATAAATTGGCACTGAGAAATTAGCTGAAGTTGGGCAGGAGATTGCTATTCATGATCAGGAAAGTAAAGGGGTGAAAACATATATATGAGACTGCTGAGTTCTGAGATCTTTGGGGGAAGTCTTTCTCTTATTCCCAGCCCTGTCAGAGGCATGTTTGGTGTTGAGATGAGATAGTAGCCTCCAGGCTGTAGAACTCCCTTCTACAAGAGTATAGATTGGCCCTATCTGTATTGCCCTTCTGAAGGTAGGCAAAGAATTTCTCATTCAGACAGAAGAGCATTTTAATAGGTTTATGTCTTACTCCAGGATCTAAATACCCTAGCGCAGTGATGGTGAACCTTTTAGAGACTGAATGCCCAAACTCAGTGGCATTACTGCACTGGGTGTCACCAGGTGCCAGAGGTGAGACTTTCAGGGGGCGTGGGGACTTCCGGGGGCAGGACTTCTGTTTTCTGGGGTGAGATTTCCAAGGTAAAAAAACCAAGGCACACTCTTTCAGCCTCAGGCTAGCAATAGCAAACCCCTTTCTGACAAAGGGAGGGAGGGTGCTCTGGGCCCATAAGTTAGAAATGATTTGGAGGTGCACAACAACAACAACAAGAAGAAGCATAATAAAGCAAAGAAGGCACAGTACAATAACAAGAACAAAGAGAACCAGCGGTTTGAGCATGTGACTCTGGAGACCAGTGTTAGTAAAAGTCCTCCATTTTTCATATATATTTTGACTATGCAGAGTTCCCTATGACCACAGCCTGACCCCTGGGAGATAGAAGCCATAATCCCCTAGATGTGAAGTCATGTAAGCAAGTAAAGTTACAAAAGACCACTGGAACAGGCAGGTTATGGGAGTTGCCCTGGGGAATATCCCATTATGTTGGAAAAGATACCTAATAGTGTTTGTTTGTCTCAGTCTCACACTTGATGAGATAGTAATTAGATTTGATGGCACCTCCTTTCTCTAGCTTCCTTTCCTTGATTGCTTTGATACCACATGCATTGTTTAGACTATGCCCAGACTTAAGTAAACAATGAAAAGCCCATCACACCTTTGTCTAGTTATTGTTCAGACCATGGCTAGAAGGCAGAATTTCCCTATAAGAACCTCTGGATTTTAGCAGACCTCGTGCTACCTTGGAAGTGCATGCTGAAACTCTGTCGGTCTGTGCTCTGAGATAGTTCCCGTGATCCCCCCTCTTGCCGGTCGTGCCCCTTCTACGGAGCTCATCTTCATTCGCCACCAAAGCCCAGAGGAGTTGCTCGGGTGTAAGTATATCCTTTGTCCTGGTCTTTCTCTCTTTGCCTTCCCCGCTCTCGCTCTTCCCCCACTTATTCCTCTAGCATGTGTGTGTGTGTGTGCATGCCACATTTGGATGTTTGCTTATTTTGTTAATAAAAGATCATACTTTAATTGGAGCTTGATCTGTTTCAGTGTCTTCCCTAGCCAGAATTCTTACGTCTCCTGTAGACAATTGAATAAGGTCCTAGAAGCGAAGTTGGGCGCTTCCCTCTCTCATTTGAGCTAATTATAAACTCCCCAAAATTAGGTCTTGGCTTCCCAACATCAGGGCTCGAATCCCAGCTTGGCCATGAAACCCACTGAAAGAGCTTGGGCAAGTCACACTCAGCCTCAGAGGAAAGCAATGGCAAACCTCCTCTGAGGAAATCTTGCCAAGAAAACCCCATGGATGGGCTCATTACACCTCACAAAACTACAGTTCCCAGGATCCCATAGCAAGGTGTAGGCCTTCCAGCTGGAAAGGGCAGGACATCCAGCCAGAAGGGACAGGACTTCCACATAGAAGCCCCATGCACAGCCCCTCCTTGTTGTGGCTTGGTTTTCTGGTCCTCCTTGCCATGGCCTGGTTCTCCCAAGACAAACCAAGCTGCAACAAGAAGCTGGGCCAAGTGTTCCACCCCGCTTCATGCCCCTACTTGTTGTGGCTGCCATGTACACTCAGAGACCCCTTCACATGCCAGAGAGGGCACACATGCTACAGGTTCACCAACACAGTCTTAGAGGCACCAGATCTTATCTGATCTCAGAAGCAAAGCAGGGTCTCTCTTGGTTTGTAATTGAATGGGAGATCACCAAAGAATATCAGATGTGGTTGGCTATATTTCAGAGGAAGAAACTGGCAAAACCACTTCTGAGTATTCCTTGCCTAAGAAAATACTATGAAATTCATGGGGGTCACCATAAATTGACAGGTGATTTGAAAGCACATACACACACATATGTTGTAAGCCCCCTCCTTTCTTGCAGTTTTAAAAATGTTTTAATTCTCTATTTAGCTTTAATATGATCATTTATTTAGTTGTTTTTTACTCTTTAAAGCTGCAAAGTATCAGTTTTTAGCTAAGTTGTTTTAATTTATGGTGTATGCTGCTTTGGGTCCTGCCCTATTGTTGTTGTTAACTGCCCTCAAGTCAATCTCAACTCATGGAAACCCTATGGATGAGACATCTCCAAGACCCTCTGTCCTCCACTGCTCTGCTTAATTCCTGCAACCTCCTTAATACCTGTGACCTCCTTAATAGAGTCCATCCATCTGGCATGTGGCCTTCCTCTCTTCCTACTTCCATCCACCTTCCCCAGCATTATAATTTTTTTCCAAAGAGTCTTGAATTCTCATGATGTGTCCAAAATACAACAGCCTCAGTTTGGTCATCTTGGCTTCCAGGGAGGTTTCCAGCTTGATCTGTTTGTTTGTCCTTTTGGCTGTCCATGGGATCCTCAGCACTCTTCTCCAGCACCACATCTCAAATGCATTGATTTTCTTCCTATCATCTTTCTTAACTCTCCAGCTCTCACATCTATACATGGTAATAGGGAATACAATGGCTTGTATGATTCTAACTTTTGTTCTAAGTTGTATGTCTTTGCATTTAAGAATCTTTTCTAGTTCTTTCATAGCTACCCTCCCCATTCTTAATATTCTCATTTCCTGACTGCAGTCCCCATTTCTATCACTGTTTGATCCCAGGCATGGGAATTATTTTACTATTTGTATTTCTTCATTGTCTAGTTTGAATTTGCGAAGATCCTCAGTGGTCATTATTTTTGTTTTCTTTATGTTCAGCACTAAGCCTGCTTTAGCACTTTCTTCTTTGATCTACCTTAGTAGGTGTTCCAGGTCTGTGAGGTTTTCTATTAGTATTATAGTGCTGCATATAGACTGCATATCTTAGGACCTTATCAAACCACTGGCCACGAAGCGAAAGGTAAGCAAAAGCTTACCGAAGTAGGAGTAAATGCAGTTCAGTACCGAAACTGCATTTCCCTGCATGCCAGCATCCGGAGAAGAGGAGAGCCAGTCCCTGGCCCTTTTTCCTCCCTCTCTTTCTCCCCTTTTTCTCTTCTCTTCTCTCCTTCTCCTTCTCTCCTCCTTCTCCGTCGGCTGGCTGCCTCTGCCTCTGCCTCTCTGAGGAGGGAAGACTGGCTCGTCACCGAAGGGAGGCAGGAGGCAGTTTCCCTTTGTTGCCAGAGATTTCGATCCTCTGCCCTGGAATTTGGTTCCCTGCCTTAAACCGGCTTCCAGTGAGCTCCGAGGGAGGGAAGGAAGGAGGGAAAGGAGGGGGAGAGGAAGGAGGGATGGGGAAAGGAAGGAAGGAAGGAAGAGGAAAGAGAGAAAGCAGAGGAATGAGGGATGGGGAAAGGAGGAGGGAAAGAAGAGGAAGGAGAGAAGGAGAAAGAGGGATGGGAAAAGAAAATGAGGAAAAGAAGAGAGGGGAAGAGGCGGCTCTGGCCGGGGAGGAGGAGGCGGCGGAGGCTCCCTCCCGTGCCTCGCTTGGTACATCCACAAAAATCCGAATGTCAAAAGATCCCCTTTGACTTCGGATCAAGTGGGTGAAATACGTTTCAGCTTTGGATATTGTGTGGACACAAGGAAAGGAAAACGTTTTAGCTTTGGATTGCCTTTGGATATTGTGTGGACACAAGGAAAGGAAAAACGTTTTAGCTTTGGATTGCCTTTGGATATCTTCTGCTTGGGACCCCGTGGGATAAGGCCCTTAGATTGTTGATTGTCCTCCTATTTTCACTCCTCCTTCTGTATTTCTTATAATATGTTCTGCATACAAGTTGAACAGATAGGGTGAAAGGATGCAGCCTTGCCTGACTCCTTTGCCAATTGGGAACCATTCTGTTTCTCTGTGTTTTGTTCTGACAGTAGCCTCTTGTCCTGAGTACAGCTTCATCATCAGGGCTATCAGATGTGCTGGCACTCCCATGTTTTTAAGGGCAATCCATAGCCTTTCATGATCTATGTAGTCAAAGGCTTTGCTATAGTCTATAAAGCACATGCTGATTTTCTTTTGAAATTCCCTGGTGCATTCCATTAGCCATCATATATTTGCAATGTGATTCCTAGTGCCTCTTCCTTTCCTGAACCCCACTTGGACCTCTAGGATTTCTCTCTCCATGTATGGTTGGAGTCTATGTTGCTGAATTTTGAGCATGATTTTGCTTGCGTGGGAGATCAGTGTTATGGTTCTATAGTTGCTACAGTCTCTTGTGTCTCCCTTTTTGTGGATGGGGATGTATATTGATCACTTCCAATCTGTTGGCCATCATTTTGTTTTCCATATCTGTTGACATATGTTGGTTAGCACTAAAGTTGACTCTGTCAATGTGGATTGCAGCAGTTCAATGGGAATATAATCTCTTCCTGGTGATTTGTTTTTCTGCCCTGTAGGAAACACAAATTAAAAAAAATTGAAATAAAATAATAAAATGAAATTAAATCTAATTCTGTGATGCAGGGCTGGCTCTAGAACTGAACCTAGATTTCTGCACCAGCACTTCTGCAAGGCCCGGCCTAAATTAAATCCCACTTGTCTGTATAATTTTGGTAGCTTCCTTGGAAACTGTTATGACTGTATGATGGCTCCCAATTGCATAAATGGCACATCTCCATGAATACTGCTGGGCTGTGATCCCAAGACCAGTTCCTGTACCCTCCCAAGATGCACATATAGGAAATACAGTGGAGATGAGTTTGCTGAATGGGTCCTTCCTTATACCAAGACAACTGCTTAATCTGGCAAAAAGCTAAGATTTTATTTAAAAATACAGTCTAAAAATGGTGTTCACCATTTGTATGCCTTTGTTTAGTTTTTCTGTCTCCCCCCCCCCCCCTGCCCTCAGGAGGGAGGCTATTGCAAGATATCTCTAGAATGCCACTAGAGAGTATGCTGTAAATAGCCTGGGTAAACCTAGGTGCCTGGTGCCTTAATCTGAAACTAGGGGTGATGAATCTGTGGTGTTCCAGATGTTATTGGATTCGAATTTGTATCAACCCCAGTCATTATCACCAGTTGTCAGAAAGTCTGGGAATTGTAGTCCAGCTACATCTGGATGGCCACAGGCTCCATGTGCCTGCTGTAAACATTTGCACTGGCAGTGTTTCTCAACTAGGGTCCCTTGTCTTATTTAGGCTGCGGGGGGGGGGGGGTAATCTTTCTTTTCCTGTCAAGCACCCAGCTTGAAATCAATGGTTTTCACTTTTATAATTATTTATCTATAGGTGGCTGAATTAGTTTGCAAATATCAAATCTATCAGAGAGCCAGAATGCCTGCAATATTTCTAAGCATCATGTTTCTTAAAGAAAAAACATTTTGTCCTTGCCCTCCCTTTCTGATATGTTCATGCTTCAGTCTGTATATCCTGTACATACACATACACATTTTCTTCCATGAATTAACCAATACTGACAGATCTGTGACTTTCCATGACCCTTAATTTTTGCTGTCTGCTAGCATGTCATGCACCGATTTTCTTCCACCCTTATCCTAGAGCACACTTTGCAATGATCTTCTCCCAACCTGACAAGGGCAAGGACTTATAGCCAAGAAAGAGGCATCATCTGTATCTCTGTAGGATAACTGAGGTCAGAGGATAAGACTGGTAGAAATAATAAGGACAAGCAGGAGCTGGCCTGGTTTGAATAGACATAATATGTTGCTTTAGGCTAGCCTCAGTCCTGTCCAATTGCTTTTATCTATAAAGATTCATTTATGAACATTGTTCATACCAAAGGGCTGGACATTTCACACATGAGTTTCACATTCTTCTGAAGGCACCCGATTTCAATGTCACTTGTATATTAAGCAATGTCCTCCTAATGTTTTGTGGGCTGTCCTCCATACTATTTAACATATACATGAAACCTCTGGGACTATGGTGTCACTGGCTGGGAAAGGATGTTTGCTCCTTTGCTGCTCCATTGCTGGGCTTCCTCCCTAGAAAGAAAGCCCAGTGATGGAGCAGCTGGGAAGGTGTATATTTGCCCCTCCTGCACCAAAGGGGGAGGAGGACCCAACTGCTTGTTACTCCTCCTCTGGGGTGTCACTCGGTGCAGTATACACCCCAAGCACCCCCCCCCCAGTGACACCACAGCTCTTCAAGAGGTTGTTCAGAGTTTTGAGGTTCGCTGGCATCAGTATGCAGATGACACCCAACTATTTTACTCCTTTCCACCACAAGCCAAGCAAGCTATTTTGGCCCTAAACTGCTGTGTGTCATCATTTATGGACTCGATAAGGGTAAACAAATTGAAAGCGAATCCAGAGAAGACAGAGGTGTTCCTGATCATTTGAAAGGCAGGTTAGGGAATAGGGATTCAGCTGGTGCTGGATAAGATCACATTCTCGCTGAAGACACAAGCCCACTGCTTGGGTATGCTCCAGGATTCAACTCTGCATCTAGACACTTGGATTTCAGTAATTGCTAGTAGTGCATTTGCACAGTTAAAAGTTTGTGCAACAGTTGCACTAATTTGAGATGCCAGAGCTGGATGCAGTAACACATGCCTTAATTACACTGTAGCCAAAAGTCTAGTATGCGGAATTTTATTTAGTTCAAACTGAAAGGAGATTGGCTACAAGGACCCTGCAAGGCCATTTCCCATATATATACCAAGAGTCCAGTGGATCTAAGAATTGATGCAGAGACAGAATTCTCCTATTAAAGTATTATTTATTAAAGGGGAAATCACACAGCAAGTCACACACATAAACTCACTCATTCAAGGGTCAGGAGGTCAGGGGTTAGCTTGGAAAAGATGTTGAGACAAAACTACGGGTGATACTTACTACAGATGAGACTTTCTCCGGGATCCAATTGGGTGAGGTGGCATGAGACACAACCATTCCTAGAGAGTACAGTGACATAGTGTCCCCATGAACTCCAAACTAGCAACACTGAAGGGGGAAATCCAGAGCTTTTTAAGGGTTAAGACTAACTGCAGGGCAAAGGTGTAAGATTGTATGGGTAGGGTAAACCAGTCTGGCAATATTCAAGGTGACAATATTCAAGGTATTCAAGGGAAAGGATTAAATTGTTAGCTGGCCCATTAGTTGAGACATCTAGTCAATTATCGCCCATTCTTCTGATTATGGAGGTGATGATGATCCATTTGCCGTTCCCACACTATCTGCCTGGCTTTGGGATGGGTTTTTTCCAGTCTTCCAAGTGACCTTGGTATGACCTGCTTGTCATTGCCTAGGTGGCACTTGGGTCCATTGCAGTGTACATCTGGGGTTATGTAGAATTCATACACACACCAAAATTCAGAAAAATGACCTTTGGCTAACAACATGCTGGTTGAATTACTGTAAAGTGCTTTATGTTGGGTTGTCTTTGAAGAATATTCAGAAACTTCAGCTGGTCCAAAGAACTGTAGCCAGATTGCTAACTGAGACTGCCTACAAGGAACACAAACTCCCTTGTTACAACAGCTTCACTAGCTGCTGGTCCATTTATGGGCACAAATCAAAGTGCTGATGCCTTTAAAGCCCATATGACTAAGGTCCAGGTTATCTGAAGGGCCATATTCTCCTTTACAAACCTGCCCATGTTTTGAGATCTGCTGGGGAGGCCCGTCTCTCTGTCCCACCACCCTCAGAGGTACATCTGTTGGGACCACAGGAGAAGGCCTTCTCAGTGGCTGCCCCCAAGCTCTGGAACTCCCTTCTTAGAGCAGTTAGACTGGCACCTTTCCTAGTCTCCTTTTGCAGGCAAGTAAAGACTTTTCTATTCTGACTGTGATTATACAGTGGTCCCTCTGGATTCATGGTCTTGGCACTCATGGTATCAATCATTTGTGAGGCCAAGGCTACAGCTCCCCCTCCCACTTTCTCTCTTATTGGCATCTTCCCCTTGGCGCTGGTGACTTTGATTGGAGCATGGGCCGCCAGGGCTTGTATTTGGCCCCGTCAGCCATCAGGACTCACTTTCCCAGGAATGCTCGGGGCCTGTGTGCACATGCCTGTCCCCTCCACTGCAGCCAATTGATGTATTGTGTACCCATTGGCTGCGGTGGAGGAGGTGGTGTGTGTGCACGCCTGGCCCCGAGCGCTGCTGAGAAAGTGAGTCCTGATGGCTGACGGGGTGAATTACAAGCCCCAGTGGCTTGGGCTCTGATTAAAGTCCCCGGTGCCGAGGGGAAGATGCCGGTAAGGGAGGGAGAGAGGGAGTGAATTTCACAAATAGTTAAGTCCCATTGTCCCAAATGACACCATTGAGGACAATGGTGCTTGAATATTTACGAAATTTTGGAGTTGAGGGGGCCCTCAGAACATATCCCCCACGAATCTGGAAAGACCACTGTATAAGGCCTGTCCAAACAAAATCATGTGCTGGATCTTGCTAATTGTTGTACTCTCTCTCTCTCTCTCTCTGTGTGTACATGTTTAATTGTATATGTTTTAATCTGTTTTAAGTTATTGTTTAATCTCATTTTAACTTTTGTATCTTGTGGATTCTTTATTATTATTTTTTTAAATTTGTTGTAAGCCACTTTGAGTCCCAAATTGGGGGAAAAGGCAGGATAGAAATAATAATAATAATAATAATAATAATAATAATAATAATAATAATAATAATATGCCACCCTCCCCTCATCAGCTATTTATTTAGAGCACAAGAGTAGGCCCTAACTCAAAGGCAGAATGTACATCTTGCATATAGAGTGTCCAGATTCAGTCCACAGAACCTCTACTCAAAAGGGTTCCAGTCTATAAAGAATTCCTATCCAAGATCCAGAAGAGCCATTGTCACAAATCAGAGTAGACAGAACCTGACCAACCACTGTAGCTCACAGTTAGAATATGGAATTTCTTGGAATGCAGAAGGTCTCAGGTTCATTCCCTGGCGTCTCCAGGTGGGATTGCTCACTGCTGTGTTCATTGCTAGCTTAGATGGACTAATTGTCTAACTGAGTGTAAGGCTGCTTGATGTACTAATACCGGAATATACTTTCCTATGGTTTATCACCTCTGGCTTTCAGATGTAGCCACACCTTTAGTTGAAGTTCAGTTTGTCTGGTATAACAATTCTAGTGGTGTCTAGTCTCTGCAGTATATAATCTTTAAAAATAATATGAAGAAACACAAGAAGAACAGTGAAATAATGCCATAAGTGAAAAGAAAGAGGGTTTGCGTGAGATTTTGTGATACAGCCCACTTCATCAGATGCATCTAATGGAATGGGCTATATTCCACTGCATAAATTTGCTAATTCTTAAAGTTTTTAAAGCTGTCACAAGTGTTGGAAAACATTTTATGTAACAATCTGTAGGCATGATAACATCATGGGTACAAAAAATGATGGTGTTTCAAATGCAGGTCCAAAATGTTTGCTAATATTTTCTACAGTGAGACAGATTTAATCCAAAGTCTTTATAAAGAGCAGTGATTTTAGCTGCTAGATTTCCCATGAGCATCAACTGAGCTAACTTGGACTTCTTGGTTCCATAGAGAGCAGGAGTGCAATGCAAGATCATTGCTATGGCAACCTGCGTTTGGCTCCAAAATGACAAATGTGCTTCATTTTGCTGTACAGATGGTGACATCTGTTTCAACCAGGAATCAAAATCTGTCATGCATATATATGAGCACCTTATCTGGTGGGCAATTTCCACCGATGACATGAATGCCTGTGTGTAGCAACAAGCAGCTGCCAAGAAAATCATGACAAGTGAAAGCATCAGACCATACAAGGAAAAGTTGGCTTTCCTAACATGATTCCATCAAACCTCTACGGGTAGCAACAGAGCTTGGAAAAGTGAACTTTTTGACAATAGCTCCCAGAATCTCCCACACAATGACCAAATATATATATAATAACTTTTGCAAGCTATGGGATAATAATGCATTGGGAGCAGCGTTCTGAGCTTATTGCACCACTAAATAAACCTTCTTACATCTCCCAAATTCAATCTTAATTCAGGTGGCATCCAGATATTATCATGGGGATTTTGTCGCCTAATCCACTGCTTGCGTCCAGCCTGGGTCCCAGGGGCGCTCCAGCAGCCATTTTCTTAAGTCAGAAAACTCCTGGTTTTGAAAAGAGGTGCACTGAGCACCCCTGGGACACAGGCTCAACTGGGCTGGACATGGGCGGCAGATTCGGCAGCAAAATCCCTGTGATAGTGTCTGGATGCTGCCCAAATTAAGGCTGAAGTCTGGAGAGGTAAGAAGGTTTATTTTAGTGGTGCAATAAGCTCCATAGTCTGTCTTCTGCCTTTCCTTCCTTTCCCTGCTTTCATTCAGTGTGATGGGATGTCTGAAGCTGCTCACTAAATCTATAAGTGACAGCCTGAATGGGAAAAGAGAAGGCCTGGCTCTTAAGATACTAAGCTGAGTTGATGTACTAAAACAGGAGCCTCCGGGCATTCCAGTCTGATGCATGAATGTGACATGCGCTCCCTGGCTGACCTTGAGCAAATCACTTTGGCCATGTTTGTACTTGACGTCTTGGGTGACCCTCCATTCAGCAGCAGTAAGAAGGGCAGAGGAGGAAGTGTGGGCCTTTTCCACACCGCCAGTGTCGTCTTTGTTCTCTCGGCAGAAGTCGTGCAGGAATCAGAGGGAGTTTTGTACCTTGGCCTTTCCCCTTCAGGCTGAGCAGTGGGCAGGTTCCTTTAGCATTTCCATTAGTCAGAGCACTGACAATGATTGAAGCATGTGGGGAGGAACAAAGGACACTGTACTGAGCCCTGGAGTTACAGCTGAATCCATGATTGCAGAAGGCATTATATATACATACATGCCTCCTAGTATGTTGGAATACCATGCTTTTTTAAATAGCCTTTTTACAAAAATCAGCATAAGTGCCACAATTAATCTACTAACACATCTAAATGCTACTACTTGGCAGGAAAACTGAGACAAAGTTTGCAGTCAGAACAGCTTCTCTTTATTTTATTTATTCAGTAAGTAAAATAGTTGAAGACAGCCAATGTGGTGTAGCGGTTTGAGTGTTGGACTAGGACTGGTTTGAATCCCCGCTCAACCATGGAAACTTCCTTGAAGACTTTGGTCAAGTCACACTCTCTCAGCCTCAGAGGAAAGCAAGGGCAATCCCAGTCTGAATAGGGTCAGAAATAAGTCAGAAAATACTTGAAGGCACACAAAAACAACACAATTGTTGATGTAACCACAGTTCATCACACAGCACATCAAAACATGCACAGGAAAAGCAAATCAACTTGATTGATTTGCCTAGAGCCTAATAGTAGTTGCAACTCCAATAAAAGTGATTAAGATACTGAGACCAGTCCTAAAACTACAAGTTAGCCACACGTCCAGCAGATTTAGCATACAATTCTCTTTCTTAATGTTAAAAGATAACAGGTTTTAAAAATGGTGACGATAACTAGCTTAAAGAAATGTAGTGCTTTTGTTGATTTCACCCAATCCAAGACAGACGTAATTTAAAAAGAGATACCAAAACAGTATCTCTTGATTTATAATACCTCTATAATTTACAAAAATAGTAAATATAATATTTAAACATGATTAAGTAGGTTATCATATTAAAAACAACAACCAAACCAAATCAATTTAAAAATTTATGGGAAGGAAAAGGAAAGGAAAAAAGTACAGCTCCTTTGATTCCACTATAATGGTTGTGGTTCCATCCTGTGGTATCCTGGGATTTGTAGTTTTATGCATTATTAGAATTCACTGGTAGATTGCTGTAATGCTATAGTTCAGGGGGTGTATCAGAGGAGTGCTTCTTAGGCTATCTGATATGAGGGACCAGTGATTCTTTTTAAAGTGCTAGGGACAGACCATTTGCTATAATTGATTCTTTCTTTTCTGGAAACTTGTCATGAACTGGCAGATGGTGGCTCACAGACCACACCACCAGTCCATTTTGAAAATTCTGTGTAGTTCACCAAACTACATATCCCAGAACAATGTATAATGTGGCCATGACAGTTAAAGTGGTATTAAAGTACTGTAATCATGCAGTATGGATTCACGCAAGGTTTTTTCCTGCCTGTAGAAGAACAAGAACGTGGCCAGTCTAGTCTCATTTGGAAGGGGACTCACAACCTGGGAGCAGCCATCGAGAACTGATCTTTTCAAAAATTAAATGAATTGAATATGTGTTCCCATTGGAGTGGAGGACAGTTACATGGATTACAGGCCCCAAATGCTTGGGGGAAGGCTGTTTTCTGACTGTTATTGGTTCTGGAATCTGCTGTCCAGGGAAATATATTGGACTGTTATGCTGGATCGTGTATGCCAGAATTATCCTTGCAGGCAAAAATATAAAAGTGTGGGTGGGAATGTATTTGCAGACAGGAATATACACTGGGTAAACTGATAGGAAGTAAAACACACCACACTATTTTGGAAAAACTGGATAACTATTAAAAGCAGCAAGAAAGAATATTCAGGCAAGAGCTCTGTCTCTGACAACTTTTGTGCTGTCAGACAGGATTGGCCCACCCTTTAGTCCATCTGTGCATGCTTGTAGAACAACTGGCTGCACTAGGAACCACATTTATACAACCTCTGAGAGAGCACAGCCATTTGTACAACTATATTCTAGTGCTGGGCTTCAAAAAGATTTCAGTAGAATTTTGCTTAGTTAATTATGTCAGCTTTACAATGGCATCACTGTGGTGTGTGGTGGTGCAGCCCATGTCAGGTGTCACCCCAGAAGGGGGGCAACACCGGATCAGCCCCCCATGCATGCTTCCCTTCCGTGCACCAGCCCTCCTGCACTCCCCCTCCTGCATACATCCCCCTCAGATAGGGTTGCCACAAGTCCCAGAAAATCAGGACAATCCTGGATTGGAGGGTCTAAAACAGGGGCAGGCAACCTTTCTCCTTTAAGGGCCGAGGGACTTCAGCTCCCATAATCCCAGGAGCTATTGGCCAACATGGGACTATTGGCCAACATGGCTGAGGCTTCTGGGAGCTGAAGTCCCTTCGCCCTTAAAGGGGAAAGGTTGCCTACCCCTGGTCTAAAACAAGTCCTAGCCTGGCTGGGCATTTTTGACCCTCCAGTCCTGGATTCCTGCTTTGTTCTAGGCAGGCACATTTTGTCAATCTCCAGTCAGACTGGAGATTGACTAAATGTGCCTGCCTGGAACAAGGCAGGACTGGCTCCTTGCTTCATGTGACCACCTGAATTGCATCTCCTCCTCAACCAGAACCTCTGGCAGTGGCCAAGATGGCAGCGGCTGCAGTGTCAGGCAGCGGAAAGTGTTGCCAGCAGCTGAAACTGGCCCTGAGCACCGAGCTGGAGGTGGCCAGGGAGAGGACTGATGGCGGGGGTTTTGTGGTGTGGCAGCCTCCCATTCTTAAAGCCTGCCTAGTTCCCCAGCCTTCCTCCTCCACCTCCTCCTCCTCCTCCTCCTGGGGTGTGGGGAGCTGAGACAGTGGCCCAAATTGGGCTCTGTTTCGAAGGAGCAATGCATGGATGGAAGCCAGAGGCTCCATGGACTACCAAGAGGGCAACCATGTTGTCAATGGCAAGGCCCATTTGTTTGGGTTGGGATGAGGAAAGGGACCAGGTTTGGGTCCTCTTTTCCAAGCCTGGTTTGGGAAGGAGCGGAAGGGAGGGAGGGGAGGACATCTGAGGCTGAGACAGTATGACTTGCCCAAAGTGTTGCACAACTCACGCCTTGCCCCCTCCATCCATAGTGGTTGGGATCAGGTGGGATAAAGCAATAAATAAATAAATAAATCCCCCTATCTGGAGGGGGGGGATAAAACACCATCCCATGGGGAGGCTTATAAAGTTGTTGTTGTTGTTGTTGTTGTTGTTGTGTGCCTTCAAGTCTTTTCTGACTCATGACCACCCTGAGGCAGAGGGGAGGCAATCTGTGCATGCTCAGAGGTATGGTGTTAACCCAGGATGGAGCCCTGACTTCTCTCCATAAGCTCTTTAGATAGAAATTTGTTGTTGGGTGCCCTCAAGTCATTTCCAATTTGTAGCATCCCCAAGGTGAACCTATCATGGACGTTTCTTGTCAGGTTTCATTAGAGGGGGTTTGCCATTGCCATCCTCAAACCACTACCCTGGTCTCCTATTGTCCTAGTCCAATACTCAGACCACTAAACGATGCAGGGCCCTCCACTGTAGTTAAAAGTACAGTACTCAGTTGTTACTTGTTGTTGTGTACCTTTAAGTTGTTTCCCAACTTATGGAGATCCTAAAGGGAACCTATCCTGGAGTTTTCTTATCAAGATTTGTTCAGAGGAGGTTTGCCATGGCCTTCCACTGAGGAGGCTAAGAGAGTGTTGCCTAGGGTCACCCAATAGGCAGGGAATTTAACCCAGGTCTCCAGAGTCTTAATCCAACACACAAACCACACAAAGCTACATTCCAACCTTCTATCCAGGAAGAATGTCAAAATGTCCTCTGTTTTGAGCATGATTGAGAAGCATGAATTTATATTATTTTTAAAAAAATGTTATTGATTTTTTTTGGCTTTTAGTTGGTCGTGTCCTCCATTTTCTCGAATGTCCTACATTTTCCTACTTTTTGTCCCAGTTTTGTGGAAGAGAATTATGGCAATCCTATCCCCGGAAGCCTCGGTCCCCCACAGCAGGTGATACCCAGTGAGGTATTATGGTGACTGGGAAATTGCATCAAAATGTTGTCTACTGGGGATTAATACTAGGCCCAATGGCAACACATATAGCAACCTGAAAACAGCAAAGACTGGGGCTGCATATACACTGCAGAATTAATGCAGTTTGATACTGCTTTAACTGCCATGACTCAATGCTCTGGAATTCTGGGGCTTGTAGTTTTGTGAGATATTTGTCCTTCTCTGTCAAAGAGCTCTGTTGCCACAATAAACTACAAATCTCAGGATTCCATAGGATGGAGCCATGCCAGTTAAAGCAGTGTCAAATTGCATTAATTCTACAGTGTGGCTGCATCCTAGGTTACATGTTCATAACTGCCCATGTGAATCCCAGCCATAATATATATCTGATGTTTTTGTATCTTTTAATCTTTACTGGTTCTAATAATTTTTAAACTGCCTTGAGACCCAATACTGGTGAAAAGGCAGGATACAAATGATTACTACTACTGTTGCTTGTTAGGAAGGATCTAATTAGGGGAATTTACAATTAACTCAACTATGCAAGTGTGGGGCCCTAACAACACCCTGCGAGACCAGAGTACTGATGTGTATACCGGAGGACTAAGAGATCCCAGAATAGATGATGCTGAGACAGGATTCTTCAATTAGCGTCTAAATATTTATTAAAAGGGGGAAACTGCACACATACAAATATGACACAGACACACACACTACACACTTAGAAGCAAAGGAGTGAAAGAGGGACTAGATTGAGATGGGCAAGACTACGGGAGATACTCACTTCCGAAGGCTTCTCCAGGATCCGCTGTGGATGTGGATGATGGTAATGATGATACATGGCCACTGAAATGGGGGAAGTAATGGCCAAGGGAACTATGATCAGAGCACAGACTGACATGGAGTCACAATGCACTCTAAGGATAGCACATGGAGTCTAAGAATCTAGGGGTTTATATAGGCAATATCTTGCTTCTGGCTATAGACTTGATGGCTTGGCTGAAGCCTGGACAAAGGCACTGATTGCCTGGGCTTTGTTAAGCCAGGGTGTGAGGATGACCTAAACAATGTACTTGGGTCTTGACACAATCAGGAAGGGGAGGCTAGAGAGAAAAGGGCACAGTTAAATCTGATCACTGCCCATCAGGTGTAAGACTCAGGACAAACAGGCACTATTATGTTGACTTTCAGGGATAATGGTCTTTCCTCTTTAGCAACTCCCAATCCTGTCTGGTAGGGAGTTTTCCAGTTGTTTGGGCAGGCCCTCCCTATGCCTACCTGACTTGCCATCTAGAGGCTTATGGCTTACATCCCACAGAGGTCAGTTCGGGGTCATAGAGGGAATTCCATGTGTCCCAAAATTTTATTAAAATCATAGAATCATAGAATCATAGAGTTGGAAGAGACCACAAGGGCCATCCTGTCCAACCCCCTGCCATGCAGGAACTCCCTGCTAACATGCTTCAAGAACAACTGAAAAGACTTTTGTTCTCATCAGTGCCCATTCTGTCCCTGCCAGATGCCTGAAGAAGCTCCTGGAAAGGATCTCTAAGGTGTGAAAAATATAGTGCAATGGGTTTGGGTGCTGGACTGTGACTCTGGAGACCAGGGTTCTATTCCAAGTTTGACCATGAAATCCACTGGGTGAGCTTGGGTAAATCACATGCTCTCATTCTCAGGGGAAGGCAATAGCAAACCCCCTCTAAACAAATCTTGCCAAGAAAACCCCATTGCAGGTTCACCTTAGGGCAGCCATAAGTCAGAAGTGACTTGAAGACACACAACAACAACTTGGGTAGTTATGGTTGGTTCCTCTCACTTTTGAAGATTTCTTCCCTGCAACATGTCCACCCTGGATGATTTGGGATATAATTATAAATAGAGTTGCAACACATAAAGCTTCTCATTTGCACTTATATTTCAATTATGTTTGGAAATAAAATTAACATTATTTTCTTGAGATTAATATGGATCTCAAGACATGATAACATAGCCAGTTTCACCTGTGAGATAGCCTAGAACTAGGAAAGGAGGAGAGCCATTTCATTATTTTGTTTGTTATGACTGGTATATTCACAAATGTCTGAAAAGGAACATGTTACTTTTGGTTGTTGGGTTTGTTTTTGTTTTTTTAGAAAACTACAGAGAAACATGAAGACAACATTTCCAGAGAGTTTCCCTATGATTTAGCCTCCTTTGAGCAGCTGACAATGAAAAGTTTCTATCAAAGGAATTAGCAGATGGTAAACCATAATTTCTATGCTTTTCATGCAACATGGAATCAATGAACTGTCAGAAGACGTGATGGCTGCCAAAATAAGTGTGCTTTAGACACCATAAATTTAGATCAGAAAAAAATCACCATAAATCCTGCTGACATAGACAAAAAACAGGTATGCAATATAGGGGGAGAGCAGATGGGCAGCCATGGGTCGCCCCGAGAAGCGGAGTATTGGGGCCGCTGCTAATACACCCAGCGGCTCCAATACACCCTTCTGCTGGCCCTAGAAGGAGCGCTAAAATACTGCTCCTTCCAGAGCAGGCAGAAGAGGTGCCGGAAGAGGCACCGCACACCTCTTCCACACTCCTTCCAGCTCAGCCCATGCAGAGGCTGCGCCGGAAGGACGTCATCGGAGCGCTCGCCGTGTGCAACAGTCTGCACTCCGATGACATCCTCGGGAAGGGGCTGAGGCGTCCAGCATCCGGCTGCCCCTCTCCTTCCCTGGTTCCAAGATGGCGCTTTGCACTGTCTACAGAGCCCCATAGACAGCTATAAAAGGTATGATTTTACATGAGCAATTACCAAGAACATATATTGGGATGCAGTGGCTGAAGTGATTAAGATGCTGACTCTGTTGACTGCAAGATCGGCAGGTTGGCAGTTCGAGGCCTGGTGCTTCATGATGGGGTGAGATCCTGTCACTAGTCCCAGCTTTTGCCAACCTAGCAATTCGAAAGCATGCAAATGTAAATAGATAAAGAGGTACCACTTTGGTGGGAAGGTAAACAGTGTTCTGTGCAATCATGCTGGCTATATGATCACAGAGTAGTCTCTGACAACGCTGGCTCTTCAGCTTAGTAACAGAGATGAGCACCACCGCCTACGGTCGGACACGACTTGACAACCTTGTCAATGGGGAATATCTTTACCTTTATTTAATTGATAGACAATACAACAACAAACTAATATAACATACAACTACTTACAGCATTTCAGTAATTCATTTGGTGATTCAATAAGATTTTACATTTGTCCCTCCACATTTGCTGCTTTGACTTTTGTGTATTTGATTATTCATGGATTTTATTAATATGTTCTCTCTGGAATATCTCTCTGGAATATCTAGGTCCTCCAATGCAACTCTGTGGCCAACTTTTACCAAAAGTTGCACTGAAGGACCTAGGGTTCCTGGAAAGAACACTCCACTAGGCGTTTGTAGCTCCTCCAGTGCAATTCTATGGTCAATGTCTGGCAGATGTTGACCAAAGAGTTGCATTGGAGGACCTAGAGATTCCTAGAGAGATGTTCTCTCAGGTAAAAACATAGTGTTTTTGTTATTTGCGACTTTTCCACATTCACAGGGGTCATGTGCCCCTAACCACAGCGAATGTGGAGGGATGAGTGTGGTTGTTTTCTTTAAGAACATATATGAATGTATAACAAGATTCTAAAAGTTTGTTAAAAATATCAATGCGAATGTAGAAGCTTTACTTTAAGTAACACCTTACCTTTCCTGCCTAATTCTCCTGCTTAACAGGTGGCAATCATTATCAATTATCTCATGCATTTATTCACCTCTTGTTCTGGGGTTAGTTACATGTCATTTCATGCTGTAGCCTCGGTGGTGTAGGTATCATAAATCAATGAAATATTGTTAGCTGTACATTATATTAATTTGTTGTTGCATTGTCTATCAGTTATATATCACTAGTATGGTATATATGTATAAATGTGTATATTTTGTATCATAACAAGCAGGTAACTGAAGAAATCTCTCTCAGAGGAAACGGAGAATAAAATTTCCCACAGTCTCTCATCCTACTACTCCTCATCCTTTATTTATACACACCATTTATCTTCTACACGGTAAATCTAGCAAGCAGGAATTTGGAGCTTTACAAGAAGGGGAAATTTATGACATTTTAAGAATTCACAGACTCCCCAAGACAGCTTCACTTTTGGACATTGCTGCTGGGTACCACTCACAGACTTGTTGCAAGTTGGACTTTCTATTGTTCACTGTTTGGTTTAATAAATATATTGGTTATTTATGTTCTCTAATATATGTTCTCTAACATAGAGCCTTACTAATTGCTCATGTAAAATCATACCTTTTATAGTTGTCTATATTGCATACCTGTTTCATCTTTTGGTTAGACCAGTGGTAGCCAGCCTGTGGGTCCCAAGATTTTGCTCAGCTACAGTTCTCAGAATCTCTCAGCACTGGTTATGCTGTCCATGGCTTCCTGGCGTCAAAGCCCAAAAACTTCTGGGGACTCAGACAACATTGTAGATTATTAGTCTATTAGTAGGTATTTGCAGCTAAAATAGAATTTTTGTGACCACAGATATGCTAATGAAAAGCAGCTACTTAATGACAAAGGACAGGAGAAAGCTTCCACCATCACAAGTTACTTGCAAGTGTCCCAGGGACAGCTGACTGACCATTGATGGGAACTGAGACAGGACAGGATAATCTTTTAATCTCATCTAGCATAATCCTTACGAGTCATTAGATATCTGCCACTGATCTTATTTGTGGGGCAGGCAAGGTTTTCAGGTCAGGCCATGTGAATGGGATAACTCGGTCATGACTTGCTAAGTTAATTGTCTTCAGGGTTTAAAATACAAAATGTTTTTGATCAGGTGCTGAGCATAGCTTGTGTTTGAAGTCATGGGTAAAAAGTATGAGTTTTACCTGCTACTTGTACCCATATTCCTGTTGGAAAGACATTATTAAACATTATTAGAAATAGTATTAACAACAATATGACATTCGTAGCCACTTTTAACTGTCTTGTAGGGCTGCTGTAAGATGAGATGACATTTATTGAGCATTTGGGAAAAGCATTACATGGATTCATTGTCTGAAATAACAGAAAATATTCGCATTCCTACTCAAATATTCTCAATAGGTAGCTAATTAATAACTGGCTGTAGACATAGCCTGATGCAGAACTGTAAACCAAAGGAATGCTGAATATATCTTATCAACAGAAGTTGGTTGGATAAAAGCCCTTCCTTGGGTTTTGGAATCCATATGCCTTAGAAGCAATCTAAACATGAAACTATTTTTCATGCACTACTCTTCTCTGGTCACTAGAGGTCATGTGCCAAACATCCTATTCTTATAGCTCTAATTAGAAATAGAAATAAGAACATAAAAGAAGCTGCTAAAGAACATCCATTTTCAGATACAAAATTGTGAGGGCCTAGCAAAATGTGTTAATACCATTTTTAATTATTCATGGGAGTGAGGGAGAGGACGATGGCAAGGAGATGATGATGATTCTGCACCTGTAAAAGAAGACTTGTAAAATTAATTGGCAGCCAAACACACAAACATTGTATGATCCCTTAGGACAGTGATAGAGACTGAGTGCCCAAACTGCAACCCAAAACCCACTTATTTATGGCAAAGTGCCACATCCATCTGGCTTTCTAGTAACAAACTCTAGCAAACTCTGTGCTGGGGCATTTCAGACGCAGGCTCTGATGCCACCTCTAGCACACATGCCACAGGTTCACCATCACTGCCTTAGGAACTGTCTGATTTCTTTGAATATGAGAATTCAAAGCTAAAAGTTCATATATGGGTTGACATAACCATTCCCCCTCCACACAGCAACACTGAAAGGACACATAGAGGTGTTCTAGCCTCATGGCCAGTGGCCATGCACCTTGCTGCTAACATGACCAGTTGCCACACCTTCCCAACCCGGAACATATCATAAGAGGTTTCAGAAGAAAAAGGACTCCTGCAAAAGAGGGGCTGAGACAACTAACTGAGGCAGGGCCCTTCCTTGCAATACATTGTATGCACAGTTTTAAGCAGGCATGTGTAGGGCTCCTTCTATTGTCTTGTACAGCTTGAGTACCCCTCATCTGAAATGCTTGAGATCAGAAATGTTTCATATTTTGATTTTTTCAGATTCTGTAATATGTGTATTTACATAGACATAATATATAATTGAGGGTGGGAACTGAGAGAGGGAAAAGAGAATTGAGGAAAGAAGGAGGGAATAATAGGCATAAAATATAGGAACAGTTACTGGGCTGCAGCAGTAGTGGTGGGTGATACTGAAGTCAGCTCTCACAGAGAGAACAGTAGTGTCACCATAGCTGACACTTGTCAGCACTGCATGAAAGGAGGCAAAAGGTGTCCCTCCTTGCGAGACCATTTCACCAAGAAAACTCTTTAGATGAGACAACTCAAAAGCCAACAACTAGAGAGGGGTAGGCCAGACAGAAAACATGTCCAACAAAACAAGCATAGTTAGAAGCAATGCTACACATGTAATTGGCACATGGAACGTAAGAAGCATGAACCAGGGAAAAGTAGACATAGTAAAGAAGAAAATGGAACACGTGAATATAGCAATACTAGGAGTGAGTGAGTTAAAATGGACAGGAATGGGTCACTTTGACTCAAACAACTATAAAGTAATCTATTCAGGAAATGAAATAAGAAGAAATGGGGTGGCTTTCATGCTAAGGAAAGGTATAGCTAGAGTACTCAAAGGATACAACTTGAAGTCAGACTGTATATTGTCAATGACTTTAGGGTAAACCTATAAACATCACAATAATCCAGGTATATGCACCAATCACAAATGCAGATGAAGAGGAAACTGAGAGATTCTAGGATGCAGTCCAGGAAGAAATTGACAACATACCATCACAAGATTTCAAACTAATCATTGAAGACTTGAATGCTAAAGTTGGCAACAAAGAAGAATCAAAAACAGTAGGAAGATTTGGATTAGGAACAAGAAATAAAGCAGGAGAGTGTCTGAAAAAATTCTGTGAGGCCAATAATCTATTCATTGCAAGTACCTTATTCATACAGCCAGATAGGAGACTATACATCTGGACATTACCAGATGGTAAACACAAAACCCAGATAGACTACATAATTGGAAGTAGAAGTTGGAGAAACACTATCCTTGTGGCCAGAACCAGACCAGAGCTGATTGTGACACAGACCACAAACTGCTCATAACAAAAATCAGAGTTAAACTGAAGAAGAAAGCAAAAACCATCATTATACCAAAATATGACCTGAATAACATTTCAGATGAATTCAAGGACAATGTAAGAAACAAATTGAGTATAAGTGACTGGGAACCTGAAGAACTGTGGACAGAGTCAAAGACATAATTAAGGATGAATGCAAGAAAACACTAACAGTGGCCAAAAAGAAAGATAAGAAACAATAGATGACAGATGAAACACTTCATGCAATAAATGAAAAGAAGAAAAGCAAAAGCAAAGGGAGATAGGAACAAAGCCAGAAGCATGAACACAACTGTCCAACAGTTGACACTCATGGATAAGGAGAAATACTACAATGATCAATGCAGAGAAATAGAAGACAACAATAATAAGGGAAGAACAAGAGACCTCTATCAAAAAATCTGAGAAATTAAAACCAAGTTCAAACTGAGGGCAGGGATGCTCTATGGAGAAAAAAAGAACATAATACAGGAAGAAGAAGAAATAAAAGGACACTTGAGGCAATACACAGAAGAGTTATACAAACGAGATGAGGGACTGAATGATATTTGGAATGAGGAGCCATATGAAGACGAACCCCAAATTCAAAGAAGTGAAGTGGAAGGAAATGGGAAAAAATAAATCACCAGGAACAGATGATATCCCAATTGAACTGCTACAGTGCCTATAGACAGATGCAACTTCAGTGCTAACTGAAATATGCCAACAAATATGGAAAACAAAATGGTGGCCAACAGACTGGAAACGTTCGATATATATACCAATTCACAAGAAAAGAGATACAAAAGACTTCAGCAACTATAGGACAATAGCACTAATCTCACATGCAGGAAAAATAATGCTTAAAATTCTGCAGCATAGACTCCAACCATACATGGAGAGAGAAATTCCAGAAGTGCAAGCGGGATTCAGAAAAGGAAGGGGCACTAGGGACCACATTGCATACATACGATGGCTAATGGAATGCACCAAAGAAGTCCAAAAAAGAATCAGCATGTGTTTCATAGACTACAGCAAAGCATTTGATTATATAGATCACAAAAAGCTATGGAATGCACTCAAAGACAGGGAGGTGCCACTACATCTGATAGTCCTAACGAGGACAAGAGGCCACCATCAGAACAGAATTTGGGGAAGCAGAGTGGTTCCCAACAGGCAAAGGGGTCAGGCAAGGCTGCATCCTATCTACTTATTTAACTTATATCCTGAAAACATCATAAGAAAAGCAGGATTAGAATCAGAAAAAGGAAGAGTTAAGACAGGAGGAAACAACATTAACAATCTAAAATATGTGGATGACACCATATTATTAGCAGAAGACATTCAGGAATTGGAATAGTTAATAAGGAAGGTCAAAGATGTAAGTACAAAGGCAGGTCTGATGCTGAACATAAATAAAATAAAAATAATGACCATGAAATACACAAATTCAATCTAGATAACAAGGAAATTGAAACAGTTAAAGAATTCCCATATCTAGGATCAAACATTGACCAGAATGGAGACTGCAGTCAAGAAATAAGAAGAAGACTAGGAATGGGAAGGGCAGCTATGAAAGAATTGAAAAAGATACTGAAGAGCAAAGACATACAACTGAACACTAAAGTTAGAATTGTCCAGGCCATTGTATTCCCAATTACCATGTACGAATGTGAAAGCTGGACAGTGAAGGAATCAGACAGAAATAAAATCAACTCATTTGAAATGTGGTGTTGGAGAAAAGTACTTAGGATTCCATGGACAGCTAAGAAGACAAACAAATGTGTTCTTGAACAGGTCAGACCAGGACTCTCCTTGGAATCAAAGATGATCAAGTTGAGACTATTGTACTTTGGCCACATCATGAGAAGGCACAGATCACTAGAAAAAACAATAATGCTAGGAAAGGTAGAGGGTAGAAGAGAGAGAGGAAGACTGCAAACCTGATGGATAGACTCAATCAGGGGGGTTATGGGCAAGGGCTTGCTGGATCTGGGTAAGGCAGTGGAAGATAAGGGATTCTTGAAGATGTCTCATACACAGGATCGCCATGAATCAGAACTGACTCAAGGGCAGCTAACAACAGCAATACATAATACACAGCACAAATAGTATAGCTCATACTCCCATTTGTGAGACTGGAGAGAGATATGAGAGACACAGGGCTGGAGAGAGATACACCTGGAGAGAGACTGAAGATCTGTGAAATGGCAGGAATCCAAGTGTTCAGCATGAATCCACACCTCCCACCATTTCACATATACTCACATCTCTCTCCAGCCTTGCGTCTTTTTCATTTGCTGCTTGTGTTGTGTATGAGATATGAGGCTGGAGACACTGAGAGTCTGAGACATGAACAAGAAATGCCACAGTCACTCCTTCGAAAGCAGAAGTGGGTGCTGGCAGCAAAAAGTTTGGGGTTTTGGAGGTTTTTGGATTTCAGATTTTCAGATTAGGGATATTCAACCTGTATTGCCTTCTGACTGTGTGGAGACAGAGGACTCCATGCTCTTCCCCTTCACACTCTTTCAGTATAGGGAGGGGGCACAGGAAACTTTCTTCATGAGATGTGTGACTTGCCTTACCACACCTTTCCTTTATACCACATTAATCCGCTCCAGTCATTAAATTTAGGGGTACTGAACTGTACTGCACCTTGCCACTTTTCTGCAGTAATCTCGCCATTAGCACACTCTACACATGGATTTCTTTTCCACAGTACCCATGTCATAGGAGATTAGTGCACTGGCCTTAAAGCACCTTATCCCCGACAGGATAATTTTCAAAATGGGTGTTATTGCATTCACCCATGCTGGGGCGAATGTAACCTGGAAACAACCTGGATGCCAGCCGGGCTTGTCCTGTGGCTTTTCAAGAATGTGATTTTCACATTTTTGAAAAGGCGCAGGATAAACCCATCTGGCATTCAGGCACTTAAAGCTAATGCGCTAATCCCCACAGCCTTCTCCCCTATCCCACCCCCAGCTTCATAATTGGTCCTTTTTGTTTGTGGTGTTGCAGCAGAAATACATCATGCTAGCAGCCGAGATTGGATGAGACCTTTTCTCGTGCACCATTTTTTCCCCATCTTGTGTAGATGAAATTGCCTACTTTTGAATGTTTGCTTTGAACTCATGTAGTAGGGTGTACTTTGGCATTTTCGCTGTTTCCCTGCCACCCCAGCATCATAGCTCTTTGCATTGTGGTATCAACCCAGTAGGATGCTGCACCTGGGAGTGATACTAGCTGACTGCATGCTCAACCCACTCAAATGTCACCTAAGCCTCGTTCCCATTATGATTTAACTCAAATTGCTGATCGGGTTATATGTATATTGTCTCCACTTGAAACTGTTTTTGATGGGTGATTTTCCTCCCTTCCCCACAACTTTCCCCAAGGCTGATGATGGCTGGCCAAAAGGACGGCACAGACACTCATTCTAGACTTTAGGAGAGCTGATTTCAATAAACTTAGGGAAACACTGGGAGTGATCCCATGGTCAGGAATAGTAAAGGAGAAGGGAGTTCAAGATGGATGGGAGTTTCTCAAAAGGGAGATACTGAAGGCACAATCTCTAACTGTTCCTATAAGAAGGAAAAATGGGAGGTGTCTCAGGAAACCAGGTTGGATGCCAAAAGAACTTTCTACTGAACTAAGTTTTAAACGTGAGATGTATAAGAAATAGAAAAGGGGCAAAATCACTAAAGAGAAATTCAAACAAATAGCTAGCACATGTAGGGGCAGGAAAGCCAAAGCATATGTAAAGTCAGGAAAGCCAACACAGAGAATAAGCTCAGGCTTGCTAGAGGGATTAAGAACAGCAAAAAGGGCTTTTTGGGGTATATCTGTAGCAAAAGAAAAAAGAAGGAAATGGTAGGGCCACTGCACAGAGAAGATGGAGAAATTCTAACAGGGGACAGAGAAAAGGCAGAACTACTCAACACCTTTGCCTCAGTCTTCTCACAAAAAGAAAAGGGTGTTCAACCTGAGGAAAATGGAGCAGAGGACACAATAGGGAAAATGCAGCACAGAATAAGTAAAGAGGTAGTACAGGAATACCTGGTTAACCTAAATGAATTTAAGTCTCCAGGATCAGATGAACTACATCCAAGGATATTAAAAGAACTGGTAAATGTAATCTCAGAGCCACTGGCAATAATCTTTGAGAACTCCTGGTAAACAGAAGAATCCCAGCAGACTGGAGGAGGGCAAACATTTTCCCCAACTTCAAAAAGGAGAAAAAAAAGGATCCAAACAACTATTAGTCTGACATCAGTACCTGGAAAGATTCTAGAGCAGATCATTCAACAGAGAGTATGTGAACATTTTCTCAAAAACAAGTCATGACACACTAATCTAATCTCTCTTTCTCTTTCTCTCTCTCTCTCTCTTGGATAAAATTACCAGCTTGCTAGATGAAGGGAATGTGGTAGACGTTGCATAGCTTGATTTCAGTAAGGCTTCTGACAAGGTCCCCCATTATATTCTTGCAAACAAGATAATAAAATGTGGGCTAGACAATACAACTGTTAGGTGGATTAGTAATTGGTTGACTGACCAAACCCAGAGGGTGCTCAGCAATGGCTCCTCTTCATCCTGGAGAGAAGTGACCAGTGGGGTGCCACAGGGTTCTGTCTTGGGCTCAGTGCTATCCAACATCTTTATCAATGATCTGAATGAAAGAATAGGGGGCATGCTTCTCAAATTTGCAGATGACACCAAATTAGGAGGAATAGCTAATACCCCAGAAGACAGGATGAAAATTCAAAATGGCCTTAATAGATTAGAAAGCTGGGCCAAAGCTAACAAAATGAATTTCAACATGGAGAAATGTAAGATATTGCACTTAGGGCAAATAAATAAATAAATAAATAAATAAATAAATAAATATGAAATGCATAGATATAAGAAGGGGGGAACCTGGTTTAATGAGACTACATGTGAAAGGGATCTAGGAGGCCTAGTAGACTACAAGTTGAATATGAGTCACCAGTGTGATGTGGCAGCTAAAAAGACCAATGTGATTTTAGGCTGCATTAATAGAAGTATAGTATCTAGATCAAGGAAAGTAATAGTGCCACCATATTCTGTTTTAGTCAGGCCCCACCTGGAATACTGTGTCCAGTTCTGGGCACCACAATTCAAAAAGGATGTTGAAAAACTGGAGTGTGTCCAAAGGAGGGTGACTAAAATGGTGAAGGGTCTGGAAACCATGTCCTGTGAGGAACAACTTAGGGAACTGCATATGTTTAGCCTGGAGAAAACACGGTTAAGAGGTGATATGAAAGCCCTGTTTAAATATTTGAAGGCATGTCATATTGAGGAGGGAGCTAGCTTGTTTTCTGATGCTCCAGATAATAGGACCATGAACAACGGATGCAAGCTACAGGAAAAGAGATTCCAGCTCAACATTAGGAGGCACTTCCTGACAGTGAGAGCTGCTTGACAGTGGAACACACTCCCTTGGAGAATGGTGGAGTCTCCTTCTCTGGAGGCCTTTAAACAGAGGCTGGATGGCCATCTGTCAGGGATGCTTTGATTTTGAGTTCCTGCATGGCAGGGGGTTGGACTGGATGGCCCTTGTGGCCATCCAACTCTATGATTCTATGAGCCCCATTTCCCCCCCTTTCCCAAAGGCAGATGATGGCTGACCAAAAGGAGGGCAAAGACCCCAAATTTCCCCTCCTTTCCCTGAGGCTGATGATGGCTGGCCAAAAGGAGGCACAGATCCCCGTTTTCCCCCTTTGTCACCAATGACACACAGATGATTGACATGCATTTTGAAGGGGCACAAACTAGTGGGAATGACAATCATGCCAAAAAAGAAGCAATTACAAGGGAATAATGAAAAGATCCACTTTCATAGTGGGAATGACAGACCTTTTGGAACTGATTCACTGGCACGGAGCAAAGACGAATTGTAAACCAGTTTAAATGTAAGTGGGAACGAGGCCCTAGTAATTTAGTTCTCATGGAAGGAAGCAAGATTAGTGTTCCACAGCAAAAAAAGCTATTGTTTGGTGACACAAAAAGTGGTAATTAAAGGATTATTTCCAGAGTGCAAAAATGCACATTTTCAATGGTGCTACAATGGGGCAACACCAGGACACCAACAACACCATGTGATAAGGCATGATCGCTGGTGGTGTTGCTACATTACTATGTCCCCATAGCACTTTGGTGCAATAAGGCCCTAGTTGTACCTGCTGCATACTGGAAATGTAAGGAATGTAATAGTGCACTTCCTAAAACTATCCCTCACTTACAGAAAGGCCATTGGCAATGAAATTAACTGTTTATTGATATAATCAACCCTAAGGTTCACTCCCTTCAATCTCCCCACAAAAAACCTAAGCCAAACAAACAAACAAACAAAAACACAAAAACCCCAACCCAACCATGCTAGAGCCAGAAATTAACAGCTGCAGTGACTACTTTCACTACCATTGACAGCCATGATAAAATAACAATGGAAAAAATAGTGATTACTGTATTTTGGCCTAGCTTTGAGCAGAAGGTCCTGGAATATATCAAAGGCCTTGTCATAGTAAGCAGTTATAGTGCTATGATTCCACTTTATTTTTTAAAAAACGTTTTATTGAATGATTTTAAAAACATACACAATTTATAAACATACACACATACAACAACAATAAAATCAAACATTAAACATTTAACATTACACTTTACACTCTTCTATTACATTGTCACTTTTTCTTAGTCTCCATTTCCTTAGTACACATCAATTCCTCTTTGTCTATTGTAACTTTGTCCATTGTATATATTCAGCACTCCTGATTTACCACCACCCTTCTTTATTCTTTCCTCTCTTCTTCTTTTCTCATAGCCTTCCTCTTACTACTTCCTATTCCCTTCCCTCCCATATCTATGTTGCCCCTCTTCCCATTCACTCTCAGTACCCATACATCTTCTTTCTCCACTTTCTCCACTCCTCACAACACACCTTGACTACTTACACCTACCTTCTATCTACATTCTTTGCCTTCTTTCTAAAGGTAAAGGTAAAGGTATTTCCCATTGACAAGGTTGTCAAGTCGTGTCCGGCTGTAGGGGGCGGTGCTCATCTCTGTTACTAAGCCAAAGAGCCAGCGTTGTCAGACACTATTCTGTGATCATGTGGCCAGTATGACTGCACAGAACGCTATTTACCTTCTCACTGAAGTGGTACCTATTTATCTACTTGCATTTGCATGCTTTCAAACTGCTAGGTTGGCAGAAGCTGGGACTAGTGATGGGAGCTCACCCCATCATGCAGCACCCGGGCCTTGAATTGCCAACCTGAGCTTTCTACCCTTGTTATTTTCTATTCTTCCTATCCCTCTCCCCTCCGTAGTACTGACCCTTGTTTCCTCCTACAATATTAATCCAATAAAAGTCTCTCAATCATACTCTATTCTTCCATCCAGCTATAATTCCACTTTAACTGCTGTGGCAACATCCTATGGAATTCTTGTAAGTTTGGTGTAAGCTAGATCTAGAAGAGCATGGTGTAGTGGTTGAGCATTGGACTAGGACTCTGGGGATCAGGGTTTGAATCCCTGCTTGACCATAGAAGCCCTCTGGGTGACCTTGAGCAAGTCACACTCTCTCAGCCTCAGAGGAGGGCAAAGGCAAACCCCTTCTGAACAATTCTTGCCAAGAAAACCTCATGATAGGTTCACATTAGGGTTGTCATAAGTCAGAAATGACTTGAAGGCACACAACAAACTAACACATTTTGTGGTTGCTTGGTCTTAAAAGCTAGGATACATTCTCTTTACAAAATACAGTACCTGCTCCTGGAGGACATGAAAACTGTGGGAAATGTTTTCTAAGATGGATCAATTCAGCTGCATGGTTGTTTTTTAAAATTCTCCTTGTAGGTGTGGCTATGAGGAGTGCCCTCGTAGAGGTTAGGATCATGTCATTGGGTGTCAGTTTAAAAGACAATTTTCTTGGCCTTGGTCCTATTAGGTTCTTCTTTATTGTTGCACTGGTGATCCACGAGTAGGAAGCATTGATTCCCCAGGGGTTACTGTCTCAGACTTTGTAATCTGTGTGGATCCTGGTTATGGCCATGGCAGCTGGGGGATTCTGTGATTTGTAGTTCAAATAATTAACTTCCCCAGACTCTGCATCCTAATGAAGAAAGGGTAAGCTCAGGCTTATAAACTAAGTAAGGTGGATTTCTTTGGGAAGCATATATGGCTGGGGATAAGTGAGGGGATTATTCCAGTGTTATGTTTTACATGCAATTTAGTTAGGAGTTCGTGTATTCTTAGCATGGGTTGTGATTTTTAGCTTGAAACCTAATGAGACTGGAACACAGGGGGATCAAATCTGTCCAGCTCTGCAGCAGGGGGAGCCAGACTTTAGAATTAATCTCGTATTCTTCATTAATTATTGACCAAAGTAGTTATTTGTACTATCACTACACTAGTTATTACATAGGGGAAAAATCACGAGGGAGGTAGTTCACAAGAACAATAAATAAGCTGTACACCCAAATTCTTTCCCACCACTGTGTCATTCTTCCTCAGATAAGGAGAAGATTAATAATACAGAGAGGCTTCAGCACAAGTAATAAAGGAGTAATTAAAAATTAAAGAGAAAGAAAAGCTTGCTAGAACTCTCTTTTTGCCAGTTAGAAGTTTCATGGATTTTGATACATAAAACATTATGTTATGGACAGCAAAATTCAGACTCTGTTTCAAAACTGACAAGACATAAGGGTTTAGGAACAACAAAGAAGTATGAGGCTTTCAGCCAGGAGTGAGTTATTATTACTCTTCTGAATGAGAGGTTTATTACTGCCATCTTGACAGGTCATTAACTATATTAGCCTGAATGGAAATGGAATAAATTGTCTGTCACACCACCATCCTTACAGGAAAGCAAAAGTAAAAGAAATTATTTATTTGTATCTCACACCACACATTATGCGTTGCAATGATTAAATGCCATCTGTTATTCCCAATGATGGTTCTCAAAGTAGCAATGGTGATATGGCCCAAGAATTCCATAGTTAGACCTTCAGTCCTGCTGGCTGCATATCAGCTCAAAACCGCTGGAAGCATCACTGGTTGCTTAAATGAAGAATTTTTTTGAGCTCATAGCTATATCTAGCAAAAGGGATGAAACACATTTCCTGAAAGCAATAGTCTGTCATTCAATAACAATGCAACTAAGGGCCCTTTCACGTTACACAGTTATAGCACTATGTTTCCACTTTAGCTACCATAGCAACATCCTATGGGACCCTGGAGTTTGTAGTCTGGGGATGCAATAGAGACATTGGTGTCATTAGGGTTGGTATCACCTGGAGTGGTAACTCCTGGTATCACCCGCCATTGACTTCCTCCCATCCCACACCATACAGAATCCTTAGGAATGTTTTTTTGTACTAATGTTACTCATTAATTACAATTCCTACATATCACTAAATGTCATGGTAATAGTTGTGGCATAAACAACTAGCAAAATTAAAATTATACCTTTAAATCACAATATCATATGCACAGCCCTAGTGCATTTGCATATACATAGTTTCATGTGGTTGAAGCGAAAAGATGGAAAAAGGTGATGTTTTTAAAGAAAATTGTAAATCAATATTTAAAAAAATTAAAAATGTTTAATTTTTTTTTTCAATTTTAAAATTTATTTTTTTAAAAAGCCCCTGGGGCCTCTCCTTTCTTATTCCACTGAGCTCCACCCCCACCCCCACCCCACACCATCTCTTCAGCATTTAAATGGGACACAGGCAAATGCTGTAGCCCATTTCTGCCAAAATACAGACATATGAGGAGCAGTGGTGTCACTCCCTCTTAGGGTGTTACCTAGTGTGGTCTGACATCCCACCCCCTCACACACACACCCTAGTGTTGCCATTGACTAGAGATGATCTCTGGTTGAGAATGCTAAAGTCCCCTTCCCAAATTCCCAGTCACATGATTCCATAGGATATTGCCATGGCAATTAAAGTGGAATCATAGTGCTATCACTGTGTACTGTGAAAGGGCCTCCATACCTAAAAGTCTCAGATTTTGCCTCTTGTAGTTCATTCAGGGTGTAGATGATGGATTCACATGGAGGCTATTTATAATATATACCATCCGGCCTCCCTCCAATCCATCTGATACCATCCAGCCTTAGAGGGAGAGAGACAGGCCCAGATCCATTGGGCCTAACCTAGACTAAGAAGGAGAGCCCTCCCTCCAGTCCATCTGCCATGGTCCAGGCCTCAGAGGGAGAGAAGAATTACTGGACCTGATCCCCTTCTCTACTGTCATTCCTTTTGTGTCATGTCTTTTTAGATTGTAAACCTGACGGTAGGGCATCATCTAATTAACCATATGTAAGCTGCTCTGATAGCCTTTGCAGCTGAAAAGCGGGGTATAAATACTCCAAATAAATGAAAATAAATAAATAAAATATATGGTATGGTGGTGTCTAATTGAGCAAGGACCAAGGAAATTAAGATTTCAGCCTGATAATTTAGCAGTGGTGAGATCTGTGTGGTTAGAGGTTTGAGATTTGGACTACAGCTCTGGAGTCCCGGTCTTGAATCCCAACTTGGACATAGAAATCCACTGGGTGACCTTGGGCAAGTCACACTCTCAGAGGTAAACCATCTCTGAACAAATCTTGGCAAGAAAACCCCATGATAGGTTCATGTTAGGATCACCACAAGAAATGACTGGGCAGCATACAACAACAGCAGCAGCAACAACAAATATTACTTCTGCAACAAAATAATATTTTTACATAAGACTAATTTGATTACTTCATAAGTAAGGGTAATTACTGATCTGTTGATCATGTAGTTTCAAAATATAGATCCTAAACAAACATAGTAGAGTGTTCTGCTCACCCATTTAGCAAGCTTATGCTGACATACAGATTGGATCATTCCTTGCAGAAATACAAACATGATTCCTAATAGCAAAACAAGGTATAAAATAAACATCATCCTAAAGCATTACCAGGCTTGCAACATTCTTTCTAATACTGGATTACTCTTGATGATACATTCCTGGCCTTGTTTTATGGATAGATTGTTTTGTGCATTAAACCCAGTGTGCATATGCTGAGCCCAAGACTATGCCAGGCACTGCTTTTAATCTCAGCTCTTATTTAATTTGTTTTGGCCTTTATATCCAAAAGATGTTTTACAAATATTTTAATCAAATATAATGGACCAATCAATTTACAAAAATATAAATGTATGGTTGCCAGTGGGCTTGTATTGGTGCTCATGACTGCTAGAGACAAACAACCTATTTCTTTATTTCAAAGTTTATTCCAGTCTCTTAAAATTTTGAAACATGATGAGAAATAACACTCTGGCTACACATGCCTATTTGGAAGGAAACCCCACTGTGTTCAATGGGTATCATTATTAGGTAAACAAGTGCAGGATTGCTGGCAAGAGGGAAATGAACCTGAGCAAGGCTGGTGGAGATGATAATGCCCAGTTACCATCTCATTTCTAGCTCTGCTAGCTTGTAATACCTAGGATGAAAAGTGAGGGGTGGTTTCACCATGTTTAAGGGCTTATCTATGAGGCAGCATGGTGCAGTGGTTTGAATGCTAGACTATGATTCAACTTCTGGAAAGCCACACATACCCCTCCTCTCTCTCTCTCTTTCTGCAAGTACTGTAATAGGAATGTTTTTGGCCATAAAGGTGCTCGTAATTTCTAGAAAAGAAATGGAGAAAACCAATAATTTCAAGACAACTTTTGTATTTATTTTTTCCCAACTGTCGTCTCCTGACTTTAAAGTGAACTTTGGGTTTGTTTTTTTCCAAGGGCAAATCCCCTTTTTCTTGACAGAATAGCTCTCCATCCTGAAGCAATTTCCCCCTTTCTTTTACATGAATAGGACTCATGCTAGAACTCCCACAATGGAAAACTACTTCCACAATTTCCCAGAGATAATAGTGTGTTCACAGCCTGTGCGCCATCTGTTAAAGTAACAAGTAATTAAGGGTAGAACATTATTATTTTTTACTAGGAAAGTAGACACTGGAAGATTTTGTGCTTAAAATAATTCTATAATGCCTTCGCAAAACTGAGGATAGAATAGCGCAGACTCCCAAAACTTGTCCATTTCTTAGTATTTGGTGATGGATCTCAGTGAACAGACATCTACAAATCTATTTTCTGTAAGGAAAAAAAAATAGAAACATAATAAGCCTTTCCTGAAAGACAAATGGGTAGTTAGTTGAAATTTAATGAACTGGGATTACTATATTAGCTGTTACAAGAAGCGCAGTAGTCGATAGGCAATCTGATTAAGAGGATTAGAGATCAGAAGGAAAGTGCATTTATTTTCACACATTTATTTTCCTTGCTGGGCCTTTCACCAAGAGTAATAGTATGGACTCCATTTGGAGCTGTGGACAACGCTAAAGTTCTTTGGCTACATTATTTTGCCCATCTATTATGTGGATGGGCAAAATAATTTAGTCATACGTGCCAGTACAAAAATACAGCAAAGATTAATGCCCTATGTGTTTGCTGACTGTTCAAGCTTCAGGCTCCCAACTAAAGTTGTAAACATATCTTTCTTTTTCCAGTAGGATTTACAGAGTTTTATATGCACTTAAGTCACCGAGCTCTGTCCTGTCTGATTCTTATTTTTAAGGAACTATAAACCATTAATTCTGAAAACCACTTTCCTTTTTAAAAAAAAAAAAAAATCCCCTCTTTGTACAATCTCTCTCGATATCCCTCAGAGTCCTAGCCGCCTGACTTTCCTACTCACAGTTGTTGTGGGTTAAGAGCAAGCAGCTCACACCCTCACAAATGCAGCTACATGCTGCTGGTGAAAAGCTGGAAAGCAATGATATCCAGCACCATGGTCTCTTTTATATCACACTTATGGCTCTTTGATCCCGCATTAAGTGCCATGGCTCCATTGTATGGAATCCAGGAATTTGCAGTTTGGTGAGGCACTCAAGCTGTCTGGCTGAGAACTCTAAATTGTTGTTTTTATGTGCCTTCCAGTGAGCTCTGACTAATGATGACCCTCTCATAGGGTCTTCTTGGCAGGTTTGCCAATACCTTTCTGTATTCTGTGCATGGACTGTTTCTGTGCATGGAATGGCAGGATCAGCTAGTATGTTCTCTGCCTCTGGCAGCAAAAAGTCTTGAGGCATCCATGCAGTTTCATAAGGTTATTGCTAGAAAACATTCACAAAAGATGCATCGAGGATTCCACTGACATATTCTCTGTATTAGTCTTCTAGGATGTTTCAAATGAATGGCTCCTACCATTATGAAATCCATGCTTTTCTGATATAAATGCAACCAGAATTTGTGGGGTAATTTAAGTTTCCTAAGGCTTCAGCCTTTTTGAGGAAACAAAGGAGAGGATGCAGACAGGTGGCCATGGGCTGCTCTGGGAAGCAGAGGATTGGGGCCGAGGTTGCCCCACACCTTGGCCCCAATCCTCCCTTCTGCTGGCCCTGGAAGGAGTGCTAAAATGCCAGTCCTTCTAGAGCCAGCAGAAGGGGTTCATCAAGAGCAGCTATGTGGCTCTTCTGCACCTCTTCTGGTGCAGCGCATGACGACGCTGTGCTGGGAGGACATATTTGGGGTGTGCGCTGTGCGCAACGGTGTGCACCCTGATGATGTCCTTGGGGAGGGGTTGAGGCGGCCGCAGTGTGGCTGCCCCTCCCCTTCCGTGCCTCCAAGATGGCGCTTTGTGCCATCTTCAGAGGCCCAAAATATATTTAAATATCAAAATATAAAAGCCAAGCCTGTTAGAGTCTGGCTTTAAAACAGCAGAGTAGCAGAAGAGTGACTTTGCTTAACTATGCTTCCCTAAGAACTGATACTGACTCAAAGAACAACAAACATGTAGTTTGTTTAATAAACAATGATGGCTTTAATCTATATTTACATTTAAAAAAAACCCTAAATCCTAATCTAACTAGTGATGGTTCAGGTAAAGAGAAAAAAATCTCACCATCTTTAAGAGAGCAGGAAGATGAGAACAGCCCAGTTGAGAATCTTGAGAAAAAGACAGTTATTCTCAAAGAGGGAGTGAGCTAAGTCACAAAGTGAATTTGAATAAGAGAGAGAGAAGGAGGAATTTCAAAGCAGGAATCCCTTTCTATTTAAGAAGGGGAAAAGAGAATGCAAAGATCTTCCAACAGAATTATGATAGGGTTTTACAAGTCCCTGACATTTTGCTGTGTATTCTACTATATTCTTTGGAATGGGAAATAACTGTAAGGACCTTATCACACGCTGCTCTCAAAGTGGCAAGAAAGCGATATGAGCATCATTCCAGTACTATAGATGGAAATGGCTAGCACACGCAACTAGCATCATTGCGCTATTAACGAAAGCGCGATGAAGCGCCCCTCAGAAAGTGCATTTGCTGAGCATACATAAGTGAGAGGATTCCACGCAGAACCCAGCAATGATATTCCTGCACATGCGCAGGCCTGGAGATGGTCGCCACGGCCGTCGGATGTTGTTGTCGTCACTTCCGCAGAGCGATTTCGCCATTGCTTCGCCATCGCTATTGCTGTGCGGTCGCCATTGCCATCTTTCCACTCATGTTGTCATCCTCGTCGCTGTTGGGTCTATGTATATATGCGTGGGTGTGTGTATATATACACATGTTGTACTTACACATGTGCACTTCTGCATGGTTTTGGGTGCTTGCTTCTGTGTGTGTATTAGCAACAGCACATAAGCAAAGATACATGTATGTGTAGATGTCTGTATATCTTTACATAACAGACATTGCTGTGCACTAGTGCAAGAATCCATTGCTGTTCGGCGACTGTGTACATATGTTTGGAATGAGATATATATATATATATATATGTATGTATGTATATATATATATATATATATATATGTATATAGACACATATTCAGATATATACATACTAATATTTCTGTGTATACATATATATATATATACATATACATATATATGTGTATGTGTGTGTATGTGTGGCTGTGTAAATGCATATATATACCACCTTTAACAGATTGATATATATACATGTACTGATTTTGGTTCTTTACACATGTGCGTTTCTGTATGGCTGCCATCTGGTGTGTGGGTATATGCCGCATTGGCCAAGCATTCATACATGTTGGTTTATAGGTATGTGTATGTTTGCTTATACAATAGAATTGTGGATTACAACAATAAAAAATTTCTGCTTTTTAAAACTGTGCGGTTTTCTTGTCCTCCTGGTGCTGCCATGGTTTTTGCACACCTGATACATTGGCTGTATGGTTGTCCACCTGCATGGCCATATCTATAGATCTTTATATATGTGTTCCAGATTACCTTGGGAAAGCATATATACTTAGATTTAGCAATGTCACAGAATAGAAATATTAATGAACCCATCGGTAAACAAAGATGGATAGATAAATAGTGGTATGTATTGGTATGTACTACTACACTATTTAACTGTTGAGTTTAGACAGAGAGTCTATATGCATAAAGGGAGTACAGAGTACTCTTTATTTAGATGTTTAGCACACCTTTGGTTTCTTTACATGGTGCTAGGAACCCAAAAAATATAATTAGCAAAAACATCTGGGAATGTATGTACATGTACAAAAAAATAATAACCATATATACATTCGTCTTTTGACATAACACAGACACATGCAAATACATTTACGCATATACAGATATACTGAAAAAACTGTATAGAACCATTTTTTTCTAATTTCTATCACCACACCTATCTATTAAACCCTCCGTATATAAAGCTCGGCATGTTTATATGTAGATAGATTTAACAGATAGATGGGAAACTTGCCCAATATTAAACATGTCCATATCCTAAACATTTGGTTAAACTGTTCATACCAACAACAACTCAACAGAGAACACTTAGGAACTAACAAACAAATGCAACTACCTATATAAAACAAGTGCAACACTAATTGTCCTAGAAAACATTCAGCCATCATGAGGGCGAGTACAGCTGCTTTTTCTTAATAAGTCTTTTGTTTCTCCCAGGAACATTCTGAGATGGTTGGGTCTGTGCATTCTGTGAAGGTTGGGTGTTCACATTGGGTAATGGTGGGTTGATCGCAGTCTGTGATGGTTGGGTATGTGATGTTTGGGAGTTCACATTATGTGATGGTGGGGTGTCCTCCTGCAACTGCATCTGTGTTTGCTCAGAGTAAGTTGCAAGGCAAGGAGGTGCGGTTCTCCCCTCATCCCCTGAGTCCCCAAAAAGGATTTGCGAACAAGGCATTGGTATAGGTGATGCCTCCGGTGCTTGCTTCCTTTTGTTACTGTTCTTAGGGACCCACCGGAAAGACCCACGTGCTGCTTGCAACCAGGACAAGGCCCGCTCCATCACATCTGTCCTTTTCCTCTCCTCCGCTGTCAGCTTTCTCTGCTCCTCCATAGAGTCATGGCACATGCTAATGAGCTCCGTCATGTGCTGTGACATCCGCTCCCGGTACCTCGAACTGAGAGTAAGGTCTCTGTGGTAGGCTCGCGCAAGGCTATCCAGAGACCCTGCCTCTCTTTGGATTGTGCGGAGGAGCGAGCCGTGTTGCCACCTCGCAAGCTTGCGGTTGAGTTGACCCTGCCTCCGAGAATCCTCTATTATTGTCTGGGCTATGAGTTTGCCCCTCCTGGCTCTGCAATCCGGGATATCCTCCTCGTCCCGCAACCGGCGGACAATCCTACGACATGCTGCTGCAGAACAAGAAGAAAGGAAATTATTAACCATGCAACCAAAATCTATCCATAATGTAGTCATGCTTGCCATTTCCTGCTATTTAATACAACTCCCGTTAGTACACACCCAACATACCTGCCTGTAAATAATACCAAAATTTCTTTCCCCGGAAACCTATATATGTCCATAATTGTGTGTGGGTGCCAGTGTGCATACATGTAAGAAAGCACAAATATATTGTGTCCTGGCCGTCTGTAAATGTGCATGTTCACCAACACAACTATATCAACACATGTTCATTATGTCCGTTCCATATATCTATCTATATCTATATCTATATCTATATACAAAGAGAGCTTCCTTTGGATGAATGCTCTTGGGTTGCCACAGATCAGGTCAATTGCGGTAAATGGGGGAGGGACTTACCCCTCCTGACTGCTGCTTCCTCTTGGGCATCGCTGGGCACATCAGCCCCGGTGGCCTGGGTCTCTCCACCAGGCAGGTGTGTACTCTCTTCCGGTGGGCCTTCTCCATTGATGATTGTTTCTGGAAAAATAAGAAAGGGGAAATGCAGTCACTGGGTTACCATTGGGTGGCTCACATACACAGTGGTTAGAGCACTGCATTAGCATTACATTTCTTCAAAGAATCTGAGGTAATCCTACCGTCACTTGCAGCTGGCGAGGCAGGGAGAACCTGCGGGTACTCCTGAGGTGGCTGATCTCCCAGCTGAGATGCCTATTCCACAGGGACGAGGTGTAGTATTTCATCTCCCTCCTCACAGACTGCTGCCGGAACTGTATGAAAAAAAGGGGGGAAAGGGATAGTTTACATCACCCAGAAAAGTTCTATGTGCCTTTGACTGTTTATATGTACATAGAGGTTTGTGCGTATGTATGCATATATCTGTTGTGTACACACACATATATATATATAATATGTATATAAGTATATATATATATATATATATATATATATATATGTGTGTGTGTGTGTGTGTGTGTATATGTAGACATATACTTATATATATGCATTTATGTATTCATGTACATGTATATATATATATATATATATATATATACACACACACGCACAAACACATACATGTGTGTTTCCTTTCCTCAGGGAATGTCTATATGTTGAGATATTTATAGTGTGTGTGTGTGTGCATGTGTGCGCGCGCGTATGTATATATACATATATATATGCATATCTATCTATATGCCCACATGTATTTATCAATCTATCACTATCTATCTCTCTTGAAAGATATGTATCCATAAATGTATATACACTTACATATATGAACACACACATGCGTGTGTGTGTGCATGACATTATATACACCTAGTGCATGGAAGGAGACATCTGCTGCCCTCCCCCCTCAAAGGCTGCAAAAGCCCAAAAATAAACCACCATTATTCCTTCACGGAAAATTCTAGCAGTTCCTGCATGCATTGCCCTTACAGGAAAAACAAGAAAGGAGGAAAGCACTTCCTGGGGTATTTTCCAACAGCTTATTTTCCCTCCCCTCCCCAAACCAGTAACAGGCACAAAGAATTACCCATAATTCGATACTAAAGGAAAAAAAGCTCCATTTTGTGGCAGTGCACTGTACAGAGGGAAGCACTATTCATGGATTAAACATTGCATGCTTACTATATCCTATTTGCAAGCCCCGGAAAGAAAACATTTGACCCACCCTTCCCAGTGAAAGGGCCATCCAGAGAACTTATAGCGAAATTCAAATTTCTATCTACCCTCCACATTGATGGTGGCTGTGGCTGATCCCTCCTGTTCCTGAGAACTGGGTGCCTGGGATGAGGTTCCCTGGGTCGTTCCCCCGCCGGTTGTCCTCACAATATTCAGACTCTTTATTACCCTCTTTGGGAAAACAGACCGGTCTGTCCTCAAGAAGGTGTCCATCTCCTTATAATATGGGCAAGAGATGGGCATCTACAAGAGAGGACCATGTTTACCCGTTGTGTTTGTGGCCCGATGCAAACAGGAAGCACACGTCATAGGATGCTTCCCCACAGATCCATGGGAAATAATGCTAGGAACCATGGGTTATGAAGTGGAAATGTTCCACGAGAGGGAAATGCTGATCAAACATACGGCGTTAGCGCTATGATTGCGCTATGAATCAGCTCGCGCTATTGCAATGCCCCATGAAACCGACATTTAAAAGAATGCGAATGATGCTAGATTGCAAGCGGTTTCTCACTGGGTTCTGAGCGACATCGTGTAAACACACGGAAAAATATAGCGCTATAGCGCCTGATTCCCTGTGGATTCTTGCTGCTTTTGGCCCCGTGTGATAAGGTCCGAAGAGTGGATAATGTATGGTTCCTTCCCCTCTAGCTCCCTACACTTTTCTCTAATATGTTGGACAGAGGCAACTTGGATCTCAAAGGGAGCATCTCTTTTTGTCTTGCTAATGGATTTTTTTTCTATTTCTGGGAGTATGGTCATGGCCAGAAAGAAGAGGGTCCTGCATGCATTAATGTCCCTCCAATACCACCTGAACTGAGAACAGCCTCATCTTGACAAAATACAGGCTTGGAATTAACATTGTCATAATTTCCCCCTGGTCCTGTATGATTTTTAACATCTTTGCTGGATGAAAATGTCACTGAAGCTTTGAAAGCTTGGTTGGCCCCATATAGATGCCACTGTTTTGTGGATTTTGGCTGTTACTGTATGTTGCTACATGCCCCAACACAGCTACCCTTGGATGTGTCAATTGAACACAGGTAGATTAAAAAAGCAACAGCAATCTCAAAATAGCAAATAATTTTACAATTCTTCTCCCAAAAAGTTTTCTCCATTCCTCTAACCCACTGCAACTGTAAAAGGAAAAACAACAACAATATTCTTTGTTAAGGGAAGCAAAATGACCAAACCAATTTCAGAGAATGACCTCTGGTGAAGGCTGTACAAAAAGCCAGCCAACAAGGAATGTCAGAATTAAAAGCCTGCTCTGACATCACTCCAAGTGAAGAGGGATGATTTATGTCACCCTGCCACTTCTCCATCCTATATCTGCCCCTCTAGAGTGGTGTCTGCCCACACCAGAATACTCCAAGAGCAGCTCAGAATATTCTGGCTCTGAAGGAGCCCTAATGCCCTCCCTTTCCCTGGTACTCTGGAGTGACAGCAGGCACCTGTCTGGATGTGCATCCCACTGTGCTCCCCACTACCATGGATCAGTCCCCCTGGAATCAAAAACAAGGCACCCAGCATCAAGAGGGAGCGACTTGTGGCAGCAGCAGCCAGTATAGAGGGATGTTTTGTAAAAAACCACCTGCAGTTGCTCTGGAGGGCTGGTGACTTTTTAAAAATTGGCATGGGTGGAGGGTAGATGGTGGGTTTGGTGCTGAACTGACCAGACATTCAGACAGCTTGCAACAGAACCAAGGATTAGGTCCCGCGTTGTCAGGACTGCTCACTATGAGGAAAAGGGGAGGGCATAATATTTGGCCCATGCTAACATGGCCTAGGAATAGGTCAGTGCTGTGCCCTCTACCCTCCCTATTTTTCTAGAATTCAAATCGGGAGATGTAAGCTGGTTTTTTTAGTGGTGCCATAATCTAAGAAAAAGAGGGAAAGAGGCAACATTGAGTTGGGGTCCATCTAGACTAGGGGTAGGCAACCTAAGGCCTGGGGGCCGGATGCGGCCCCCCAAGCCCTTTGGACCGGCCCCAGGCCAGTCCTGCCGCCGCCGCCGCCGCTGCCCACCATGATGATATTGATTACTGTTGTTATTACTTGTTCTTGGGGTTTTCTTGGCAAAATCTCCACAGGGGTTTTGCCATGGCTTTTCTGGGGCTGAGAGAGTGTGCATGCATATTTTTTAATTAAAAAAAATAATTTTTAAATATTTATTTATTTATTTATTTATTTTTGGTGCTTCGGCCCCCCAATTGTCTGAGGGACAGCAACGTGGCCCCTGGCTCAAAAAGGTTGCCTACCCCTGATCTAGACTGTAGAAATAATGCAATTTGACACCGCTTTAACTGCTATGACTCCATTCTACAGAATCCTGGGATATGTAGTTTTGTGAGGCACCAGCACTTTTTGACAATGGCTAAAGACCTTGTAAAGCTACACATCCCAGGAATCCATAGGATGGAGCTATAGCATTTCAAGAGGTGTCAAATTACATTATTTCTACAGCCTAGATGCACCCTTAGTCACTCTGTAAAGCTACAATACATTAGTTTTTAGCTAAATTGTTTTAATTTATGGTGCCTGCTGCTTTGGCTGCTGCCCTGGGGGAAATACAAAATTATTTTTGTAGTGTACATTATTTCTATAATGTGCATGTGTCCTAGGATTCACGATACAAAGGAGGAGGGTACAAAATACAATGTACTTGATTTCTATATGTTGACTATAGGCACTGAAAATATTGGGCAAATGGTAATCCTTGTTTGGAATCGATATAAGAACTAAAATTCCTCTTTGAACATGGTGACACTTATTGGAGAGATGTACTTGCCTGCTTTTAAAAAGAAAATGTTTCATGTGTTTTTGTTTCAGTTTTGCATCTTAGATGTACATTTTATTAGGTACACTATTAGGAAAATCTGTGGTCTCCACATGTGGTTAGACCACATCTTCCATCATCAGGAAGCTATGTAAGGTATAGTTTGCTAAATGTGGTACAGACTTCCCTTAGGAGATCAAAATAGCTCTAAGAAAAGGTCATGCAAGGGCAAGCCCAGCAACTAGGCCAAGATAAGTCCCCTTCTATATGTCTGGTGTTTACTACTCTTTTGTTTTCAGTCCTTGAAGCTATTAAAGCATTGGCTAGTACAGTGAGCCCTTGGTATCCGCTGGGGTTTGGTTCTAGGATGTCTCATGGATACCAAAATAATGGGATGCTCAAGTCCCATTAAATACAATAATGGTGTCCCTTATATAAAATGGCAAAAAAGATTTACATGTTGGAAACTTTTTTTAATTGAATATTTTCAAACCATGGATGGTTGAATCCACGGATAAAGGATCTGTTGATACAGGAGGGCTGACTGTACTAACAGTGGTACTCATTGCTAGTATTAATGGGATTATCAGTACCAATTAGTAGTAAGGACAATGTAGTTCAGCTGTACCTGGAGGATTGAGGTTTCCTACCCATTATACACTAAAAGAAGAAATATGGCTGAATGTTCCTGAAAACATCACATTGCAGTGACTTACATTACATGACCTACTCACTCCTACATGCTGTTACCCAAGGCAGATTCCATCTAACACCCACTCCATAGTCTACTCACATTCTTGACATCCTCCCAACAGAAGAATGTACATACCCTGTATCCTATAATTTGTAAGAGTTCCTCTTTTCCCTAGCCCTAATGGCAGTCTAAATCCCAGAATAACTGCCCTCTTCTTGAAAGACATCCTGAAGACAGATATTCCAGATGATTTCTTACACCATTGCTGGATTGCTACACAAAACATTACCAGCTGAATTCCTGTTGCACCATATCCATGACTCATAGACTGTCTCTTTTGAGGTTTACAAGAATTAGCTCTCATGAGAAAAACAAAGGTGGCTGGATGACTCTGGTTTTTTAATATTAACATGTGTTGATTTAATAGATGAAGTGTAATCTTTAGTTTACATAGAGAAATGTAGGCATTTAAGATATACTGTATAATCACAGAAAGTATCGTTGAAAGTTTGAAATTGGTTTTTTTTTTTTTTTGCTTCTTTCTTTTTTTTCTTCTTAGTAGTTTGGGAGTAGTAGGAATAGTTAATTCCTTAGTTTTTCTGTTCTTTTTCCTTTTTGTCTTCTTGTGCTGCTTTTGCATTTTATCTTGCGATAGTTAATTCTGTTTTGTTTTTCTATGCTTTTAAAAAAATGTTTGTGAAATGCTAATACTTCTCTGTCTCTCTCTCTCTCTCTCTAGAGAATGGTTCTCAGACCCCATGAACACCAGCTAAGAACACAAGCTAATTAGGCATTTTTAAAAAAGGAAGGAAGGGGAAAGGGAAAATGTGGCAGCACCTGTAAGACAAACTGGTTTTTATTTTCGCATGAGCTTTCATTGATATAAACCCACTCCTTTGGATGCATTACAGTGATAATAAATGCTCAGGTATAAACACAGTTTACACAATTGTGGAAGTGGGATTAAATGTAATAGGATCCAGAAAGATGCAAACAGTGTCCCTCGAACTAATTTTCAAAGGGCTGGCCAAGGTGATACAGGTCTTTCAGATCTTTACAGCAGTCAGTTAGTGCTGATGTGTGAAAACAAGAAAATCTGCTTACCAAAAATCAGTTTCCCAGGGTTCAGAAATGACTGAAGATTCCTTTTGTAGGACTCTTGAATTTATATATGTAGTGCATGGCATGGTGGTTTGAGTGTTGGACTAGGGAGATTATCTCACTGCTCTTTAATAGCGGGATAGAAGTGTGATGCTTACCCTAATGGGAAGATCCTACTGCACAGTCTCATAGCTGGGCAGTAACTATCCTCTGGTCAATCTGTGCTTCTGCCATAACTTTTAATGAATGGGAAAATCCCATGAACAGCTATCAATTGCTTAGTTAACCCATTATTAAGGATGTGTACAATATGTCATCCCGGGGTAATTCAGAGACTGATAATCTCATGTGGTGTGAGTTGGCATTACTCCCTTCTCTCTGTCTCCCTGTCCCTGAACATCCATAGCCATTCTACTTCCAGTGCTGAGAAGTATGTTTCTCAAAAGCAGTAGCCTTTCCTAAGCATCCCTTTTTTCTTTTTGTTTCTTTAAAAGCCATAATCACGCAACCTTAATGAGCTACCAAAATGCATTTCCATGACATGAAAAATATTCAAACCATCTAGGGAAGTAAAAAAGAATGTTTATATAAAAAAAGAATGTACCTCACTAGGGGAAGCTTTTTTTTCCATGGGGAAAATGGAGCACTAGAAAAAAAACAGTTTGCTGGATTTCCCATCAAGCAAAACCACATATATGTGAGCAGATAGCTGACAAGGGGATCCCAAATGCAAAGGTTGAAAGAAACAGTGTGTGATAAAATTCATTGCTGTCCTGTTATCAATTCACAATTATGCATTTACTCAAAAAGAAGTGTTGCTGTTTTGGTAGTTTAAAAATGTGCAATTATACTGAGAAAGAAGCTTTGCGTGATAATCTCCAATGATTCTGGAGACCAGGGTTCAATTTTCAGCTCGGTCATGAAACCCACTGGGTGATCTTGGGCAAGTCACACTCTTTCGGCCTCAGGGGAAGGCAATGACAAACCTCCTCTGAACAAATATTGCCAAGAAAACCTCATGATACGGTTGCCTTAGGATGGCCATAAGTCAAAAATGACATGAAAGCACACAATGAACAGCAACAACAACATGCCATGAGACTATTGTCTTTTCATAGCTCTGCTAATGAATTAGAATTTGTGAATATAATTCAGTTCAGTAGTTCCTCTTTCTAGTCTTTCTATGTACTTTCCTTGTTAAAAACTGATTAGGATTATCAGGCCCCCACTGCCATGGTCCTGAGTTTAAAGAGAAGGACAAATGCAATAATAAAGAGCAATAAAAGTTGATTATCCATTTTGGAATGCAAGAAAAGCCCCCACATGAGCAAGAAGATAAGTGTTCTCTGCTTGCATTGAGATCCCTCCCAGTGATTTCCAAACTTTGGTCCTCCAAATGTTTTGGACTTCAGCTCCCAGAATTCCTGATTGTTGGCCAAACAGTCAAGGGCTTGTGGGAGTTGAAGTCCAAAACAGCAGGAGGACCAAAGTTTGAGAAACACTGCTCAGACAGACCATAAACTGACAACAGATTAACATCTGAGACAAAACGTAACATTTTGTAACATTAACAAAATTTAACATTGTCACCTTTCTTGTATTATTTTTAACATATTTGCCTGGATTATTCCTGGTGACCAGCCCCAATTTCTCGATCATCCCTGCATATATACTGTAAGTAGGGTTATCTGATATCAGGGCTTGGTTTCATGTTTCCAGACCTCAGTTTAGCTTTAAGAAATGTATTTACCATCTCCAAACATGCATGTAAAGTGTTCAGTCCTACACAAATCCGCCAATTAATCAAATATTTGCTTTGTACGGTTTATTCAAAAAGAGGCATCCACGGCAAAAGTATGCAAGTGAGCTGTGAACCCAACTGCTTCTGCTTCTGTAATAGTGCAAAAGATGATTTGCAGTCATGTGTTTACAAAAAGCTATGGAACACTCTTAAAGACATGGGAGTGCCACTACATCTGATAGTTCTGATGAGAAATTTGTATTTAGGACAAGAGCCTATTAGTACCAAATATGGAGAAACAGAATGGTCTCCAATTGGCAAAGGGGTGAGACAAGGCTGCATCCTTTCACTCTATCTGTTCAATTTGTAAGCAGAATATGAAAAGCAGGCTTGCACACAGAAGGAGTAAAGATAGAAGGAAGGAATATCAACAACCTATGATATGCAGACAACACCATATTACTAGCAGAAAACATCACAGATTTGAAAGAATAATTAAAGAAAGGGCCTTTACAAACTGCCAGTAATAATGCAGTTTGAGGCCACTTTAACTATCCTGGCTTGGTGTTAAGGAATCATGGGAATTGTAGTTTATTGTGGCACCAGAGCTCTCTGACAGAGAAGGCTCAATGTCCCAGAAAAAAATACAATTCTTATGATTCCCTAGCACTGAGCTAGGACAGTTAAAGTGGCCTCAAGCTGCATTATTTCTGGCAGTCTGTAAAGGCCCAAAGTCAAAGAAGAAAGTGCAAAGGCAGGCCTAATGTTAAACTTAAAGAAAACAAAAATAATGACCACAGAGGATTTACATAAATTCAACCTAAGACAACAAGGAAATTGAAATAGTTGAAGATTCCCCATATCTTGGCTCAAACATCAATCAGAATGGAGACTGAAGTCAAGAAATCAGAAGAAGATTAGGAATGGGAAGGGCAGCTATGAAAGAATGAAACAAAATCCAAAAGTATAAAGATATACAACTGAACACTAAAGGTAGAATCACATAAGTGATTGTATTCCCTATTACCATGTATGGATGTGAGAGCTGGATAGTTAAGAAAGATGATAGGAAGAAAATCAATGTGTTTGAGATGTGGTGCTGGAGAAGAGTGCTGAAGATCCCATGGACAGCCAAAAGGACAAACAAGTGGGTCCTAGAGCAGATTAAACCAGAAACCTCCTTGGAAGCCAAGATGACCAAACTGAGACTGTTGTACTTCGGACATTTCATGAGAAGGCACAACTCCTTAGAAAAGACAGTAATGCTGGGGAAAGGTGAGGGAAGTAGAAAGAAAGGAAGATCACATGTCAGGTGGATAGATTTAGGGGGGATGCAGACGGGCGGCCATGGGCCACCCTGTGAAGCAGTGGATTGGGGCCAAGGCTGCCCCATTCCTCAGCCCCGATCCTCCATTTCGCCGCCTGGGAAAGGAGCGCTAAAATAGCACTCCTTTCACAAGCCGCTAAAGGGGCTCCCAAAGAGCCGCCATGCGGCTCTTTTGCACCTCTTCTGGCTCAGTGTGTCCAGACGCTGAGCTGGAAGAAAGTCATCAGAGCGGCCATCATGTGCAATGACGGGCGCTCCGATGATGTCCTCCGGAAGGGGTTGGGGCGCCCGGCATCCAACTGCCCCTCCCTTTCCTGGGACTGAAGACTGTGCTTTGCACCGTCTGCAAAGGGGGTTAGTCAGGGAGACTGTGGGCCTAAGCCTTCATGACTTGAGCAGGGAGGTAGAGGATAGGGGGGCTTGGAGACGCCTCGTTCACAGGGTCACTATGAATCAAGATTGACTCAAAAGAAGCTAACAACAAGTTCAGTCTTAGTATATGACAGGAATTTAAAGATGTAGGCCCGTGCAATTACATAGGGAGTGCAAAACAAATATTGCACATGTGAAAAGTAGTGATTCTTTATGTGGCAACAACTGCATGTAAATTTTTAATACCTACCAATTAGAGAACGTATGCAGGTGTGCCCTCTCATTAGGTGGAAAGAATATAGCAGTTGATGGGGTACAAGGGTGGCCGTGGCAAGGTGGTTCCTTTTTCAGCATACCTTGAGTCCTTTAAAGTAGCCTTCTCCCTTCAAGTGCCATGACTGATGCTATAATGGCACTAGTTACAAAACAGTTAGATTGGCACTCTGGTAGTTCTGTACTTGGGGCAAATTTTGTCCATTGCCTCAGGCAGCAAAATCTTTGCGAAAATGTTTAGCAGGAATATTTCAAACCAAACATCTGAGGTAACTAGCTATCCTAAACTGGTCTGTATTTGATGAGGTATATTCCAGGTTCAGGGTACAATCAATGGGTATTTTTCACAGACTTAAAGAAAAGGCCAATTTGATTCTTTATGGCTCTCATAAACAATAATTTCTTGGCTGTTAGTTCCCAGAAACTTTAACTTTTTATATTTAAGCTTATAAAGCACCTTCATTCTTAAAGCTTTTCCTGTCTTACAAAATGAGTGACAAAATCAGAAACATACTTAACAACAGCAGGCAGAATGAAAAGCTTACTGTTCTACCAAATGTTTTGCTCAGAATGCAATTGGTAACCATCTGGATTCATGCACTTTCCTCGGAGCACTGAAAGTTTCTGACCTCTGCGCAACACTTTAGAGCAGATGTAAGAACTTAAGTCATTGCCTGAGAAGATGCACATGCAGGCTTGGTGGAATGGCTGAGCAATAATAAATTTCTCATTATCAGATGGAACTCATCTAGGACATTGTCAACACTGGGGTGTGGATGAGTAAAATGCCTTGTCCTATAAATCCCACCCATAACATTTGCAAAGTGATATAAATGATCTCTCCATGATGTATTCCTCTTTAAAGTAGATAAAAGAGTATTTCATTTCCTGTTGTAAATTTTGTACTTATTGAACAATCTTATTTTAAAGGCAGCACTGTTTATAAAAGGAAATGAAGGATATGTCTGCACTAGGCCATCAGGATATTATACAACTCTGGTGAAAACATATCCTTCCAAAGGATGGCAGAAATGTCTCAAAAACTCCCCAAGTGAAAGAAATCTCTCTCTGTCTCTGTCTGTCTGTCTCTCTCTCTTTCTCTCTCTCTCTGTGTGTAATATTTCACAGGCTTCCACTGTATTAGGAAATCCAAATATGCTGGACTACAACTCCCACTAGGCACATGCTCATTTGAGATAATGTAAATTGTAACCCAACCACATCCGAATAGGTGTCTGTGTGTGTGTAAGAGAGAGAGATTTGTGTTCACTATTACAGTCCTATATCATATCTCTGAGCAGCTTACAGTAAAATCATGGATATCGCAGTGCTAATTAAAGTGGCTTACCTGAGCTGGCTTAAAATTTAAAACAGGCAGCATCCTGATGTTTTATCACAAGGATTTTGCCACTGAAATTGTCGCCCGGGTCCATCTCCACTCCTAGGGCCACTCAGTGTGGCTTTTTTCAAACCCGGGAGTTTTCCAGCTTAAGGAAATGACGCCAGAGTGGCCCTGGGAGCAGGGATGGACCCCGGCTGCACCCAGGTGGCAATTTCAGTGGCAAAATCCTTGTGATAACATCAGGATGTTTCCCATTTTAAATTGTAAGCTGGCTCAGGTAAGACGGTTTTATTAGCACTGCGATAATCTCCACAGATGTCAGAGAAGACTGACATCAGATTTTCTGACTTAACTCTCCAAATTTAAAGAACAATCTACTAATCAGAAAGTGGTCCTCTCAGTAAGTGCAGAATGCACGCTATGGAGACTTCAGTCTTTTCAACCAAAAAGAAGCAAACAGGTTTTATAATGTTCACTGTGATTCTCTCACAAAAGTGTCCTAAATGTAATACCCCCTCATAGCTAGTGATGGGCTTTAGCAGTCATTTTTGGAACTGAGTTTGCAAAACTAACCTGCTTCCCCATCAGCTTGTTAAAAAAAAAAAGTTACTATAATCTTAACATGATCTCTTACCCTTTCATGTGCCTGATACAATCTCATATACGTGGCACTGGGCAAACTGTATTTCCATATTTCCTTTACACCTGTCCTGAAGTCAGAACAAAGGCCAGAGGTGAGACAGAAAAGAAAACTTTGTCCTTCACACTGCTGCTGCTACTGCTTCCAGAGCAACAAAGAAAGTTACATGCTGAGGATTTACTTCTAAGACTAGAAGTTATCAATTCTGAGTAGTATCTGGAATCCACTACACTTACATTTCCATGGAGCAGGCATCCCATCTGATGTTAGCCATACCTACTTGGTCATTCATACTTCCCTCTCTTTCTTGAATTGTGAAATTCTCTCCATAGTCCATCCTCTGCAAATCAGCAATAATGACTTTGTTGTTCTTGTCTGACATTGCCCTACCCTAGATGCTTCATACCCTAGATATCTGTGAAACAAGGAAACAAAGAGGTCAGTTGGCCATAGGGAAGACTGATAATTGGGCTTCTTTAGCTCAGATTAAAGATGCCAGAAAATAAATTTGAAGCTGCATCTGTGTTTGATGTGAACCTGATGAAGGATTGACTCTGGGTGAAGGGTAAGAAATTGGGTGAGACATCACAACACATAACAGATCATGAGAGATGTGCATTCCACACTTGAATAGGAGTGACAGCAAAGAATGTTCACAAAACTACATGGAAGTTCTGCAGTAGAGGTTTTGCCACCTCTTTATTTCCACCCCCTAAGTTGGCATGAATGTCTTATTCCTCCCCCCCCCTCCCTATTTGCCTCCCTTTTAAAAAATGAAAGGACTATAGGGATATTTGTGCTTGAGTGTTAAACCAAGGAAGGTGTCAGTGCCCCATGCTCTTGGAGGGATTTTTTTTAAGGTCACAATTATTACTCTGTTTATTCTGTTTACAAGATGTTCTGTGCACAGAAAATGTGTGGGAATGGTTAGCTATGTAATAGGGGACAGGATTAAACATTTATTTGCAGATATTGTGTACCATCAAATTGTTTACAACATATAGAGACCATAAGCTGAATTTATCATGTGTTTTCTTGGCAGGGTTTCTCCTGAGGTTTGCCATTACCTTCCTCCAATGCTGAAAGAGTCTGATTTGCCCAATCCCTGGGTTTCGCTGGCAGAGTGGAGATTTGAATCTTAGGTGATTATCACACAAGGGGAAAAGTAGCAAGGAAAAGGTATGCGCGAGGTATAACCGTGCAATTGAGGAAAAGATTTTCATATGATGTCGTGCTTATCTGGGCCTCCTTGTGTGAAGACCCTGGAATCTTCCAGCAATAAATCATTCATGGGGAAATCCCATGGATTAATTTTCAGTCGCAAGAACAAAGCATGATTGGCCAGGTGTGAAAGTCAATTGTGGTTCATTCTTGTGGTTGGAAAAACATTTACCCACAATGCATTTTGCTGGCGGTACTTCCTTCTCATGATGATGATCAGTGGATTTAGGTCTTATTTTTAAGGCATGGGGCTTGAATTTGTTTCCAGTAGCTGAAAGTGATGTGCAAATTTTAATTTGACTTACTTTATTGTGTGGAAGAGAGACAGTTAGTGTAGACATGTACTGTTGCACCAAAATGCATGAGCAAAATGCATGCGCAAAATGACCATAGTAATGCTTTATTGATGGATGTGTGTGGAACGCAATTGTGACATTATTTGGCTTTTCTGTTGTCATTATCTCACTATTGAGCTCATGTGTGAAAATATCAACTGCTATAGCAGTATTGTCATGTTCTCTTCTAATGCCATGATTGTTGCTGAGTTGGCTCTCATGTGATAATCTCCTTATTGTCCCAGATTCCTAATTTGCCCCAAGTTGGCTCTCACTATGCATCGCAGGTTTGTGTACTTTATTTATGACTGTATATATAAATGCATAATATTTTTATTATGAGTTAAAACTTATTATTAACTTTAAATTTATTTGCTTTGTTTTAATTCAAGTTGTACTCCACTGTGGGTCTTATTTGGGAGAAATGGGCGATATAAATTAAACAAATGAATAAACAAAGAATTTGTTTAATCTGTTTAAACAAATTAAACAAATAAATACACAAAAAGATCACCCTTCATTTATTGTATTCTATCAATTACTCACAATTGCAATTGGTACTAAGGAAAGAAACCTCATTTTCCCTGTGATAAAATTAATATTGCCATATGAGTGCTTGCAGGGCAGGAGGGACAGTATATTATCGTTATCATCATCATCATCACCACCACCATCATCATCTTTATTTATACTTGGCTTTTCTCCAAGATTGGGACTCCAGGCAGTTTACAAATTAAGATGATTATTATGCAAAGGGATTTTATAGCACTGTTGAGACTAACTGAAGGAAAGAATTGGGAAGCATGAACTTTTGTAGACTTGTGCCTACTCCCTGAGATGCATGGGGGAGTAATCTGAGGAATGCATCTGAGGAAGGAGGCTCAAGTCCACAAAAGCTCATGCTACTATCTTTTTTCTTTCAATTAGTCTCAAAGGTGTTACAAGATCCCATTGCATACTGATTTTCCAGACTAACACAGGAATGTCATTAAATTAAGACGATGACAATGTAGTTAGAAACTTTACAAAAGGTCAATCTTAAAACAGAATTAAAATATTAAAATTGTTAAAACAGTTTAAAAAATAATCTAAAAAGGATAAAAAGTAGTGAAAAACAGTACGATATAAAGAACAGAGCACCTTCTTTAATGCCTTAAAAACCTTCTGTTTTAATAGCCTGCCAGAATACAAAAGCTTTTGCTTGCTGATGAAAGAACAGCAAGGAAGGAGCCATTTGAGTCTCCCTAGGGAGGGAGTTCCAGAGTTTAAGGACAGTTACTATCTTGTACACCCACCACCCATATATGTGAATGTGATAAGGCTGAAGGAAGGTCCTTTCCTGATGATTGTGCAGTCAGGGCAGGCGCATATCAGCCTGGGCCCAAGCCACTGTGGTCTTTATAGCTCATAGCCAGCACGTTGAATTGTGCCTGGAAACAAACTGACAGCTGGTGGAACAGGTGAATTGTTTGATCTCTGTAACCAGCTCTAGTTAACATCAGAGTGCAGATATAGCACTCCTTGTACCAACTGAAGTTTCTGAACACCCTTCAAAGGCAGCCTCACAAAGAGCATATTACAGTAATTCAAATATGATGCCACTAAGGCATGTGCCACTATGGCAAAATCAGACATCTTTAGGAATGAGCACAGTTGGAACACTAGCTTTACTCCAGACCACTGCAGAAACCTGGGCCTCCAGGTTAAAGGCTGAAACCAGGGATGCATCTACACTATAGTAACAATGGAGTTTGATACCACTTTAACTGCCATGGCTCCATCCTAGAGAATCCTGAGATTTGTAGTTTAGTGAGGCAGAGAAGGCTAAAGATCTTGAATAACTACAAATTCCAGGATTCCATAGGATGGAGCTACAGCACTTAAGATGGTGCCAAACTGTATTATTTCTACAGTGTAGATCAGGGGTAGGCAACCTTTCCCCTTTAAGGGCCGAGGGACTTCAGCTCCCAGAAGCCTCAGTCATGTTGGCCAATAGTCCCATGTTGGCCAATAGCTCCTGGGATTCTGGGAGCTGAAGTCCCTCGGCCCTTAAAGGGGAAAGGTTGCCTACCCCTGGTGTAGATGGACCCTATGAGTACATCCAAACTGCAAACCTGTGTCTTCAGGGGGAAAGTATCCCCATACAACACAGGCTGAATCCCTGTTCCTTGATCTGCTTTTCAGCTGATCAGGAGCACCTCTGTCTTGTCTGGACTGAGCTTCAATTTATTAGCTCTCAGCCAGTTCATTGCTACTGCTAGATACTGGTTTAGATCCTTAAAAACTTCTCTGACATTAGATGGAAAGGAGAAATAGAGTTGAGTGTCCTCAGCAGCAAACCCCAAACCTCCAGACAGCCTTGCTCAGCAGTTTCCCTGTAGCTGAAACTGTAATTTCACTGTTGAATAGTATGGGGAAATAGAGTAGTGCCCCGAAGGAGCACTTTTTCAAGTGGTGAAAGGTCTGTTACATTCTGGACTCTGGGAAAATAAGGCAGATCACTCAAGAGCTCACTGTGAGTCATTTGCCTTGCACTTTGCAGATTTTCAGAAAATGCTCCTGCTTAACAAAAGTGCAAGTGCTACATATATTTATTATACAGAGATAGATCAGCGACTAATGCTTGTAGATTCAAAAAAAGAAAAAGACATAACATGTCAAGAACTGCAACACAGAGCTAATGGCTGGTGTGGGTGGGTGTGGATGTATAGTTAGAGGGCAGGAGCAACTGTTTTTAGCTTCTTATCCATGCAGATATTTCCCTTGATTATATAGCCCATAATAGTCTATGCAGTCATTCCTGTCTCAATTGGAGGTCTTTTTGGTTAGCTGTAGCACCTAGTCCTGATTCATAATGTGTCAGGTTTCATTCTCTCCTGTTTTCCCACCTACCATGCATTTATGAGCATAATTAGCTTGTCTCAGAGTAGCACCCAGGTATAATTAGCTTGCTTGGCTCCAAGGTGTGTTTCTTTACATTAAACCAGGAAGTGAATCAAGGATATATAGGTGTGTGGGATTCAAGCTGTTCCATGCTTTGTGAGGGTGGCTGGGTGGGTAATGAGACTGTGTTACGTATTGTGAAATGACAGCTCTGCCATTTCTGGAACGTGCGTGGCCAAAAAGAGATGAGGCATCACCTTCTCAGACAGTAACTATCAAGTAGGTGGATGAAAGGTGCATTACAACCAGCCTCAAATGGATGTTCATTCACCAGAATGAAGAGAAGCTATATTCCTGTGGAGCAGTGGATGGAATTGGGCATTAGTTCTTCTTGCTCGGTATTGTCTATTTATTCCAAAAGGCTGTGAACCTTTGGCCCTTTATTGACTACAGGTCTCTAAGGGTCCATCTACACTGTAGAAATAGTGCACTTTGACACCACTTTAATTGCTATGGTGGCATCCTAGAGAATCCTGGGATTTGTAGTTTTGTGAAGCGCCAGCACTCTAGCTGAGAATGACCTTGTAAAACTTCACTTCTGTGGGATGGAGCAACAACACTTAGTGATGCCAAACTGCATTATTTCTACAGTGTAGATGCACCCCCAAGCTTCTTACTGCTAGACCAGGGGTAGGCAACCTTTCCCCTTTAAGGGCCGAGGGACTTCAGCTCCCAGAATCCCAGGACCTATTGGCCAACATGGGACTATTGGCCAACATGGCTGAGGCTTCTGGGAGCTGAAGTCCCTCAGCCCTTAAAGGGGAAAGGTTGCCTACCCCTGTGCTAGACTAACTGGCTGGAACTAACAAGAACAGTAGACCAAAACACTGTCCTCTCCATCTAATGGACACAGATGCAGCAGCTCTTCAAGGCTTTCTGAGCCATGCCTAGAGATAACATGGCACTGGCCTTCTGTAGGCTCTATCACTGAGCTTTCATAAGCAACATCATGATCCAGATGCTTGAACTTACTGGTTCTAGGTTGTTTGGGATTTAGGGGGAAGTATATAAATTTATGTGCATGGTAAATTTAATACACAGGGTCTTCCATACCCTCCATTTCACAGATGAAAACTGAGACATGTGTGACCAAGCATCATGATGACATCTTTTGTTATGATGAAAAGATGAAAAAAGTTATGAATGAGGAATAACAGACAAGCTAGGAGAGGGTGCAGCAATTTGCCTTTGGGCAAGATTAACACACATACACACACACCAGAGCTGATTACAAATACTTTTGCATTTTGAACTCTTATGCAGCAATGGAAATATGATGAAGACAAAGGGGGAAGTGAGAGGAGGAGAGAGAAAATGGGACACCTTAAGAGCAGCTGAAAAAATGGGATTAATAGGGACTGTCCTTGTCAAATCAGAACAGTTGGAGAGTAGAAGTTTGTAGTAAAAAAGTATGGTTATGTTATTGTTATTTGCTGTCAAGTCTGCTTCAATGTCTGGCAACTCTATGAGAGACCTCCAAGAACCCCAGTCAACTTAGGGCTGTGCTCCCTTGATTGAGTCAATCCACCTGTACTATGGTTTTCCTGTTATTCCTACCATGGCACTACTCTAGGTAAGTAGGAAGATATGCTAATGATAGCATTACTACTGGTAGGATATCTCAAGTCAGACAGACTTTTGCTGAAAAGTCAGATGTCCCAAACAGCTACTAGGCAGCAGCAGTACTGGGCAGAAGGGCTGACATGAGCACGTGATTTTTCATAAACATCAGTGATACTTTAACTAGTTCTTGTTAGTACCATGCAGAAGGCTACAGTAGTAAACCAGTCCTGAAGGCTTTTACTTTGAAAACCCTATGATGAGAGGGGGGAGGGAATTGTTGTTGTGTGCCTTCAAGTCATTTCCAACTTAGGACAACCCTAAAGAGAACCTGTCATGGGATTTTCTTGACAAGATTTGTTCGGGAGGGGTGTGCCTGTGCCTTCCTCTGAGGCTGAGAGAGTGAGACTTGCTCTAGTGGTGGGGAAATGCTAAATACAAAGCAAACCATACTTCATTGTATCCTGGTGCATATAATGAGTACAGGGCATTTTCTGTGTCATCTCACAATGAATTTCAAGATGTTTGTTAGATTTATCTCTCATCTTTCTGCAAAAATGGGAGCTGATGCATTAATATTGAATGAAAAGTAATACTGGCACACAAAACAAATCCAAAGATTAAAACAAACTTAAAGACACATTTTAGAGCTATTAAAAACACATTTTAAGAAAGAAGTGAGTGGGAGAACAGAAAGTAATTTATTTTTTCTCCCACTCTTATACCATCTGACAGGAAACATAGTATCTATCGCATAAAAGCTTTGTTGTGGAGTGGCATGGGTAGAGAATGAGGCAGACAAAGAGATTATTTGACTATACTGGCACTGTTTGTCATTGCACCTCCTTCTGAAGCAATTTTGCTTTCCTGGCTCAACTGTTTGTTGCCACCAGCTCCTTCTGAGTCCTCCAATATTGGAAAAGCACAAAGACTGTGTAATTCAAAGGATCACTCTGGGGCTGGTTGTTCTACTTATCCAAGTGGGTCCTTCAATTTAGTTACAGGATCCTCAGTGGATACCAAAATCTGTGGATGCTCAAGTCCGATTATATACAATGGCATAGTAAAATGGTGGCCCTTATATAAAATGGAAAAAAATCAAGATTTGCTCTTTGGAATGTATATATATTTAAAATATTTTCAAGCCATAGATGTTTGAATGCATGGATATGGAGAGTCAACTGTACAAATAATTAAGCAACTCCATGGCTGTTTAGAGGTTTCCTTTCTAACAGCTTTCAATACAGCTGTCCTCTATCAAGGAGGTTTCTCATAGACCTTTGTTGGTTTTATTGTGTGTAGCAAATGTCCATAGGCCTGGCAGCTATGGATTGTTGATATCAGTATCTGATGAGGGTGAGTATATAAAGGGATCTTGCAGCACCTTTGAGACTAGCTGAAAGATCGAAGTTGGTAGCATGAGCTTTTGTAGACTTGAGACTACTTCCTCAGATGCATTTGGTGATGAGGGTGGGGAGAAAAATAAAGTTTCGCCTGCTGTGCAGCTGTAGATGTTAAGAAAACAACCTCCCTTAGGCCAAAGAATATTTTAGTGGAGTTAGATTGATGAACCAGGAGTTTATTTTTTATTTACCAAGGATTATGAGATCATCTACCACTGGATTCAAGCTTCCCTGCTTCTTCAGAGTTTAGCAGCAATCTAAGAGAGGAGAGAGAGAGAAATTTGCCCAGTAAGAATATGCTGTATTAGCTATATCATTTTAATGTACAGTATTTAGCACTGGCTTGTTTTTGGAATGGGCTATTAAATCCCATTAGATTGACAAAAGACCTGCTGGTGGAGATGAAACCTCCTAGAACTGGTTTGTTGACAGATATCAGTGCAAGTTTCTGCATTTTTTTTACTCTCCTTGGGGAGCAGGTGCAGCTATGGGGATTATCAGGCTGAATGCTACAGCACTGGGTAAATCCCAGCAGAATGACTTGTGGAACATTTTAAATGTCTTTATGTTCGTGATTTCTCTCTCACTAATTGTAGGACTTTGCCATGTGCTGCATCCCACGTAGGGACTCTGAGATCAGCAGTCTTCTGAGAGCGACCTTTCTTAGTGCTCCTGCTGACAGAATGATGGTTTATGTGAAAGGCAGCCCCAGTGACTTCACGCAGACATTTAAAGCACCATGAGAAAGGAAGACAGATGGTATGTCTCATTAGAAATGTGCCCTGCCCTGCTACAGCAATTTAGTGCCATATCAAGGAGGAACATAATGTTGAGTTGGCAGCATCATTATGATGCTCAGAGGAAGAATGGCACAGGAAAGAAAATGTACAAATAATGTTAGGAGACCACAGATTGCCCCATCCATATCTAGAACTAACTCTCAGTATCCTTGAAAGCTAATAATTATTTGTATTCCCCCACACCCAACAGAGATTGTGATGAGAATGAAATAATCTGTAATTATGTGTGCTATCTGCAGTGCAGATAAGAGACTCTAGCAGGTGAGAGAGGGGAAAAACAGACATCCAGGCCAAACATTCCCATAAGAGAGGAAATGGCAAAGAATCTATAAGTCTCTATTATAATTAATTCAAAACTGAAAAAAGGGGTGAGAATTCATGTACAACATCGACATGATTTTTCAAAATCCCACTCTTAAAAGCTTGTTGATGACTTTAAAGCAGGGGTAGGCAACCTAAGGCCTGGGGGCCTTTGGACCGGCCCCAGGCCGGTCCTGCCGCCGCCGCCGCTGCCCGCCATGATGATATTGATTATTGTTGTTATTACTTGTTCTTGGGGTTTTCTTGGCAAAATCTCCACAGGGGTTTTGCCATGGCTTTTCTGGGGCTGAGAGAGTGTGCATGCATATTTTTTAATTTTTTAAATTAAAAAAAACAACTATTTATTTATTTATTTATTTATTTATTTATTTTTGGTGCTTCAGCCCCCCAATTGTCTGAGGGACAGCAACCCGGCCCCTGGCTCAAAAAGGTTGCCTACCCCTGCTTTAAAGGCACTGAGTTGGATCTACCCTTCATCCTACTTAGAACAGATTCATTAATGTTGTAAGGGGTTCATCGCACTGCTAAAATAAACCTTCTTACCTATCACAGGGATACTATCAAAGGGATTTTGCCACCAAATCTGCCGCCCGCATCCAGCCTGGGTCAAGCTTGGGTCCCAGGGGTGCTCAATGTTCCTCTTTTTGAAATCAGGAATTTTCTGACTTAAGAAAATGGCCACTGGAGTGCCCCTGGGATCCAAGCTGGATGCAGTTGGTGGATTCAGTGGCAAAATCTCTGTGATAGTATCCAGATGCTGCCCAAATTAAGATTGAATTCGGGAGAGGTAAGAAGGTTTATTTAGTGGTGTGATAAGTTCCTACGTGACACTGATTTAAAAACTTTGGATCCAACCCTCTCAATATTAGGCATCAGTTCCCCAAATTAAATATCTTGCTTATGAGAACTCTTATTCCTAAATCCATCAACACCTCACATGAGAATGTCTGAAAAATTAATTTGGTTAATATAAAACTCAACTATGAAAAGCTAATTTAATGTTGTTGGGAGTTAAGAGAAATAGATTCCAAATCCCTCCAACAATATTTAATATCTACTTTTCAAGGCAAAATTAACTGTCCAGGGGAAAAGAGCAGAGTGGAAGTGCAGCAGAAACACATACTACTGTGCCATAAGAAACTTTCATTTCTTTTCTTTTTTACAGCCAACTCAGCTGATTTTTAGACATGCCTGGAGATGTTTTTGCTTATCTGATACCATCTGGTTATCTGATATTGGATATCTACATTACCTGAGGTAGTCATCAGTAACTGTTGAGTCTCAAATAATAAACAGTAAACATAGACCTCACAACACTGAACAAGTGTGAAACGCCCACATATTTATATGTGGAATTGTTCAACAGGTTTGGCTACCTCCAAAGCCTGTTCAGTGTTCTCAAGTTCAATAGTTATAAAATATTTATGTTTCTAAAATTAAAAACAAGAGCAGGCATTCTGCTTGGGACTTAAAGCCTCTGTACATGGCCTTATGTGTGCACAGAATCAAATTGAACAGTTTTGTAATATCTAAAAAGGTTGCTCTGGTCTCCAGAATCCTAGTCCAACATGCAAACCATGACTACATCATGGTTGTCAACCTCTGGGTTGTCCATACTTCTGTCTATTCCAGTTATTACCAAAGTGGGTGATACTGTTGCCCTGGGTGTGGTGGAAAAATGTAGGGGGGAGGTAAAGGAAAGGGGTGCAGTGGGGGGAACTTCAGTCAAAATATTGGCATGCAAGAAAGTTAAAGGGAGTGAGAGGCCTTTAGGACCTTGATGGGGATGAGGGTTGCATGAAACTTCTCTTTTCAGGGTTCCTTAAAACCACAGTGCAGATTTGTTGATCACTTCCTGTGGTGGTGTTTTCCACCCTTCACTTGCACACACAAGTTCACTCCCATAGCACCATTTTGGGACAGACTGACTGACTGGAGCAAGGAATTAGAGCATGTGGCAGCAGGGGAGAATTGGTGGCAAAAAGTAGCTTTCACATTTGGGACCCTGCTTAAGCTTGGCGAATTTTGCCGGGACTTGGGTGGCAGGGTGGAGCTGTGATGCTGCTCCTGCTTTATTTTGTCAGACTGGCCAAGAGAAAAAGTAGTTGTTTGAGGGGGGGGGGGGGGAATGACAACTTGAAGCTGTGTGAGGAGAGCATAGAGTTTATCACACGGGGGGAAAATAAGGGATTTAAAGAGTCATTAGGCTGGGAAAGTTGCGCGATCGCAATGAAGATTTACACACACATCTCGATTAAAGAGGACTTATCTGGGGAATAACCAGCAACAAATCATTCATGGGAAATTCCTGTTTCTTGCTGGTTATTCCAAAGTGTAATCTTCCCCATGTAATAAAGTCCCATGTCTCTGGGAAAGGAGGGGGAGGAGCTTCTGGGATCGATTCTTCAAAAGAATATCTCTTGTCTCTCTTAGATCAAGAGTCCTGCTTTGCCGAGAAGAAAAATGGGAAGCTGGCTGTATCTCTCTCTGCCCCAAAAAGAAGGACTGAAAGTGCTTCTACACTGGGAAAAGCTTCTCCTATGCATCTGATCACCTTGGAAGCAGCAGCCAAGCAGCTGGTTAAGCAGCAACTGAGAAGCCCCTCGCCCATGCCAACCTTTGCCACATGGCTGCTGATCTGAGCATCAATGTTGCTTGGTCTGTCTCCCAAGATGACTGGGTGCAAAGGGAACAGCAACCAAGCAGTAGGTCTCCTTGGGGCAGCAACTGAGGTTGATTGTTCTGAATTTGCAGTAGATCAGTAGACCTAATATCAAGAAATGAGCATGGTGTGGGGCACTAGAGTTGTCACCCAAGAGGAAAAGGGGCAGGAGCCTGAAAAAGTTTGGGGGCCACTGATCTAATCTATATATTTATTCAATATAGACAGGCTGATACATGTCTAGTTGTTGCCATTTCCCCCACCTCACATTTTATTATTACAGTGGCTACAATTAGTAACTAATAGGAACAATTATATACTCTTAAAAAACACTTCTAAAGACCCTGAAGGTAGGGCAAAACTATAAAACAAATCTTCATACTGTAAAAAATAATACGCTCTGATTCACAGAAAGTTAATAAATCAAAGCTAACAAAGTTGATATACAGTTACAGTCTATCAATAACCTCAAAACAAAACAAGACAGAAAACCTGGATACTGATTCTTGTCTAAAAATTATCAACAAAAGACAGATTTCTGTGGGGAGAAAGTTCTACAACCATGGGGCAGCCATTAAGAAGGCTGTGTCTTGTTTTGCTACTCAGCACCACTCCCTTAGCAGCAGAACAAAAGCATAACTTGTGTAAAAGTTTAGACAGACAGACACGTTGGCAGCAACAAGTGATAGCAAGTCTTTGTTGTGTAACCAAAGTATGGGGCACTGTATATAATGTTAATTGTATATTTCCTGATTTCATTTGAATGGGAATGGGGCATATTGTAGCCTTAGTTTACTGATATTATAGTAGCCAAAATTAGGCTAAATGTAGAATCAGCTACCTCTTGTGCCTTACCCTGAACTGTTCTGAGTTGGCAATGACAATCTTGATTAATCTCTTCATCCTGGAAAGTGACCAGTGAGGTGCCACAGGGTTCTGTCCTGGGTCCAGTGCTATTCAACATCTTTATCAATGATCTGGATGAAAGAATAGGGGACATGCTTCTCAAATTTGCAGATGACACCAAATTAGGAGGAATAGCTAATACCCCAGAAGACAGGATGAACATTCAAAATGACCTTAATAGATTAGAAAGCTGGGTCAAAGCTAACAAAATGAATTTCAACACAGAGAAATGTAAGGTACTGCACTTAGGGCAAAAAAAATGAAATGCATAGATATAAGATGGGGGACACCTGGCTTAACAAGACTACGTGTGAAAGGGATCTAGCAGTCCTAGTAATAATAATAATAATAATAATAATAATAATAATAATAATAATATTTAAGTAGACCACAAGTTGAATATGAGTCAACAGTGTGATGCTGTAGCTAAAAAGGTCAATGATTCCATGATTCTATGATTCTAATCTTCTGTTGTCCCACTGTCTCAGGTTTTCTGAAAATCTCCTAGTACATAGTTTTTCCTATTCTCCCAATTCTGCTCTTTGTCCACAGCTCACTTTCATTGCTGCAAACTGAGTTCAAAGTGCAAAATTAACTCAGTTCAAAGTGCACCCAATTAACTCAGTAAGTAGAGAAGAGAGGAGAAGTGGAATCTTGCCCTTCCCAGTAGGCCCAGGTAAAAGCAAACTGCTGCAGCCTCTCCTAGCCTCCTCCTGATAACTCTTGCCATCTTGACCACAATGATTTTGCTTTATTACATGTGTCCTGGTTTTCATCTTTTAAATGTCAGCGTGTGTGTTGTATATACAGTTTTTAAAAATCAGAGGAGAGGAAAAAACCAAAACACATGACCTGTCTAGACATTACATTTTGTAAGGACCATGTGCCTCTAGCTAATGTTCCAGTCATATGATTATTGCAAGACTATGCACCTATGTCTTTCTTTTTTGTCTATTTAATTTCATACATGTTTAGATGTCTAATTACTGCAGTTATGCTCCAGGAGACTAGGGCCTGTCTAGTCCTGCATTATGTTCCCACCATGGGCAACCAGGTGCCTGCGGGAAGCCCATAAGCAAGATGAGAGCACGACAGCACCTTCCTACTCATGTTCACTTGCAACACACAGCATACTTCTAGTAATATGCAGCCACCATGACTAGTAGCTACTGAAAGGCTTATCCTGCATGAAAAACTATTCAAGCTGCTGTTTAGTTCATTGCAAGTTACTTTAGCAACATAGGATCTACTGTGTTTTCTCCTCCTTCTTCTTTTATTCCAAAGGAAGACAGAGGCTCCAGTTTTGGGGGTTTAAACTATTTGTCCCCACTGCAATCCTAGTTCAGATCGGGGTTCCTATAGCTATACAGTCAGCCTTCCCTATCCACAGATTCTGCCATCTGCAGCTTGAAAATATTCAAAAAGAAAGAATTCCAAAAAGCAAACTTTGATTTTTCCATTTTATATAAGGCACACCATTTTATGATACCATTGTATACAATGGGACTTGAGCCACCACAGATTTTGGTACCCAAGAGGGGTCCTGGAACCAAACAAAAGTGGAACCAAACCAAGGGCCCACTGTAATTACAATCTCCCCAAAGCATTACATTAGGTTTCATTTTGCTTCAATTTTGTGTGAGAAGAGGGAGAAGGTGGATGGGATCCTACTCAGTTTCTTCACCTTTATTAACACCATCTGCTTTCTGTGAACTCTTCTTCTTTTTTATAACTGTATACTTGCCTCATATCAACACCTGTCTCATTTTAAAATCAGCTTTAAGTCAATGAATAACCTAAACAGATAAGCTATGCGGTGCCTCAGCTCGATATACATATAGTCATAGAGCTGTGCTAAATTATACAAGGATGAATCATCAGTCCCTTTGCTAAATGCTTGGAACTACCCAATCTGTTCCACTCTCTGATTATTATATTGTCAACAACAGTGTGCCCTAGAAACACTGGTATCCGTGTATTTAGGCACAGATTAATTTTAACCCAATCACTAGTGACATATTGTGCCTGCAGAATTGGTTGAAATTCTCTAGACAGTAGCACAGCATACCCTTCAACTGTCCTGACTGGGCAAGGAGAGTCCTTATAAATCTTTGGTCATCCCACTTTTTCAGCTGGTTCTCTTTCTTCCTCCCACTTTTCTTCTTTGCCCACAGATTACTCCAGTTGCTGCAAATGTGATTCAAAGTGCAAGAATAGTTTGCACTCAGCTCACAAGAGAGGAAAAGATGGAAGGGAGCAGAATCTTGCTTTTCCCGGTAGGCTCCGACAAAAGCAAACTGATGCAGTCTCTCCTAGCTCATGTGTTCTTCCTTTTGCCATCTTGAGCACATTCTGACCATGCTTGGCCACGTGTTCCTGTTTGCATATGTGAAATGTTGAAGGGTATATGTCACAGTAGTGCAAAAATCTAGATGAATCAAATTTAGACAACCTATTAGGGAAGATCTGGATTGCTGCACATGCACATTTTTATAGTTCAGAAGTTATATATTGAATATGCATGGGAAGCTGTATCTACCAAGGATGCAGCAGTGATAGGGCCAGTTTCATCTACTGAGATCCATTTTGTCTCATAAGAGCTCTGTCATAAAACAGTGAGCTCCAGTTCCTTGGGTATGTTCTTTTGAGCGTAGGGCTAGGACTCTGGAGATCAGGGTTCAATTCCCCACTTGGCTATGGAAACCCAGTGGTGACCTTGGGTGAGTCACACCCTCTCAGCCACGGAAAACCCTGTGATAGATTCACCTTAGGGGCACCATAAGTCAAAAATGAATAGAAAGCACACAGCTATAACAAAGTATTGCTTTGCTTCTCTTTTCTTATGATTTCCTAATATGAACCAATCTGCTGTATTGTTCCTTGTTGACTTCAGAACTGTTCTTTTTTAGCAAGATCTGTTTAATGAGCCTCCTGACTTTACGGCCCACTCAGTGGCATCACCAGGGTTTAATTTTTTATTTATTTATTTTAAAAAAATTAAATTTTATTTTTTTAAAAAATGTAAAAACCTGAGGTTTCTTCTTTCCCCTCCACTGACCCTCACCCCACTCACCCCATCTCTTCCACTGAGCTCCAGTATTTTAAAGGGGTGTAGGCAAAGGTTATAGCCTGGTTCTCCCAATAGGCAGATGTTTGGGGACCAGTGGTGTCACTCCCATTAGAGTGTCACCCGGTGTGGCCTGTGCCCCCCATACCCCTCTAATGATGCCCCTAGGCCCATTCCCTTAACAAGAACTTGATCTGCATACTCTAGCAGCCATGACAGCAATCTGATCTGTAGACAAGAACGACTTAAAGAGGAAAACACATCTCAAATGGTGTGTTTTTATCTACCAGTGTGTCACTTAGAGCTCCTTCCCAGGGAAGGTTCAATAGGCCTGCTCAACTAGAGATGGTAGTTTGGGATCATCCTGGTCTTGAGGTTTCCAAGCCAAAACTTGAAATCTAAGGGTGGCCCTGAGTGATGTCGTTAACATTATGCATTAAGTGCCAACAGCAGCTGCTCACAGCTTGTGCTTTACACAAACAGAGAAACACACACAGAGAACACATATTTTCCTGTTTGGAAATTAAGACAGAAATCTTAGCCAAAGGGTCTGTTCCCTGATGCAGGTGAAATGAAATGATTATTCATTCTCACCAAGAGAGAAGGGATAAGGAACACTTAATCTAGCCTACTTGTTTCTAGGAACGTTATCACATGGGGCAAATCTGCTGGTTAATCCACACAAATCCCAAATAGAAACTGGATTTGTACCTCACGTTTTCACACAACGTCGCACAGAAACTGGACAGAAAGTGGACAGAAACTGGTGTTAACCAAGATTTTTTGAAATTTGGTTGTTTTGAGGAAATGCAAATGCGAAATTAAGTTAATTTCACATTTACCGTAATGTGAAAAGCAAATGCGCATTTGGAAGCATTTCCCCGTATTTTCCCATGGTTCCGCGGGGTTTCCCATGGGTCATTGAGGCAGCGTCTCCTTATTACTTTTACCTCCAGTTTTGCTTGGGCGACAAACCTGCCGGCCAGACATGAGCCTCTCTGCTTCGTCTTTCTAAATATATTTGTCTTTTAGTAGAGATATCGGGCCGTGGTTGATGTGGGGTTTGTGAAGGAACACAGTTGGGGGCAAAACACACGGCCAAAGCAATGATGAAATGGGGAAAAGGAAGTGACGAAAACAACATCTGCCAGCCGCGGCGAGGGCTTTTCTCACTTGTGTGTGAACGTTAAATGCGCTTACTGTAATTTCTCATTTAAGGTAATTACATGTGAAAGCCATTTGCGGAATCAAGGTTTATTTTCAGTTTATTTTCGGGATTTCTCATTTCCACTTTATTATCGCTTTGTGGCCCACGTGTGATAACGTCCATAGTTGAAGGTAGATGCAGAGCAGAGTGGAGGCTAAGCCTGGTACCACAACAGCTAAAAGGTAAGAAGAAAGCTAACTAAGGGGCAATACAGACTGCCCCAAGGGGCAGTGAGATGCCCCCTTTTCCTTACCAGATCAAGGCCACGGCAACCACATGCTGTGGCCCCAATCTGGCTTATCCACAGCACAAAAAGAATCCGCAAAAAGCGACTCTTTTTTGTGCCACATAAAGGGAGCCCTCTGTGCTCATTTGGTGTAGCATATGTGGACACTGCATGAAGGGAGCACCATGATGCCTCCCACCATGCGGTGGGGTGCGAGACGTGAAGCCAGCGTGGGGGCAGAGTCAGCGTGGGGGCAGAGTCACCACATCCCTACTCTGCCCCCAGGCTGGCTCTTTATGACAGTCTGTTAAGCCCCTAAATACATAACCCTCTTTTAGAGCCTTTGCAAGTTGCAGAAACAAATCAATTAATCTTTTTAAATTGTATCAAGCTGCTGCTCTGTTAGCTAAGCTGGAGATTTGAACAAGAGATCTTTCCTCTTGTCTAGAGCAGAGTCAACCAAAGTTGGAGAACCAAAGCTGGAGAATTACTGAGGTTATACTCTAGGAGGCCAGACCTTCATCTCCCATGTAGAGATGACCCACAAAATTGGAGACTCAGACTCAAGTGTTAAAGCAAAGCAGCTTTATTTATATACCGCTTCATATCACGCTATGGGATGTCTAAGCGGTTTACAACTGTAAGCTCATTGGCCCCCAGCAGTTGGGTACTCATTTTAGCGACCTTGGAAGGATGCAGGCCTGAGTCTAGCCTGAGCCCTGGCTAGTATTGAACTCACAGCCTTGTGGTCTATGAGTGAGTGGCTGCAGTACAGGCATTTAACCACTGCGCCACCAGGGCTTCTGGTTCCAGGACCCCTCTTGGGTACCAAAATCTGTGGTGGCTCAAGTCCCATTATATACAGTGGTATCATAAAATGGCATTCCTTATATAAAATGGCAAAATCAAAGTTTGCTTTTTGGAATTCTTTCTTTTTGAATATTTTCAAGCTGCGGATGGCTGAATCTATGGATGCAGAATCTGTGGATAGGGAGGGCTGACTGTATAGCTATTGGTACCCTGATCTGAACTAGGACTGCAGTGGGGACAAATAGTTGCCATGCAGAGGGGCGGGCTATAAATAAAAATTTATTATTATTATTATTATTATTATTATTATTATTATTATTATTATTATTATTAAACTACATGGCTAATAATAATAAAGTGACATTAGCACTTTTTCTTGCAGCTAGTTTTATTTTTTACACTGTATTTTGTACTTTCATCCAAAGTATAGTCTATGTTTTAGTTTAGTGCAAGAAGAATTTACTGTTTAGTCCTTTGGTTTCCACTTAATGAATCAGTTAATCCTGAAACTCAGGAGAGAGAGATCTAACATCCGTACACATTTTAAAACTTGTTGAGCAACAGTCTTCAGCTTAATTATTCTAATTAAATCTTTGTACTTGGTAAGCATGGGTCTTACCTGAAGCTTGGTAAGTTCTCCCCCCTACCCAGATCCATACTTTGTAAGACTGGAAATGTTTTGTTGAAGTTTTCAAGAATATGGATGCCTAAAATGAAGCCGCCTCTCAGCTGCAGTACAATAATGATCTTTAATTAAAGCATGATAAAGAGTCAATTAGAATCATTAAGCATTTTGGGTAAATTAGAGTTAGACTTGGAGTGAAATAATGTTGAGCTTACATAAGAACTGCATTATAGTTACTGCTAAATCTTTCAGGTCCCTACTTCCAAACACTGCATAACCAACAGAAGTCTTGGAAACGTACCACTTATATCAGCTCAACATAGCTGGTTTTTCTTTGGCTTTCCTCCAAGTTGGTTCCAGTTTATGGCTTCATTTTAAAATAAAATATAGAACAGATCTGAATATCTTAAGATGTTAGAGCTATTTGTCTGCTTCTCTTTTGTAGTAATCTTGGGCTCAAATACACATTCCTTGTGATGCTTTTTCCTCCATGCCCCTTCACTGGGACATCTAAACCTGTGAAAAATTCAAATGGAGGTGGGAGAATTCCATTACTTTATTGACTTTCTTCCTATTCATTAATTACAAGGTGCATAGTCGAGTTAGTGGCAGCAATTAGTGTCTCAGAATTGCTCATAACAAGGAAACCATGTGTGCTGTTGCCAAATAATTAAACAAGGTGGAATAAAAGTAAGAGAGGGAGACAGAATGTTAACACAAAAAGAATGAGATGGGAGGGTGCAGATATAATTTAGGAAATACAGTAAGAAGAGAATGCAATATGAATTAAAGATGAAGGAGTGGGGCACGTTCAGCTTGATGAAAAGAAGACTAATGGGTGACATGATCACACTCTTTAAATACTTCAAGGGCTGCCACAAGAGGCAGACTTATCTATTGCTTCAGAAGGTACAACTAGGCCTAATGGTTTTATGTTACAGGAGGACAGTTTCGACTGAACATTAGAAGGGACTTCTTGACAGTGAGAGCAGCTCAGCAATGGAACAAATTGCCTAGAGAGGTAGTGGGGGTCTCAGGGGGATGTCTTCAAAAAGAGACTGGACTGCTACCTGCTGAGGATGCTGTAACAAAGATCCTTCACTGAGCAGGAGGTGGCCCTTGGTGGCCCTTGGTGGCCCATGAGGCCTCTTCCAGGTCTATGATTCTAACCAGCAATTATAGATAAAACTAAAACAGCCAAAAAAAACAACAACAAGAACAACATACCATAAGTAAAACAACAACAAATAGGCAGGTCTATAGAGCATTCCTGAAAACCTACAAAAGGACCTGGTAGACTCTGGATGGTTGAACAACAAAACATCTAGTGCCACTAACAAATTTATTATGAGTTTCAAAGACTAACCAACTTCATCAGATGTCATTAAGCATTATCCAGAATTTGAGGAAGATACCCAGAATACATGATAGGGGACTGGATTGTAGACAGTGATGTCATATGGAAATTAAATTGAGAAAATACAAGTGGTGGTTAAAATCATGCAGGACAAGGACAGTGACAATTAGGCAATTAGATTCACCGATCTTGCTTGATGTGTTTGCTTAAGGTGGTGCTTAGGATGGTCTTGGGTGGCATGATGCAGATGAAAGGATATGCCAAAGTTAAATCCTTTAGGGCCATAAAGGCAGTGAAAGAATTTCTTTTAAAAATCTCCAAAGCAGGGACAAAGGACCTCCTTTAAAGAACTGGGTCTGTCTTGAACAAAGTCACATGTAATGTGCTTGGTGCTTTTTGCTTAGTCTAATGAAGGTATTAACACAATGTGTGTTTTGGATTTTGTTTCATGATCAACACAGCTATTGTACCCTCCAACTGTCCCAGTTTGGCAGGGACAGTCCCAATTAATCCTTTGTCATCCCACTTTTTCATCAGCTTTTGAAATATGCTAGTTTTTCTCTCCTTTTCCCACTTTCCCCCTTTGTCCTCAGTTTACTTCAGTTGTTGCAAACTGAATTCTAAATGCAAAAGTAGCTTGCACACAATGTACTCAGCCAAGAGGAGTGTGTTAGAAGCAGAGGCACCAGGGCTTGTATAAAGTGATTAATGAGAGGAACTCTAGAGAGCATGCCTGCCCTTTTGTTTTTTTGGGCTCATTCCCACTATGATTTACATCAATTTGCTGACCGCTTTTGATGTGCCTCGTCACCATTTGAAACGGTTTCAGATGTGACTGTGATCATTTGGATTCGCTTTGAAGCAAAACAAATGGGGGGGGGGGAAATCGCTTTTTTCAGACACTAGTTTTTTGCTGGTCCTTTTGAAAAGAAGCAATTAGCAAGCATGTTCAGCAAGTGGGAATGACAGACCTGAGTTGCATAAAACTGAAAGGGAGGGATTACTGTGGCAGGGGGTTGGTACATACCTCACCAGTTTTGGGGGAAATCTGCCAATTCCCCCCCCCCCCCCCCTCAGCACTGCCTTTGTGCTTTGTGGTGTGATCTATGGGTGCAATATATATTTGACAGTATATGCACTCCATTGTATTTGCAATTACTTGTGGGTGGCGAGCCAGGCAAGCGGACCAACTGTGGCTCAGCAGGACAAGTAGTTGCAAAAACAATGGAGTGCATATACTCTCAATTTTTTTACAAAAATTGCATGCATCCTGGGGGAGAGTCCTCCATGACACCCCTGGATGCACGCATCCCAGGGGAAAATTCTGGCATCCATGACTCCCTCACATGTTTTCTTGAATGTGGTGCCAGTTGCATCATCGATGCGTAGATGATTGATGGGTATTTTGAAGCAGCACAAACTGGTGGGAATGACAATCATGCCAAAAAAGAAGTGAATAAAGAAAAGACCCACTTTCATAGTGGGAATAACACATTGACTGGAATCAATTCACCAACCTGGAGTGAAAGCAAATCACAAACTGGGTTAAATATAAATGGGAATGTGCCCTTTCTTTGATCTACGGACTCAAGCTTTTTTACTTCTTTCCTGTGTGCAGAGGTCGCTTTCCCCTTCTTCCAAAAATTAGGGGCTCTGAAGATGGCGTAAAGCGCCATCTTTGAGCCAGGGAAGGGGAGGGGCAGCTGGAGGCCGGCCACCCCAACCCCTTCCTGAGGACATTATCAGAGCACGCGCTGTTTCACATGGCGAGCGCTCCAATGATGTCCTTCCGGTGCAGCCTCCGCATGGGCTGAGCTAGAAGGAGCACAGAAGAGGCGTGCGGCGCCTCTTCTGGTGCCCCCTCTGTCCGCTCTGGAAGGAGTGGCATTTGAGTGCTCCTTCTAGGGCTGGCATAAGGGTGTATTGGGGCCGCTGCGTGTGTTAGCACGGCCCCAATATTCCGCTTCTCGGGGCGGCCCACAGCTGCCTGTTTTCTCTCCCCCTTAGTTAGTCCTTTGGTTTCCTTTTTCTGGGAAGCAAGCATCTATGAGGCTTCCACCTCAGGATGGCTTACATCCAGATGAGAGTCAACTTTTAAGAACTGTTCTACTGAAATATAGGTAATCCTTTGTCTATCCCTTTTCTATCCCAAGATGGATTTCCTGAAACAAATGTTCTATAAATGTAAGTTTTCCTTTTCTTTTATCTTACAAGAGCATCCTGAGTATTTTCTCCTACTTTCTACCACAAGTTCCTATTGTACTGGCTATGCCACAATCTGCTTCATTTGAATACCAAATATTCCTACAGAGAGGAGAGGCATAATCTTGCCCTTCCCAGTAGGCTCAGGCAAAAGTAAACTGCCATAGCCTCCCCTATGTTGTGTGTTCTTCCTCATTTTTCCATCTTGACCACATTTTGATGTCACCTGTCCACAGTTTTCATCTGTGAAATATTGGAAGGTATGAGCTACCCTGTCATCTATTTAAAAACTGAGAAGGAGACCATCATTTCCCTGATAGAAACTAATTTTGAAAGTGCCTAATGAAGGCCATTTTATTACTGATAGCTAATGGAAACTTAGAGATTGGGAAGTTACTTTTAAGAGGAATGAATGTTATTTTTAAGCCATTTTCAATGGGCAATGGTAGGATAATGTTCTGAGTCCAAATATTTTATCCTACCATTGTTCAGTTATGGATGATTTCAGCATGTTATTATAATCATTCTTCTGAAAGGTAACTACGTGTCAAAGATTTGTTCAGGTTTTAATCCTATGCAAACTTAAAAGTAATTACTGTAGTGTTCCACTATATTTACTTCAGTATTGGTGATTCTACAATAGAAAAGGAATGGATGCTATAAAGTTTTATCTTTATCACTGCAGAAAAAAGTCATATTTTCCTGCTATTTTCTGGGTTTTATTACAGAAGCCCCTTTAATAGTCCAGTTGTAAGGCTTATATATTCGAAAAACAAAATAATGAGCCCAACTAGCATTCTCAACTAAAAGCAACTCACAAAAGCAAGGTTAAGTATACCTTGAAAAGCAGAGTCCTGCTTTGAATATCAAATACTGGTGCACCTTTCTTCCAGCATCTAGATAAATTACCTATGCATATTGTCAAGAAAACATTCACTTCCTCCCACACAGCAGAGAATGGTGGGAAAGCCTACATGTCACTTGGGGGAAAGAGAGAGTGGGAGGATGGCTTGATATCAAGTTTAAAACATTTCTCCATTTAAGGCAATGACAATGAGCACTCTTATTTCCCTTGCAAACCAGCATTGCTAACTCCTTATAGTATACTTTGCATTTGCTGCTTGTAAGTGTCATGATATTAAACCATTCTGGGAGTGCACTGCTTTTATTGGTTTATAAAAAATTATTTTATGTTAGGGTAAATTTGAAGCACCTGGTACTGCTGGACTTCATTTTCCATCATCACGGCTAGTGACTAGGAATAATAGAAATTATAGTCCAGCATCACCTGGGAACTGCAGGTGTCCCCATTCTGGAAGATCTACTGGCTTTCAGATCTAGTCTATGGGTTTCCAATCTGGTCTACATCTTGGTACTATGAGTTCCAAGGGCCCTTTCACTTATGTTCCTTAGCTGTCCTCTACCTCTTCTGCTCTTTAGCCCTCCCTTTGCACATTCCACATTGTAATTCATATTCTAGGCCAGCTAAGACTGTACATATATTGGGACCAGACAGAAAATCTTGATCCAAATGCTCAGTGTCATCAGCACTTGAAGCTCAGATGCTACTACCATCTCCAGAATTTTGATCAGAAATGTAATATTAGATTCTAGGTAATTATCCAGGAGGCCGCAGTGGCTCAGCAGTTAAGACACTGACTGACAATCGCAAGGTTGGCAGGTCAGCAGTTCGAGACCCAAGCATCTCATAACAGGATGAGCTCCCATCACTAGTTCCAGCTTCTGCCAATCTAGCAGTTTGAAAGCATGTAAAAGTGTAAGGAGATAAATAGGTGCTATTTCGGTGGGAAGGTAACAGTGTTCAGTGTGCCTTGGCATTTAGTCATGCTGGACACATGACCAAGGATTCGTCTTTGACAACGCTGACTCCCTCGGCTTAGTAACAGAGAGGAGCACTGGCCCCTACAGTCGGACATGACTTGATAATCATGTCAGAGGGGAAACCTTTACCTTTAATTATCCAGGAACTTAAGTTACAAGTTAGACCCCCCCCCCAATTAATCACAGTGCTGTATTTTTTTAAAGGTATCTGGCTGAATATATCCTGTCAAGGACTTCTAAGATCCATGCAGCCAGTCCAGACTTGTTTTTACTAGCCAAGAAGGGTGAGAATTCCAAAACCAACCTTCTAAACAACTTCTCTACACATTATATTCTCACTTTTTCTGTGGCTGTCATAACTTCCACTCGCTAGTTGAGAGTCTGAGAATGTATTCTTTTACCAAGCTGGTGGTCAGTGTCTGGTAGATTCAGAGAATGTGTCTTGTAAGGGTTGCCAAACCTCAGGGGCTAGTCCCTCCCCCCCCCCCCAGCCTCAAGGTTAGGGGAGGAATTTCAGGGTAAGAGTGATACCTTGAAAATAAAAGCATTCGTGTTACTTGTGAGGCTGACCCTCAGTGCTTTGGAATGGCTGTTATAGATTCTCCAGGGGTCTGCCAGCTGTTTTCTGCTCCTCTCCTAAAAGTTTCTAAAACCATACTGGCAAAAGACCTCAACAGGAAGGATTGGTCAGTGAGAGGAAATACTGAGCAACCATATTCAGTGCATCCTGGCAATGGCATCACTAGAGCTGGTGTCATTCCCAAGCAAACAGTCACACCACAGCTCCAGTGATTGGGCACCACTGGCAGAGAGAGAGATCCAGTCTTGGTTGCCTTCCCCCACCCCACAGAGCAAAGACAAGAGACATGAGGGGGACCAGACCAGGGCCTCTGGGTACCCCCCCCCAGATCTGCACAATGGGGAAGGGAAAGGGTACTAAAGAGGATGCTGCTGCCACCATTCCTGCAGCAGTTCCACCTGGCCTGAACACCCCAGGCAGGCAGTTCCAGGTACTGCGTCTTTCCTCCCCCACCCTGGTTGGCATGTGCAGCCCTGAGGAGAGAGTAGGAGGGGACAAGGCCATAGAAGGAGTTCTGTCCAACACTCAAACCACTACAGCACATTTGGTCTCCTTATGTTTGGTGGTGGTTGTGTGCCTTCAAGTTGTTTGAGACTTATGGCAACCCTAACGTGAACCTATCATGGGGTTTCCCTGTGTGAAAACCTCCTGCGCATTTAAAAGGAAGTTACTCCGAACAGAAAGTAGGCAGAAACTGCTTCTTTTTATTTTCGGAAAATCCTCGAAAATAAAAAGAAGCAGTTTCTGACTTTCTGTTCAGATTAACCTGCTTTTAAATGCGACGTCGTCTGAAAATATACCCGCTTTTGCGGGTTATTTTCAGTTTAAACCCCCGTTTCCTCACAGGATTTCCCCCGTGTGATAACATCCTAGGACTCAGAGACCAGTGTTTGAATCTCCACTCAGCCATGAAAACCCACTGGGTGACCTTGGGCAAGTCACACTGTCTCATCCTTAGAGGAAAGCAAGAACAAGCCCCCTCTGAACAAATCTTGCCAAGAAAACCCCATGATAGGTTCTCCTTAGGGTCGCCACAAGCCAGAAATGACTTGAAGACACAGAACATCAATAACAACTGTGTCTGGGTGTTGGTACAGCTGGCTAAAAAATAGGTCTGAATAGATTGTGTAAGCACTAATCAAAAACTGAAATAATGTTTCCTTAAAGAAGCATATTACAAGAAATCATCATACATTGTACCACCAGCAGCAGCAGCACCATTGGATTGATTTGCCTTTCAAGTGACTTTTGATTGTAACATTTCATCTCAAGATGTCATAACTGAACAAGACCTCTGATTCATGCTAGGTTAGGCCATTCTCTCTTGACAGCTGAGAGCACAGAGAATAAGTATGGTTTTTGTTTCTTTCAAAAACAGAATGGAAGAAACATCCCTCAGTGAGAAGCATAAAAGTGATGTTGGGAAAGCTGCTGATATTTGGAGGTTTCCATTCCATCTAGATTTTGCACCAAGCACAGAAATTCAGTCACACCGAGAACATAAATACAAAATATTTTACTGTGTTATCTTGGTTTTAGACAAAAAATAAGTTTAATTTCAGTATTTTATGAGCATCTTTTTTAAAAACAACAACAACAACAAAAATTTCCTCCAGAAAAGGTATGATACAGGAATTGTTTGGAAGTAAAGCGGTGTTCATTGTCTCAGATTCTAAGAATGTTGTACAGTGATGAAATCCCAGCCACTGTAAAGTCATACAAAAGAGCCTATGGCCTAAATCCTATGAATCACAACTAGAACAGATGCACTGAATCAATAATAATCTGGTAAAAACATTTATGTGAGCAAATCAATGGATTTACTCTGATTTAGAATTAACAATAGCATCCAGGCTCATATACTTTATCATTCAATATCCAACCTCATTATTGTAATGCTGGCTGGGACTGCTAGGAATATGCATCTGATGAGTCACAGATTCCCTAGTCTACCCAGATGCCTCTGGGAGATTTACCAGTATGGTGTAAAGATAAGTGTTTCACTTTGTATACTGAGATACACATTATGTTTACTCAGCATATTGAGGTATAAAGGTAAAGGTATTACTGATTGACAAGGTTGTCAAGTCGTGTCCGACTGTAGGAGGTGGTGCTCATCTCTGTTACTAAGCTGAAGAGCCAGCGTTGTCAGAGACTACTCTGTGATCATGTGGCCAGCATGATTGCACAGAACGTTGTTTACCTTCCCACCAAAGTGGTACCTATTTATCTACTTGCATTTGCATGCTTTCATACTGCTAAGTTGGCAGAAGCTGGGACTAGTGACAGGAGCTCACCCCATCACGCAGCACCCGGGCCTTGAACTGCCAACCTGCCAATCTTGCAATCAACAGAGTTAACGTCTTAACCACTTGAGCCACTGCATCCCTATATTGAGATAAAATGCCTCTGAAAACAGACATTCCTGCTAATTCCAAATCTTTTCTTCTAAATATGGAAAAGATTTTATCCAATGGTATATCTTATCCTATACCTAAGATAGGAAGAACTGAAACCTTGGCTCATCTACACTGGCCAGAATACTCCAGTCTGCTCCCAGAACAGAGTACCCAGAACTGCCCTAGATTCACCCTGTTGCTTCCACACTCTGTAGCCATACTGGGTGGCTGTCTATACAGACGTCCCCATGGTGTTGCCCAGCATTGCCACCTTGGAGTCATTCCCTCTGAGGTCAGAAACAAGGTGCCCAGCAATTATCACATGGCTGAGTGCCTCATTGTGATCTCAGAGGGAGTGATTCATGCCAGCAATCTCCTGACATCACTATAGGCTGCTCTGGGTTTTCCTGGAAAATCTGGAGCAAAAGGTACATTTTAAAAAAACTGGTTTAAGGGAGGGATAGGACGGATTCAATGTAGAACTGGTCTTATGTTTTGAAGACAGTCTGCAGTCGAATCAGAGTTGGCCCTGTATTGTGAAGACAGGCTGCCATGAGGACAGAGTGGGACCATTTTATTGGACCTGTGTAGACAAAACCTTTGTCTGAAATCCTGGTGATCCTGGCTTGTATCATTGCAAGTTTGATTCAAGACAACAAGGCTTTTTGTGGAGTATCACTGACCACAATAAGGGATTTTTAAAAAATCCTCTTTTGACTTTTTGAAACATTTGTCATGGAGTTAAACATTTCTGCAGCACTGAATTAGTGAAATTCCAACCTGAATGCTAGGATTCTAAATTGCATTATTAGTTCCAGGCTTTAAAAATTGCCATTACTTATAACTGAATGTCACCTGAAGCAGTACTCATGGGTGCATATGCAATTAAGAGCTATTTCTATCAGCTTTGATTCACAACTGTTTAATATCAATGTCCTTAAGATAAATGGCTTCCCTCATTGACAGTATCAGTCAGTGTGGTTTCAGCTGATAAATGGAAGGAAAACCACAGATCAAGACAGAAAATACCTTTGTACTAGATGCAATCAGATTTCAATCCTGAAACATAAAGAACCAAGGAAGTTCTTTGAGCTAATAACAAAGAACAGATAGTGAACTAAAACATGATTTTCAAGGAATAAAATATTAACTTGTATGCTAATGCCAATTTCAAACTTTAAATAGCTGTCTTTAAGAAAGAAAGAAGAAAAGCTTGGTGATAGTAATTCAACAGTCGATTTACATAATCTTATTTGCAGAAGCAAATTGATGTTTTCCGATCAATCCACATCCAATCTGCAAGTAATTCTTCTGTTTATGGAAAATTAGTCAGGAGCTCAGATTGACCATGACATGGACAGAAGATTGCAAAGATCTAGGAGTCCATTTGGAACAATATAATGTATTTGCAGGATTCAGCATGGTGTAGTGGTTTTAATGTTGGACTAGGACTCTGGGAAACCAGAGTTCGAACCCTTGACTGGTGAAGGAAACCCATTGGGTGACCATGGGCAAGTCACTCTTGGTTAGAGGAGGGCAATGGCATCCCCTCTCTGAACAAATCTTGCCAACAAAACCCCATGATAAGCTTGCGATAAGTTGGAAATGACTTGAAGGCACACAACAGAAACAAGATAATATAATTGCAGAATTATATTATAAATTGAGTCACTCAAATTATTTTCCACAGTAATACTCAGGACTCTGTATGTCAGTAACAGGGAAACAAATATTGTAATGTGCCTTCAAGGCAACTCTGACTTATAGAGATCCTATCCTAGAGTTTTCTTGGTAATATTTATTTAGAAGGAGTTTGCCATTGCCTTCTCTAAAACTGGAGATGTGACTTAGCCAGTGGGTTTCCCTGGTTGAGTGGGATTCAGATTCTGACTTTTTCAAGTCTTAGTCCATCATTCAAATCAGTGGCATCACTAGGGGGGGTGTGCGAGGTGTGGACTGCACCAGGTGACACCCAAAGGGGGGTAACAACAACCTTAAACACCTACCTTTTGGCAGAAATGGGCTGTGACATTCATCTTCTTCCCTCTAAAATGCTTTAAGAGATGGTGGGAGTGGAGTGAAACTCAGAAGGAGGAGAAAGGAGAGCCCTCCCAAAACATTTAAAATTAAAATTTCAAATTTCAAAATTTCAAATTTTTAATTTTTTAAAAAAATTGAAATTAAAAGTATTCTTTTAAATTTTTCTTTAAAAACATCACATTTTAACCAAATAGTCAATATGTATATGTAAATAAATTTAGGTTGTGCCTATGATATTGTAATTTGAAGATATAATTTTGCTAGTTGTTTATGTCACAACTAATAGCATTAAATTCAGTGATATACTGGAATTGCCATTTACAAATAATGGTGCAAAAAAGCATTATGAAGGATTCTGGGTGGTGTGAAATGGGAGGAGATCAATGGGGTGATACCACGAGTTACTGCACCGGGTGACACCAACCCTAGAGATGCCACTGATTCAAAGCACTACATCATGCTGACTCTCATAAGATTAGGACACAAATAAACACACGTCTTATGTAATTATTACTTATAGAGTTGAAATCAGCACATGAAGAGGAGAAAGCCATACCTCTGATCATGACCTTCCTCGTGCAGTAAGTTGTGTCAAGAGGCAAGATTCCTGTCTGCATGGAGGCTTTCCATGTGAGCAAGAACCTCAGGAGATACTGCTTGAATGAAAAGCCTCCATACAAACAGCACTCATTCTGTTCAGAGGCATCACTTTGTGAGGAGAGCAGTGCCAGAGGGGAACAGAGCTAGGCATTCCCTTTTCATGTTTTGGTCACAATCTGATAGTTAAGGCCTAAATAGGGTCATAGATATCTGTAGGTAGGTAGGTAGATAGATAGATAGATAGATAGATAGATAGATAGACAGACAGATAGATTACAAATATAGACAGGTGGGTTGATTTTTGGCATTTCTGTCTAGGTCAGTATTTACCATGTTTCTGAGAGCCATGGACTGCCAAAGTTTTTCTTCTTCTGGAAGCTGCTGTTTGGATTCATCAACAAATGCTTGTCTTCAATGAAGGAAACATGTTATTAAACAACTATGGATTTGGAAGAAAAGAAAAATGGGATCTTCTACCATTGGCTACATGATTCAGAAAAAGGGAAAGAGGTGTATGAGAAGAGATGAAATCAAACCTGACAGTATCAGTCTTTAAGCAAGGAAGTCAAAGAGTAGACAAAACAAAGAGGGGATACACCAGGTGCCCCAACTATCTTTTTATACCACTGTTGTCCCCTGTAGGCTCATAATCACTTATGAAATGGTGGTTGCATGTTCCTCAACTTCCAACTGTAGTCACATATTTTTCTACTTTAAAAATCTTGGTGCTTTTTCACAACTGTGTGACAGGCTGAACTTCCCCCACCAGGCAGCTTGCCACCGATCACAGCATCTCTCTGCCAGGAAAAGCAGAAATTTCTTGTTGTGCACCTATTAAAAGAACAGTTTCTTTCAAGACAAAAGGCATCCTAGAAAGAAATTGCTTGAAAAACAAGTGAACTGAATTTTGAATTCACTCTGGTAACTAACTACACCACTTACAGTTGTCTTCAAATGACAGTTTCATTTAGTCTTTAATACCCCTGACTTTATCTATTGCCACAGAAAATCCATTATCCATAATGTTTTAAATTTAAATCACTGTTGTATTCCTCCCTGCACAATCCTTCGCTATGTTGTTGGGTGAAACCAGGTTTCTTTATGCCTTTGTCCTTACAACTTGAGCCATTCCTTGTAGTGAGACAGCAGGTCAGCCAGGAAGTTTGGTGCAGCATATTATCAAGTGACATTAGTTTAATTGAGTATGTTGTCTCTGTAGTTAGCATGCGATGATGAATCTAGATGTATATTTGGAAGCTTTGTCAATTACATCATTTTTGGTCAATCGATCTGCCTTGTGTAGTTCAGACGACTAGATCCATCAATCACCCAAGAAAAAAGTGGGAATAGTCTTAATCAATTAAACTTGGAAGCACTGTTTGACAGCCCCCTCAGGGTTGCAGACTGTTGTAGACATGGCTGTAAGAGAAGAAATTAGCAGTTTCAGGAACTAAAAGACTGACTTTGAACAAATGTACCGTAAACCTCTGCTGGTAAATGTCAGTGCAACACTGCAGGTATTCAGACCAGAAAATAGCATTTCAATGGGTGGGTCATATAGAGATGCTCACACTTTCATAATTTTAGCACTTTGATTTCACTGACATGGTTGCATCCTATGGTATGCTGGAATTTTGTAGTTTTGTGAAGTACTTAGAATCCCCTGCCAGACAGCCCTAGAGCCTCATCAATCTTCAAATCACTGGACTCTGTAGGATACAGTCATAGCAGTTAAAGTGCTATCAGAGTGTTATAATTCTGCAATGTGAAAAATGACCTATGAAATCACATAATGAGCTATCATTTCTATTAGATCCAGCCTTCATTCTAGTCATGTTTATTTCAGAATAACTCTGGAAATTTAAACTACCTTGCTATGATTTTTTTTTTCTTGGTAGATGTGATCTCTGGGCCAGCCACCAAACACAGCTACTCTGGTTTGACCTTTAGCCCCAGGAGATCCCTAATTCCTCATCTCTTGGATCACATTCCCACTCCCGCTGAGCTAAAGGGACCCCTCAAGACCATCCAAACCACACTGCCACCATCTAGTGAATTATGATGGAATTCCTAGCACACTAGGACTTGCTGAATGAGTTATAGTGTTCCTTTTCCCCTTGATAACTTAAGCAACAACTGAATTAAAGGGACATGACAGCCAGCCAAGGTAATTTTAAAATAAAAGAAACTTTATTCTAACTACAGGCTTCTACAGCAAACCAGATATCACTCATACAAGACCCCTTGTCTCATAGCACAGAAATGGGGTTGCAGACTGCCAGAAATATGCAAATTGAGTCCACTTTTAGGGTTAGGGTTAGGGAATCATGGGAACTGTAGTTTATTGTGGCACCAGAGCTCTCTGACAGAGAAGGCTCAATGTCTCAGAAAAAAAAATTCCCATGATTCCCTAGCACTAACCCTAACCCTAAAAGTGGACTCAATTTGCACTATTTCTGGCAGTCTGCAACCCCCCACAGCTACAAAATATCAGTCATTTCAGTCAAGCTAAGAAAAATAAACCAAAAACCTATTTGCCACTAACACATAATTCTAAACTTACTTACAAGTTCAAATGGGCTTTGTAGTATCTGATGTTTCTGGATGTTGGGAACATGACCTCCATAGCCTCAGCTCTGACCAGCATCCTTTAGGCCTGCCTCTGGGTTCACAGCCCAACAGCTGGCCAGGCAAACAAAGGGAAGACTCAAGACCTCCTGCTGAGAAAGTCCTTCTTAAAATCTTGGTTTGGAAACATATGGAAGTCCTGGTGTTGCCCAGATGATTGGCCAGTTGGACATTATGCCAGCTGTGATGTAACCCTTCATTAGAATGTGATGTCAGCCTTCATTAGCACGGACCTTCCCTCAACTTTTAACCCTTTGTTGTTTGGGAGAAGTCATCAAATGTCTGGGAGGAGGGAACTCCCAGTCATTACAGTAGATATTTAAATCCTGCATGAATTCATTTCCATCATGGGTGTGCCATTTCTTTTGGTTTTGGTGATGATGAAAGCAAAGTTTTCCCTCTTTTCTCAACTCATCTCTCTATTTTTTCCAAACTTGTTTGCTTTTTTTAATGTATTTTTATTGTTATAACCCACCCGGATTCCTTGTGATTGCGCAGGCTATAAATAAATAATTTATTGTTATTGTTATTATTTATGAGTTTGATTCCTATTCTTCCAACATTGGATCATTATTCTAGGTGAAACTGATACCATAATGAAGGCTCTATCACACTATACCACACAATTATAGCACTAACCTTTGATGTAATTTTAACTGTTGTAAGCCACCCCGATTGTTTTTAACAGAGGGGCGGGGTATAAATAAAATTTATTATTACTTATTATTTATTATGAACTTCCACTTGAACTTCCTATGGAATCCTGGGGTTTATAGTTTTGTAAGGCACTAGAACTCTCTGCTTGAGAAGTCTAAGTACCCCTCCCTAAACTCCAACAATATTCCACAAGATTCTATAAGATTCCTATTGCCTCTCCCCATTTTTGGTGGGATTTCACATTTCATTACAACACAGCACAGTACTATATAAACAGCCACACCACAGAGGTAAGTAAGGAAAGTATTCCAGAGTTGCTTGATATGAACTCCAATGGAGGCAGATTTAGAAAGACATAACACAAGTCACAGTGATGTATTTTAATTAAGAGGTACTCACTCTCCCTTTCAAAAATGAATCAAAAGGGACTGTTGATCCCATGGATGAAGAAAGGAGAAGGTAGTGAATATACGGTTTTGTGATGGACTGCAATGACCAGAGACTGGTAAAGGAACAGGGAGATTGGGAGAAGCTATTTTTCTGCACAGAAAATACTGTAACTGGGAACTTATTCTGCATAAAATTTGCACATGGGTGATGTACATAGAAAACAACACTTCTTGCACAAAAATGTAGAAATGTTATTTTCCCCACAGGAAATGTTTTCCTATGCAGAAAATGATGTTTTCTGTGGAAACCAGCTATGAATTAATAAGCTTCAAAAATGTGGGGTTTTCAAAGGCTATTTTTCAGTGTGAAGAAAAAAAAATAAATTTGCTCATGGCTACTTTTGAAAAGTAGGAATTCTATTCCTACCCCCTATACATTCACTCCATCTGAAGGAACTCTGTGTCTCATCTTCTGAGTGTTTGTGAATCTTCACCAATAAGTGCTGTCAGACTCATTAGATTTAAAACAATGTAATAGTTTACAACTTTTTGCTCATTGCCTACACTCACACAGCATACATATAAACAGACAAAATAGGCAAGGTTGGGGAAGTATAAAACCGCTTCTTGGCCAGTTGACTGTGAAAAAAGGAATGAAAAGAATCCAGACAAAGATGTCCAAAACCTGGTAAAATACAATTAGAGCTGTTGTCAGTATTCTTACTAGGCCTCACATACCACACAATTTAGGAGATTATCACATGGGGATATAAAACGGGAGCAAAACAGAATGCTCCCATCATGGTAGTGCGATCGCATGAAGAGTTTCACATAACATCATGCTCATCCAGTACTTCTCCTGTAAATAAAATGGAATTCCCCCATAACTTCTTATTGATGGGGAACCCCCGTGAGTGGTTTGCCAATAGCACTTCATTCACACTATTGCGAAGGTGCAGAAGCCAATAACGATTCATTCATACTATTGCGGAGCAATCCAGGACCTTTTACCAGACTGTATTTCAGTACAGGCAATTCATTCGCATTGCTAGGATTGTTTTTGGAGTAGATTTCTCTCTTATTTTGAGGTGTAGGGCCAATTTTGTTTGAACTGGATAAAAGTAATGTTGTGAAATATAGAAATTTTATTTTGTTCTGTTTGGGATGATACCATGATTTTCAGACAGATTTGTTCTGTTTGGGATGATACCATGATTTTCAGTAGTGCCAAAACAGTGCATATGTGAAACATTCAATCATGATATAATAATAATACACAAATAGGATCAGTTTTTGTATGTAGAATGCAATTGTATTTCTCTTTTGTTTTTATATCGTCATTATGGTACAATTGTGCGACTGTGTAAAAATATCAATCGCTATAGTGCTATGCTTCCGTTATCTTCAAATAGCACGATTGTTGTGGAATTGGCCTTAGTGTGGCCAATTCTCTTTAATCTACAATGCAAATGACACATGGGGAATTTTTCTGGGCTCTCCTCTGTTTTAGCACTTGTGATAGGAAAAATATTTGCTAATATTTGCATCTTCTGTGAAATGTGAATGTCCCAACACTCAAGATATCACATTAATGAAAAATAAAAACAGTGACCTATTTTTTGTACTGTTCAGGATGTGGGCCTCTCATTTGTGTGAAATCTTGTAATGTCTGGGCCACAGATTGGAAATAGAAGCAGCCTCTTGCTACATCAAACAAGAAAACACTCTTCCCTTCTCACGCATGTTCATGTGTGCTTCTGCAGGTTAATTTTTAAGTATATGGTTATATATGTGCATACACATATATTTGACTACTTTGTTAAATAGTTCATTTGTAATGTATTTATTTGTATTTTAAACAGCACTTTATTGCCAAATGACTATTTTGCATGTGCCACCCTTCATTATCTCTCCTTTGTACTGTACAATCTAATATGTATCTACTTAGAAGTAAGGCTCATTGACTTCAGTGGGACTAAGCCAGCATGGTGCAGTAGTTTGAGTGTTGGACTATGACTCTGGAGATCGTGGCCTGATTCCCCACTCAGCCATGGAAACCCACTGGGTGACGAGTGAGTTAAACACACTCCACCCCAGAAAACCCTGTGATAGGTTTGGAAATTGGAAAAGACTTGAAGGCACACAGGAACAACAACTGCTCACAGGGTTGTAAATTAATCTTGGTATAAGTGGTGTTTGAGAAGTGAGGAAGCCACAATGGCTTCAATGGAACACTTCCCTGCGCTCAGAAAAAAATCCCTACCCATATCCTATTCACACCTGCCACACATTCACATTTCCTATCTCTTCTTGCTAAGCAACACATGCCCTTCACCTTCTAACCAGATGACAATGTGGTACTCAAGGCAAGCCCCTGACCACCCCAATGCAGGTTCAAAGCAAAAAGGCAATGAGGGGAAAAGCCATGTCTAGCCAAACAAAAAAAACCTTAATAAATTGTAATCCTTTTTATTCTGAATTTAAGCCCTAAGGATAGGAAGAAGTTAGAAATTGATATGGAAGTCAGCAAAAGTCACGTAGCAACGTGGTGCTAGAAATGGGGCAGAAATGTGTCTTCAGCCCTGTGAAGATGGAGCCAGAGTGTTTTTAAGACACAGGGAGATCTCTGACAGAATGTTAATTTGAGCCCACCCCCATAGCTTCCTCCTCATAGCAATGTGTATCAGCTTCATTTTTCCTCAGCTAGGAAAAACAAGATGAATATTATAAAGTTGGATAAAAGTGAAGAACTATGATAAAATGAGGGAAAGCATTATCCAGGTCCTTAGTGTAAATTATTTCCAAAATACTATGTTCCGAAGACTCAGAATCATCACAACCCTCTGCAATATCTAAGAAATAAATAAAATGTTTTCATACAAGGGACTGAGAAATTTGCATATAATGTGGACACACTCTTGCTAAATTATTTGCATCCCTTTGCAGTTTACCATAATTAGGGGAACAACAGTCCTGTCTTGGCAGGAATCCAAACTGATTCACAACTTCTTTGTAAGCACAGGAGCACTTTATTATTACATTTATTGATATTCTACCCCCCACACACCAAAATTGGGACTCCAGCTGGGACTTCTCAATGCCCATGAGGTTTTATCTAAGACACTGTTGTATGTTTCTACCCTAAATTTATCTTTTATAACGTATGAATTGTTTCTCCATGGATCAGCCTTCTGTTCACCCCTAGTTGACCTTTGATATCAACTTAACATCAAAAGGGATGTTTTAGGCAGCTAGCCAGAAGGAGACTTCCAGTGCAAGAAACTAGCCATGCTGGCTCAGCATAGGGGAAGCTCAAGGGCACATAGTCAGGATAGATCAATTAAGATCAGAATCTGCATAATTCCTTCATATGGGAGTGTGATGGTGGGTGACAGAACAGGTGTTTGCCAGAAATCTGGGAATCAAAGGGCACTTCCCTCTGGATATGACACCACTTCATGTAAAACATTTGAATTGATTGCCTTGCCATTTCCATACATCTATGGCCATTCTTCTTCCTGGAAAATCCACTCAAACTCCTGAGAAATTGCCTCAGGACACATTTCACCCTATATATATGCCTACTTGGGCAATTCCAATTTGGTCCGGTTGGAATCAGGCAGAAACTCTGTTGGATTAACCTTGACCCTTCAGTAGTACTGGCTGCATCACAAAACATAGTACTGTACCCGATTCAACTCACAGTCTTCCCCCAAATTGAAGCCTCACTTCTGGAATCGGTAAAATATCACCCACTGTAATCCTTTAATTCATTGTCTGTTACTATCTTTTATATCTTAGTTCTTGCATGTGCATGTAAGAGAGTGTTTTACGTCTGTTTTGATTCTCCTCTAGATCATTAAGCTAAACTAATTTGAAACCTTCCTCTGAAGTTCTTGGGGTCAAAACCATTATACATAGGCTTGTGTCCCAGCTTTAGAGTTGCCTGAAGCCCTCTCACTGCTTCCTATCGAGCTAAATCAGTTCCCCCATTGAATACAATTGTGGGTGCCCTCCCAGGACCCTAGCATTTTGGTAGCAGAACAAAGCCAAAAATTGATACCAAGTGTGGCAAATAAGTCTGAATGTGATTTTAGCAAGATCTATAGCTTGGACAAAAAAAAAAAAAGACAATGTTAGGAAAGCTGGAGGGAAATAGAAAGAGAGGAAGGCCACATGCTAGATGGGTTGACTTTATTAAAGACACCACGAATATGAGTTTGCAGGAGCTGGACAGAACAGTAGAGAACAGGAGGGGCTGGAGATGTCCCATCCATAGGGTTGCCATGGGTAGAAATCACCATGAAGGCAATTAACAAAACAAACTAGCTTGGTAGGTAGAGGTGGTAAACTTGCAGTTATCACCTTCTTACACATGTTGCTCCATCATAGATAGTGGTACCTGTATAGAGTCTGCTTATTTTCCAGCTACTGAGGTATAGAGCTTGCTATCACAAAAATCACATTCAGCCTTATTTGCCACTCTTGGTACCATCAGTTTTGGTGATGTGGCATTTGTACTATTAGCTTGCAATCACTTTTTCCTTCTGCAAACATCTGGTTGTATTTCTGAGCTGCTGATCATTCATCTGAATATGTGGATTCTACTCAATTACTGAGTGCCTTTGCCTTGTCTTCAAACTCTTCAAAGTTACTTCATATGTCATGGATAAAGTTGATGAGGGAAGAAAGCCTTTTTTCTTCCTAATCCAACATCAGCAGGTTTTTATAGGATTTCTCTCCTGTAGCTACTGGTTTTTCTAGGACTTTATTGATACAATCAAATTGATGGACTTTATGCCATAAAATATTTTCCAAATATTTTCATTTTTTTAGCAAAGAGTTTGCCTCTAACTTAACAACTACTCTCTGTTTGGAATTATTGCCAGTCCTTATTAAAGCTTCCAAAAATACAATCATGACAGATGACAAGATTTTGTGTGGCATCTTCTCTGCAGGACCATCTTGTTCATGACAGGTTTTTCAAAGTGACCTTGATGTACTATTTTTTCAGAACAGTGATTAATATTGTCTTGAAACATTTTCCATCTGTGAATAGATCCTAAAAAGAAGGTATATAAAGAAATTTGATGAGATTTTTATTTTTTATTTCGCATCAAGGGCTATCATCCGTGCTGGTCTTTTCAACTTGTTTCAAGAAATGAACTGCACAAGGCACAAACACAGCATGGCTGTTCATATTGCTGGCAAAATCTTGCAGACAATGGCATTGCCCCTGCATTTTCCTTCCATTACTATATATATCTGTACCCTGCAATTACTGATGTCAGTACAATACTTCTGAAGAATGCTAATGATAGCTTCACATATATTTTTTCCAATGTGGCAGTCACTTGGTTGAAGGACTGTTCCCTGACTTACCAGGGAGCTCATTTGTGGTTTGCAACAAAGGCATAGTGATGCTTAGGTATCATCTTCTTTCCACATACTGCTTTCCTCTTTCCAAGAAGAAAATGTAGTTTCTTAGGCTCTGGAAGGAAGGCAAGAAGACCAGCCAACCTGAGGTGGGCTGTTTGGCTTGGCAGGCCTCTATGGATGGGTTGGAGACTTCACTCTGGTCTCAGCCTGGAGCATATTAACAAGCTCTACAGACGTGCTGGCAGTTGGTTGGTCCTTAGTTTCTTGAAAGACCTTTGAGAAGGTAGCAGCAGTGATTGGAAACTGGTGATAGAGATGGTTAAGTAGATGATGGCAAGAGAAACAGAAACCTCTGGAGAAATTGCAGTGGAGTGAGCTGAGTATTGGTAAGAAAGTTCAACCGAATAGCTAGGCTATACAGGTACCACAGGTACCAGGATCTTTGGTTGAACTGTTAATTTTGACAAAAGCCCCTTTCAGGACTCATTAAAGCTGTAATGTGCCTCATTATTTGTTGTTGTTCTTGTGCGCCTGCAAGTGGTTTTTGACTTATGGCAAACCTAAGGTGAACCTTTAATGGGGTTTTCTGGAGCTGACACTGTGAGTCACCTAAGGTCACCTGGTGGGCTTCCATGTCCGAGTAGGGAATTGAATCATGATCTTCAGAGTTGTAGTCCAATGGTCAGACTACTACATCATGTTGGCTCCTTTTTACTACCCTGTCATTTTTCAGGTGGTGCCACCAACACGCCACAGGATTTGCAAATAACAAACGTCCTCTCACTCCCCTACTCAAGTGGTACCAAGAAAGAATGTATAGCTGACTTGTATAATAAATCAATGGTATAGATTCAACATTAAGAGAGAAGTATGTTGCCTCTCTGCAATCATCTTCATACAAACACCATTTCCCATCATATATTGACAAAGAAATCTGTGAAACATGCCCCCCCCCCACTTTTATCTCCATGATTTCTCAATTTTATTGTTGTGTGCCTTCAAGTCATTTATGACTTATGGCGACCCTAAGGTAAACTGATTGTGGAGGTTTCTGGGATTGAGAGTGTGTGACTTGCCCAAAATCAAGAAAAGGCACAAACTTGGCAAGACATTCCAGTTTAATTACCATTGTGGAGTGATTCCACAATCTGTTTGCCATTGTAGAATGGAAGCACTCTTTCTGCAAGAAAAATAATAGCAGCAACCATTCACTTTCTTATTTCTTCTGTTGCTTGACCTTTTAACACATCTTGCTTTGAAAATGTTCTTCCACTTTGCTTGTTTTTTATTCCTTAAAATCTAGTTATGGTGTAGGCTGTTATTTTCATTCTCCTTCATTTTTCTTCTTCATCCCCCAGCCCACCCCATTTGAGAAACCTATTTCTTGAAAAACAGTTTTTAATCCCTCTAAATGAGTGGGAAAGGTTTGCAGGCAAAAGAGAAAATATTTCCTCATGATCCAACCTAAAAGAGTTATTTCCTATGCTATAATACTTGTGCTTATGGATAACACTGATTTCAAATAAATTTATGGGAAATATCAATCAACCATCTTTTAAAGGCACACATTTACAAAGGCAGTGTCTTATTCACAAGGTGAATGGCTACTTGAATTCTATATATGCCCCACCCTACTCACTCACCCACTGGTTACTTCATCTGAGAGAGGAGGAGGAGGAAAACCCAGTGTAAGTCTTCAGAGCAGAATCTAAGGGAAGGACAGAGGTGATTAGAGAAACACTGCAGCATAGGCATTTTCCTAGTCACCACTGCCCTGCCCACAGAGACTGGGGACATTACCACACAAGCCCTGTTCATGTCACAATTATGCTAGTTAATGAAAACATACCGGTTTGAGAGCTGCCATTATCACAAGTCTCTGCAATAATGCAACTGGGTCTGTTTCTACCACTGTACTTTCTTCTGCTTTTCCCCTTAATGCTACCTCCCTGCCCTGGTATTTGATGTAGAAGAGCAGCCCCAAATGACACTATAACAGGTTAAAGTTTGCTGTGAAATTTCAGTGGTAACCGCACTACCACTACTGAATTTGAGTGGCAGCTTTCTATGGTTCTAGTTGATAGTTGTTGAAATTCCCTCTTCAATACAGTTTTCAATCTGTGAGTCCTTTAAGTTGATGCTAGATGATTTGGAAAATGGAAAAAAATGGGACTGGAGCAACATGTGGCACATAGCCTGCACTTAGTTCACCCGTAATCTAGATTACTGATTCTCAAACTCTGGCTTTCCGGGTGTTTTGGACTTCAGCTCCCAGAATCCCAGACTACTGGCCAGGATGGCTGAGGCTTCTGGGGGCTGAAGTCCAAAACACCTGGAGAACCAGAGTTTGCAACTCACGGATCTAGATCCTGCATTCTTTTCCTTCCTCTCGGGAGCTTATCACATTCTTTAAAACGCCGGCTTACCTTTTTCAGCTTGAATCTTCATCCGGGATACACCCGGATGTTATCCTTAAATCGCCACTGAATCCACCGCCCGAATCCAGACCAGGTAAACCGCAGCACTCAGCCAGCAGATCTTTGAAGTCAGAAACTTCCGACTTCGAAAATCAGCTAGCTGAATGCGGCTTTGACCCGTAGTTTACCCAATCTGGATTTGGGCGGCAAATTCAGTGGCAATTTAAGGAGCTGGCCCATGTGATAACGTCCGGTTGTATCCCAGATGAAGATTCAAGCCAAAAAAGATAAACCAGTTTTTTAAAGAGTGTGATAAGCTCCTCAGTGTCTATCTTCTTCACTTCCATTGTGGCACAAGTACAGCTATTTTCTCTGCTTTTCTTGTCTCCTTTGAAATCTACATGATGTCCTTTTGATATTTTCTAGATATAACTGTTCTCTCTCCATCAAGATAGAAATTCTTTCTTAGTTCTAATTAACATTCTGATTGGGAAAGAGAGGGAAGTGTTTAAACTGTCTTCTCACTGCTAACAGTGTCCATTTCTGATTCTGGGACCAATTAAGCCTAAGAAAGTGATATTAGCTACAGAAATTACAAGAAAACTGATGGACTTTAGGAAACTGGTTTACATTATAATTTAAAATTCTGCAATGAAAAGAGAAGACATCCTAGACAGGAATGCTAGGTTTCTGTGAACACACTAGTGCCTTTAAGAACTGCATGGAGGACCCAGGTACTGTAATGTATGTGCAGTCAGTGTGGTGGTCAGGTTGTTGGGAAATCCTGGTTTTACTTCCTGCTTTGTCTTGACGTTGACTGGATGATTTGGAGCTAGGGTGTGTATATACTGATGGGGAATCAACTTATCTTTGGGTTACCCTAATCTGTAGTGACCACAGACTTGTTTACACACACGGGGTGGTTTTAAACACACCCTGGTCCAATAAACAAGGTCACCCATGATATTCTTGCAAACAAGCTATAAATGTGGGCTACACAATGCAACTGTTAGGTGGATTTGTAATTGGTTGACCAGCCGAACCCAAAGGGTGCTCAGCAATGGCTCCTCTTCATCTTGGAGGGAAGTGACCAGTGGGGTGGTACAGGGTTCTGTCCTGGCCCCAGTACTATTCTACATCTTTATAAATGGCATGAATGATGGAATAGAGGGCATGCTTATCAAAATTGCAGACAACACCAAATTAGGAGGAGTGGCTAATACCCCAGAGGAGCGGATCAACATTCAAGAAGACCTGAATAGATTGGAAAGCTGGGCCAAAACTAACAAAATGAATTTCAACACAGAGAAATGTAAGGTATTGCACTTAAGGTAAACAATGAAATACATAGATATAGGATGGGAATACCTGTCTTAACAAGACTATGGAGATTATTGCACCTGGAAATCTCACAGGATAGACACTGGATTGAAAAGTCAAACAAGGGTGTTATCCCATGCAGCCAAGGCCATGTGAGTGCAACCCGTATGCAGCCTGAACCCCAGCCATGCTTATCCAGCTGCTTTTCAAAAACGGCAAACCCCTGTTTTTGAAAAGCCACTGAATAAGTGCAGCTGGGATCCAAGCTGCATACGGGTTGCACTTGCCCTGCCATGGATGAATGCAATAACACCCATGTTTGATTTTTCAATCTCGCATCTATCCCAGTGGGATTTCCAGGTGTGATAATCTCCTACATGTGAAAGGGATCTAGGAGTCCTAGTAGACCATAAGTTGAACATGAGTTAACAGTGGGATGCTCCAGAGAATAGGACATGGAACAATGGATGCTAGCTACAGGAAAATGAATTCCACCTAAACATTAAGAAGAACTTCTTGACAGTAAGAGCTGTTTGACAGTGGAACACACTCCCTTAGAGTATGGTGAAGTCTCCTTCCTTGGAGGTCTTTAAACAGAGGCTGGATGGCCATCTGTCAGGGATGCTTGGATTGTGAGTTCCTGCATGGCAGGGAGTTGGACTAGATGGCTTTTGTGGTCTCTTCCAACTCTATGATTCTATGAAACTGAAGTATGCACATCCTCATGGCTATGGCTGTTTCAGGGGTTTTCCCCTCTGCCCCATGTGTGTGAATATTTCTGAATTTCTACCCCCTCATCACACACCTCACACCAACATCACTATGGAGCATAGTCCACACACACAAGCAAATAACTGGATTTTCTGCTAAAAACTGGGATAAATCCTCTTCTTTTTTCCTCTAAAGCCCTGAGAGTATGAAAGGGCTTGGATTCAACCATGATTGTCCTGTACATCATTTGGAGAGCTCTCTGTGAGAACTAAGTGAGACCATTTTATTTGGCTTGTGTAGATGTGTCCCCCAGTCATTGATACTTAACTTAAGCTCTCTCACATGGTTGTTTGAGCATAAAATAGAGAGGAGGAGAGAGATCGTGTAAGCTGCTTGTGATTCCTTAGAAGAAAAAAGACATGATATAAATATAAATATAATAACATTGATGATGCCTCACTATGATTGGGCTGGGTTACTATGACAAGATGATACTACTACCACTAAGGATCACTACCTGTGATTCCCCCCTTCCCCCATTAGCTTTATAGATCTAGGACTGTGACAGAAAAGAGTCAGTGATGGTGTGCCTCTTCACCGTGTGAGGCCCATCTCATATGTGAACCTGGGGAAAATAACTCCTGCCCCATCTCCACTTCCACTGAAAGGGCCCTAAATGTGGACCTATCGGTGGGAAAGCCCAGGTTCAAATCCACAATCAGATATAAAATTCACTGGGCAGCCTTATACCAGTCACTCTCTCTCAATCTGTCTTACTACACAGGTTTTAAAAAAGATGTGTCATCTTCAATTATCTGGAAGAAATGTGGGATGTATAAATATATGAGTAAAGAGAATACAAGGTACCTATATTCAGGCCACCAAAAAAGCTTTTATATTTGTTCATGTCACTGCATCTAAATGAACTAATTTCAGTCACAACAAATTTCTGCTCAGACCCATCATTCCACCTTCAGATACACCTAACTGCAGTTTTTCAGGCTCCTTCCTTTGACTCACACACCTTTCTGGCTGAAGAACTACTTTAACTAATAGACCTTTGCTCAGCCTCTTTCTACTCATTCACGCTACTGTTTCGTCTTCTTAGGACTATGGGTACAGAATCTATACTGGCCCAGTTTGATAAATGTCATGTTTTAGTAATAACAGTGATTTCTCCCAGCCAAGCAATCTTATGACATTCATCTACTATCCTGTAGGTTTTCCTTCCTCTGGATTTCTAGCTTTCCATGGCTAGCAAAGAGCTACTACCTATTAACTGGACTTGTTCTCTCATCCAGATTTTGGAAGTATTGGCCCAGCAGCTATGCTGCCTCCTGCCTCTCATTTCTGGGAAATGGTTACCATAGCAACTTGTCATGCGCTCAGAGCCTGTATGGATTGGTTTCTCAAACATAAATTTTGAAACACAGACAAAATCAACCGGAAAATGACGTCCAAAATGCAGCAATGAGAAAAGAATCAGCTCTTAGAAAGTCCACAGAAGCTTCTCAAGAGTCCTTCTGAGCAGTGTAAACTAACTAGGGTCATGGGGCTACATGATCCCATGTTATATTTCTCCAGTAGGAAAACGTTCTTAGGTTCTGTCACACTATAAATAGCATACTGGAATGTTCCTTTTATGTTCATGTAAGCTCGGGAAGGCATGGTCATGCCAAAAGTTTCTGGCTGGCACTATTGCACTGCCATTTTGTGTGTGCATACTATCAGCACCTTTGCTCAAAAGGCTGCATGCGTCCAGGAAGCTGAGTTAGCTAAAATGTCATTAGTTAGGGCAAAAATACACATGTACATCAAAACAGGAATTTTCTAAACCCCCAATAATGTAGTTTCACAGCTAGATGCAGTGGTGGGAGGGAGTATAGATGCCATTTGACTCATCTCATGACAATCCCATGGCCAGGAGCCATTTTTCAGACTGGGTTGCCCAACAGTTCAAGGGCTGCAATTGTTTTACAGGTTTTTAAAGTTAAAAATACATAGACGTTAGCTGCATATATTAGCTGAAATTAATTAAAGTTAATTATTTATTAGATAGTGTTGCATTCACTAAGGGCCTTTGCAGACTGCCAGAAATAGTGCAAATTGAGTCCACTTTAAGGGTTAGGGTTAGAGTTAGGAAATCATGGGAACTGTATTTTATTGTTGCACCAGAGCTCTCTGAAAGAGAAGGCTCAATGTCTCAGAAAAAAAAAACACCAATTCCCATGATTCCCTAGCACTAACCCTAACCCTTAAAGTGGACTCAATTTGCACTATTTTTGGCAGTCTGCAAAGGCCCTAAGATTCCCCCACTCATTAACAGATAATAATTTTGCCCCAACTCATACTTGATTATTATTACATTTATTTTTAGATAAATACAAATTAAATATACTTAAAACTGATCTTAACTGCTATGAGACTTCCTATGAGATTGACTGTCTCATTGCCTATAGTCCATTTAGCGGTTTGCTGAAGGATTTCAGAGGCAAACCACAATGTCGATCTAATAAGATTTCTGGGTAGCACAAAGGGTTGCAAAAAAGGCGAGGTTTGGGAACCATGTGTGGCTGTGGACTGCCACCTCATGATATGCCACAATATTCAGAATTTTAAGCAATACAATGCAAGATACCAAAGATGCAAAATCCAATTCCTAATTAAGAAAGACACCAAAGAGCTCTCGTTGATAGGGTGCTCAACTATTAGTTTAAAAAGTTGGTACATACCAATGATTGGATAATGTAAGTATATTATCCACTAAACTGATGCAACATAATTCCACAATGTGAATATATAATATATGATCCCTTGCATTCATCCAATCCATCCCTTATCTTTTCCTTGAATTTTTCTCACACATCCCGCTCCTCTCATTGAGCAGGCTACCACTGTCTTAAATTTCCCCATTTGTGAAAACATAGGTAGTTTCTGTCATCTCTTGATAAAGGAAGAACCCTATGTCCTGAAATGAAGTTAATTGCACAGAAACCCAAGACAAAAATAAACTCAGCACCTGTAAACAACCAGCTTGGGTGGACCCATGAATAATAGTTTACTTAGAATAACAGTAACGGCGGTTATGGTGACTACTTTAATTGCAAATTACTCCACCTTTCAGAGTTATGAATACATATAACAGGGATTCAGTGTACATCTTCAATATTATACACATGCTTATTCACTATGTAACAACAGCTCATTATACATTACTTATATGTGTGGGCAGCTGAGATTAACATTACAATTTATTTGTACATAATGGTGTCACACACACTTTTTCTTTTCTTTCATTTGTGGCCACACCATGGACCCTTTTCGTCCCACAGCTGCCACCACCGTATGCAAAGAGCTATTCCTTCACCAACCTTCTCTTCTAAAACTCTTTGGTATAACCCAGGGGTAGGCAACCTTTTTGAGCCGGGGGCCGGGTTGCTGTCCCTCAGACAATTGGGGGGCCAAAGCACCAAAAATAACTAAATAAATAAATAAATAAATATAAAAATATTTTTTTTAAAAAAATAAAAAAAATAAAAAAATATATGCATGCACACTCTCTCAGCCCCAGAAAAGCCATGGCAAAACCCCTGTGGAGATTTTGCCAAGAAAAACCCAAGAATAAGTAATAACAACAATAATCAATATCATCATGGCGGGCGGCGGGGGGCGGTGGGGGGCGGCAGCGGCGGCGGTGGCAGGACCGGCCTGGGGCTGGTCCAAAGGCCTCAGTGGGCCACATCCGGCCCCCGGGCCTTAGGTTGCCTACCCCTGGTGTAACCTATCTTGTATAAGGTTTAGTAGTGTGGATATTCATTCACAATATAGACAAGTGTTTCATAAAGTAACAACAAAACTTTATTTACAATACGAGTAACAATATTTCACTTGGTTTTGCTGCACTTGTTATCATTGGTTACAGTTACAAGTAATACTACTCTAAAACACCCCTTTCCTTGGAACACTTTCAATTACCCCCACAGGACACTCTTAGCCCTTCTTTGGATACCTTTGCCACTATTTCTTAACCAGCCTCTAAGGCTATTGATACCCCTCAGGATATTCTCTTTATTAACTCCCTCACTTGGGGTTTAGTATGGCTATTAGGGTCCTCTCTTCTGGACCTTGACCCTCTTCCACTCTGGAATCGAAACCCTAACGAACTTCCAACTGTTCCTAACGAAATTTCCCCCTTACAGCCCAACATCCTATTGGCTGTCGCCAGCTCAGTCCTGATTGGTTGTCACCAGGGCTGGCTCTAATCTGCCTTCTCTCCACAAATGGTTATATGATAAATACATTTTTCATATAGAAAATGAAACCAGTGAAGATACTATACAACTTCAGCTTCCAAGTTTCCACCATGCATAATGCAATATCATCATATTTTTTCATATTTTCCATCCTTGATTCCCCACTGCATAAAAAGCCATTGACATGTCACTTTAGCGAAGGAGAAGGCATTCCCTGGTCTGTGGGTCTGATCTGGCAGATGGCCCAAATCCAGTCCAGAGAAAGCATGAAAAAGCCATGCCTGCAAAGCCAAACCTTCAGGGAGAGTGGATTGGGGTGATATCTCCCTATATCTTATTTGCAGTCACTGGTAACCACTCCTTTTCTCACCATCATTCCATAATATAGTTTCTCTGAAGGGTCATACTGCTCAGGATGGAATTAAAAAGCAAATAAATAAGATACTTTATTCCAATAATAAATAGTATTCATAAAAATAAAAACTGCAGCAGCCATGACAGAAAATAATGACAAAAGCAGGAGCCTACTCCTTTGTGTAAGGAAGTTTTTGGTTTTTAGTGTGTTGCAGCAGATAAGGTTTTTTAATGGGGGGAGTATAGTGTTTTTATTTCATTATGTTTAAGTATCTTTTAATGCTGTTTTTAACTTGCTCTTAATGCTGTTTTAAACTTATTTTTAACTTGTGGTTTTTTTTATTTAGTTTTACATTTTATATTAAGAGGTGTTTTTTTAAAGAGGATATTTACAAGCATTTTAAAGACTATTTGGAAGGTATGGTTCAAATTTTATGTGATCCTCTTAGGAAACACAAGATTTTGTTTTAAAGTAATGAAAAGTAATAGGTAAACAGTGAATAATACAAGGATTTACTTATTCAGTGTTGTAACAAGTAATCACTTTTCAAACACAATAATAATGAGTAATGGGACTAAAGGCCTAAGCAGACTGCCAGAAATAGTGCACATTAAATTGAGGCACTGCCCTGGCTCAGTGCTAGGGAGTCATGGGAATTGTATTTTTTTCTGGGACATTGAGCCTTCTCTGTCAGAGAGCTCTGGTGCCACAATAAATTACAGTTCCCATGATTCCCTAGCACTGAGCCAGGGCAGTGCCTCAATTTAATGTGCACTATTTCTGGCAGTCTGCTTAGGCCCTAAATTACTTTAAAAAGCATTTTTCTCAAGCTTTGTTCTTCCCTTTCTGAACAGCAATAATTGAGAAGGGGTGTAATCATAATTAATACTTGATTCAGATAAACAGTTGTTACAAAAATCCCTTAGTCCTAAGTGGTACATAAGGACTTTATCATCATTAGAATATAGCAAGAGAGAAACCAGTCCACAGATACTATGCTACAAGAAACATTTCATAATCAATAATGATACAGGTTACATGTAAATTCAATAGCAAGGTGTCGTGTTTTGGGTTCTTTTTGAAAATGTTTTTGATTTGTTGATTGTATATTAGAATATGAAATAAGGAGCTGTTGAGAGGAAGGAGAGAATGGAATATTGAAGAGAATGCTGATTAGTAAAATGTTTAAGTCTGGTGAATGACAACTGGGTGTCCCATTTGAGTGGGGAGTTAAGTTAGCCAAGGGTTTGAAGAGAGTGCTGTTACAAAAGACTTTGAGAAGAGTTTGAGTTAGACTGAGCTAAAGTGAGAGAAAGGAGTTTGGATTAGGTAGTTGGTAATGGTCTGAGTTAGCCTGAGAGGAGTGTGAGATTGTGGAGTTTTAAATGTAAAAAATATTTATTCTGCTTGGATATGTTAGACTTCTGTAAATAAAGATTTGCTTCTGTTTTTATATACTTTTGGTCTCCAGAAATGCTATCTGTCTAAGAGCTTGGATTCAGACAAGGTGTCTGTGGTAACACCGTTGAATGCAGAGGACTGGAATCCATTGAGAACAGAAGTTGCATAAATCCTCATAGGAACTTTGAGGGCATTTAGACAGTACCCTCAGTGGGTGTCACACAGGAGTTTATTGCACTCACTTTTGTGAATGGGCTGGGGGTGTGCGTGAATGCGTGTGAAGGAGGAGAACAGATTTTATCATACTCAAAACAGTCCCCGTGCTGTCCCCATGCTGTTGCCTGACCACCACCCATCCCTGAGCTGGCCAATTTTGCTCAGCCAGAAAGCTTCTGTCCTTGAAAAATCGGCCAGCTCAGCGCAGCACTGGGATGGGTGAAGGTCAGGCGATGGCATGGGGACGGAATGGAGACTGTTTTAAGTGCAATAAAACTTGTTTCCCCTTCTTCATGCGCGTTCATGCACATCCCCAACCCATGCAGCAAAAGTGAGTGCAATAAACCCCACAGTTGTCCTTACATTGTAGCAGATGTGAAGCTCAAGGAAAGCCCTCACTCTTGATATTCACATTCAGTGGGTTAAAGGTAGAAATTCCAGATTTGGCCGCAGTGGTGGGATTGTCTGAGAGCAAAACACCACAGTTGGTGGGATAAGGGCTGAAAGAAACCCAGACTTGATGCCATTGGGGTGGAATCAAAGCTTAACTCCCCGCACAAGGGAGCAATCATACTCTCCTAGAAGCTGGACAGCTATCTGGTAACTCTCCAAAGTGTCCTACCTTCGCTGAGATTTGAAAATGGAGCCTTTCAATGTCACAATCTGATGTGCCTTCTGTAGTTTTTATGGCAATTTCTCCTACAGCCGTTCCCTACTAAGTAAACCAAAGGCAGTCTACAGATGGGTCAACAAATGTAAAACAGAATGAGCGTTTCTTTACCTTAACATATTTATGGATCAGTTGTGAGACTGCAAAATATTGCTTAGCTGTTGAGTTGCACATTTCAATACTCTATCTGTTTGGGGGCTTTTACGTTTTCCTTCTCAGCCCAATCCTTCAGCCTTAGCAACAGATATCTGTGGATATAATTTACTCATAATGGACAGCAGAAAACAGTTGGTAATTCATCGGATCTGCATCATCACCTTTCTTATAGATTGGAACCACAATTCCTTCATTCGACTCCTTGGTTTCTATGAACAAGGAAGCTAATAATTTAGACCACCCCCTAACATTGGACTGCAAAAAAAAATCCAAGGGATATAATCATTTCCTGGGGCCTTTATGTTTTTCAAGCAATATATCGGCACTTTCATTTCTTCAGTGAAAAAAGGTGCCCAGCTTTGACAGTGATCTGCAGGAGCTCTCATGGATTCACTGCTACTTCTGATTCATTTACAATAAATGACCTATGACAGTGGACCTCTCAAATCCCACTTAAAATGCAGTTTTCTAATTCAAGTCTGAATTTATTTTTCAGCTCACAAATAGCTCTGAACAATCTTGGCTGTGTGCCTCTGTTATTATGCAAATAAGATCCACTCAAACTATATAGCAACTTTTCCCCCCACTGCAACTCCATCCTGAAAATTCTGGCTTATTCTTCAACATTGATCTTAACAATTAATTTTTTTTTTAAAGCACAACAGAATTCCCATAACTAAAGGGCATCTGAACAGCAATGCATACTTATGATCCATCACTGCTTCCAGCTTAAGCAATTATCCATTTCTCACTCAGACTCTGGGAACCAACTGACCATTTTCTGTGACTCCTATCTTATCTCTTTGGTAGTTATTTGCACATCAAAAGCAGAGGGAAAATAGTGAAGCTTCTAGGTTGCATGTGGCCCGCACTAGGCCCTCCAAAAACTCCAGTCTCTAACAAATATTTTCCAACCCAAGCAAATATTTTCCAACCTTTAAAAGACTAAAAATAGCAAGAACCACTCATCAATAGTCCCAAAGATGGCTAGGAGAGGTATGCTGTCAGTTTGAGTCACACAAGATGGTAGGTATGACACCATAGTGCAGTCCAATGAAGCTCCATCAGGCATTAAAATGAAGTATTGTGACATCCTGGGCCCCTGAATATGCCAGCCCTTGATTCTTCTACAGCATGGTGCATTCTAGATATGTTGGACTACAGTTCCCATCACTGCAGCTAGCTTAAATAGCTAGAACCATTCCAGTTCTATTCACTGTTGCTCTAAACAAGAAAATTGCTCAAGGAGATCCCGTTTCATTAAAATCTAAAATATTTAAAGCTTTTCTATTCTTCTGGTCTTGAATATTTCCATAATATGAATATTTCCATAAAAGATGAAAGTTCCCTAGATACAACACCATCCAAATCAATGAAGTGTCCAAGAGAGTGATCTACCTCTTGATCTCAGCGAATCAGATATAAAGACTTTCCTCTGATACATTCACAAAGTTAAATCTTGCTCTTGCTCCTTTTTTTTTTTTTTTTTTTTTTGTATTGATAATCTTAACATAATAGCCTCTTAATCTTAATGTGAAAATGTCAAGTTAGAAACCTAGAGTTCCTTTAGGTGCCATAAAATAATCAGTTACTGAAGCCAAATATTGGTTAGCCTTGTCCAGGCCTGAAGCAGAATCTGCAACAGCTATTTAAATGCACAGATTCAGTGAAATATCCCGATTGATCAAATTCTCTGAGGAACAACTCTCTGACTGAGTTTAAAGTAACTCTGGACTTTTGCAGAACAAGTGTCCCTAAACAGTTTAGCAAAGTCTTTTAACTATGATCTCTTCATAGTATCATAACACACTTGTGACAGAACCAAACTTTATTTATATAGTAAATAAATAAATAGTTTTTTTTCTTTAACAGCTAGAGCTATGAGACGTGGCATTTTAAATATTCAATAACCATCCAATAACCTTCAATTTGCCTTTTCAAACTCTTTGTTTTGAGAAACAGCTTTGATGCTGAATTGCTCCAGTAGGGGACATTGCACTTATAAGGAAGAACAAACAAAGTGAGTTACAACTACAATACCAAATTACTCTGTGAGCTAGTAGTTACATTCCCTACCTGTTAGAGATTCTCAGGAGTATACTAGTTCTTTAGTTGATCTATTACAACTTGTGTTTTCTCTTCTCTCTCTCTGGAATAGATTCAACAATATTGCTAAATTTTTAAGGTTATTTGATATAGTTAGTGGTAAATATGCCTAATAATTGGGGAATTCCTTCGCCTGTTGCATTTAGTCTTAGGGCTGCTCTCTGTGCTTAACGGCAATAAGGCTAGAACATCAGTACTTAAAATGACAGCTTACCTGTATGTAGGGAATTGTATAAGAATCTATCTTGGGGGAATGGTGTGTGAGGGGAAACATATAGGGGTTGCAGACTGCCAGAAATAGTGCAAATTGAGTCCACTTTAAGGGTTAGGGTTAGTGCTAGGGAATCATGGGAATTGTTTTTTTTCTGAGACATTGAGCCTTCTCTGTCAGAGAGCTCTGGTGCCACAGTAAACTACAGTTCCCATGATTCCCTAACCCTAACCCTAACCCTAAAAGTGGACTCAATTTGCACTATTTCTGGCAGTCTGCAACCCCCCATAGACTGCTGAACTTACATTATTTTAGAGTGAGCTGTCTCCAGGCTGCTTGTTTGTTTAAATTTTTGTATTTAGAAAAATAAAACTCAGAATCAAAAGTGAAATTGCGCAAGGAACACAGCAAGCAGTTGCAGGTAAAGTTGTTTTTCCTACCCCATCACAAACCTGCTTTAGGCTTCTCTTTGTTAAATAGCATCTTGAAAAATGTTCCTTATAAATCTCAGTTGGACACAGTTACTGCCTACATAGAGGCAAGAGAACAAAATGGAACATGGTACACTGAACAGCTATGAATCAGAAACATAGGGCCTTAACAGACTGCTAGAAATAGTGCAAATTGAGTCTACTTTAAGGGTTAGGGTTAGGGAATCATAGGAACTGTATTTTATTGTGGCACCAGAGCTCTCTGACAGAGAAGACTCAATGTCTCAGAAAAAAACCAATTCCCATGACTCTCTAGCACTAACCCTAACCCTTAAAGTGGACTCAATTTGCACTATTTCTGGCAGTCTGCAAAGGCCCATATAAGCTGAACAGGCTGATCCAGAATCATTCTCTATAGTTTGCACTAGGTAAACTATGCGATTGAGTGGCAGAGTGGTATAGTGATTTGAGCTCTGGACTATGACTCTGGAGACCAATTCTTGGCTTGGCCATGTAAACCCACTGGGCAACCTTGGACAAGTCACATTCTCTCAGCCTCAGAGGATGACAATGGCAATCCCCCTCTGAAGAAATGTGCCCATGATAGGTTCACCTTAGGGCAGTGCTTCTCAATTATTTTCTGTCATGCCCCCCCTAGGAAGAAGAAAAATTTCGTGCCCCCCGCGCGACTGTAAATAGTATCATTTGCTCCCTCTCTCCAGCCGTAGAGTTGCTAGGCAACCCTTTATGGAGCCTCGCGCCCCTCCTTGGGGGCACGCCCCACTATTTGAGAACCAATGCCTTAGGGTCACCATAAATCAGAAATAACTTGAATGCACACAACAACAACAAACTATGGGATAAAGGCCCCAGACTGGTAATTTAGACTAGTTTGTGCTGTACAATTTAAAGTCACTCCATAATGTTTTTTGAGACTTCTTGCCACTTCCCTGTCCAAATGTTAATTGTGGCATTGTCGGATGGTCCATGGGTTTCTCTGTGATGTGGTGTGATTGGCTACCTGCAATCCTTTCCACATTTTCCTGAACGTTTCCTGTCCACAGTCCCTCTTACATGTTCATGTATTTATTTTAAAATAACATTAGAAGTAAAGCAGTAGGGGACTTCCAGTGGGAAATGGTGGCATGGCGGTCATGACCTCTGTAAGGTCCAGTGGACAACCACATGTTGAGTGGATTAGATTAACCCAAATGATTTTTAGGTCTAATAAAGGATCCTCCCAATAAAGGGGAAGCAGAGGGGCTCATATTGTACCTGATCCTCCCAGAGCGACCCCAGTAATAATATCAAGAGGGGAGAAGATCAGAGAGGAATGGATTGGAGGATGAGAGCTAGCCATGTTCTCAACAAGTAGCCGATTAGCAGCAAAGTGCCGCCACCACTTTTTATCAGAGAAAGTGAAGGAACAACTGGTAAAGTTTGATCTGCTGGCTGAGTAACTTTCCACAAAGATCGGGCACATCTACACTATTCTTAAAAGGTACAAAGACTCTCTTGCTGGGTGAGAGGTGAGTGTGTGTGAGAGAATATCTAAACCAGGGGTAGGCAACCTTTCCCCTTTAAGGGCTGAGGGACTTCAGCTCCCAGAAGCCTCAGCCATGTTGGCAATAGTCCCATGTTGGCCAATAGCTCCTGGGACTCTGGGAGCTGAAATCCCTCAGCCCTTAAAGGGGAAAGTTTGCCTACCCCTGATCTAAACAAAAGACAGATTGGAGATCAGGACGGAAGCAGAGAAAGGAGATGAGAGAGTTTGGAGGAAAAATTGGAGATAAAGGATATAAGTTACAAGTAAAGGAGTCAGGTTTAGAAAGTTTAGTAAACTTTTCCTTCCCTACTTCTGGAATATTCAGATGGAAAGTGGGTTCTTTGGTTTTTTTTGTTGTTTTTTTAAAAGAGGTTTTACTTTATTACTGGGGATGTGGTGGTTTAGTGGTTAAGATGCCAATTCCGATGATTGGAGGAGCAGAAAGTTGGCAGTTCAAGGCCTGGGTGCTGCATGATGGGGTGAGCTCCTGTCACTAGTCCCAGCTTCTGCCAACCTAGCACTTCAAAAGCATGCAAATGCAAGTAGATAAATAGGTACCACTTCAGTGGGAAGGTAAACAGCATTTGGTGCAGTCATGCTAGGTGCATGACCATTGGATTAGTCCCCGGACAATGCTGGCTCTTCAGCTTAGTAACGGAGATGAGCACTGTCCCCTACAGTTGGTTAGAACTAGACATTTATGTCAAGGGACAACCTTTACCTTTTCTGCCTTTATTAGTGCTGGTGTGAGCTTGAGGGAAGACATGATAGAGGTTAAACCTGGAAGGAACCCAGACTCTCAGTTTCTTTGGACATTGAAAACATGAGAACAGAACTTTTGTATAAGTAGCAAGGGGCCATTTAGTTGGAGCATGAAGGATTTATGGTGTGTTTCCTAGCTGGTTTTGATTCTGGTGCTTCTTAAGCTTGTTGTATGATGCCTTTGTATGATTCCTTTCCATCTGACTCAAAAGAAGCTGCCTCATTATTGAACTCTTGTCTGCTGCCAGTAATGGATGAAGGCAAACAAATTGAAACTTACCGTATTTTTCGGCATATTAGACGCACTTTTTCTTCCCCAAAATGACGGTGGGGAAGTTGGTGCGCCTAATAGACCGAATGTAGCTCCCCTCCGAGGCCGCTGCTCGTCCTCGGTGGTTCAATGGGCTGCTCCTGGGATCGGAGGCTGAGCAGCCCATTGAACCACCGAGGACGCAGGGGGAAGGAGGGTTGCTTTCCCTGGGACCATGCTGGGGTCGGAGGACTCCTCCGACCCCAGGATCACCCCAAGGAAAAAAAGGTTGCTTTCCATGGGGCAATGCTGGGGTCGGACGACGCCTCTGACTCCAGCATCGCCCCATGGAAAGCTTCCTTGGGGCGATCCTGGGGTCGGAGCACTCCTCCGACCCCAGGATCACCCCAAGGAAAAAAAGGTTGCTTTCCATGGGGCAATGCTGGGGTCAGACGACGCCTCTGACTCCAGCATCGCCCCATGGAAAGCTTCCTTGGGGCGATCCTGGGGTCGGAGCACTCCTCCGACCCCAGGATCACCCCAAGGAAAAAAAGGTTGCTTTCCATGGGGCAATGCTGGGGTCGGACGACGCCTCTGACTCCAGCATCGCCCCATGGAAAGCTTCCTTGGGGCGATCCTGGGGTCGGAGCACTCCTCCGACCCCAGGATCACCCCAAGGAAAAAAAGGTTGCTTTCCATGGGGCAATGCTGGGGTCGGACGACGCCTCTGACTCCAGCATCGCCCCATGGAAAGCTTCCTTGGGGCGATCCTGGGGTCGGAGCACTCCTCCGACCCCAGGATCACCCCAAGGAAAAAAAGGTTGCTTTCCATGGGGCAATGCTGGGGTCGGACGACGCCTCTGACTCCAGCATCGCCCCATGGAAAGCTTCCTTGGGGCGATCCTGGGGTCGGAGCACTCCTCCGACCCCAGGATCACCCCAAGGAAAAAAAGGTTGCTTTCCATGGGGCAATGCTGGAGTCGGACGACGCCTCTGACTCCAGCATCGCCCCATGGAAAGCTTCCTTGGGGCGATCCTGGGGTCGGAGCACTCCTCCGACCCCAGGATCACCCCAAGGAAAAAAAGGTTGCTTTCCATGGGGCAATGCTGGGGTCGGACGACGCCTCTGACTCCAGCATCGCCCCATGGAAAGCTTCCTTGGGGCGATCCTGGGGTCGGAGCACTCCTCCGACCCCAGGATCACCCCAAGGAAAAAAAGGTTGCTTTCCATGGGGCAATGCTGGGGTCGGACAACGCCTCTGACTCCAGCATCGCCCCATGGAAAGCTTCCTTGGGGCGATCCTGGGGTCGGAGCACTCCTCCGACCCCAGGATCACCCCAAGGAAAAAAAGGTTGCTTTCCATGGGGCAATGCTGGGGTCGGACGACGCCTCTGACTCCAGCATCGCCCCATGGAAAGCTTCCTTGGGGCGATCCTGGGGTCGGAGCACTCCTCCGACCCCAGGATCACCCCAAGGAAAAAAAGGTTGCTTTCCATGGGGCAATGCTGGAGTCGGACGACGCCTCTGACTCCAGCATCGCCCCATGGAAAGCTTCCTTGGGGCGATCCTGGGGTCGGAGCACTCCTCCGACCCCAGGATCACCCCAAGGAAAAAAAGGTTGCTTTCCATGGGGCAATGCTGGGGTCGGACGACGCCTCTGACTCCAGCATCGCCCCATGGAAAGCTTCCTTGGGGCGATCCTGGGGTCGGAGCACTCCTCCGACCCCAGGATCACCCCAAGGAAAAAAAGGTTGCTTTCCATGGGGCAATGCTGGGGTCGGACGACGCCTCTGACTCCAGCATCGCCCCATGGAAAGCTTCCTTGGGGCGATCCTGGGGTCGGAGCACTCCTCCGACCCCAGGATCACCCCAAGGAAAAAAAGGTTGCTTTCCATGGGGCAATGCTGGGGTCGGACAACGCCTCTGACTCCAGCATCGCCCCATGGAAAGCTTCCTTGGGGCGATCCTGGGGTCGGAGCACTCCTCCGACCCCAGGATCACCCCAAGGAAAAAAAGGTTGCTTTCCATGGGGCAATGCTGGGGTCGGACGACGCCTCTGACTCCAGCATCGCCCCATGGAAAGCTTCCTTGGGGCGATCCTGGGGTCGGAGCACTCCTCCGACCCCAGGATCACCCCAAGGAAAAAAAGGTTGCTTTCCATGGGGCAATGCTGGGGTCGGACGACGCCTCTGACTCCAGCATCGCCCCATGGAAAGCTTCCTTGGGGCGATCCTGGGGTCGGAGCACTCCTCCGACCCCAGGATCACCCCAAGGAAAAAAAGGTTGCTTTCCATGGGGCAATGCTGGGGTCGGACGACGCCTCTGACTCCAGCATCGCCCCATGGAAAGCTTCCTTGGGGCGATCCTGGGGTCGGAGCACTCCTCCGACCCCAGGATCACCCCAAGGAAAAAAAGGTTGCTTTCCATGGGGCAATGCTGGGGTCGGACGACGCCTCTGACTCCAGCATCGCCCCATGGAAAGCTTCCTTGGGGCGATCCTGGGGTCGGAGCACTCCTCCGACCCCAGGATCACCCCAAGGAAAAAAAGGTTGCTTTCCATGGGGCAATGCTGGAGTCGGACGACGCCTCTGACTCCAGCATCGCCCCATGGAAAGCTTCCTTGGGGCGATCCTGGGGTCGGAGCACTCCTCCGACCCCAGGATCACCCCAAGGAAAAAAAGGTTGCTTTCCATGGGGCAATGCTGGGGTCGGACGACGCCTCTGACTCCAGCATCGCCCCATGGAAAGCTTCCTTGGGGCGATCCTGGGGTCGGAGCACTCCTCCGACCCCAGGATCACCCCAAGGAAAAAAAGGTTGCTTTCCATGGGGCAATGCTGGGGTCGGACGACGCCTCTGACTCCAGCATCGCCCCATGGAAAGCTTCCTTGGGGCGATCCTGGGGTCGGAGCACTCCTCCGACCCCAGGATCACCCCAAGGAAAAAAAGGTTGCTTTCCATGGGGCAATGCTGGGGTCGGACGACGCCTCTGACTCCAGCATCGCCCCATGGAAAGCTTCCTTGGGGCGATCCTGGGGTCGGAGGGCGCCTCCAACCCCAGCATTGCCCCAAGGAAAGCAATGTTGCTTTCCTTGGGCGGATGCTTGGCATCCACCCAAGGAAAGCAACCAGGCTTTCCCTGGAGGGATCCTAGGGTCTGAGGCATCCTCCGTGGGCCGGAGGATGCCTCAGACCCCAGGTTCCCTCCAAGGAAAGCCTGGCTGCTTTCCTTCCAGGGATCCTAGGGTCTGAGTCGTCCTCCGTGAGCCGGAGGACGCCTCAGACCCCAGGGTCCCTCCAAGGAAAGCCTGGTTGCTTTCCCTGGAGGGATCCTAGGGTCTGAGTCGTCCTCCGTGGGCCGGAGGACGCCTCAGACCCCAGGGTCCCTCCAAGGAAAGCCTGGCTGCTTTCCTTGCAGGGATCCTAGGGTCTGAGTCGCCCTCCGTGGGCCGGAGGACGCCTCAGACCCCAGGTTCCCTCCAAGGAAAGCCTGGCTGCTTTCCTTCCAGGGATCCTAGGGTCTGAGTCGCCCTCCGTGGGCCGGAGGACGCCTCAGAGCCCAGGGTCCCTGCAAGGAAAGCCTGGCTGCTTTCCCTGCAGGGATCCTAGGGTCTGAGTCGCCCTCCGTGGGCCGGAGGACGCCTCAGACCCCAGGGTCCCTCCAAGGAAAGCCTGGCTGCTTTCCCTGCAGGGATTCTAGGGTCTGAGTCGTCCTCCGTGGGCCGGAGGACGCCTCAGACCCCAAGGTCCCTCCAAGGAAAGCCTGGTTGCTTTCCCTGGAGGGATCCTAGGGTCTGAGGCATCCTCTATGGGTCGGAGGACGCCTCAGAACCCAGGGTCCCTCCAAGGAAAGCCTGGTTGCTTTCCTTGCAGGGATCCTAGGGTCTGAGGCGTCCTCCGTGGGTCGGAGGACGCCTCAGAACCCAGGGTCCCTCCAAGGAAAGCCTGGTTGCTTTCCCTGCAGGGATCCTAGGGTCTGAGGCGTCCTCCGTGGGTCGGAGGACGCCTCAGACCCCAGGGTCCCTCCAAGGAAAGCCTGGTTGCTTTCCTTGGAGGGATCCTAGGGTCTGAGGCGTCCTCCGTGGGTTGGAGGACGCCTCAGACCCCAGGGTCCCTCCAAGGAAAGCCTGGTTGCTTTCCCTGGGTGGATGCCGTGGGTCTGAGGCGTCCTCCGTGGGTCGGAGGATGCCTCAAACCCCAGGATCCCTCCAAGGAAAGCCTGGTTGCTTTCCTTGGGCGGATGCCTGGGTCGGAGGCATCCTCTGACTGTATTTTATTAAGAATCTTTTTTTCCTAGATTTTTCTCCTTTAAAATTGGGTGCGTCTTATATGCCGGAGCGTCTTATATGCCGAAAAATACGGTAATCCAGACAAGACAGAGGTGATCCTGGTCAGCTGAAAGGCAGATCAGGCAAGAGGTACACCAGCTGTGCTGAATGGGGTTATATTTCCCCTGAAATCTCAGGCTCATGGCTTGGATGTTCCACTAGACTCTATTCTAAGCTTGGATGTCCAGGTTTCAGCAGTGACCAGGAGTGCATTTGCAGTTAAACTGCTTTGTTAAAACAGTTTCACTGGCTGCCGATTTGTTTCCAAGCACAATGTATAATGCTGGTCATGACCTATAAAGCCTAAATGACTTAGGGCCTTTGCAGACTGCCAGAAATAGTGCACATTAAATTGAGGCACTGCCCTGGCTCAGTGCTAGGGAATCATGGGAACTGTAATTTATTGTGGCACCAGAGCTCTCTGACAGAGAATGCTCAATGTCGCAGAAAAAAATACAATTCCCATGACTCCCTAGCACTGAGCCAGGGCAGTGCCTCAATTTAATGTGCACTATAAGGCCTTTGCAGACTGCTAGAAATAGTGCAAATTGAGTCCACTTTAACTGCCCTGACTCAGTGCTAGGGAATCATGGGAATTGTGTTTTTTTTCTGAGACATTGAGGCTTCTCTGTCAGAGAGCTCTGGTGCCACAATAAACTACAGTTCCCATGATTCCCTAGCACTGAGTCAGGGCAGTTAAAGTGGACTCAATTTGCACTATTTCTGGCAGTCTGCAAAGGCAGTATGGTCCAGACTAAAGGCCTAAGCAGACTGCCAGAAATAGTGCACATTAAATTGAGGCACTGCCCTGGCTCAGTGCTAGGGAATCATGAGAATTGTATTTTTTTCTGAGACATTGAGCCTTCTCTGTCAGAGAGCTCTGGTGCCACAATAAATTACAGTTCCCATGATTCCCTAGCACTGAGCCAGGGCAGTGCCTCAATTTAATGTGCACTATTTCTGGCAGTCTGCTTAGGCCCTAACTGAAAGACTGTATGGGGGGTTGCAGACTGCTAGAAATAGTGCAAATTGAGTCCACTTTTAGGGTTAGGGTTAGGGTTAGGGAATCATGGGGACTGTATTTTATTGTAGCACCAGAGCTCTCTGACAGAGGGGGGATGCAGACCAGGGCGTTTGGAGCGCCCTGGTCCGGAGCGCCGCGGGGCTATGGCAGCCTCACCGCGGCGCCTCCCCGGCGACCCTGAAAGGAGCGCCAAAAAGGCACTCCTTTCATAAGTCGCAAAAAGAGCGCCCTAAAAGCGGCGGGCGCCCTTTTTGCGACTTATCCTCCACAGCGCGTCCGGACGCTGTGGAGGGAGGTCGCCCTGAACGCGTCCGGCGTGCGGTGACCCGGAAGCGTTCAGGGCGACCTCAGGAAGAGGAAGGGCCGCCGCGCGTGCGGTGGCCCCTCCTCTTCCTGGCCTCGGAGACGGCTCAATTGAGTCGTCTGCCGAGGCCCAGAGAAGGCTTAATGTCTCAGAAAAAAAAATACCAATTCCCATGGTTCCCTAGCACTAACCCTAACCCTAAAAGTGGACTCAATTTGCACTATTTCTGGCAGTCTGCAACCACCCTATGTCTCCATATGAACCTGCCAGAGTCATAAGATCTTCAGGGGAGGGTTTTCTCTCAGTCCTACCACCATCACAGGCTCACTAGGTGATGATATGAGAGAGAGCCTTCTCCGTGGCTGCTCCCACCTTCCACAAGAAAGCTCAGCTGGCCCCCTCCCTGCTTTCTTTTCGCCAGCAAGCAAAGACTTTTTATTTAAGCAAATTTTTAATTTGTAAGCAAGGAAGTTTCTTATTGGGATGTGTATTTTATTTATTTTTGTTAAGTTTTTGTATATCATTTAAATGATTTTATAAAGTTTAATGTGGGGGTATAATTATTATTATTATTATTATTATTATTATTTATTTATTTATACCCAGCCTTTAGCCAAGGTTATCAAGGCAGCTTACATTTAAAAACAATCATAAACCAACACAATATAACAACATATAACCCCCCTTAAAATAAATTAAATTAAGTCAACAATTAAGTAAAAACAATAAATTGTGAAACATCTCACACAGTTTAAAACATGCGGCACTCTAGGTAAATAGGGGGAAAAGGGAGACAATATGAGGACGAGGAGCCAGTTGAAAAGTAATATTATTCCAGGAACGCCTGCCGGAAGAGATCCATCTTGATGGCCTTTTTAAAGCCATATAAGTTGGTTATCTGACGGATCTCCTCCGGCAGGGTATTCCAGGTCTAGGGGCTGTAGCAGAAAAAGTCCTCTAGGAGGTCATTGCCAACCTGATTTTTATTGGTTGAAGCAACTTCCTCCCAGAGGACCTGAGGGCGCAGGGCGGATTATATGGAGACAGGCGATTCCCTAGGTAGGATGGACCCAGGCCATGTAGGGCTTTAAAGGTCATCACCAACACCTTATACTGTGCTCGGAAACTAATTGGCAGCCAATGCAAGGATTCAAAACAGGTGTAATGTGATCACTCTTTGATGTTCCGGTGATCAACCTGGTTGCCATATTTTGAACTAATTGTAGTTTTTGAGTTAGGTATAAGGGTAGCCCCATGTAGAGTGCATTGCAGAAGTCAAGTCGTGAGGTTACCAGTGCGTGTACTACAGTTTCTAGGTCCCTTACTTCCAGGAAAGGGTGCAGCTGGCGTATCAGGCGAAGGTGATAACAAGTGCTCCTGACTGTCACATTCACCTGATCTGTCATGTGAAGCAATGAGTCCAGGAGCACTCCCAGACTGTTTTAAAATAATATTGTCAAGGTTTTTAAATTGACTTGCTTTGGGAACCACCCTGGATCCCACTCTGGAAGAAAGGTGACATACAAGTGAGATAGTGAGATAGATAGATAGAAGACAGATAGACAGATAGATAATCTAATCCAGGGGTAGGCAACCTTTCCCCTTTAAGGGCCGAGGGACTTCAGCTCCCAGAATCCCAGGAGCTATTGGCCAACATGGGACTATTGGCCAACATGGCTGAGGCTTCTGGGAGCTGAAGTCCCTCGGCCCTTAAAGGGGAAAGGTTGCCTACCCCTGATCTAATCATGATTAGATCAGGGGTAGGCAACCTTTCCCCTTTAAGAGGGGGGAAGCTTTTATATCTTTCTTTTAAACCTCACTAGTACCTTTTCTGCTTGGGCACACAGGATGAAGAGAGGGAAAAGTGGACTTGCTACTTTTACTCATCACTTCCTTTCTCACATGGAGGGGAAATGAAGAGAGATGGTGCAGCGAGCTGAGCTGGGTGGCTTCTATCAGCTAGATCCCCTCCACTAGCCATTCTTGCTCAAGGGCTGAGGAGAGAAAATAGTCTGGACAAATAATAAGCCACTTTATAAATTAAGTGAACCTTTCTCTCGAGGGCAAGGTGGAAGCGGGCAAAGTGTCCCCTATTAGAAGTCCGTTCCACCACCACTGCTGCTGTGTGGGTCAGACCACTCCTATCCACAGCCAGAATTCCTTTTGGTCATTGGGTCCTCATGTTGGCAGCAGCAACCAACCTAGCCCTGCAGGGGTCATCCCCTTTCACCCCTTCCACTTTGGGAGACTGAAGGATGGGTCAAAAGATGACAAACTAGGAGGGAAGGAACTTTCAGTAAACATATTGGAAGGAAAGGGATCTTATAGCACTTTTGAAACTAACTGAAAGACAGAAGCTGGTAGCATGAATTTTCATAGATTTGAGTCTACATCCTCAGTGGATGGTTCAGGGACAAACCCATATAAGCAGTCTGTGTGTGAGAATAGCAATAGAAATGCAAAACTTGTGGTTATGGGGATGGGATGACAAGTTCAGTTTTAACTATGGTTGTTGGGGGACAAAGGCAAAAGGAAGGGTATTGCCTAAAGCCAAGGTGAACAGATAGCCGACCAATGGTGGTAGGAGTATTGGGATCTAATGTGAGAACCAGAATGGAGATGTGATGAACAGGCCAAGAGAACCCTCATGAGGCTCAAGGTTAGCTAGTGTTGTAATGTGTGTAGTGTGCCAGGAAACCACTGTCTCTATTCAACCCACTATTGATGGTTATGTTGCCGTTCTGCTATTTCTCTTTTTAATCTTCCTTTGTAGTTGTTGTTGTTGTTGTTGTTCAAGAACTGCTGTTCTTGAATGACTATGTCTTTTAATACTGAATATTGGAAGGAAAGAATTGAAAAATGGAAGAGTGGAAGGGGAAAAGCTCAAAATATTGCATGAAAAGAATCACTACAAACAGCAATAAATCCCATCACTTTCCAAGACATTTGAACAGTCTGGGAAGACCCTATGGTGGAAGTGATTGGGAAAGATCAATATTTTTGCACAGGAACACTTGCTTGTTGTTAATTATGCAGCAAAGCATATGTCACTTTGCTGCAGGAAAGATAACTGAACAGAACCTAAAAATAACAAGAAAGAGACATCCCACTGTAGAATCTAGCTTTAGTCCAGAACAATGGAGTTTATAATTTAACTCTGTAATAGTCACTTCACTACATTTAATTGCTGACTAAAAAGATGTTCCATACAGACTGCTTGCCTAGAATTATTCTTTAGGTGGAAAAATGGCACTTGGCTAATGCAATGCATTGCCTCACAGAGGAGGCTGGTGGCCAGGGCTTTTTGTTTTTCAGCACAAGCTAGTACTAACCCCCTAGTGAAAAGGTAGCATAAACAATGATTCACATGCTTACACTTCTTCTCAAATTTCACATGACAGGTTTGTGGTGCTTTTTAACATCTGCAGGTGCTTCCAATGATTATTGTAATGACCCATCTACCAGTCTGTTCACAATGCAATTTAGGAAGATTATCACATTACTAATAAACCTGATTTACCTCTTCCGAGTTAAATTCGAATTCAGGATGCAGCCGGGTATTACCGCATGGATTTTGCTGAAATTGCCACCTCCCGACTGCATCCCTGCAAAAATCTGCTTAAAATCCACCCTCATCTGGCCTCTTTGCAAAGTCAGGAGTCAGCTCCCCAACTTTACAAATCAGCCAGCTGAGGGTGGATTTTAGTCAGATTTTTGCAGAGATGTGGTCAGGAGGTGGCAACGGTGGCAAAATCCATGTTGTAATACATTCCATTCAAATTTGGGATCCATGCATCCCCTAAATTTGAATTTAACTCAGAAGAGGTAAATCAGGTTTATTAGTAATGCGATAATAGGTTTGCATTGCACTATGAATATGCATTATGTATGAATTGTATCTTAATTTGAGTGCCATCTGCTCCACTATTTATTACTTTCACAGGTAGACAGACCATGAAATCATAAAATAACTTCACCCCACCCACCCACCCACCTGTACATGGTCAGCAATTAGTTATGTGATTGGCCCTACCACATTTTTCATGGCAGCTCCTAGAAAAATATTATGGTAAATCTCCTTTTCTTTTATTTATTTAAAAAAAATAGATTAATTGGGTTAAGAATACTTTCAAAGATGCACAAAAAAGAAACTATAGCAGGCAGGTGTTGCATACTCAAGGGACTGGTGAAGAGCAGACTTGAAAGGAGGAGGAGGAAAAAACTGGACAGACTATCAAAGAGTTTGAAAGTACGGACCCATGTGGGATTTAACAAAACATCTGTGGAATGTCAGCTACAACTACATATGAATCATTGAAGAAGTTTCTCTTAACTCCTTTCAGGATTCCTCTATGGCTTAAATAGTGAACTGAAACACAGGAAGTACCGCTATAGACCAAAGATTTGGGGGCACGAATCCAGGGTTCCACTTAACAAAAGGAGCAGGAGATCCCTTGCATGCAGCAGGGCTGGCTTACTGTATTGTTAAATGAATGAAATGATAAACGTTGCTATCTGAAATCACCATAACCACAAGTTTTGCATTTCCATGGGTATTCATAGTCTATAGTGGTCCTTCCTGGGCATCAGTTCACTCCACACATCTGAGGAGGTAGACCAAATCTATGAAAGCTCATGCTACAAATTATTTTGCACAGTTAGGGTCAGAGGTGCTGCAATATCCATGTCTAAAATGTGAAGAGCATTGAGAATTTAACCCTATCTAATTAAACTACTGTATTTTACCTAGCATATAGAAACCAAAGGCCCATTTGCACTATACAATGAAAGGGCTATTGTTCCTCTTTAACTACCCTGGAGGGGAGGCATTTAAAATTCTCAGCCAGACATCTCCTCTGGTGCTTCTGACCAAAATACCTGTTGTTGTTGTTGTTGTTGTTGTTGTTGTTGTTGTTGTTGTTGTTGTTGTTATATTTATTTGTATCCCACTTTCCCCTCAAAACTGAGACTCAGAGCAGCTTACAATTTAAAAGAATAGTACAACAACAAACATACAAAAGTGATGCATTAAAATAAAATAAAATTATTACACTACTAAAACCAAAACACTCATTAAAGGAATAAAATACAGTTTAAAAGATAAAAATGTTTAAAACAGTTCCCAGAATTCCACAGGATGAAGTCATGGCAGTTGAAGTGGAATAGTAGTGCTATAATTGTGTGGTGTGAATGATAGTTTATGATAGCTCAAATCAGAACTTTTAGCTGGATTAGAGTGATTGGTTCATGGCTTCTGGGTCATTCACAACCTGCCTACTACTATTTAATCTATTTAGGATTCAGTTAAGCTTATCGCACAGCACTTACAAGAACGGGAATGGAAGGGAAGGAAACGGAACAGAACGGAACGGAACGGAACAGGGCAAAAACGCATTTTAAAGGATGGGAGAACACCACCGATGCCACCAGGAGTCCCCAAGGCGTTCCCCAGCAGTTCCTGGCAGCCGATTTTGAAGAACAATTTTGAACTGTCCTTCAAAAATCTGCTGCCAGGAACGGCTGGGGAACACCTTGGGGACTCCCGGCGGCATCGGTGGCATTCTCTCATCCAGTAAAATGCATTTTTGCCCCATTCCATTCCGTTCCCATTCCTTAAGTGCCATGCGATAAGCTTAATACTTTCTCTGTATCATTTCACTTTTAGTACACATGCCATCAAAGCATGTACAAATGTTAGTACATGGAGCAAACAAAGGATTGATAAATCTGTGGATGTTCAAGTCCCATTGTCCTTGGGACAATGGCACTTTGCTGCCCCAGCTGTCCAAAGCCTGTCTCCCCACTCTGCCCTTTCTCCCCTTCCCGCTTCCTTCTCCCTCCTCCTCCTCCTCCTCTTTGAGTCCAGCAGGAGGCTCCATGGGGGCAGTAAAGGGGGCTGCAGAGCCCTGGAGGGCAAGTGAGGGAGCCCTAGGAAGCAGGGAAAATAGTCCCTCAATCCAGCCCAAAAAAGACTCTCCATCTCCCCTCCCAGGGGAATCCAGCACAAAGGAGCTCTGTGCATGCCCAGAGGGCATCACTCGGGGTAGACTCTCTTTCAAAAAGGAGAGGAAAGGGGCAAGTAAGGGCTCCCCCCAATAAAAACACACCAGAGGCATCTGGCTCCTTCTCCCATACTTTTGGGGCTGGGAGGGGCCCCCATCCTGGCTCTGAGACCTCAGACAGCAGCCTCTCTAGGGCACCAGAGAGTGCTGGCACTCTGCCCATGCCCAGGAACCCCCTGCTCTAATGGAGAGATGGGCCGTGGCGAGTCTGTTTCAGTGGGGTCTGGACATGGTAGCTGGGAGAACCTTCCTTCCCTCCAGGCCAATGCTGCCAGGTGAGCCATGGATGGATGGGGGACCCCCAACCCCCAAGGAGACCCCCACTGCCTGACCCTTGAGGGGGAATGACTGAGGTTTGGCTGCCACTGCTGCCTCTTCCTCCTCCCTCCCTCTTCCCATCGCTACCTCTGCCTCAGCCATGGGCTTGCCATCCTGCTGCCTTTCCCATGGGCTTGCCATCCGCAGAAGCTGGAATCTGCGGATGGCAAGCCTGCGGATACAGAGGGCCTACTGTACTTGCTTTCTGCAAAACATAAAGTAAAAACATCTATGTTGATGTCATAGTCATGTTTTTCAAGTGGAGGAAGGATCATATGCTATTATATTTCTACAAAAATTTTTTGAAGCAGGCTTGATATTTGCTTCAAGGGGGTTGCATTAAACATAATAATGAATGCATCTGTATATTTCCAGAGTTGCAAACGAGATATGAGGAACCACAATCTCTTCACTTAAGTTTGAGGCCATATGACGAAATTTGGTGTAATTGTGGTAAGAGAACATTCACTTGTATTTAATCTTGAGGGAAAGGTGGCCGAAGGGGGAAATGTGGTAACATGTGGTCTTAGCTAGAAGTGCTTTGCAGATCTTTAGGTTGATAGCTCTTATTGGACGAAAGAGAACAACAGCAAATAGGATCCCAGTAGGTCTTTCTTTCTTTCCTTCTTTCTTTTTAAAAGAACATTCTTAACATCTGGCATGGACCCAGAGAAATTATGGTACCTAGAGCACATGGTACAGTAGCTGAGATCTCCACTTTCAGTTCCAGTAGGAAAGCAGCTCTACTTTATGAACTGTTTTTCTGGTGTCTTCCAACTCTATTTTCATCCTCCTGCCTGGCCAAGAGAACTTGACTGGCCCCATAATCTTGTCAGAGAAGGGGGTTGCAAAGGCCCTCTTTTTCCCACCCAGACCAATAATATGTGTCCAGTGCAGTCTGGACTGCTTCAAGATGAATAGATTTTTGTACAATTCTGATTGAACACTCTTATCTTCTGCCTGCTGTCTCAGGCCTTGTTTGCACTAGCCAGAATACTCCAGAGCAGGGGTAGGCAACCTTTTTGAGCTGGGGGCCGGGTTGCTGTCCCTCAGACAATTGGGGGGCTGAAGCACCAGAAATAAATAAATAAATAAACTATTAAAAATAAAAACATTTTAAAAAATTAAAAATAAAAATAAAAAATATGCATGCACACTCTCTCAGCCCCAGAAAAGCCATGGCAAACCCCCTGTGGAGATTTTGCCAAGAAAACCCCAAGAACAAATAATAACAACAAGAATCAATATCATCATGGCGGGCAGCGGGCGGCAGCAGGACCGGCCTGGGGCCAGTCCAAAGGCCTCGGGGGCCACATCCGGCCCCCGGGCCTTAGGTTGTCTACCCTTGCTCCAGAGGGAGCTTCGAGTATCCTAACCGCACAGCTCCCCTATTCTCTCCCCCCCCTTTACCTGGCCCTCCATTTCTGAAGCACAACAGCTGTCTCCATGGGCATCCCACTGGGCTGCCTGGTGCACCTGCCTCTGCTGCAGGTTACTTACTTCTGAGGTCAGAATGAAATGCCCAGTGACAGTCATATTCTGGGCACTGCATTCTGACAGAAGGAGCAACCCATGGCAATGGCAGATCTACCAGGTGGCTCAGTAGGACACCAATACAGACAGCCATAGAAATGGAGAGCTTTGCAACAGATAAGTTTTTAAAATGTATTTTAACTTTGGTTTGCCCCAGTTCTAATGCAGGACATGCAAGATACTGTCCAGACTGCCTGCCCCAAAACTGGAGTATGGATTGTGGATCATCCAGATAGGACAATGAAGATACCAGAATTGGAGGAAATTGGCTGTTTGGCCCTGCAGACAAGGCCTCCTTTGCATTAACTTCACAGCTGGCTGCTAAGCCCCTATTACCAGCATTCTAGGTCCACATTTCTACTACAGAAACTGGGAGATTGAACAAAATAAACAGAAAGTACTAGAAACTGAACAATTAAATGGGAATGAGATAAACATGTCTACATGATAAAAGTCTGAAATAACCTAAAAGTGTATCAGACAATGGATGAATACAGAATCAGTTTTCTCAACATACTATTTTCTGCCTGTAAACATTTAGCAAGTTTGCTATTTGTATTGTGCTATGCAAGTAGGAAAAAGAATTTTACTATGTTAGCCTCAAAATCCCAATCAGCACAATTGTACATTCTTTCAAACCATTTGGAAAAGGAAATATGATGACCACTTTACAAGGTGATTGTATATTGAGTGGGAAACATGTGGCCCTCTCTAGATACTGGACTGCAATCCCTGTCATCCCTAACCAACATAGATAATGGTGGGAGCTGATGGATGTTGCAGCTGAACACCTCCTGGAAAACCACAACCTTTCTGAACCCTTAATATGTACTCTATAAAAAATGGTAACATAAGCAGTAAAAAATAGTCATCTGACTACAGCAGCTAAGTTGAGAATGATAAATGGTCCTTAAGCAGGATTGCCACCCATTGACAAGCAAAGTCAAATTCTGGCCATTTAGTCATTTGGGTATGTAAATTCATTGATGCACATAAGCAAAGTTATCAGTAGTCCATTAGTGTATATGGTGGGTGACTAAATTTGTTGAAAAAAATCTGGCAGAGAGAATAACCTCATTTGTTTGTTCAGTCTGATGAAAACCTGTTACAATGGAAATAAGGCTTCATTTCAAACTCAGTAATAAATGTCTTGAGAAATGATAAGGAGAGAAAGGGGGGGTTGCAGACTGCCAGAAATAGTGTGAATTCAGTCCACTTTTAGGGTTAGGGTTAGAGTTAGGGAACCATGGGAACTGTATTTTATTGTGGCATCAGAGTTGTCTGACAGAGAAGGCTCAATGTCTCAGAAAAATAACAGTTCCCATGACTCCCTAGCACTAACCCTAACCCTAAAAGTGGACTGAATTCACACTATTTCTGGCAGTCTGCAACCCCCCAAAGACTTCATGAAACTCAGATTAATATATGCTAAGCAAAAAGACAAAGAAAAGAAAAAGCAGTGTGTTGAAAAGAGCATGTACACACACACTACATATAGATAAATATAATTAAGAGAAATGTGGTGAATTGTAATTGTTAAGATAACAGGCATTTTTGAAAAGGATTTTGTTAAGAAAAATAAGGAAAAGAGATGGATTGAGTTTAGAATTATAGACAATTGTAGATGTGAATAAGAGCAACAACAACAACAAAAAAATGGAAAGCATGTTAATCCGCAGGCCGATTCCTCTTTGAATACATCCCACAATGTCAGCAAAATTATCTAGCAATTAGCCATGTTGATTCCCTAGAATCCTTAAAGAAAACAGAGAGAAGCACGGCTGGGGTGGGAGGAGGTAACTCTTTTGCTAATTACTTTAACAGGAAAAATAGTTATGGTGAGCATTGTCCAGTAGAGTTAACCTAAATTTTGTCTCTGATGAAGAATACAGCCTAACTCAGGGGTAGGCAACCTTTCCCCTTTAAGGGCCGAGGGACTTCAGCTCCCAGAAGCCTCAGCCATATTGGCCAATAGTCCCATGTTGGCCAATAGCTCCTGGGATTCTGGGAGCTGAAGTCCCTCGGCCCTTAAAGGGGAAAGGTTGCCTACCCCTGGCCTAACTGTTCCTGTGTGCAGAAGCAATAAATAAATAAATAAAGTCATGGGTAGCCTGGAAAACAACTTGTATCTGCTGGTGACAGAAGCAGTATGGACAGAGAATAATTACAGAAGGAATTTTCCATTTGTTATATCTCCATTAAAAAGCCAGTTCACACTGCTACTGCTTTAGGAACCAATTTACACAACTAATCTTGGTGTGCTAGAGTGGTCTTTTTAATTCACTTCACCCAAATTGCACTCTGTTTGTGTATGTATATAGTTATACAACTCATCGTTTCTCTAAGGATATCAAGATGGTGTGCATCTCCTCAGCCAGTTTATCCTGACAACATCACTCTGTAGTAGGCTAAGCTGAGAATGGCTGGCTCTAAGGGATTTTTAGTTAGGTTTGCCATAGGTCACCATAGGTAAAAAATGACTTACAGACACAAAACAACAACAACAGGTGATCTTTATGGCTGAGTGGAGATTTGAACCTGGGTCTCCCCAGTTCTAGTCAACGAATATCCACATAGTGTACAAATTGCATTCTGAAGAATATGCCACAACCCTACCTCATATGAGGTGAGCTGAGCATGCCAAAACAAGATTGGTCTTCATAAAGAACCATATGGATCCATTTGTTATGTGCAAAACAGAGTTCAGATTGGAAACAACCAACCTACCAACCATAGTAGCAACATGCCTTGTGATGCTGTGGACTTTTTCCCCGATATGGAGAAATTGGCCATATTTACAGTTATACTCAAGTGATGCATGTTGGCTTTTTCTAGTTTAGCTTGAAAATGTTGGTTGCATATCATTTGCACTAGTGTTTGCTGCTTAAAATCCTAGTTTTAGAAAATGCATCTTAAAAACTAGCCAAAATGCCTCAGGGCTTTATCACACGAGGCTCAGTCCCACCTTGGTCTTGCCACAATTGCATTATTAAAAGAAAACAAAAATGAAAACACTGTTTATGGAACTTTTAATATTACACCCCCAATTGCACAAAGGGGATTTTTGCGCCAATTAGGGTCCCTGCATGCTCTTATCTTCCTTCTCCCTCAACCCCCTCCCCCCCCCCCCAATTTCTCCCCTTCCCTCCTGTCTAAGAAGGAATGAAAATGCCTCCTCGGGAGGAAGCAATCATTCCTTCTTTGGAGGTTGGAGTGCATGGAGAAGCCTGTTCTGGAATAGGGACAGTGAGGGAGAAGGGGAGGAAGGAGGGGACACTGACCTACGTAACTTCCCAATACTAGAACAGCCATGCTAGGAAGTTACCACATGGGGAGGAGACATGCTATAGCAGCATGTTTGGGATCTTTCTGATGAGTGTTTCCCATCAATGAAAAGGGATGCTCTAACAGCAAAGGAGCAACAAAACGACCATGACACAATGCATTAAGTATCACCAAAGACACTATTCTCTAGCTTTAACAGCAGATTTAAAGGCTCATGTGATGAGGTCCTCAGGCAGGGCCTCTCCTTACCTCTCAACTGTCCTGATTTGGCAGGGACAATCCCAATCAGTCCTCTGTTGTCCCAGTTTTTGAGCTGCTTTTAAAATTTCACAGTTTATCTCTCCTCCCACATTCCCCCTTTGCTCCATTCATTTTCTGCACACTGAGTTCAAAATGCAAAATTAGTTTGCACTCATTTAACTCAGCTGGGGTAAATTAGGGAAAGAGGTGGAATCTTCCCCTTCTTAGGAGTTTATCACATGGGAGGGAATCCGCCAAATCCTGTGCAGAAATGGGATTTAAATCCACAAAAGCTGGATCATTTTCAGATGCATTGAGCATTAATCTAAAATTAACCCACACGGAAAGTGGACAAATCCCATAAAAGCGGGATCATTTTCAGACACATTGGGGGCATTGAGCATTAATCTGACATTAACCCACACAGAAACTGGACAAAATTGGCCGCTTTTTACTTTCAGGATTTTCCTAAAAGTAAAAAGCAGCTGATTTTGTCCACTCTCTGTGCAAGTTAATGTCGGATTAATGCTCAGTGCCCCCAATGTGTCTGAAACAATCTCGCTTTTGCAGGATATTCCCAGAATTTAAATCCAGTTCTGCATGGGACTTGGGCACCTAGCCTTCCATCTGATAGTAAGCCCAAGCAAAAGCAAACTGCTTTAGTCTCTCCAAGCTTGTGTGTTCTTCCTCAGCAATAACTTTTGCCATCTTGACTACCCTCTGATATTGCTTGGCCACACGTCTCAGTCTCAGTCTCTGAAACATTAGAAGATATGTCTTTCCTCTTGAATTCTGATTTCTCATTATTGCAATGGCTATTGTCCTTTCTTTCCATGTTGGACTAAATTGCCCATAAAAGAACTGAAGATATAGGGCCTAAGCAAGTAAGTAGCGAGGTGAAGTAGAAACATCTATGTTTGCAGCTAAATTGTCCTAAGACAAGTGTTTCTTCTGTTTTAGCATGTTACCTCCAAAACTGGTCCATACCACACACCAAGGGAAGATTTTGTTGTGTCCCTTCAAGTTGTTTCTAACTTATGATGACCCTCAGGGAAACCTATCACTAGGTTTCCTTGACAAGATTTATTCAAAAGGGGTTGCCATTGCCTTTTTCTGGGGCTGAGAGAGAGACTTGCCCAAGGTCACTTAGCGGTCATTATAATGATAAATCTACTGATAACTTTCATCTGCTTAGTAACAGGTATTCTGTTTGCATTTTTATAACCCCTTTGTGAATGATGGAAAAAAGAATGTACAGATTGTAAATATTTAGACTTGTGTCAGTTTACACAGTCAAATTGAGAGTTAGAGTCCCCACCCTTCTTTGTTCTTTTAATATAGGGAAGAATATATATTCGCATATAGCCCAATCCCTAACTGGTTCTGTGGGCAACAATAATTGTTTCTGTCTTCTTATTTCAATGTCTACATCTGAATTTCAGTAGGAAAAACAACAACACATTTTCTTTATTAGGAAAAAATACAAAATTAGGGATATACTTTAGTCAATAAGTTCATCTTGGTTATTTTTTAAAGGAGTTACATAATACATTTAAAGTCTTGTGCACTCCTCTTCATTCTGTCTGTGGCTTTCCTACAGTCTCTTTTTTTGGTCTAGTGTCATTGTTGAATTGGCTGGGTTCAGCTAATTCAGTGAGCTTTAGTTGAGTTCAAACCCCACTGAACTCGATGGAACAAGTTATTAAAAGAATAAAACCAGCTGGATTGGAGTGATATGCATTATTTGTCACCTAAAATAGTTTAAATCTTGAAATATTTTTACAGATCTATAAGGAAATACTTGGCTAACAAAAGAAGTTAACATTAATTCATGGATCACATATATTGTTCTGTGATTGTACTTAGGTATGATAAAATATGCAGTATTTTAGCAAAACAGTTTTGTCAAACAGATTATGGGTATGCTGTGTTTCAAGCAATAAATGATATTACACTGGTACTTTGTCAACAGACAATGTTACCCTCAGTGATATCCCTTAATATGTCACCTGTTTTGAGATAAGTTGGTGTTTGCTTAAGCTGGTTAATTAATCAATTAAATGGACTGAAGAAAGACAGTTAATCTACCATAAATCATTAATCAGTTGGCAGCCCTGTCTGCAATGGATATCTGTATAATTATTGTTAGCTGCCAAAGAAACTAGATTTAGTTTTCCCCCCCGTAATTAAACATAGAAAAAGAGGCCATAAATAGTGCTTACTGTAGCTATTTGCATGCTCAGTTAGCAGCAGAGAACTACAGTTTCCATTTATGCAAATAATTTAGCTTTGCATTTCCATACATTGTTTTGTATAAATTAGGCTCATCATAATGTAGATGAGTGTAGATCTAAACATTTTACAAATGAAATAGTGACCTAGGGTGTTTTTAAAATTAACACTTGCAGCAAAATTGTTGATTTGTTCTGTCTTCTTTTCTAAGAAATATTTGAAATGTAGTAAGTATAAGCAATTTCATTTTTGTTTCTACTAAACGTTGGTATGAAATGTTTTATGTTTTTTTCCAGGCCAGGCAGAGGTCTACTAGAATTAACAGTAAAGATGTTGTGTACCTGGTCCATCACTTCATTGTCAGGCTTCCCCTTCTCTCCCTCCCTAAGAAAAAAAAGTGGTGTGAAAATGCAGGAGGAGTAAAAGTGAAAGACCATAATGTCTGGCCCACAGTGTGGAAATATCACTTTTTCAATGATAACTCCCCAAGTCCTCTAGCAAGCATGGTGAGTCACCATGCTGTCTGGGAAGTCCTGTAAGTTGTCATCCACAAAAGACTCAACTCTTATCTGACAGAATTCATCATAGGCAATTCCTTTGTTCCTATTGAGAGGCAATATGGGCAGCGAAGAAGACTTTCTCCTCTGCCCGTATTGCGTCTGCGCAATCTCATCCAGCAGAACTGTTTATGGTGGTAAGGGAACTGTTACAGGCTCCACCTGTACAGAATCCTTTACTTAACCCAACAACAGTCTGCTGTGATGCTTTTAACAAATTTCACAGATAAAATCTCTCAGATAAGAACTGACTCAGATGCCAGGATTATAACAGAAGTGATTTACAAGGTGTCCAGTCAACCTGTTTATGAGATTAAACTGGATCAATTTGAGTTGGTGAGTACCGATGACGTGGACAAGATCCTTGGAAAAGTAAGGAAGACGATGTGCCCCCTCGATCCCTGCTCATCATGGCTGGTCGTCCAGGGGGGTGATGCCTTGATGGCCTTCCTCAAGAGAGTCATCAATGCATCCCTTAGGGAAGGCATTGTATCATCAAATTTAAAGGAGGTGGTCATTAGACCACTCCTGAAGAAACCTTCCCTGGACCCCCTGGATATGAAGAACTATAGACCAGTTTCACATTTACCATTCTTGGGCAAGGCGATCGAGCAAGCCGTCGCCTTCCACCTCCAGGCGATCTTGGATGAAACCAATTTTCTAGATCCATTTCAAACCGACTTCAGACCTGGATATGGGGTGGAGACGGCCATGGTCACTCTGAAAGATGACCTGCGCCTTAGCACCAACAGGGGAAGCGTGACCCAGTTGGTGCTACTGGACCTTTCAGCGACCTTCGATACTATAGATCACGACATCCTACTGGAACGCCTGAGAGAATTAGGAGTGGGAGGCACTGTTCTTCAGTGGTTCTACTCTTTTCTCTTGGGCAGATTCCAGAGGGTGGTACATGGGGACAGTTGCTCATCAAAAACTGAGCTAAAATATGGTGTCCCTCAAAGAGCCATTCTGTCCCCAATGTTATTATATGAAGCCGCTGGGAGAGATCATTAGGAGATATGGAGCAGGTTGTTACCAATATGCGGATGATACTCAAATATTCTGCTCCATGTCTTGGTCAGATGCCATGACGGCTGATGGCGGTTCTCCCCTCAATCAATGTCTTGAAGCGGTAATGGACTGGATGAGGAAAAACCAACTCAAGTTGAATCCAGACAAAATGGAGGTACTTACGGTTGGGGCCCCCAAACCAGAGATTGGGTTGCGACTGCCAGTCTTGGATGGGGTCACGCTCTCCACCAAGGACTGTGTCCGCAGTCTGGGAGTGCTCCTGGACTCATCGCTTCACATGACAGATCAGGTGAATGCGGCCTGATACACCAGCTGCGCCCTTTCCTGGAAGTAAGGGACCTAGAAACCGTAGTACATGCACTGGTAACCTCACGACTTGACTTCTGTAACGCACTCTACATGGGGCTACCCTTATACCTAACTCGGAAACTGCAATTAGTACAAAACATGGCAACCAGATTGATCACCGGAACATCAAAAGGTGATCATATCACTCCCATCTTGAAATCATTGCACTGGGTGCCAGTTAGTTTCTGGGCACAGTATAAGGCAGGGGTAGGCAACCTTTTTGAGCCGGGGGGCGGGTTGCTGTCCCTCAGACAATTGGGGGGCCGAAGCACCAAAAATAAAATAAATAAATAAATAAATAATAAAAATATTTTTTTAAAAAAATTAAAAAAATTAAAAAAAAATGCATGCACACTCTCTCAGCCCCAGAAAAGCTATGGCAAAACCCCTGTAGAGATTTTGCCAAGAAAACCCCAAGAACAAGTAATAACAACAATAATCAATATCATCATGGCGGGCGGCGGTGGCAGGACCAGCCTAGGGGCATTCCAAAGGCCTCAGGGGGGTGCATCCGGCCCCCGGGCCTTAGGTTGCCTACCCCTGGTATAAGGTGTTGGTATTGACTTTTAAAGCCCTACATGGCCTGGGCCCATCTTACCTAGGGAATCGCCTATCTCCATATAATCCGCCCCACGCCCTTAGGTCATCTGGGAGGAAGTTGCTTCAACCAGTAAGAACTAGGCTGGTGACGACCTCCCAGAGGACCTTTTCTGCTGCAGCCCCCAGATTATGGAATGCCTTGCCGGAGGAGATCCATCAAATAACCAACTTAGATGGCTTTAAAAAAGCCATCAAGACAGATCTCTTCCAGCAGGCATTCCTGGAATAACAAATTCTCTCCCCCCCCCCCCCGCCCCGCCACCAGATAGTTTCTTCCGAGATGTCTACAGTTGCTGCTGTCTGTCCATGTTAGATGTTTATTGTTTTATTGTAATTGAGATTTTAATCTGTATAACAATTTAATACATTTTTAAGGGGGTTATTTTGTCATTGATTGTATGGATGTATCCTTTTTTAACTTGTAACCTGCCTTGACAGCCTCGATTTAAGGCGGGGTATAAATAAAGTTTTATTTTTATTATTATATAACTTTTCCAATCTCTGGTCTGGATTGTTCTGTGAATTAGGAAAGTGTGTTTGTGCATCAGAAAACTTCATGTTTTCATATTGTATTTTTGTCTTCCAACTCTCATGAAGCAGAACAAGCTCCATGCTGGCAAATTATTAATTTCTGTGAAATGCCTAGCAAGTAGCTATACAAATATTGGCGTTATGTTAACATGAAAAGTGACTACAATATGGTATTCATCAGGGACTTTGGTACAGTGCAATCACAGTTACTCAGTCATTACTAGACCATTTAGTATACTCTAAAGCATTTCCCAACAGTTTCAGTTTAGCACTTGAGCAATGGAAAGTACTTCTTAAATAAAGAAGCTTGCACCCTCAAACTGATTTGCTAGCAGAAAACTCACAAGAGCACAGAATCCCAACATCACAGAAAGATAGTACCAACTAGAAAAGATCCTCAAAGGTAAAGATATATAATAGAATACCAAAGTCAGGATTGACCATGCCATCATATTTCCAATTTCTATGCATGGTTACAAAAGCTGGACAGTGAAGAAAGCTGACAGGAAGAGAATCAATTCATTTGAAAGTGATGCTGGAGAAGAGTTCTGTGGATTGCAAAAAGACAAATGAATGAAACTTAGGGGGGTTGCAGACTGCCAGAAATAGTGCAAATTGAGTCCACTTTTAGGGTTAGGGTTAGTGCTAGGGAATCATGGGAACTGTTATTTTTCTGAGACATTGAGCCTTCTCTGTCAGACAACTCTGATGCCACAATAAAATACAGTTCCCATGGTTCCCTAACTCTAACCCTAACCCTAAAAGTGGACTGAATTCACACTATTTCTGGCAGTCTGCAACCCCCCTTAGAGCAAATCAAACCTGAACTCTCCTTTTCCCTGGAAGGCAAAATTACCAAACTGAAACTACCATATTTTGGTGATATCATGAGATGACATGACTTGTTAGGGGAAAAAAATGATAGGGCTTGATAAAGCAAGAGGCAGTAAGACAAGAGGAAGACCACATTACACATGGATTTATTCAATCAACAAAGCCACAACCTTGAATTGGCAAGACCTGAGCAGGTCCATTGATGACAAGGTGCCACCTGTTAATGACAAAGTGTTTCTTATTCATAGGGTTGCCATAAGTCAAAGTCAACTTGACAGCACATAACAACACTGGAGCTCAAACCTATACTTTGTGGATGAGAAACATCTGTGGATATTTGAATGGTGTCTGGAATCTCCTCTCCTCTATATCCACTGATTTTGTATTCACAAATTCAAGCATCTATGACTTGAAAATATTTTAAAAATAGATAAAATCCAAAAAGCAAACCTTGATTTTGCCATTTTATATAAGGGACACCATTTTACTATGCCACTGTATTTAATAGTACTCGAGCATCCACAGATTTTGGTATCCAGGGGGGTCCTGGAACCAAACCCCAGTAGATGCCAAGGGCCAACTATATGTTTTTTTGTTTAGGGATCCTGAGATCTTAGAAATCAAGAGGCAATTTACATGGACTTTGCTCCAGCTGCTGCTTTCTCAAGAATCTAAATTCCTGCTCTTTTGCACTGCTTTTTTGCAATTTGTTAAAATTGTGTTCTAAATAATCTCAGGGTTCTTTGGAAACTTATGCAGAGTTTGTAAGAAAATTGCTAAAGATTATCAAGCTCTTCTGAAAAATAGTTGTTCCATCTCAACTAATTTTCAACTAATACATATACCTTTAAGGATTGTTTGTTCATTGGTTGGTTAGTTGAAATGTTTTAAAAGTCCACCCAGATTTCACCCTTAGGGCTACATCTAATCCATACTGGAGCTACCGTATATTGGCTGTAAGACAACTTCAAAACTCCATTTGGATTAGTCACAAGAGAAACAGGGACACATCTCAAGATGTTAAAAGCTGCTAAAGCATCCAGTATATTTCATACTGGATACTCTGAAGCCTTCTTCACGGGTTGCAACATGTCAAAATCCAGCTTCTAGCATCTTGAGACATATCTCACTTATCTGCTGTGGATTTCATTGGATGTTCTCAAGCTTTTGTTCTTAATTTTGCTAATCCATCCAAAAAGGTACAAAAATCTGCCTTCAAGTTCTCTAGGTACAAATCCTTCCTGCCATAACATTCTAATGACATCATGACTGAGAGCCACTTGTTTCCCCACCCACCCCGCCTATATTTTGTGTATTTTCACTGACCTAACAAAGCTACACTGTGGATTTTGGTATTTATCCAATTGTATGCAATTGGAATCTACTCATACAAAAGGACCTCCCCTTCTCTCTCCCCTTTTCAGACTCCCCCATCTGCTCTATAGGATCACCTGAGTCTTTGGTGATGATTTGAGAAGGGGTAGAAAGTAAAGGAGAAAAGGAGAATTCATTCCACTGATGGGGGTTATTCCACTGGCAGGTAAACATTACTGGATTCAATCTGCAGTTCACTAACAGCCATAGTAAACCCTAACAGATCAGCCAATGCTCTCTGAGGGTGTCTCCAGATGGGTATTGTGACTTTCTAGTTCTTTTTGTATCTGCATATTCATGGATTTACATCCAGACTGTTTCTTGAAATATCACAGGTTTCTGTCCCTCCCTCCCTCTTCTCCTTCCCTCCTTCTTCTCCTTCCTCTTTCCCCTCCCACTGATCATGTGTCACTTCTAATCTCTAACAACATTTCAGAAACTGATTTTCACCAATTTCCACTGAGTCTTTTTTAAAATTATCATTCAGAAGTTATAAGACTTTATCACATGAGGCAGTAAATCATAATAATAGCTGGATAATAGTGTCTTTTGCTGGGACTTATCACACAAATTTTTATAGCTCCTCTGTGGTCATTATTTTTTCATTATTTGTTCAACCCTTAGCACTCTCTCTTTCACTTTCTTTAATAATTGTTCCAAGTCTTTGTTGTTTTTAACTAGTAGTATGTGTCATCCACTTATCGTAGATTATCGATACTTCTTCCTCCAGTCTTCTCCTCCTTCCTCTGAGTCTAAATCTGCTCTACATATGATGTTTTCTGTATACAAGTTGAACAAATCATGTGATAGAGTACAGCTTTGTATGACCCCTTTGCTGATTGGGAACCATTCAATTTTTCTATATTCTTTTCTAACTGTAGCCTCTTGTCCTTTGTACGGTTTTCTCATCAGGACAACAAAATGTAGTGCCACTCACATATCTTTAAGAGCATTCCATAGCTTATTGTGATCTGTACAGTCAAAAGCTTTACTGTAATCTATGAAGCACATACCGTACTTATTTTCTTCAGGAATTCCCTGGTGTGTGCCATTATCCAACATAAGTTTGCAGTGTGATCCCTAGTTCCGCTTCCTTTCCTGAACCCAGCTTGCACTGCTGGGATTTCTTCCTCCATATACAATAAGATTCTCTGCTGTAGTATTTTGAGCATTACTTTGCTTGCATGGGAATTACTGCAATCTTTTGCCTCCTTTTTGTGGATGGGAATCTATATTGATCTTTTCTAATTTGTGGGCCACTGCTTTGTTTTCCATATTGTTGGTAGATTTTAGTTAGAACTAAATTTTATCCTGTCTATGTAGATTGTAGCAGTTCATTTGTTATCAATTCTTGGTGATGAATTCTTTCCAATTTCATTGAGTGGAACTTTGACTTCATTTTCCAATATTTGGGGTTCATTTTTTCATGATTCTTCTTCCCAAGTGCCATTCCTCCTTTCATCTCTTTTATATATCTCTTCTATGTACTGCTTCCATTGTCTTTTTATGTTTATGTTTAATAATACTTCATGTTTAATGATATCAGGGCCTGGCCCTGTGACATCATCAGAGGCTATCTCTCTGTCTCAGGCCTGGGATGCTCTTGATCTAATGACCCTGTTCTTGGCAAATGAGTCATAGTGGTAAAGGATCTATGAAGCTCTAAAATGTGAAAACCATTACTCTAGTGGAATGCAGCATCCAGTTTGGGTCTGCCTTTGGCATGTGACTGCTCATGTTTGCTACTAGAAATCATGCAATTCGAGATGATTTTTCCTTTGGGGAGGCAGGGGCAAAATCCAGATCCACTACAGAGTCTCTCTTCAAGGATTGGTCTCAAGGGAGCAAGATGGAAAATATTGTTTTCCCATTGCTAAGTAATAAGCAATGAGTCACAGGCTGTTATATGCAAGAAAATGAGGCTACAAAAATTACTTTATTGAAAAGCCATGTTAGTGATTCATTATGTACTGTTTTCTTGCATTATTCTGATGTCCATTTCTCAAAAATAAGACAATTTATGCAACAACAAAATTGCTAAGCTTTCAATGCTAAAACCAAAAGTGTGAATTTTTGTTTGTCAAGCTCAGACACAGAACTACCTTTAAAAATGAGTTACTAAATGCATATTCTTATACTAACCATAAGCAGGCCACAGCTTCTCCAGGGATCACTTTAGAGCCTGTATCATATTCTAAATACTTTGCAAAACCTCTGCATTTTAGAATAGTACAATAGTAAATGTGAAAAAGCTTTGTTTTTCTTCTTTACTGTTTTAGATATATGTATGACCCATGGGGATTCTGTATTTATTCATGATGTACTTTCCCAAGACAGTATTTGGAAATAGTTGGTGAAATTTAATTTTGGGGAAAGGGCTTAAATCTTATATATGATCTCACATCAAGCTAAGGCAGAGAACTTAAGGCTAGTAAAATGCTGGTCAGAGATTTTAACACTTACTACATACATTTGTGTGTGTGTGTGTGCACGCACACATATGGACAGGTCTACTTGAAAATTTGCACCAAGAAGGTCCAAATTCAGGGATCAAAATAAATAATGTAATTTGATTAAATGTGCATGTAGCTTTTTAGGATTCTACTACATGAGGCTAGAAAGTGATATTTTAATAAGATAAAATAATCTTTAGCTGGTACTTATCACATGACATCGTATCCATCATGCTACTGCCCTGTATTCCATATGTTACTGTTGTACACCTTTTAATTGACAGGCAAAATCTGTCAATAGGCTCTCAATCTTGTTGCTATTCCGTTACTGCCTTTGTGCAATAGATCCCCTTCCACTGCAGTTCCACTTCTCAGGCAGTCATGTGGTATGAGTGTAAGTGATTCTGCTCCTCTTCCCCCTGCTCCTTCCCCCTCACAGTGATGGTGGCCACCAACTCTTTCCCGAAGTTGGCTGCTATGTGCAGATTCACATAGCAGGCAGCTTTGGGATGTTGTTAGCAGCCATGATCACTCATCCCCCCTTCCACCTGGAAGGTCCTGTTTGACAGTGTGGAAAACATCATGCAATCTTGGATCACCAAATGGCTATCGTAGGGGAAAGTGTAATGAGAAATGATGCCAAACTAGAATGCTTCCATTCCTAATCTAGCATGATTGTAGTAGGACAGTAGGCTGGTGTCAATTCTGGTTTTAGTAACCATAAGGCAGGAGAGAAGGTGCTGTGTAAAATCTTCATGTTTCAGAGACTTGGAAAGTTGCACTTAAATCTCTGTGACTTCTGAAATTTCATCGGGCAATATCCATACGTTACTAAGCTTCCTTCTGAAGATGCAAGGGCTAAACAATTGTTGTTTGGTTTGGTTTTGCCCTCTGTAGGTGATCTCATGCTGTTTATCACACTTGTCCGCAGGCCTTAACACCGTCATTCCTAAGGATAATGGTATTTTTTAATCTATAGAGAAAATGAACATACACAGGCATGCAAAAGATGATATCTTCTGAAGGATTTTCACTTCAAATAAGATATCAGTGTTTTTCCCTGCATTTTTTTTTTTTTTTTTTTTGCTTCTAACATGTCAAATTATTTTTTTAGAAACATTCCTTTGTATTACTTTTTTGTAATTGTGAATCCTGGTTCATTTTTAGATATGGCACACAATGTCAATATATGTAGGTTATTTGCAGACCTTCTTAGTGTAACTCAACTTAAAAATGGAAAAATGTAGAGGGAGATCTTTTTAAAAAAATGAATGGACTTTATGAGCTTGTGGGTGAATTATGAAGTTATGGAGAAATTCAATTTTGGTAGTTTTTACATCTCATTTGCTGCCTTGACATCTAATCTATTCCATTCTTTAAAAGCCAGACATATAGTGAGAAAGAGAGAGAAAGAAAATGGATTTAATAGTTTCATTGCCTTTATTGCTGGCTTGGGAAATACTTCTATAATGGAATGTTTATGCATTATAAACATAACATGGCCTCTGTATACAAAAGAATAGAATGTACATTTTTCTCTTTCTGTTTGATGCCTATAAGATCATAAACACATACATATTTAGACTATCTTATATGCTTTATATGGCAGGTATGTGGAAAACTGCAATGCAAGTCAGATGTATGTGAAAGGGACTGTAAAGCTTTAAATATAAATATGGTTTTGTCTACAAAAGTCGAAATATCCCAAAAGCTGGGCCTGGGTTCCTCCCCCTCCCTGCATGGTTTGGCAGTATGATGTGTGTGTGTGTTAATTATCCACATAAGTCAAATGCCTTTTAGACCTTCTCTGTGCAATCTGGCTCTTTTACTCAAATATGTGGTCCGGGGACCACCAGTCTTAGCAGCAGTACCTATTCCCATTATCCTGGGATCTCAACATCTAGTAAAGTTGCCAGGTCAGTACTTTTAGCACACTCTGCATACTCCACACTGTATTTGGTATCTCCATATTTTCATATTTCATATCTGGAGCAGCATGTTCTCAAGAGATCCTGATGACCTTTTTGAAACTCTAGGTGAGGTTTCCAGGAGGAATGGAGCAAAAACCTGAAAGCATGTGAGCAATCCAGGTAATAATAAATAAAGGCTAAATGGTATTAAATGCTCGTTCTTTCCCCCTAAGTCCTTCGCATTTCCCCTTGCACCAAGAGACAAAGTAGGTATCATTTCAACTAAAGCAGTGATTCTGTTCTCTCTGCCCCTTCTGTGGTGCTTCCTGCCAATTTCCCTGTCCATTCACCCTAATTCCAATCACTGTTTTTGTCATCCTAAGGTTAAAAACATCAATGAATTCAGAATTCCATTGTCAATTCCTGGGAAAGAATGTCAAGTCTTTGTTGCCTTACAAGATACCACATCCCAAGATATATATATCTTACAAGATACCACATCCAAGGTATAAATATTAGTCTCAAAAACCTGGCTTCTATGCTCACATACACATACAGTTGTCCCAGGATGCCTTCCACAGTGGCATTAGTAGGGTTGGCGTCACCCGGTGTGGTAACTCATGGTGTCAACCTCCCATTGACCTTCTCCCATCCCACACCATACAGAATCCTTAGTAATGTTTTTGATAATAATGTTACTCATAAATCGTAATTCCCATATATCACTGAATATAATGATAATAGTTGTGACATAAAACAACTAGCAAAATTAAGATATTTTATACTTTTAAATTACAATATCATATGCACAGCCCAAATGTATTTACATGTACATAGTTTCATGTGGTTAGAGTGAAAATTTGGTAAGGGTTGATGTTTTAAAAGGAAACTTAAAAAGAATTTTTAAATTGAAAATTAAATTATAAAAAATATTTTAAAATGCTAAAATTTAATGTAAAAAAAACCCGTAGTCCCTCTCCTTTCTCACTCCACTCAGCCTTGCTCCACTCACACCATCTTTGATGTTTTAAAGGGATATAGGTGAACTCCACAGCCAGTTTCTGCCAAAAGGCATATGTTTGGGAAGCAGTGGTCTCAACCCCCCTTAGGGTGACACCTGGTGTGACCTGCACCCCCACACACACCCACACCCACACTCTAATGATGCCACTGCATTCTCTGTATGTCCTGTGTCACCCTGAGACCTCAATCTGAGCCACTCCCATTTTCTGTGGTCTCTTCGGACAGGTAAATATTGCCTTTCTGAACCACTCAAACTCCACTATCCCATTTCCATATTACCATTTCAGTTAGCTATGAATGCTGTTTCTGTAAAATTTGCTATTGTGTATGTGTGATTGCACTCTTCATTTTTCTAATCAGATTTAATTCACTCAAATCTGGAGTTCTTCTCAGTTATTGCTGGTATACAAAGGGGCCAACAACCCTAAATGATACCCAGCCTCTTGCAAAGCTAATTTTCCCAACAATTAAACTAATGCTGACATACATGGTAGTGACCCTCCTCCAGTCCCCCACATTTCTTTGGGTAACTGTGCCAAAATATTTCAGGGCCAAAATGTTGGACTGGGGGTCAGAGCAAAGCATTTGTCTGACAATGACAAAGAAAAAGATGTGTGCATGCATACACATGCATGATGAAGTGATATATATGGTATGGATTTCCTTCACAACCTCCTAACAAATTCTTTATGTGCTGAAAAGTTCTCAGCCCAACCCACTTTCCAAAATCTGAGCATAATTTTGTCACTGTAGCTTGAAAAAGTGTTCTTTTGTATTGTAAATTGCCAATTTGGAGGACTGAAGTTCAATTTCTGAATTTTTTCAAATCATTGATAGGACCCATGTCAATGAAAAGTGTGGAATTTTCAAGTGCCGAACTCTAGGCTATCATAAAGTTCCTCTTCCTGCAGACTCCAAAGGGAATCCATGAGTACATGATGCAAACATTGAATGACAAATGCCTACCATACTCAACTGTGAAGAAGTGGTATGCTGACTTTCACTGTGGAGATTTTGAGACTGAAGGTGCAGCAAGATCTGGGAGGCCAACTCCTGAAATTGTTGAGCATGTTCATGACTGATTTTGGCAGATCGACAAATCTCCACCAAAACAACTGCTGAGACACTAGAGATATCCTGGGAACACACTGGGTTTATAATTCATGAGCACTTGGATATGCAGGAGCTTTCAGCCAACAGGGTGTCAAAATGTTTGAAGCCTAACCAGAAATAAAATCAAGTGGATACCACCAAGTTGATTTTGTAGCATTTAAGCAGTAATGATTTTTAATGAATCATAAGCGTTGATGAAATATGGTTACATGGTCACTATGACCCAGAGACCAAACAAAAGTCCTTGCAGTGACAGTACTCAGGTTCTCCATGGCTGAAGAAATTTTATTATTATTATTATTATTATTATTATTATTATTATTATTATTATTATATATAGCCCGCCCCTCTGCACAACAATTGGGGCAGGTTACAACATTAAAAACAAAGTTAAAAACATCCCCTCATGCTCCCAATCCCGCCCTCCCAGCCCCTTAAAACAAGATTAAACTAGAAAAGGATTAAAATGCCATAAGCAATAAAAACCAAACCAAAGAAATCACATGCAGTGGGGACAAATAATAAACTGAAGAACTCATCTCCCTGGGCAGATATTATTCTGGGAAGGCCTGCCGGAAGAGATCTGTCTTCACTGCCTTCTTAAAGGCAGTAAGCATGGTAATGAGACGGATCTCGTCCAGCAGGCCATTCCACAGCCTGGGAGCAGCGGCAGAAAAGGCCCTCTGGAAGGTCTGAGACAGCCTAGTTTTTATTGGCTGTAGCAGATTCCTCCCAGAGGACCGAAGGGTGTGTGGGGGCTCATATGGGGAGAGGCGGTCCCTAAGATAAGATGGACCCAAGCCATGTAGGGCTTTAAAGGTCAAAACCAACACCTTGTACTGCGCCCGGAAACTAATTGGCAGCCAGTGGAGGGATTTAAGCACAGGTATTATGTGCTCCCTCCTAGATGTTCCGGTAATTAACCTGGCTGCCATATTTTGCACCAATTGAAGTTTCCAGGTTAGGCACAAGGGTAGCCCCATGTAGTAATCCAGACGTGATGTTACCAGAGCATGTACCACAGTTTCCAAGTCCCTCATATCCAGATAAGGGCGCAGTTGGCATATCAGCCGAAGCTGATAACAGGCACTCCTGACCGCCGCATTCACCTGACTAGTCATGTGAAGCGACGAATCAAAGAGTACCCCCAAACTGCGAACACAGTCCTTGGAGGAGAGTGTGACTCCATCCAGGACTGGAGGCTGTATACCCAGATCTGGTTTCAGGCCTGTAACTGTCAGTACCTCCGTTTTGTCTGGATTCAACTTCAATCTGTTTTTCCTCATCCAATCCATTACCACTCTGAGATAGTCATTGAGAGGAGAGATGCCATCTGAGGTCTGAGCCGATGATCTGGTCATGGAGAGATATATCTGGGTGTCGTCAGCGTACTGAAGACACCGAGCTCCATGCCTCCAAATGATCTCACCCAGCGGCTTCATATAAATATTAAATAACATCGGGGACAGGATGGCGCCCTGAGGGACGCCACAATTAAGCTCAGTTTTGGATGAGCAACTGTCCCCAAGCCTCACCCTCTGGGATCTGCCCGAGAGGAAGGAACAGAACCACTGCAAAGCAGTGCCTCCAATTCCTAACTCTCTCAGGCGATCCAGGAGGATGGCATGATCTATAGTATCAAAGGCCGCTGAGAGATCCAAGAGCACCAGCAGGGTCACACTACCCCTGTCAATGCCCAGGCGGAGGTCATCGGTCAGAGCAACCATGGCAGTCTCAACTCCAAATCCAGTCCTGAAGCCGGTTTGAAATGGATCAAGATAATCGGTTTCATCCAAGACTGCCTGGAGTTGAGGAGCAACTGCCCTCTCGATCACCTTGCTTAAAAAAGGTAGCAAGGAGACTGGTCTATAATTGTTTCTATCCAGGGGGTCCAGGGAAGGTTTTTTTTAGGAGTGGCTTGACTGCCGCCTCCTTTAAACACGATGGAATACTACCCTCCCTGAAAGACGCGTTGATTGTGTCCCAAAGGAACACTTTCAACACGCCCCCCCCCACCCCCCTGGGCGACCAGCCAAGATGGACAAGATGGATCGAGGGGGCAAGTCGTCTTCCTCACCCTTCCAAGGATCTTGTCCACATCATCGGTACTCACAGATTGAAATTGATCCAGTAAAATACCATCAACGGAGTTCCTGGACACCTCGTCTACGGATTCTGCTAAAACATTGGCGTCCAGGTCGGCTCTTATCCGAAAGATTTTATCTGCAAAGTAGGTATTAAATGCCTCACAGCAGGCTGTTCTGGGATTAAGTAGGGGGGTTAGTGCAGGGGAAACCTTTGTCAATTCCCCCACCACCCTAAACAGCTCTGCCAGGCGAGACTCTGCAGATGCAATACGTGCAGAACAGAAAGATTTCTGCGCTGCACGTAAAGCCTCCCTATAGGAATCAAGATGGTTCCTAAGGCGAGTTCTGTCGGATAAGAGACGAGTCCTTCGCCATTCGCGCTCAAGTCATTGTCCAACCCGCTTCATCCTTCTAAGTTCCTCTGAATACCAGGGCTTACGGTTCGAAGCGGGCTGGAAAGGATGCTTGGGAGCGATTGTATCGATAGTCCTGGTGAGATCAATGTTCCAAGTATTCACCAAGGCTTCAACAGAATCACCGGCGTTACCAACCATTAAACCCTCTAAGGCTTTCTGGAAACCAATGGGTACCATTAGTCTTCGAGGGTGGACCATTTTAATGAGTCCGCCACCCCCGGGAGGGCGGGCAATAGCCTTTAGTTCCACCTCGATCAGAAAATGATCCGTCCATGACAATGAGGAGGTTTTTTTAACCTCCGCCCACAGATATTCCTGCTCCGTACTAAAAACCACATCGAGGGTATGACCAGCACAATGTGTGGGCCCGTCGACCAACTGGGATAGGCCCATGTTTGTCAAGGTATCCATGAACTCCCGAGCCGTGCCAGTTAGATCTTGTAACCTGGTTTCGAGTGGAATGTTGAAATCACCCAGAACCAAAAGTCTGGGTGATTCCAACAACAACTCAGAAACCAGGGCAGTCAGCTCGGTTAGGGAGTCTGTTAAGCAACGGGGTGGCCGGTATACCAACAGAATCCCTAAACTATCCCTGGTCTTCAGGCTAAGGTACATACACTCGATATAGGTCGTTTTCCGGATAGGCTTTCTGATCAGGGTTAAGGTGTTCTTATGGACCAAGGCTATGCCGCCGCTGCCCCCTCCCACTTTCCCTCACCTGCTCACTGACTGAGTACCCAGCGGGGAGAGCCTGCGCCCATATTGCTGAGCTGGCATCCCCCAGCCAGGTCTCAGTAAAGCATGCCAGGTCGGCCACCTTATCCACTAATACAGGGGTAGGCAACCTTTCCCCTTTAAGGGCCGAGGGACTTCAGCTCCCAGAAGCCTCAGCCATGTTGGCCAATAGTCCCATGTTGGCCAATAGCTCCTGGGATTCTGGGAGCTGAAGTCCCTCGGCCCTTAAAGGGGAAAGGTTACCTACCCCTGCACTAATAGATTGTGGATGATATGGGTCTTATTTTTGACCGACCTTGCATTACAAAGGAGAAGGTTGAGGGTCAGTGGAATGGTTGGCACGCTCTCCAAGTTATCCTGGGAAACAGAGCAAACTTAAAGGGGGATAGATATTAAGCATCGATCCCTCCTTCTTTTGTAACATTTGTTAACTCTGTTGCCGCCATACCTTCCCTGCCCCCACACTACCTGAATACCTGCTCCCAGGCTATGATCGCATCCGGTTTGCGAAGGGGGAGATGAGTGAGCCAAATAGCTCCTATCCTTTATATAAGGCAACAGTAATGATTTTTTTAAGACTCAGAGGTCAACAGGAAAGGTCATGGCCACACCTTTTTGGGATAACGATGGTGTTTCGATGACTGTCTTCAGAAGGGCCAAATAGTTAAGGCAGAATACTACTCTAACTTGCTGTGCCGATTAAAGAGACATTGAAGGAAAAATAGTGAGAGAAACTGCAGAAAGGTGTTCTCTTTTTACAGGACAAGGCACCTGCTCACAGGGCTGGCAAGATGATGGACGTTTTGAAGAGTTGGGTTTGAGTGCATAGACTATCCACCCTACTCACCAGATCTTGTTCCATCTGTCTGTTTCCTGTTTCAAAACTTTAAAAAGATATTAAAAGGAAAGACATTTTTGAATGATTCAGAAGGAATAGCAGCAGCAGAGCAGTATTTCAGTGATCAGACATCGGATTTTTTTAAGGGTTATAGAAACTTGAGAAATGATGTGCCAAGTGCATCAAGCTTCACGGTGAATATGTGGAAGAGCATATATGTTTCATGGCTCTTGGTCATTCTCTTCTTGGTTAGGCTGAAAACCTTTCAGCATTTCTCATACTGCGGTCCCTTGGTATTCACTGGGGTTTGGTTCCATGATGTCCTGTGGATACCAACATCCATGGATGCTCAAGTCCCCCTATATAAAATGGCATACCAAAATGGTGTCCCTCATGTAAATGGAAAGATCAAGGTTTGCCTTTAGGAATGTTATTCTTAATATGTTCAATCCAATGGATGAATCCATGGATGCAGAATCCATGGATATGAATCACTGACTGTATACTACACACAGGTGGTTAGAGGGCCTAGTCTTTACTTAGGTTAATCCTTGTAATGCCATTTCTAATATCAATGCTAATTTTAATTGGAGCCTAAAAAGCTGTATCATTTTCCAGACACTGTCACTTCAAAATTATCAAATGAAATGTTGAAACATTGGAGGAGAACAAGCAGAAAGAACAATCAGCAGATTAAGGATGGTAGATTAAGGAATTCCTCCTTTCACTTCAAGATTCATAGTTTGGAGAGGTGCGTGCACATGCGCGCGCACATACACACTGCTAGAGACCTCCAGACCAATCCTCCTCCTAGAGGATTGCACTAGAGGTCATTATTAGTGATTTCTAAGTATCTCATCCAACTACAAATCTTGGGATTCTGTAGGGTGTTCCCATGGCAGGTAAAGTAGTGTTAAAGTGACCTGAGAAGTGACTTGTCAGTAATTTGTATATATTGAACATTGTTGTTGATGATGGACTAGTGGTCTGGTCCTATAGATCAAAGTGCTAACAAAAAGTGTTCTTGAGTGTCAAAAGTTGACACTCAAGATCAAAAGGATGTAGGCTATCCAGATACAATTTGCAAAACCCCAAGTGGCCTAGCAATCATAGTTTCTTCCTCCTCTTTTGCCGAATGTGATGTTCAAACTCTCCTGTTAAGAGTTAACTTTCCTCTCCTCCTTTTGCTGGCACTAAATACCATTTCCATTATGAGTGCTATCTAGTATATTTTTGCAAAGGCATAACAGAAAGTTTCCATTCTGTGGAAAGTTGGCAAGCCTGGCTTGTTTACAAAAAGGAAAGGTAACAATTCTGAAAGAAAAGCAACACATGTATTCTGTAATTACACAACTATCCACTCAGTTCTGGTGGAAGTAGTTGGGATCGGTGAGGGAACAATGCCCAATTAATCATGCCTAGCCACCTTTGTACAAACAGAGAGAAGTATTAAATAGTTGTTTTTCACACACCAATCTCTTCACACAGGACTGTGGAAGGGCCTGTTTTCAGGACTGTTTTTCTGAAACAGCAGCTGAGCTATACACCAATGCTTCTCAAGCTCCCCAATGTGGAAGACAGCAAGTATTAAGAAGAAGAAGAAGTTTTATTTGTAACCCACCCCTCTGCTCAGCAATCGGGGCGGCATACATCAGGTTAAAATACTACAGTTAAAATCCAAGTTCTTACCCTTCGTCCACTACCCTCCCCACTTAAAACAGTATTAAACATAATAAAATTAAAATCGGACATATAACTAAAAATAGATAATAAAAGCAATAACAAGATGCCACTCTCGGTAGAGAGATCAGAGATAAAGTGGCTCGAATGTACATACCCCTGCAAAGAGTTATTCTGGGAAGGCCTGCTGGAAAAGCTCCATCTTAACTGCTTTCTTGAAGGTGGTAAAGGACGTAATAAGACGTATCTGATCCGGCAGGCCATTCCACAGTTTAGGGGCAGCGACTGAGAATGCCCTTTGGGAAGTCTGCTTGAATTTCGTTTTAGGTTGTAGGAGCAGATTCTTCCCCGCTGAACGAAGGGCACGGGGGGGCTCATACGGGAAGAAGCGGTCCCTAAGGTAAGATGGACCCAAGCCATGTAGGGCTTTAAAGGTCAAAACCAACACCTTGTACTGTGCCCGGAAACTAATTGGCAGCCAGTGGAGGGATTTCAGCACTGGAGAAATGTGCTCCCTCCTAGAGGTACCGGTGATTAATCTGGCTGCCATATTCTGCACCAACTGAAGTTTCCGAGTTAGGCACAAGGGTAGCCCCATGTAGAGTGCATTGCAGTAATCTAGTCGTGAGGCTACCAGCGCGTGCACTACAGTTTCCAGGTCTTTCCTATCCAGGTATGGGTGCAGCTGGCGTATCAGCCGAAGCTGATAACAGGCACTCCTGACTGTCGCATTCACCTGATTAGTCATGTGAAGCGACGAGTCAAGGAGTACCCCCAGACTGCACACATGGTCCTTGGAGGAGAGTGTGACCCCATCCAGGACTGGGGGCTGTAATCCCGAACCTGGATTTGGACCTGTAACCGTGAGCACCTCCATTTTGTCTGGATTCAACTTCAATTTGTTTTTCCTCATCCAATCCATTACCGCTCTAAGACAGTCATTAAGAGGAGAGACGCCATTAGAGGTCTGAGACTATGATCTAGTCATGGAGAAGTAAATCTGGGTGTCGTCAGCATACTGAAGACACCGTGCTCCATGCCTCCGAATGATCTCCCCCAGCGGCTTAATATAAATGTTAAATAACATCTGAGACAGGATGGCGCCCTGAGGGATGCCACAATTAAGCTCTATTTTAGAAGAGCAACTGTCCCCGAGCCTCACCCTCTGGGATCTGCCAGAGAGGAAGGAATGGAACCACCGCAAAGCAGTGCCTCCAATTCCCAACTCTCTCAGCCGATCCAAGAAGATGGCATGATCTATAGTGTCAAAGGCCACTGAGAGGTCCAAGAGCACCAGCAGGGTCACACTACCCCTGTCGATGCTCAAGCGGAGGTCATCGGTCAGAGCAACCATGGCAGTCTCAACTCCAAATCCCGCCCTAAAGCCAGTTTGAAATGGATTGAGATAATCGGTTTCATCCAAGATGGCTTGGAGCTGGGAGGCAACTGCCCTCTCGATCACCTTGCTTAAAAATGGCAGCAGAGAGACTGGCCTGTAGTTGTTTCTATCCAGGGGATCCAGGGAAGGCTTTTTTAAGAGTGGCTTAACTGCCGCCTCTTTCAAACAAGATGGTATAATGCCCTCCCTGAGGGACGCGTTGATTGTGTCCCGAAGGAACACCCTCAACGCGTCCCCACCCTGGACGACCAGCCATGATGGGCAGGGATCGAGAGGGCAAGTTGTCTTCCTCATCCTTCCAAGCAACTTGTCCACATCCTCGGTACTCGCAAATTGAAACTGATCCAGTAAATTGCCATCAACGGAGTTACTGGACGCCTCATCTACAGATTCTGCCAAAACACTGGTGTCTAAGTCGGCTCTTATCCGAGAGATTTTGTCTGCAAAGTGGATATTAAATGCCTCACAGCAGGCTGTCGTTGGGTTAAGTAGAGGATTCGGCGCAGAAGGTATCTGCGTCAAATCCCCCACCACCCTGAACAGCACTGCCGGGCGAGACTCTGCAGACGCGATACATGCAGAGCAGAAGGATTTCTGCGTTGCACGTAAAGCCTCCCTACAGGAATCAAGATGCTTCCTAAGGCGAGTTCTATCGGATAAGAGATGAGTCTTTCGCCATTTGCACTCCAGTCGTTGTCCAACCCGCTTCATCTCTCTAAGCTCTTCTGTATACCATGGCTTCCGATTTGTATTTGCTCCCCAGTACCAGGGACTAGCAACATATTTGTCCCCATTAACTACAACTGTTTCCTTCTTTCCTAGACATTTGCTGTGGACTGCCAGCCAATACCTCACGGACTGGCACTGGTCCATGGACCACCACTTTCCATAGTGCTGCTGTACACTTTAACTACCATGTGAAGATGCATCTGAAGCCAACTTTTCAGTTCTATCAGACTTCAAGTCTCAGCATTCCCAGTTAGCTACCCAGTTACAGAAGGCTGTGCTAAGCAACAATCTCTAAAAGAATGAAGTTGATATCAAGGCTGGAAATATGCAGTTGTTTGTTTCTTGTTGTTATTGTTGTTGTATTCAGAGGCCTAGGACTTTTAAAAATAATTTTTAAGATTTGTACCAGGTTTAGAAACTGTAAAATTTATTTTATAGCACTCTTCTTGCCAACAGCCACAGGCAGACTGCTTTTTCTTTGTCTATCTAATGTGAATCCTGGGGTGGACTTTTTGTGCCTTTTGCATTGTAGACATTTTTGAAATCTGGACTGGATCAAACACTGCATTTATCTCAAAAGTTGTTCTTGTTCTAATTCAGTAAGTGCTGTAAACATTTACACTCATTTAGGATATTTTAGTTTAAGACTGGTAGTAAAAAAGAAGAGTTGGATACAGATGGCTGCCACTTCTATTACTTTGCAGATACACTTAGACCAGGGGTCAGCAACCTTTTTTGCCGAGGGGCTGGGAAGGGGGAGGGAATGGTGCTGGGGGGCAGTGCATGCACATACATTTGCATACGCATGTGTATGCGCACAACTCCCACCATCATGCGCATGTGTGCGTGGGGGGCGCCATTTTGGGAAACAAAATGGTGCCCCTTGCGTCATGCACACATGCACACGACAGCGGGGCATCATTTTTGCGGCTTCAGGGGTCCCCCAGAGGGCTCCCTCGACTGCGCCTTATTCTTAATATTTTCAATCCAATGGTTGAATCCATTGATGCAGAATCCATGGATATGGATCACTGACTGTATACTACACACAGTTGGTTAGAGGGCCTAGTCTTTACTTAGGTTAATCCTTGTAATGCCATTTCTCTTGTATATGTGAACTATTGGCCAAGATCCTGCGCTGGACACAGATATGTAGGTCACATAGCTATGTCTCCCTAGCTAAGGATGTTTTCACACGGGGCAAAAGGAGGACGCTAGCCAGCCTCCCGCCAGCCTCACTCCGGCTCCATTTCCCGTGTGTTCAGACACGCGCTGCGGCAAACCCCGCCCCTTCCGGTGTCATCCCTGCGTCCGGCCGGCTTTTCGCTCCATGTGTTCAAACACACGGAGCCCTAAGTCCGGCCTCACTCCGGCAGCGGCAAGCTAATTCCTGGCTAACTCCGGCTTCAGGTAATTCCGGGTGGCAAAAGGAATTAGCCTGCCGCCGCCGGAGTCATTCCGGTGTCAGTGGCACGGGGTCCAGCCGGCTTTAGGGGAAGGGCTCCAGCCGGCTTTAGGGAGCCCTGTGTGAAAACATCCTATGTCTCCCAATGCTACTTTCCCAAAACCCAGCTCATAAGCTGCACAGCCCATCCAACACAGAAGTTTCTCAGTTGTCAGAACAGAATTCTGACCTACACAATGACTGAAGAAGTGAAATGTGATGTCATAAGGCAGACTTATGAGATCATAATTTACTAACAGGATGCAAGTCAAAAATTTTACTCCTCCCCTCTTCCCATTACTGTTCAACAGTCATAAATAATTAGATTTGTAAACCTTCTCAAAAATGTTTTAATGATTTATGCTGATAAGACACCTATAATTCATTTTTTCATAATTTTACATACTAGGGCTCTCCCCGTTGCCTCTGTCATTTCACAAACTATGAGCACTTTAGACACCCTTGTAAAAATGTTCATATTTGACCCAACAGGTTTCTACAATTCTCTTGTTAGCGTGGCATTTGCCTACCTTTTCCATAAATTAGATTAGCTATTTAAATTGAAACCAATTGCATTAGCAGGCAATATCAATTTCAGTCATCTGCTATTATTTCTTTAGACTATGTTTTTCACTTAATTCCACCACTAATTAATTACAACATCGATTGATTGTACTGATGCACTGCTTAGCTGCATCTATATGTGAGTCCAAGTTTATTCATGAAGTATAACCACAGAGAAAGAGAGAAGAAGAGCATTTGTTTTAGAAACAATGGCTAGAGTCTTACATTGGGAGATGAATATATAGCAGTGATGGTGAACCTTTTAGAGAGAGCGTACCTAAACTCAGTTGTGTTCCCACACCAGGTTTCTGCTGTGGGAGACTTCGGGGGGGGGGGGACTTCCGGGGTGGGACTTCCTCCTTCCAGGGATGGAACTTCTGTCTTCCAGGGGCAGGACTACCAGGGGAGGACTTATGGGGAGAAAAACCCAAAGCACACTCTCTCAGCCTCAGGCTAGCAGTTAACGGGATGGGAGGTCAGGGAAGAGCAGGAACAGGTGTGCACCTGCTCCTCTTCTTCCCCCATCCTTCCGTCTCCTTAACTGCTTCCCCAGACACAGTTGAAGGGACTGGAGGTTGGGGGAAGAGAAGGAACAGGTGTGCACCAGCTCTTCCTCTTCCCCCACCCTCCCGTCCCCTTAACTGTCTCCCCAGAGACAGTTGAAGGGGCAGGAGGGCAGGGGGAAAGGAGGAACAGGTGCACGCTCCTATTGTACTCCTACTAAAGTAATGGATGGCAGGTGTGACCACAGAGAGTTCTGTGTGCCAGAGGGGCACGCGTGCCATATGCCACCACTGATATATATGATGTAGCTATGTCTATGTAACTATGTCTCTTGATGATGCCCCTCAACTCATATTTTAATTGACATACTCCCACAACATGGTCATTTCTGTGCCATTAGAGAGTGGGAGATCAGGAGAGACATGTCCAACTAATTTTCTGTAGCTAGGCACATTTCAACAGGCATTCAGAAGTCCTCAGAAGGTCCTTGCAGCATCTACAGTGACAATAAAATAGCTGGATGGATGTCCACTTATCCCACCACTCTCAAATAATATGGAATAATATGGAAAGCCCAGGAAATACAGTGGGCTTTTGTTATCAGTTGGGGTTTGATTCCAAAAACTCCAGTGGATACCAAAAGCTGTGGATCCTCAAGTCCCTTTATATACAATGCCATAGTAAAATTTGTTTTACTATGTTTTGTTTTGTTTTCAGATTTCTTCCAAGGAGGTTTGCCATTGCCATCCTCTAAGGCTACGAGAATGTGACTTGCCCAAGGTCATCCAGTGGGTTTCCATGGCCAAGCTAGGATTCAAACTCTGGTCCTAGTCCAACACTCAATTCATTACACTACACTGGCCCCATAGTAACATGGTGTCCCTTACATAAAATGGCAAAATCAAGGCTTGCTTTTTGGAGTTTTTTTTTTTTAAGTATTTTCAAGTTATGGATGGTTGAATCTGTGGATATGGAGGGCCAACTGTAGCTGTGTTGGAGGAGCTGTACCACTTAAAGGTTGGAGTGCTTGTGTTGTACCATTGGTAAAGAATTCTGACATCTACATTGACCAAAAAAGCAAGTTGCAATGGCATAAGTCCAACTTACTCTGTTGTAATTCAACAAATGGATTTGGACTGATATAATTTTCTCTTGTATTTGTATGGTTGCCTCCCATCAATGTATATCTTTTGGGTGGCTCACAGAACAAATAATGAAACACAACATTAAAGTCCAAAATACAGTAATTGAAAACACTGGCAATGCTGTGGAGAGTTGCTAGGCCCAGAATTTCCATTTTTCATGGGTCATCTCCAGGCAGGAGACAAGAGTGCAAATCCTCCTGTTTTGGTGGGCTCGGCTCTGGGCAGGAGGAGAGGACTGTGTACATCTCCAGCTCAGCTAATAAGCAGCAGCTTGCTATAATTTTGCAAGGCTTAATTGATTTGTTTCTGCAACTTGCAGAGGCTCTCCAAAGGATCTTTCTATTTAATTAGTTAGCTTCCTCCTTCACTCCCAGTTTTTAGGGCACAAGGTCCCACCCTCCGCTCTGTTGTGCATCCACCTCCTAGCTAGAATCAAGGAAAATATGTTCTGTGTGCATGTGTGTTTCTGTGTCTCTTTGAATTATGATGTGAGCAACTGTGGTTGACACTTAATGAATAACGCTTAATGACACTACCAAGGGGCATCTCTGCATCCCTCTTTTGGCCTGGAAATCACAGAGCCTGACATGATTCTGAATTGGTAACGCTAATGGACATTGGCCTTACTTCTTGCATTTCATTTCTTGCTAACCTCACTATCACCATCACCATCCCAAGTGGGTACTGTATATATGCCAGAACCTATGCAGAATACCTCATGCATCAAATATGGTTTAGAGCCCATGTAAGCTCATGCCAAATAAACAAGACTTTTCTTATCTTTTACAGAAGAGACCACAAAATGCAGTGTTCTTGGGTTTTTTAAAAACCTCTCCTTGACAGCAGATGAAAAATAAAGACAATTTAGTAGCTGTGGGCTACTAAATTAGAAAATAAAGACTACTCAGACACTAAGGGCTCACATTATATTGGTTTTATTTTAAAACACAAATTGGGTAAAAACAACTGGCGTAATACTGTATGTATTTATATATCTGTAAGAGCAGAAATGTTAATTAAAAAATTGGCCCCAAAAACCTGGCTTGATTTATTCATGGATCAATGTTTTAAGTATTGTACTTTAATTCTTGTCAAACAAAGAACCATCCCCTTTCAGAGCAGAGTGGTAAAAGGCAAGAGCTCAGTCTGTACAGGAGCATCTAAAAGAGGCACTAACCTCCCCCTCCTTTCTATTCTCTCTGCTGTGGAACTGCATCTGAACTTTTAGAATGTCTGGGCACTCTTTGACACTTCCTTTCGAAGGAGTGCCGTGAGGAATCAGACTTTGAAAGAGACGTCAGCTTTTCTAGGTTAAAATCAGACAAAGTTATTGCATTAAAGTTAAAGACTATAATCATTACTAACGTAATCACCATTTTCTTTGCTTTGTATTTTCATCTTTTCTGACATGTGTGCATTTTCCTAGTTCCACCTGCACACGGTTGCCATGTACCATAGTTCTCCCCTCATCCCTCCAGCCTTTAGAGCAGGGGTAGGCAATCTAAGGCCTCGGGGGGCCGGATACGCCCCCCCGAGGCCTTTGGACCGGTCCCTGGCTGGTCCTGCTGCCACCGCCACCTGCCATGATGATATTGATTATTGTTGTTATTACTTGTTCTTGGGGTTTTCTTGGCAAAATCTCCACAGGGGTTTTGCCATGGCTTTTCTGGGGCTGAGAGAGTGTGCATGCATTTTTTAAAAAATTTAAAATATTTATTTATTTATTTATTTATTTATTTATTTATTTTTGGTGCTTCGCCCCCCCAATTGTCTGAGGGACAGCAACCCAGCTTTAGTTGCCTACCCCTGCTTTAGAGTGAGCACAAACAGTTATGCCTGCAGGAATTTTGTAAGTTCTTTGCCATCATTTTCTTCTGAGTCATCCTTTATATCCCTTGCTACAAGCCCCTAAGTTTTACCCTCACCTTATCTACAAGTCATATCAAAATACATAATTTTGGCTTCCAAACTAGTCCTCAATTTGTTCATGAGATCAACTTATAGTCGAGTATATATGTCCATATCTGTCACAAAAGGACCACAAAGAGACAAGCTTCTAAGTGAAGGCTACTCCCACAGCTGAGGTAATACCATGGGTTTTATCCATGGATTCAACCATCCATGACTTGAAAATATTGAAAAAACAATATGAATTCCATATTCATTCCATATTATTCATACCATATTATTATTATTATTATTATTATTATTACCATATTCATTCCATAATATGAATATGAAAATAGCCTTGTTTTTGTGATTTTATATAAGAGACATCATTTCACTATGCCTTTGTATTTAATGAGACTTGAGCATCCATGGATTTTGGTGTCCATGGGGAGGCCTGGAACTAAACCCCAGAGAATACCAAGGGCACACTATTCTACTTCCTTGGAGGATTCATGTAGCAGGATCTCTTTAGAGAATCCCATATTCTGTTAGGTATATGTGGGAGACGCTCATCTTTCAAGTAAGCTGGTCCTAAACCACCAAGGATTTCAACAGTCTGCAGAAATAATACCGTGAAAAACAGTGACTTGACAAATTAAATGCTTGAATAGTGATTTCTGCTGTTCAACTGACACAGTATAAAACCTCTGTTAGGTAAACAGATCTGCAAAAATGTTTGGATTTGACCCAGAGCATCTCACTTTGTTTTCCTCTTGACATCCAAGACAATCTGCTAAAGGACACCCTTTTGCTTGTGCAGATATTTCAGGCACTGTTGCAAACAGTGGCCTTGAAAGCAACTACTATTGTTTTCATATATTGAACACCAATAGTAAAGCAGAATACAAACATTAATGTTGGCATTTCTCTTGGCCATTGTGTTTTTGGTACTTTCCTGTGCCAACAGGTTAAATGTTTCTTTCACAACAACCTTTCATGAATAGTCTTTTGATCTACTGTTCTGTCTCATTCTATGTTTAGTGAAAGATAGGATATTGAAGAAACCTTAGAGTCTATCACACTGGAGGGAAGCACCCAAATCCCATGGATAAATGGGATTTAAATCTGGAAATATCTCGCAAAAGTAGGATTATTTTCACACAACATTGGGCTAATTGAGCATTAATTTGACATTAGCCCATGCAGAAAGTTGCAAAACCACGCCGCTTTTACTTTCGAGAAAATCCCGAAAGTACAAAGCGGCACAATTTTGCCCACTTCCCAAGCTTATTACGCAATTGTGGGAAGGACTTTCACACAAAATCGCACTTATCAGGACATTATCCCATCCAGAAAGTGCTATTGAATGTGATCTCGCAAAAGGTTTTCTCACTAAATCGTGCCAATCCTGTGAATGTCCCATGAATGAAGTGGAATTGTCCCCTCATTTCCCCTAATTTTGTATTATCAAAAGATCCCAGTAATACAATTCCATTCCATTGACGGGACATTTGCGGGATCAGTGCAATGTAGTGAGAAAGTCTTTTGCACAATCAATTGCGCTTTCTTGACAGGATAAAGACACCCGTCCCTGTGTGATAAAGTTCTAAGTTGCTTTAAGCTTTCTGGGTACTTGCTTGCTCCCCAACCCCCATAGTCAATGAGAGAGAGTGTGTGTATTATACCTATATCTATCTATCTATCTATCTATCTATCTATCTATCTGCAGATGTTATATTTTAAAAACTTCTTATTTGGTCTTTGATCAGGATTTGAGCACTTTTCCTATGGCTTGGGAATACTTGTGCTAATTTTGAGCATCCAAAATATAAAATGTATATTTTTATAGCACACCACATTGAAAGAGCCTTCCAAGTGAATTGTAGAGAACGAAAGCCTGTCTGTATCTTCAGATGTGCGCGTGGCATCTTTTTTACATTTCTAGTTGCACAGAGAAGGAGGCTTGAAATATTTCCAGATCAGTACATAAAGGGATTGTGCCTCAGGGATCGTGCCAATCTGAAACATGAACAGCAGAAGTTAAAATGTCATGTCTGTCACCTGACAGATATGTAAAGGAGAAATCATCACTTTCGTGAATGGTTTTGTGCTTCTTGTTATGAATAGGATGCAGTTACCATCATCACAGACATCTGATAATGAATTGTACCTCAAGATCAGCTAGTTATTATGCAATACCACTGTATGATTCTGTGATTTTAAATATTTATCATTGTTGTTGCTCACCATCTGTAATAGAAGCTGCAGCTTCATGTTATGGTTTATTTACAGCAGGGGTGGGAATCATCAGATGCATGTTCATAGTTTGGGTTACTTCGGGATTCAGTCAGAAAACAAGTTTCGATGGTGATGAGGAGTGCATTTGCACAGTTTAAGCCAGTGCACCAGCTGCACCCATTCCTGGAGATGCCTGATCTAACCATGGTGACACATGCCTTGGTTGCATCCTCTCTGGGTTACTATAAAGTACTTTATATGGGGCTGCCTTTGAAATGTGATCAGAAGCTTCAGTTAGCCCAAAGAACTGCAGCCACATACTCTCCAATTTGTCAGGGACATTCCTGATTAACACTTTGTTGTTCTAGGTTTTCAGCTCATTCTAAAGTGTCCCAATGTTCCTTTCATTCCCCCCCCCCTTGTCCTCAGCTTATTTCAGTTGTTACAACTGAGTTCAAAGTGCAAAAATAGTTTACACTCAGTTAACTCAACAGTTTGAAGAAGAGATGAGGGGCCAGAGTCCTGTGCTTCCCTGTAGGCTTAGGCAAAAGCAAACGGCCACAGACTCTCCTAATTTTTGTCATCTTGGAGTCATGTGGCTTGGCCGCATACATCCCACTTTTCCTCTGTGAAATGTTCAAAAGTATGCAGCCAGATTGCTAATTGGGGTTAGCCGCAAAGAGCAAACACCTCCCTTGCTATACCATCTCTACTGACTGTCTTGCCAAATGAATCTGAACAGGTTCTGAAGTGAAGACTTCTAAGGAAAAGGCTATAAGGCTTGTGTTGTTTTAAATTGTACGATTTGCAGTTTTTATCTGTCTATGTTTTAAATTATTTCAATATGGTTGGTAGTTTAATTTGGTTTTAACAGTGATTTTTTAAAAATATGTTTTTAATTATATTGTAAACGTTTCATTTTGTAAGCTGTTTTGAGTTCCAGTCTTGAGGAAATAGCAGGATATAAATAAAGATGATGTGAAGAGAGGAGATGGACAAGTGAATCACAGCTCAGGGAATGCTGTGAATGTGGGTGCTATGACCAGGAAAGGATACAAAACTGAGGCTTGTCTCTGACCAGGGGTGTCACTAGGGAATGTGGAGTGTGTGGACTGCACCAGGTGATGCATCAGAGGAGGATGACCCCGGTACGCTGATGTGAAAGGGCTGCCTTGCTGTGTGAAGCATACTGCTGTGCCTTTCCTCAGATAGACCAGGATGCCCAGAAACCGACAATCCCAGGAAGGACCTGGTCCACCTGCCCAGAGGCAGCAAGGAGGCCAACTGAGACTATCAGCATGTCAAGGTGAATTCCTGGAGGCCTCTCTTGTTACCAAATGGCACCCGGACCCCTTCAGGACTTGTAAGCAAAACCACAGTGATGTAGACTCAAGTCAGTAGTCTCAGACTTAAGTTGGACTCAAGTCACTTCAGTGATTTGACTTGGACTTGGCAACAAGTTTAATGTAAACAGGAACAGGATTTCAGGAAACCCTGGCCTAACAACCAGTGAGGGAAACTTTACATTCTGAGAGCAATGAGTTTTCTAATTAAATTCCATCTCATTGTCTTTCTTTTCTCCATAGAAAGGATGGGCAAAAGTGACAGTGAAGTCCAAAGGATGGCTCACTGGCCAGTTACTATCTGCTGATGGCTGGGGTTGTTGCAAGGAAAACTGAACCGTGCTCATATTCTGTTCCATATGCTGAATAATTTAACTGAATTGATTATGCCTTAACTCCAAGAGATTTCAAATATGCTCACTTCCTTTTTACATTTAGAGCACATTGGCATCCTGTGGGGATCTAGTTAGAAAAGTGGGCCATGCAAGGTGAAGGCAGCTCTCTTCTGTTCATCCCATACAATTTGACAGCCTACAGATATGACATACAATTACTGCAGATCTTAAGTTAGCACCAGAAAAACAGTGATCTAGATGAGGATTGCAATGTCTTTAACCTCACTACCGTGTAATCCTTATCAGTATTGCTGATGAGGGGGGAGCTTTAGTATCCTTGCCCTTCAGCAATCCTTCTCAAAGTTCTTGTTTCTTTGCTGCTGTGATGAGTGGGAAAATAGAAGTTTTTGTCAGTTTTGTGTCCTGGGTGGTAGCAGAAAGGTTGGACTTTTCTGTTTCCCACGACTAAAAGCTGTTTGTTTCCAGCAATCTGGGTAGGAAAGCTGTGTGAGTTGCCCTGGGCTTCTGCAGACACATAGAGGGTTGCTGGGGCTCACCGATTGCTCACATGTATCTCAAAGGATCAAGCCCACAAGCTCACATGTGCGGTTAGTTGTCACACTAACTTTGCAAATCATACATCCACAGTACGAAACGTCCATTAGCAACATAGCATGTAAATCTGTGTATTGTTCTGTTGAGGCAAGGCCTCAGGGTGGGAGGATACGCGAAGAGGATTACTGATTTTCAAAATGGCGGCCACGACGCACGCGGAGGTGGCGGCAGCGCATGGGTGGGGTCGCGCGTGGCGGGGGGGGGTGCGCGCTGCCATCCCCCCCCTTGGCCCAGCGGCGGAGAGGGCTTCGCGGGACCAGGCCCCGGCTCTAAAAGGTTGCCTACCCCTGCTTTAGAAGGTTTCTCTGATGTGTGGCAGGGACAGGCTACCAAGCAGGCTTCAAGCCCCACCTCAAGCCCATTGCCTAATGTGCTTGCTGTTCCCTTCGAGAAATGCACCCCACCTCCTTTTTTTTCTGTTAAAATTTGGCTCTTAGACTTGAGACTCGATTTGAGACTTGAAATGAAAGTATCTTGCAAGGACTTGAGACTTGACTTGATACTTAAAGGTAGAGAGTTGAGACATGAGACTTGGACTAAAAGACTTGATGGTAGATTGGAAAAGGTCAGTATACACAGTCCCTTTGGGTTCCCTGGTCCACTAGCTGTTGGTGGCCTGATCAGTGGCCTGGCAGCTCTGAACCTGGGGGTGACAGCATGAGTTATTGCACTGGGGTGACATCAACCATCATGATGTCACTGTCTCTGACAGAAGGCAAATATGGAAAAGATGGCAGAAAGATAATGAAAATCTATAACAGATTTAGGACAAGGGGAAGAGTAGTGTTTTGGAGAAATGTGGATGATTAAATACTTCAGGGGTCAATGTGTGATCTAAATGTGTATGAAGGAACTTCTGCTTGTTCTTTTTTACAACTGTGTCTGGCTGTTCCTGTTAAGTTTTAAGTCCTGTTAAGTTACATTTATCACAGTGAACTCACTGAAAAACACATCCACTGATCGATGAAGGGATCACCTTGAGGCCCAAATACCCAATCAGGGAGAAATTTTTGAGGTGAAAAGGGGCAAGGTGAGTGACAGGAACCCAAGAGCCAACCTGGAGAGAGGATCCATCACAGATGATAACAACATCAACATCATCAGCAACAACTTTTTGTTCATTTCTGTCTGCAGTTCAAAGTCCTTGTTGTCACCTGTAAAGGCCTTTGTGGTTTGGGTCTAAGGTATTTGAAGGACCATGTCTCTCTACGTGAGGTTACCAAGCTCTAAGATCTTTGGCAGAGGCCCTTCTCTCAGTCCCACTGCCTTCCCAGGTATGGTAAGTGTGTATAAAGTCTTGGTGGCTGCTCCTAGACTTTGATACTCCCTCCCTAGGAAGGCTGAGAGGCTCCCTCCTTGCTCTCCTTCCACTGATTACTGAAAATTTTCCTGTTCCAGAAAGCTTTCAGGCATGGACTCATGACTGTATTATTGTTGTTTTTTTAATATTATTTTTATTTTATTTTTAATTGTTTTTTTTTAATTCATTTTATAATAATAAAAACATCAAAACATATAATAACATAAATGAAATCTTGGCAACAATTTACAGACGTTTTCTGCTTTATACATACTTCCATCAGTCCTTCATATTAGATGAGAATAATATTCTAATGTTGTTCTAGTTTTGCTTGAGAGTTTCTGACATATTCTGTGAATACTTTACATTTAGCAATATATTATGTAAGAACATAATAAACAATCACTCTTCCTATACTCTGAATACTTTATGCTTGTTTTTCCTATTATATCTGTTAATTAAAATGCTTGAGTCTTCCATCTTTGTTTCCTGCTCAGATTGTGTTAGCCAAGTGTGATATCATTAACTCTTATTGAATATATGAATTTAAGAAATAAACAAGGTTTTATATTATTCTAATTAATTTTTAAAAATGTTTTAATTTTATAGATTGCTTTTAAAAATAATTTATGTTTTGTATGTTTTTAATCTGGTCTGGTTTTAATATTTTGCGAACCACCTTGAGTTCCAGCATTGGAGAAAAGGTAGGAAACAATTGCATTGTTGTGTGCTTCAAGTTGTTTCTAACTTATGGTTCCTTAAGGTGAACTAACCTATCACAGGATTTTCTTGACAAGATTTTCAGAGGGGTTTGCTTTTGCCTTCCTCTGGAACGGAGAGAGTATGACTTGCCCAAGGTGACCCACTGGGTTTCAATCACTTAGCAGGGATTTGATCTCTGATCTCCAGAGTCATAGTCCATGCTAAAACCACTCCACTATGCTGGCTCTGTTATAAATGCATAAAGTAATTTAAAAAACAGCACTCCAGCTTCCTGATGTTGTTGGTTTGCATCATTCCTCACCATTGGCTCTGCTGGACAAGGCTGCTTGGATTTGCAAAATCCAATATTTTCTGGAGCACTCCATGATTCCCGCCCCTGATTTACAAAAGGAGAAAGCCAATGTGGTGTAGTGGTTTGAGCATTGGACCACGACTCTGGAGTCCAGGGTTTGATTCCTCACTCAGCCATGGAAACCCACTGGGTGACCTTGGGTGAATAACACACTCTCAGCCTCAGAAAATGCCTTAGGGTCACCATAAATCGGAAATGACTTGAAGGCACACAACAACAGAATGAGTCCACCCTATACACCAGAATCTGCAATTACTGTTGAATCCTGCACTCTACATTTCTTTCAATGGTAGGAAACTGGGGGCTGAATCCAAACGTAGTCATGCTATGCTGAAGTCCCACTGATGTGTAAGCATGACTAAGGGGGGTTGCAGACTGCCAGAAATAGTGCAAATTGAGACCACTTTTAGGGTTAGGGTTAGTGCTAGGGAATCATGGGAATTGTTTTTTTTTCTGAGACATTGAGCCTTCTCTGTCAGAGAGCTCTTGTGCCACAATAAAATACAGTTCCCATGATTCCCTAGCACTAACCCTAACCCTAAAAGTGAACAGAATTTGCACTATTTCTGGCAGTCTGCAACCCCCCAAAGTCTGGATTCCACCCATTACATGCAGCTTTGAAAACAACGGTGTTCCTGGTCTCGCATGGAATCTATATTAAATGAGGAAGGAAGAGTTCTTTGAAAAGAGCCCACGGCTTTATGATAAATTTCACCCATCAGAAAAACCCACAAAAAAAAAAAAAACCCTTATGAAATAGAGAAGTGATTCTTAGTTCTATTGTCAGATTGTCAGGGAAGTTGATGCGATGTTCTGCATTGTTATTTTGGTTAAAATAATAACACAGTTCATTTCACATTTCTGTCCATTTATCAGTCTGCTGCCCATCCAACAGTTTTGAGTTTGATGGGAGTTTGCACAAAACTATTCAGTCTTAACACTTTCTTGAAGAATTCAATTGTGTCAGTCTTTGGTTTAACTCTATAGTAGGATAGGATAGTTCTACTTTTAGAACTATTTTAATGTATGCCACATAATATAACATTTCTGTAACAAAGGAGATTGTATGGTCCATAATAACTGTAACATAGTATGGAATTTTATGGGGAGGTATCTAAAATATTTAAATATCTCCACAGAAAATGACAATTTCTTCAATGCAAATTAAGGATTGTTTAAAATTATTTGGGAATAGAAGACTGAGATAATGAAATATAGCATCTTAAACCACTAAAAACATTGCAAGCCTATATCATAACCTCCAACATTTTACAGATGAAAACTGGGACATATGTGGCCATGCAATATGTCTCAAGAAAGAGGTCAAAAGTTAACTAAGAACAGACAAGTTATGAGGAGTTGTTGGTTTGTTTTTACCTGACTCTACTGGGAAGAGCATGATTCTTCCCCTTCCTCTCCTGTTCCTCCTGCTGAGTTAACTGGGTATAAACTACTTTTGCATTTTGAACTCATTTTGCAGAAACTGAACTAAGCTGAGGAGGAAGGGGGAAAGTGGGAAGAGGAAAAGGAAACTGGGACATTTTAAAAGCAGCAGAAAAACTAGGACAACAGAGGATTAATCAGAATAACATACCAACCAACTGTCCCAATTTGGCAAGGACAGCCCCAGTTAAATTGGAATTTAATTGTGTTGTTGTAGCATAATCCCAAGCCTGTTTTTTAATGGAGGATGGACAATTACATTTAATAGCATGTGCTCTCAAGTATGTCCTATTTGGAAATGTAGTCTCAGGGTTTTGTGGATGGGCTTTTAAAAATGCCATATGTACAATTATTGTTACCACATAGCAAAGTCTTCACTTGCTGAGGCTTATCAGGTGAGTTTGACAATATACTTGTAATTTTTTTAAAAAAAACCCTCAAAATGAAGTGTGTGTTTTTTTATGCATGCATGTGTGCAATGATGATGAATACTAGCTGAGCAACAGACTGAGGTTCTATGCAAGTGGTTTATTATAACCCATAGTAATGGTTCTCAGCTGAAGTGATTTTATATAACCTGGCCATCAAATAGATCCATATTTACAATTTTGGATTTCCATTCTTTCCATCCAGCCACTGATGAAGAAGATGAGACTTACTGCTTACAATAATAGAAATAATTGATTGTAACAGCATCTCAACTGGCTTCTAAATTTACACTGGAGTGCTAAAAAACAAACACACAAATTTGATCATTTGTTGCAGTTGGGACAGGAATGCAGAAGCATTTTCGACTCCCAGAATCATTCTTCTTTCAACCTGTTTTTAGTAAATGTCACTGACAATTCAACAGTCACTCTGCTAAGTGAGAAAAGCAGCTATGTAACTGTCAGACTGAATTAGAATCACAGCACCAGGGATTCATAAGTGACTCAGTGGTAACTAATGAAGTATTTTGGATATGTTCTGCCCTCTGCACTCTATAGTGGTGAATTAAATTGGATGTACAGATGGAACAGATAGAATACTAAAGGCATTTTCCTACCCAAAGCCTTTGAAGTCTCATTTATTGTAATGTGAGATATTGATAGCTGCATTCTATGCACATTTAGGTATGAGTACCGCTTTTAAATTGTAACTCTGCGTGTGAATCCATCCTAGGTGTGAGACTTTCCCACTGAAATCAGTGGGACAAATGCTTTAGCGGAGCTTACAATCCTGGGTTTGCTGTCTTGGAGAACATGTGGGATTTGTTCCTCAATAATCATGCATAGTATTGGCTTTCTGTTTTTGCCACATGTTAACATTGGCAGAGGATGGATGCAAAGGGCTTTCCAATTTTTATGGTTTAACTGGGGATAAGAAAGTTTCATGAAAATAAAGCCACTTTAAAATTGTTGACACAGTTTTTTTAAAAAAAATGATTTAAGCAATTGAAACCCTTGTTGTTATATGCCTTCAAGTCAAATTTCAATTCAGGATTAACCTATCCTAGAGTTTTCTTGGCAAACTTTATTCAGTGGAGGTTTACCATTGCCCTCCTCTAAGGATGAGAGCCTGGGACTGGTGCAAGGTCATGCTGTGCGCTTCTAGGGCTGAGCTGGACATTTAAACCCTGAGTCCTAGTTCAGCAGTCAAGTCACTACACCACATTGGCTTTGTGATTTAAATGTTACTTTTTTATCATATTTATAATGTGGGTAGGAATGATCCCAGTAACACCAGCGATTTATAAGTTCTGGTATCTAAAAAAAAAAAAATTCAAAGCTGCTTTATATCAGGTATGTTAATTAGTCTATCCAGCTTCGTATTGTGCACACTAAGAATGGGTGGTTAAATTTAGGATATAGAAATAAATAAAATTCAGCCATGTAGCCCAGTTGCATGTTTATTCAGAAGTCCCACTCAGTAGGATAGGACATTGCCAAGTAACTGGGGTTCTCAACCTTTGATCTTCTAGCTCAGGGGTAGGCAACCTTTCCCCTTTAAGGGCCGGGGGACTTCAGCTCCCAGAAGCCTCAGTCATGTTGGCCAATAGCTCCTGGGATTCTGGGAGCTGAAGTCCCTCGGCCCTTAAAGGGGAAAGGTTGCCTACCCCTGCTCTAGCTCTTTTGTACTTCAAGTCCCAGAAGCTTCCACTAGCATGGCTAATGTTGGTGGACTTTGGAAGCTGAAGTCCAAAACATATGAAGGCCCAAACGTAGAGAGTTTTAATATATTGTCCAATCTTAGGAATGTTTAGTTGAAAATTTCCAGCTGCAATGAATATGACCTATTTCCAGATATCTTTTAAACATTGCAGCTTGAAGCTGCAATCCAGTGCACACTTTCCTGTGTGTAAGCCACTGACCTTAGTGGCAACAAGTTTAATGTAAACAGGAACAGGATTTCAGGAAACCCTGGCCTAACAACCAGTGAGGGAAACTTTACATTCTGAGAGCAATGAGTTTTCTAATTAAATTCCATCTCATTGTCTTTCTTTTCTCCATAGAAAGGATGGGCAAAAGTGACAGTGAAGTCCAAAGGATGGCTCACTGGCCAGTTACTATCTGCTGATGGCTGGGGTTGTTGCAAGGAAAACTGAACTGTGCTCATATTCTGTTCCATATGCTGAATAATTTAACTGAATTGATTATGCCTTAACTCCAAGAGATTTCAAATACGCTCACTTCCTTTTTACATTTAGAGCACATTGGCATCCTGTGGGGATCTAGTTAGAAAAGTGGGCCATGCAAGGTGAAGGCAGCTCTCTTCTGTTCATCCCATACAATTTGACAGCCTACAGATATGACATACAATTACTGCAGATCTTAAGTTAGCACCAGAAAAACAGTGATCTAGATGAGGATTGCAATGTCTTTAACCTCACTACCGTGTAATCCTTATCAGTATTGCTGATGAGGGGGGTATCCTTGCTTTAGTATCCTTGCCCTTCAGCAATCCTTCTCAAAGTTCTTGTTTCTTTGCTGCTGTGATGAGTGGGAAAATAGAAGTTTTTGTCAGTTTTGTGTCCTGGGTGGTAGCAGAAAGGTTGGACTTTTCTGTTTCCCACGACTAAAAGCTGTTTGTTTCCAGCAATCTGGGTAGGAAAGCTGTGTGAGTTGCCCTGGGCTTCTGCAGACACATAGAGGGTTGCTGGGGCTCACCGATTGCTGACATGTATCTCAAAGGATCAAGCCCACAAGCTCATATGTGCGGTTAGTTGTCACACTAACTTTGCAAATCATACATCCACAGTACGAAACGTCCATTAGCAACATAGCATGTAAATCTGTGTATTGTTCTGTTGAGGCAAGGCCTCAGGTTGGGAGGATACGAGAAGAGGATTAGTGTCTATTTAATTAATGGTCCATTGTCTGCTAAGTTACATGTTAATTCCCAGCAGACAATGGACCATTAATTACTTAGGGCCTTTGCAGACTGCCAGAAATAGTGCACATTAAATTGAGGCACTGCCCTGGCTCAATGCTAGGGAGTCATGGGAACTGTAATTTATTGTGGCACCAGAGCTCTCTGACAGAGAAGGTTCAATGTCCCAGAAAAAAATACAATTCCCATGACTCCCTAGCACTGAGCCAGGGCAGTGCCTCAATTTAATGTGCACTATTTCTGGCAGTCTGCAAAGGCCCATAGACACTAATCCTCCTCATATATCCTCTCACCCTGAGGCCTTGCCTCAACAGAACAATACACAGATTTACATGCAAATCCTCTCAACCAAGGGTCCCACCATATGTATACCCCACATACCTCCATGCCAGCATTCTCTGAAGATGCCAGCCACAGATACAGGCAAAACGTCAGGAATACATTCTTCTAGAACACGGCCTCACGGCCCAAAAAACCCACAAAAACATATGCTATATATGTTTCTCAGTAGTGATTTTTGCCACTATATATGCTTTAAATATGTTTTAATGTGTGCTATGTTTTTCAATCGAGATTTTTTTAAAATTGCCACTATATATGCTATAGATATCTTTTTCTATATAATGTTTTTCAATCGTGATTTTTTTTAATTGCTACTATATATGCTATACAGGTTTTTCAATGTATGAAAGATAGATGTTTTTAAATATTGATTTTTAAAACTGCCACTATATATGCTATATGTTTTTCAATATAGATAGATGTTTTTCAATCGTGATTTTTTAAATTGCCACTATATATGCTATATATGTTTTTCAATATAGATAATGTTTTTCAAGTGACTTTTAAATTTGCCACTATCTATGCTATATGTATGTTTTTCAATATAGATAGAAAATGCTTTCAATAGTGACTTTTAAATTTGCCACCATATATGCTATATATGTTTTTCAATATAGAAGTTTTTCAATAGTGATTTTTAAAATTGCCACTATATATGATATATATATATATATATATATATATGTTTTACAATATAGATAATGTTTGTCAAGCATTTTTAAAATTGCCACTATATATGATATATATATATATATATATATATATATATATGTTTTACAATATAGATATTGTCTGTCAATCATGATTTTTTAAATTGCCACTATATATGCTATATATATATATATATATATATATGTTTTACAATATAGATGTTTGTCAATCATTTTTAAAATTGCCACTATATATATATATATATATATATACATATATGTTTTACAATATAGATAGATATTGTCTGTCAATCATGATTTTTTAAATTGCCACTATATATGCTATATATATATGTTTTTCGGTATAGATAGATGATAGATAGATGTTTTTCAATAGTGACTTTTAAAATTGCCACTATATATGATTTTGTCTGTCAATCATATTGTCTGTCAATCATGATTTTTTAAATTGCCACTATATATGCTATATATATATATATATATATATATATGTTTTACAATATAGATAATGTTTGTCAATCATTTTTAAAATTGCCACTATATATGATATATATATATATATATATACATATATGTTTTACAATATAGATAGATATTGTCTGTCAATCATGATTTTTTAAATTGCCACTATATATGCTATATATATATATGTTTTTCGGTATAGATAGATGATAGATAGATGTTTTTCAATAGTGACTTTTAAAATTGCCGCTATATATTCTATATATGTTTTTCAATGATAGATAGATAGATAGATAGATGTTTTTCAAGAGTGATTTATTTTTTTTTAATTGCCACTCTATCTGCGTTTACCCCTATTGCTTTTCACGGATTATCCCTCCGTCTGCCCCTGCCTCCCTGCCTCTCTTTTGGGACCCAAGTGAGGCTTGACTTCCTCTCTTTCCTTGGGGAAAGTCCATCCATGCTCCTGGAAGGCGGTGACTCTTCTGTCCCTGAAAGTGCCCTTTTTCCCAGGTGGCACTTCTGGGAAGCCCAGGGCCCACTTTCTATTTTTAGCTGGCGCTGCGAGTGCGAATCCGGCGGCGGCATCAAAAAAGACGGAGGCGTCGAGTTCCTTCCAGGGACGCAGGAAAACACTGCTCCGGAAAAAAAGAGCAAGGGGGAAACACCTTTCCAGCTAGATTGGAAGAAAGTATTTGGAAGAAAAGCATTGCACATGAGCTTCCTTAAGAGACTTTGGAAGCTGCTCCCTCCTCAGTGTCGTCCAGACGAGAGGGACCATCCCGCTCCAACCTGAGCAAATGGGAGAGAGCTCAAGGCCAGCCTTAAAAGCAAGAAAAATCCCATTGAAAAGACACAGCAGCCCTCCGCAAAGGGATCCTGCAGGAAGAAACTGGACTGGCAGCAGCTTTCCTGGGCTCCGGGGGGGGGGGGGGAGCACGCGTTCTCCTTTTCCAGGACATGTCCTCCATTTAATCCTTCTGTTCTGGAGGAATCCCCAAATGTCCTCCATTTGGAGCCTGCCTAAGAAGCATGGATTTACATTGCTAGGAGTGTTTTGAGCTCAGGCTGATCAGAGGTCCTCCTTTCCCAGGACCTGTCCTCCATTTCAGCCTTCTGTCCTGGAGGAATCCCCAAATGTCCTCCATTTGGAGCCCACCTAAGCAGCATGCGTTTACATTTCTAGGACCGTTTTGAGCTTAGAGCGACCAGAGGTCCTCCATTTCAACCTTTCTGTTCTGGAAGAATTCCCAAATGTCCTCCATTTGGAGCCTGACTAAGATGCATGCATTGAAGGGCCTTTGCAGACTGCCAGAAATAGTGCAAATTGAGTCCACTTTAAGGGTTAAGGTTAGTGCTAGGGAATCATGGGAATTGTATTTTTTTCTGAGGCATTGCACCTTCTCTGTCAGAGCTCTGGTGCCACAATAAACTACAGTTCCCATGATTCCCTGGCACTAACCCTAACCCTTAAAGTGGACTCAATTTGCACTATTTCTGGCGGTCTGCAAAGGCCCTAAGTTTATATGTGTTTTTAGCTTTTCTTTGGAAATAGCCCCCATTTTTCTGCAGTGTCCTACATTTTGTGGGCCCTTGTCCTCCTTCGCGGTGAAGACACCTGGTCACTTCCTCAGGTGCCGGTCTCCAAAACATGTCTCTTGAGGGATAAGGCTCAAGTCTAGGAAAGACTTGTTCCTGCTACCAACTCTTCTTATCTTTTAGTTCCTCTCAAAGCTGTTGCAATATCCCTTTGCAGAGTGCTAGGGAATCCTGGGAACTGTAATTTATTGTGGCACCAGAGCTCTCTGACAGAGAAGGCTTAATGTCTCAGAAAAAAAAAAAATCCCATGATTCCCTAGCATTGAGCCAGGGCAGTTAAAGTAGTCTCAAACTGGATTATTTCTGGCAGTCTGTTCAGGCCCTATGTTTCACAAAACTACACTTCCCAGAGTAATTCCCTAGCATTGAGCCAGGGCAGCTAAAGCGGTCTCATATGACTGAGGGCCTGAACAGACTGCCAGAAATAATCCAGCTTGAGACCACTTTAACTGCCTTGGATCAGTGCTAGGGAATCACGGGAACTGTAGTTTATTGTGGCACCAGAGCTGTCTGACAGAGTAGGATCAATGTCCCAGAAAAAAAAAAACAAACTACAATTCCCATGATTCCCTAGCATTGAGCCAGGACAATTAAAGTGGTCTCAAACTGGATTATTTTTGGCAGTCTGTTCAGCCCCTGGGTTATTATTGTTATTTCCGAAAGTGTGTTTTGGACCAAGCAAGTTTAGGAGCACACATCCCATTTTATTTTTATTTTTTGTAGAGCCCCATTCGCTCCTGGGCAATTTTTGGGGGAGCCAGGGATAGGTAGCCAAGTCACACTGGCTTATTTCCCTTCCACTACCACCACCACCACGAAGGGGCTGGGTGTGTCACACTCTCTCAGCCTCAGAGGATGTCAATGGCCATAAATAAATAAAATCCCCCCCCAACAACTTCTCAGAAGAAACTTAGCAAGAAAACCCCATGATAGATCACCACCACGGGTGTGTGTGTATATGTGTGTCACACTCTCTCAGCCTCAGAGGATGTCAATGGCCATAAATAAATAAATAAATAAATAAATAACACCAACACCTACCCCCCCCCAAAAAAAAAAAAACAAACCCAAAAAGCCTCTCAGAAGAAACTTGGCAAGAAAAACCTATGACAGGGTCGCCGTAAGACGACTCGAAGGCACATAATAATAACAGCAACCATAACAGCAACAACAACAGCCATAACAACAACAACAACAGCCATAACAACCATGGGGCCAACGCGGTTCCCTTGGCTATCTTTCCAGGCATGAGGGCCGAAGAAGGAAGAGGAGGAGGAGGAGGAGGAGGCAGCATTCCCAGCGGGCCTCCCCTCAGGCCCTCCTCATCCCAATGGCAGGCAGGCAGGCAGGGAGGAGGGAAGAAGGCAGGAAGGAAGGCGGGGAAAGGGAGGGAAGGCAGGCAGGCAGGCAGGCTGGCAGGAGGGCCCGGCCTGGGCGGAGGACGGAGGACTGAGGACTGAGGAGGAGGAGGAGGAGGGAGCCCGAGCTCTCGCTGTTGCCTCCGCCGGGCTGCTGGTGGGGCCTTCGGAGACGGAGAGAGAAGACCGGAGCCCCTGAGAAGGACAAGAAGGAAGGGAAGGAGGGAGAGAAGGAGGGAGCCACAGTCGCCGCCGCCGCCGCGGAGACAAAGAGCCGGGGAGGGAAGCCCTCGCTTTCCCGCCTCCTCCTCCTCCTCCTCCTCTTTCTCTTCTTTCTCCTCCTCCTCCTCCTGCTGCTGCTGCCATTATTATTCCTCCGCCGGAGAGTTGTGGCGCCCGGCCGGAGAGGAGAGGAGAGTCCGAGGGCCAGCGCCTCCCCAGCGAAGGTAGGCAGGAAAGGAGGGCAGGGAGGGCACAAACTTGTGGGAGTTGGAGGAAGGGAAGGGAAGGGAAGGGGCAAAGCCCGGCCGGCCGGCCTCCCCTCCTCCGCCTCTTCCCGTCCCATCGCCGCCGGGCCAGGCCTAGTGAGGGAGTCCGAGGTGGAAGGAGGAGGGAAAGGGAAGGAAGAAGCAAGGGAGGGAGGGAGGGAGGAAGGAAGGAAGGAAGGAAGGAAGGAAGGAAGGAAGGGGAAAAGGAAGGAGGGAAGGAGGGAAAGAAAGAAAGAAAGAAAGGAGAGAAAGAAGGAGGGAAGGAAGGAAGGAAGGAAGGAAGGAAGGAAGGGGAAAAGGAAGGAGGGAAGGAGGGAAAGAAAGGAGGAAGGAAGGAAAGAAAGAAAGGAGAGAAAGAAGGAGGGAAGGAAGGAAGGAAGGAAGGAAGGAAGGGGAAAAGGAAGGAGGGAAGGAGGGAAAGAAAGGAGGAAGGAAGGAAAGAAAGAAAGAAAGAAAGGAGAGAAAGAAGGAGGGAAGGAAGGAAGGAAGGAAGGAAGGAAGGGGAAAAGGAAGGAGGGAAGGAGGGAAAGAAAGGAGGAAGGAAGGAAAGAAAGAAAGAAAGAAAGAAAGGAGAGAAAGAAGGAGGGAAGGAAGGAAGGAAGGAAGGAAGGAAGGGGAAAAGGAAGGAGGGAAGGAGGGAAAGAAAGGAGGAAGGAAGGAAAGAAAGAAAGAAAGAAAGAAAGAAAGGAGAGAAAGAAGGAGGGAAGGAAGGAAGGAAGGAAAGAAGGGGAAAAGGAAGGAGGGAAGGAGGGAAAGAAAGGAGGAAGGAAGGAAAGAAAGAAAGAAAGAAAGGAGAGAAAGAAGGAGGGAAGGAAGGAAGGAAGGAAGGGGAAAAGGAAGGAGGGAAGGGAAAGGAGAAGGAGGGAGAGAAAGGAAAGGAAGGAGGGAAAGAAGAAAGGAAGGGGGAAAGGAAAGAGGGAAGGAGGGGAGGAAGTAAGGAAGGAGAGAAAGGAGGAGGGAGGGAAGGAAGGAAAGGGGGAAAGGAAGGAAGGAAAGAGGGAGAGGAAAAGGGAAGGAAGAGGCAAGGAAGGAAGGAAGGAGAAAAAGAAGGAGGAAGGGAAGAAGGAAGAAAGGGAAGGAATGAAAGAAGAAAGCAGGGAGGGAAGGAAGGAAGGAAGGAAAGGGGAGGAAGGGAGGAAAGAAGGAGAGGAAGGAAGGAAAGAGGATGGGAAAGGAGGAGGGAGAGAAAAAAAGGAAGGAAGAAAAGAGGGAGGAAGGGAAGGAGGGAAGGCAGGAAGAGGGAAGGAGGGAGGTAGAGCCTGGGCCCCCTGCGCCTCCGCCCTTTCCCTCCTCGTCGGGGTTTTTGTTGTGAGGGGGGACATTTTGAGGGAGGGTCCCCTCAGAGGGTGAGGAGAGGAAGCTCAAAATGGGGGACTTGTGTGTGTGTGTTGGGGGGCGAGAAGGGTAACCTAAATTGAGAGTTTCTCGGGGGAAGAGAGGCTTTCTTCTTCCTTCCACCCCCTTCCTAGAGAAAATTGTGTGTGTTGTTGTTGTTGCTGCTGCTGCTGCTGTTGTGAGGGGCGGGAGGGTGTTGTTGCCTGAGGAAAGGGGGATTTTGTGTGTGTGTGTGTGGGGGGGGGTTATGGGAAGGAAAGAAAGGGCTGGGACTCAGGGGTTCTGCTAAGGGTCCCGGTGGAAGAAGCCAAGGAAATACCCTTAAACACTTCATCTGGAAATAGATTTGCTGCCTGGGAGTGAAAAAAGGGAAGGGGGGGGGGGAACCAAGTCCAGGTTTTGGACTCCATTATGGGGTGGGAGAAGCAGGGAGGGATTGAAGTATTGTGTCCACCCAGCCCTAGTTCCCTTTCTGGTGGAAAGTAAAGATGGAGCAGCAGTGGCACATGCTCCTGGATTATATATATATATATATATATATATATATATGGTCAAAGCAGCTGCTGGTTTGTATCAGGGTGGGGAATAGAGGCCTCTTGGCATGGAAGGGGGTTGGTGTCCAAAGAGTGCTGTGTTTCCTCCCTTCTTCCTTTTTCAGATATACAAAAATAATAATCCCCTCAGTTACCTCACATGCTAGTTTCACAGAGAATGTTTTAAAGCACTCTGTAAATGCTGAGTACTGTTATTATTTTGGTCAGACAGTCATCTCTTGCTTTTGTTTTGTTTTGTTGTTGTTTTGCCTTCAAGTCGCATCCGTCTGATCCTTTCTTCCCCTTCTTCTTCAAATATACAGTAACTGCAGCCTTATTGTGGTTTAAATTACAATATTTTTGGGGAGACACACACATAAAATACTGTCTTTCATGTGTACATTTGCACTCACATTGTTCCATGGATCTTCTTAAATTAATGAAATTGGTGTTCTTTGTTAGTCTTTGCCTTGAACCATTTCTGATTTTATGCAGAGGTGTGCCCAGGTACGCTCTGCAAGAAGATGCAGTCAGGGCTTGCACACCTGTATGATATCCCTGCCAGTTGTATCCACATTTTATATTTTATTTTTTCTGGTTTGGACTGATTGGAGGCTGTGGTTCCTTCTCAAACATTGATCCAGGGACGGAAGCATCAGTTTTCAGTGCTGGCATTTTTATGTTCTCCTGAAAGGATGGACATTTCTGGGTATTGAAATTCTAGTTTCCAGGAGGATGGTGGTGTTCTTTTAGTTCTTGTAAGGGTTAGTTTCCCTACCATTTGAACACAGGGAAAGCGACATTTGGTACTACCCTTACTTCACAGCAAGCTTTCTGAATTCCTCTTGCAAGTTTTCTCCTGTTTTTTCCATGTACTGTATCATTTTTGTTGTGAACTGCTGTCAAAATGACTGACTTATGGCAACCCTATGAATGAGAGATCTCCAAGTCACTCGCCCTGTCATGGACTGCTGTGCTCAGGTTTTGCAGAATCAAGGCCATGTATTAAGTATATCCATCTGGCATGCGGTCTTCTTTTCCTACTGCCATCTACTTTACAAAGCATTATTGTCTTTTCTAGTGAGCCACGTCATCTCATGATATGTCCAAAGTGCGACAGTCTCAGTTTGGTCATTTTGGCTTCTAGGAAGAGTTCAGGCTTGATTTGCTCCAGGACCCATTTCTTTGTCTTTTTAACAGTCCGTATTATTGCTCCTTTTAAATATCAGTTCTGAACTTTCTGTGCTAGAAGTTGAAGTGAGGAGAAAAGAAGGCCACAGACTTAACTTTGAACAATATATAATTGGGCTTGTGAACCATTCATGAAATTAAATTAACCAGAGTAGATCTGTTACTCTTCTTCCTGCAGTGCCCATGTCCACCAAAGAGAAGATAACTGGGGGTTTTTAACAGAGAATTTGGGGGCTATACTCACATGATTTGAATGCTGATTAATCTCCTCGATGGTGGGATGGCTAGTGTGAATAAACAGTACAGCTCTGAAGCATTTCTCCTCTTTAATAACATTTACATAAATACCTGACTGCTTATTTTCATTCAGGTGGAAACTATTACAGTGTTCTTTGAGAAACTAAAGAGCAAAAAATGTTTGTATCTAAGATTCAAAACACAATGCAAAAATAATACAGTTTGAGACCACTTTAACTGCCTTGTCTAAGTGATACGGAATTCTGGGAACTGTAGTTTTGTGAGACATTCTCTGTCAGAGTGTTCTGTTGCCACAATAAACTACAGTTCCCAGGATTCCCTAGCACTGAGCCAGGAACGGGATTATTTCTGCAGTGTGTTTTGGACCTAAGTCAACCCTGTTGCATTTCTTTTTCACAGTGTTAAGTTGCATCAGTATATCATTGTCTATTTGCAGAGGATAAATTATGCCAGTAGATAAGTATGTGCTGACTGGTAATTGATGCTTTAATGACTTGAGTAACCAGGGTCAAGAACAGGGCCTGCCTCCACCCCAGCTGTGTCCCCAGTTGGCAATCCTTTGCTTTCTTCCATGTGCTATTCTTCTCTGTAAAAGGTAGGTCCTGCCCTGAAGGCCAGTATAATACAGGGGGCCCTTTGTATCTGCTGGGGTTTGGTTCCAGGATCCCCCTTGGATACCAAAATCTGTGGATGCTCAAGTCCCATTAAATACAATGGCATAATAAAATTGTGTCCCGTATATAAAATGAATATATATATATATACACACACACACACACACACACACACACACACACACAAATATAATATTTCTAAGGCATGAATGCATGACTAAAGAATCCATGGATATGGAGAGCTGACTGTACTTAGTTTTATCAGTGGATGGTTCGACCTCTATTGGCAGGTAACTTACTGTAAGTGGTCCTTTCCATACATGCCCTTTATCTGGTCATGAAATTTCATTAAGTCATTGCAGAACCTGGTTGTAGAATAGATCAGGCCAGCTTCTCTGCTTCAGGCATAGGTGTGATGGGTAAGGATGTGGTTAAATGTTCATTATGGTTTTGGAAAAAGACTGGAATTTCTCACCATCAAGCTTTAATAATTGGTTTTCAACTAGTTGTTAAATAAAAGCAGATAGTACTCTGTAAATACCTTGAACATAAATGAACAGTCATGAACAGTGAAAGGTTAAGGAATATGCTCTAAATAAATGGGATTTAGAGTGTTAGGATGGGAGGTACTGATGGCAGTGACAGTCCAATATTTTGTTACAATCCATGTTTTAGGCCTGTTCAGGCTTAGGGTGTAAGGTTTTCTTCAGCAGGTGGAGGATACTCAGGTAATGTACTCTGAAATACCTACATTGACTTCAGAGGGACTTTTCTGGTCCCTTTATATATAAAAATGTCACTTGTATATGAGAATGTAACACTGATTATTTGAGATTTTTTGTTAGGTGGAATGACTTTATTATATAAAATCTGTTACTTGGACTGAAGTATATAAAGAAAATTAAATCTGTATAATGGAGTTAATTTATAGATCCTATAACAACTGTTCAACCTTGGTCTCTTATTATTTTCTTTTACTCACTAACATTGATGAGTGTTTAATGATCAGTTGAAATGATATTGTTTAGTGTATAGCATCTATACTTGTTTACTGAAAATTAGCTAATCCTCTGCAGTGCTGCTCAAAATTGATGGCTTGGGCTGCTTTTCTCAGTGATTTGTTTAAAAGAAGCAGTCTAGTGTGGGATTTATAAAACAGGTCTCACTTTTAAAGCAATATTTTGTATAGCAACTGGACACTGTCTTTAGGACTTGGGCATCCTTCATCTAAGAGCTGGTTAGAACTGTATAGAGCAAATTGTAAACTGTTTGAGAGGGTACTTTAATATGTTTTTAGGTATTACTTATTTATTTATTTTTGCATATAATGCTGAGGACCCTCTGGGATTGGTTTTTATTAAGTAGAAATGAGTAGTAATACCATGTTTGTTGTTTTACTGTGGTATGAGAAAGAGTCTGAAAATCATAATTTCTTAAAAATACTACCCAACAATTTGACATTGGTAGTTATTGGTTAATAATAATAATAATAATAATAATAATAATAATAAATCTTCTTTCTTCTTACTTGCCTCTCCCCCTGGATTGAACAACAACAATTAGACACATAAGAGCAATGTAAATTTGTGATCATGGGAATAGTGCTAGGAATAATGAGGGAAATGGAAACCTATTAGTAAATTAATGATTGTTTAAAAATGTTTTGTGCAGTGAGAGATAGATAATGCTTATTCTATGTGAAATAAAATAGTAAAAAATTATGTGGCCTAAAACAATAATAATAATAATAATAATAATAATAATAATACTGTACACAGGTTTGCAGCTGACCTAGGTAAGACCAAAATACTTAAACCTTAATAGGTCTATATGCCACATTTTTCTTCCTGTAGATTACCATGTTTAGACCCTATGCCAAACTATGGGGGGTTGCAGACTGCCAGAAATAGTGCAAATTGAGTCCACTTTTAGGGTTAGGGTTAGGGTTAGGGTTAGGGAATCATGGGAACTGTATTTTATTGTGGCACCAGAGCTCTCTGACAGAGAAGACTCAATGTCTGAGGGGGGGGGGGGAACAATTCCCATGATTCCCTATCACTAATCCTAACCCTAAAAGTGGACTCAATTTGCACTATTTCTGGCAGTCTGCAACCCCCCTATGTTTCTGCAGAAAGAAATCAATTTAATTTTCTTTTGGGCCTGCATATTTCCCCTTCTCCCTTTGCAAGGCCAAGAGGAAAAGACCAAAAACATTTGTTTCTGCTTTAGTTCATCATTTTGTGATGTTTCTGAACTAGGAACTGTGGTTAACATTAACTATGATTAGTTTAAATAAACTAGTTTCAGAGGCCACATTTCCCACTTCACTTGTTTGAGGCAAATCATAGCACACAGTTTACCACTCTAGGCAGTGCAGAGAAGTCTAAAAATGCTTCAGATTCTTCCTCACGGCTGCAGAGGAGGAGGAAGCATGCACCTCTGGGAAGTGGCTAGGGATGTGATATTAAAAAATAGCCACTTTGGATTGTGCATTTTATTTATTTATTTATTTATTTATTTTAGTTATAAGAATGTCTGTGTGCTTGTATGTATTCGGGATCAGTAGGATGAATGCAGAAAGATCTGAGTGTTCATGTTTGAAGCAGAATAAACACATTTTAAGTGTGATAGAATTCAAAAACATAGCCACGTTAGTCTGGAAAACCGGTATGCAAAGGGATTTTGTAGCAACTTTGAGACTCAGGGCCTTTGCAGACTGCCAGAAATAGTGCAAATTGAGTCCACTTTAAGGGTTAGGGTTAGGGAATCATGGGAACTGTAGTTTATTGTGGCACCAGAGCTCTCTGACAGAGAAGGCTCAATGTCTCAGAAAAAAACCCAATTCCCATGACTTCCTAGCACTAACCCTAACCCTTAAAGTGGACTCAATTTGCACTATTTCTGACAGTCTGCAAAGGCCCTAACTGAAAGAAAGAAGCTGGCAGCATGAGCTTTCATAGACTTGAGCCTACTTCCTCAGAAGTAGGTTAAAGTCTACAGAAGCTCATGTTACCAGCTTCTTCCTTTCAGGGCCTTTGCAGACTGGCAGAAATAGTGCACATTAAATTGAGGTACTGCCCTGGCTCAGTGTTAGGGAGTCATGGGAATTTTATTTTTTTCTGAGACATTGAGCCTTCTCTGTCAGAGAGCTCTGGTGCCACAATAAATTACAGTTCCCATGATTCCCTAGCACTGAGCCAGGGCAGTGCCTCAATTTAATGTGCACTATTTCTGGCAGTCTGCAAAGGCCATCAGTTAGTCTCAAGGTGCTACAAGATCCCTTTGCATACAGTTTAAAGGTGATAGTGTGTAATTCACACACACACCCCCGATTAAAGATGGTTTCCTTATTGGGACAAACATGTGAAGCGTGGCTGTAGAATGGCAAGTCAACACAGGATGAAGAATCTATAGTCAATATTCAGAAGTCTGGTCATTTGTCTCTTGAAACTATTGGCTGAAATCCCAAAGTAATGTAATAAATAGAAGCAAAAGTCAAAGTGACTTGGTTTTTCTAGCCACGGTCCTGTTGTGGTTCTACTCTGTGACAGTTGCATGAATGGGTGGGCATTCTTCTAGCAGGCTTGTATAAGGAGATCTCTTTCTGCAAACGGTTCCCAGGTGACACAACAGTTCATAGGGCTCCTGATTTGGTGCTTGGGCTCAGCTCTTCCCCCAACTGTGGCCACCTCTATCCTCTCTGCAAACTCATGGCATTATGCTGCTATATCCTTCCACCTCAGTCTCAACAGGTTTCCTGCCTGTGACTTCATTTGAAAGATCCCCAATCTTGGATTGGATGTAGCTCAGTGGAGGACAGATGCTTTGCATGTGCAAAGTCTAAGATTCTGTTCTGAGCATCTTCAAACATGAATGGGACAAATCTTGTTGAAATCCTGGAGAGCCATTTTCAGTCTGTGGCCACAGTTGCATGACAGAAGAAGTTTGGGATCTACACAACCCTTGACTTTCTGTGAACAAACATCATGCTCAGTTGCTCTTGGTTGCCACAGCATCAGCTAATCACCCCATGTAGCTGTTTGTTTGGTGGTTTGTTTATTGTGTTGTGCAAACCCAGGTGCAACTTTTGCTCTAGTTTCAGTTTCTGTGCCAGCAAACCAAAGAAGGAATCCATAGTTTGTTATAGGTTTCTTTATGGAACTCTTCTTTTTTGGGGAAGAGAATCATAAGGGCAGGTACACTTGGTTTTGCATGATATGAAGCAGTTGAGCATGCTGCTTATCCATGGTAAATGAAGGGTCCCTGTCTTACCATGTGGTGTGAACAGCGCTAGACCAGGTGAACCAGTGGTATGATCAATATCGGGTAGCTTTCAATAGTCCTATATAAGTTTACCAAATAAAGAAGAAATATCTGTAATGTATGCTCTATTTTACAGCAGTTATTTAGAATTACATATTTTAATTTTTAAGAATGTTCCATTTGACAGAACTACCTCTGTTTTAATGAAGAATCTACATTATTAAAGAGGTAATTGAATTCATTCAAGTTTTCTTTTATTTAAAACTTGGGAATGTGCTTTTCAAGTGTATATTGCACAGTTTGCATGTACCATTTTGGAAATTTATTGTCGGCGTTAGCAAAAATATTTTTCATCATTTGTGCAATGATTTGCTATATTGTGTTTTAAATAGTCCCAGAAATGGGTTTGAAGCCCAGTATAACTGTGCTAATATGTCTTGGAATGAATTAATTTATGTGTGTTGATGTATGCTAGAGAAAAGCATGATGTAGTCCTGTTAGATAAACAGAAATAAGCACTTGAGGTCTACTGATTACATAATACTGATTATTGATTACATAAGCCACAGTCTTTATCAAACTGCAGCTATATACAGGGCTTGAAGTCTGTATGAGTAAAAAAATTTTGTGGCTCTATATCATTTTTTTCTGTGTAAAAATTTCAGAAAGTGCTATTGTTAAATGTACAAACAAACAAAAGCTTTAAAAGTTAAGTTATTCTTTCCAAACCTCCATTAAGCAGAATCTAGCTTTCTTTCAATAAACAACTCATTAATACTTAAAGATTCTTTGAAAAGGGATTGTGGTGATTGAAAGACTCATTATAACTTATGATTCACCCTAGTTTTTTGGTGTGACATTAGGAGCTTTTTACTGAAATGATGATCCAAATAACTTTTAAAGATAAAAGAACTTGGAATACTTTCATATGCTACAAATGTGAACTCAGAAACTAGCATCCATTTTGTATAGTGTCACTCTCCTGATCCACATTTCTCCTAAAGATTTAATTAGTTACATTTAATCATCTTGTCATGCATTATTCTCTAGTGTTTCACTGTATACTCAAACAGATAACTCTTTCTTCTTTGTTTGAGGTCTGTCCTTCATCTGTTCTATAGATATAATCTTGCAGTCTTAGGAAAGATGCCACATGTTGAATTTTGTAGTCTGAAACTGAAATAAATGAAAGAAAACATTAAAATTGTGACTGGAAAATATTTCAAATTTGTGTCAGCTTTGGTATTGAGGAGAAATGGTTCTGTTCAGAGGTGAAGATTAAACTCAGATTTACAGATACTAATATTAGATTAGGTGACCAGATGACCAAGGATGCCTGAGGTTTTTCAGATACTGTCATGGCTCTCAAGAGACATTGGGATCAAGTTGTTTATTAAAATGGAGCAGATTTGTTTCTATGCTATAAATTTTATATGCTGTAAGTTCTATATGCTTCTTTCTTTGCTATCAATTCTATATGCTATGCTAAAAAGCATACCATCATGCTGTTACTTATAACAGATTGGATGAAAGCCAATATTGAGAAAAATATTCACATTCTGAATCCCAGAATTGGAAAACTTTTCACATAGGCAGGTTGTAGGCAGTTTAAGTACAGTGGACCTTCCCACCCACAGAGGTTTGGTTTTGGAAAATTGAAAAAAATTCAGAAGCTCAAGCCCCATTTTATTCAATGGGTGGTAACGTGTGCATGCCACCATTGGATAATTTGAGGCGTGGCAATCTGTGGATGGTCCACTTTATTGGCTAGCTTACCAATAAAGTGGGCCCACACAACACACACACACACACACTGTAATGCATACTTTAAGCTGGCATGCTCAATGAATGAATCCCTTACAGTTGCATGGGATTAACTTTGCTTCACATTACATAAAATAGTATGGGGCAGGTGTGATAACACACCAGGTGTGGCTTCAGACAACCTGCTGCCACTTTCATCACACTATAGGATTAATCATAGAAAGAAGTTGGTCATGAAGTCTAGGCTTCAACTTTTTTGTTGCATGAGATGCAAATCCTATTGGATTCCTTTTTCCAGTCGGTGTGCAAATCTGACTGTGTAGTGCACAAAACACTACTGAAATATATATATGTTATGTTTTCCACTGGATATTTATTTGTTTATTACATTCTGTTTGTTGCACTTCCTAAAGACATAATATGTCATTTTCTATTAGCTTCCCCTAATGTTTATCCTCACAAGAACAAAGAGTTTATCAACAGCTGTTGAGTTCTGCTGCTAAACACAAGTTTATGACTATTATTAGTCCATGAGGTTCAGAGCATCTAGTCCATCTTTATGAAGTTTTAGCAGTGTCAAAAGTTATCTGAAGCATTCTTTATATGGTTCTAAAATACTTATTGCTGCATGTACTTGTTGGCTTGTAGGGTAAATATTAGTCACAGCTTTTGCAGAGCATCTAGTTTCTTGCTGGATTGTTTCATTAAAGATCATTTTAGGCTTTACTGAGCAAGGATCTATAAAGGGCTCTTTGTATATTTGAAAGACTGTGTGTATTATATATAAGTTGGAATGTGAAATATCAGTACACCGGGTACTTTTAGTGTGAATTAAAATATTTCATATATTTCTGATGCTTCCAGCTAATCTAGGATAGTGTTACAGTTGATAATCTTGCAGTAAATTAGTGGAGAATCATCTTCATTTCTGATTAATGAAAAAGTTACTAGTCAGGAAATGATCCAGAATTAGACGCTAGAGCAGTCAGTGTTCAAGGAGACAGCTGAGCATGGCAATACATTTTGTTCTTTTTACCACCTACACTCAATCCGTTTTGGAGGATGACTGAAATAAATGGTGTATTTTATGGCTCTTGTCTGTGTGTGATCAATCCACATGGCTCCATCCTAAGTAAACCAAGGAAACCCTAGTGGCAGAGTTGAAATAATTCAGAAGGTATGTAGGAGTTTCAGACCATATTAGAATTTTTTTCTTTTTTTTCTTCTTGTAAATATATATTTTATTAACATATACTATTCAAACATATCTATAAAGTTGACACACCAATTTCTTTTTCAATAATTATATACAAATATTTACAATTGACTTCCAAAGTATCTCCAGTTTGTACTCAACCTTAGTTCAATGTTCACTCATTGTCTTCATATATATGCAATTTTAAATATTGAATCCACTGTGTGTTATAACAATAGCTTTAATTATCTTGATCTTTAATAGTCACTTTTCACCTATTATTTAGTCAGTTTACTAATTTAGGGTAACCCATCAGTCTATATCTCTATTCAATTAAATTTTCTCTTTTACAGTATTGCAGTATCGGAGTCCAGTCTTGTTCACATATTTATATTTATAATTTTTTTCAAAAGTCCATTTGTAAATTTAGTTCTTTGGTTTTTCAAAAGTTGCAAGCATGTTGAGCTCTTCTAGCCAATGGATTGCAGGTGGAGAAAAATGATCTTTCCAGTAGCGATGTGTTATCCATTTAGCAGTCACAAGGGCATGAAAAGTTCACTTCTGTTGGCCTTTTGTTAATTTCCAAGAAACAGATAAATAATTCAAAAGAACAAGCACGCCCTGAATATCAAGGAACTTTCAAAAACCAAATTTACATGTGTGATTACTTCTTCTCAAAATGTTGCCATTATGAGACAGCGCCACAACTTTAGCAGTATTACATCTCCTACAATTTGCTGGTTTAGAAAGCCCATTCTTAAATACGGTAGATACTGTGGCAACCAATATACCTGAAAAAAGCAATTTCTGCTGTACAAAATGTAGTGGGAGATCTATAGCAATAGCAATTATAGATGTTAAAACCAATGGCCATTGATCAGTCATAACTGGACGTTCCAATTGTCTTTTCCATTCTTGCAATAAAACTTATATATCATATTTTTTCATAACAGAAATTTATATATAAAAATTGTTGGTTTGGGTGCTTGGTCGGCCTCATTTAATGTCTCAAATATTAAGGGAACCTCCAATGCACTTAAAGCTGCAGGGTCAAATCTGGATTGTAACAAATGTTTCAGATGTAAACATTTCCATTTAGCAGATAGAAGTAGTCTAAATGGCTCTTGTTGCATTTCAAAATGTAACTGTAATTCTAGGAAAAGGTATTTTTTGAGTTACAAGGCACATAATGTTTTTAACATGGCTGTGAGTTGCTTTAGTTTAACTATTTTAGTAGCTAAGCACAGGCTTATGTTGCAATCATAAACTGATAGACATCTCTCACTCTTGATCCAGATGAAGGTGAATAAGCCAATCCTGTAGGATCCATCACTTAGATCATAAAAACGTCAACACTGCTGTAGGAAGATCATAGATTGAAGAGAAGGTAGAAACTGCTAGCTTCTTGATGCGACAAACAGTATCCTCTTGAAGTTATTTTGTTTTCTGGCTTTAATAGTGGTTAACATTTACTAATCCTTAAAGGAAGTAATCAAAACATTTTGAACATCTGATCTTTGCTTTTACAGGTTAGGAAAGGTGAATACTGGAATGTATAATGAGAACGGCAGCTAGTTGACAAAACTAGGTCAGGCTGAATACCTTGGTGTTTATTCAGATGCTTGGTTTATTTAGACTCTTGAACTGCCTTTGTATCACTTCTCTTTATATTGGAATCCCCATATGAGAGAAGGAGAGGATTTTCATAGTTAATAACTCAGAAAATAAAACATACCATCTGGAACTAGAAATAAACTGAATTAATTAGGATTGTCTTCTTTAACCTCAGCATGTATATTGAGAATGCATGTTCCTAACTGATGATATAAAATGAAAATATGAAGAGTTGTATCTATTTATGCCCTTGCACCTATAGCATGGTTTCTGACATTGCATGGTTTTAGGCTCCCATGAAGCATCAGACCCTCAGTTTAGAGGGCTGGGGGACACCCCAGAGTAGACTTTGTGCAAAGGACTGTGGAGAACAGAGAGAAAAATCCTATCATGCAAGCTAGTGTTCATTTATACCAGGGGTAGGCAACCTTTCCCCTTTAAGGGCCGAGGGACTTCAGCTCCCAGAAGCCTCAGCCATGTTGGCCAATAGTCCCATGTTGGCCAATAGCTCCTGGGATTCTGGGAGCTGAAGTCCCTCGGCCCTTAAAGGGGAAAGGTTGCCTACCCCTGATTTATACCTTGATGAATTTCACCCATGCATTTTGTATAGTATTTGAGAATATACCCCTGACTTTATTTTATTCAAGTACAGTTGCTCCTCCATTTTCATGGACTTCAAGTCCGCATCCCTCGCCTGTTCGCAGGTGGTGAATGGAGGGGGACAACATCAGGTGTATGCCCATGGCACACACACCCTGCGCCCCTGCGGGAATGCACCTCCATTTAAGCCAATGGGGCTAGAGTGTCCACGCGAGGAGGGGGGGTCCGGAACAGATGCCCCACAAGAACGGAGGGGCGACTACGTATGCGCCAACCACTGAGGCAGAACAAGAAAAAATGATAGATTTTATAAAGGAGTACAGGAAGAAATTGACACCATCACAGGATGTCAAGCTGATCACTGGATATTAGAACGCAAAAGTTGGAAGCAAAGAAGAATGAAAAACAGTAGGCAGATTTGGACTAGGCAAAAGGAATGAAGCAGGTGAGAGTCTGATAGATTTTTGTGAAGCCAACAACCTATTCATTGCAAATACATTTTTCATACAACCAGAGAAAAGGTTATACACATGGACATCACCAGGTGGTCAACACAAAACCCAAATCGATTATATAACTGGAAGTAAAAGATGGCGAAGCTCCATACTGGTGGCCAGTATCTACTCATATTAAAAAATAAAAGTAAAACTCTAGAAGAGAATAAAACCAGTCGTCATACTAAAATATGATTTAAACAATATTTCCACAGAATTCATTGACAATATAAGGAACAGATTTGCAGTACTATTTATTTTTATTTGGTCATTGAGGTTTGAATATGTCATGAGACTTTCTGCAACCTTTTAAAAAAAATCTTGATCAAGTAGCCAGCCAAGGACAACACTTCCATTTCTTGTATCAAGGATATGTAGTTTTTAAAAACTTAATTTAAGGTGTTAGAACGTGTGTGTATGTTCTACAGTGATAGAACTTAGATTGAAAGAATGGATGATGAGATACATATAGAGTAACAGTTCTGAGAGCAGAGACTAGCTAGATATAATCTAGTTTATTTATTCTAATTTTGTTTTCATTTTTTCTAAAGAATGCAGCAGTCCATTATTATTATTATTTTGTCTTATATGCTGCCTTTCTCCCAATATAGGGGCTCAGTAGTTCATCTATTGTTTTGCTTTCTTGATGCTTTTGTTAAAAGAAAGCAATGACAAAGGATCAGAGTACCTTTTTCATAGGTAACAGTTGCTTAAGGACCTGTTTCCATAGTTTTCTGTTTGCTTGTTGCTGGTCATCAGTGAAGTTACTATAACATAGGTGTAAAGTTGTAATTTACACTGAACATCTTGGTTAAACTTGATGGGTTAACAGTTTGCCATCAGTTTATACTGGAGGAAGAGAGTGAATGGGACAGTATCCTCTAAACCAAATTGTGAGATAGATTTTAAATATCATAATTCTTTTGTGTATCAAAGTTAAAATGTGAAAACTGTAGGGTTCAGCTTCAACCTATTTTCCATGAAACAGAAAGAAAATATCAGATATGAAGTGGCTATGCAGAATAGTTGTCATGGGTTAGGTCCATTAATAGGAACTAAGGTGTAAAACAAGCTCTTTGGTGTCAGCCATTCATTCAACTGCAATACGTGGATGCAAATCATATGAATAGATTATGTCCTGTGTATTAAAGTAATCTAGGGGGAACTCTTTGTATAATTTATAAACGAATGCTTTTCTGTGTTCTTTCTCATCTTCATCGCAAGTCAATAGTAGAAGTATTATTTGGTGGTGGTGTTTTTTGTTTCGTAGTTGCAGTGTACATTTCTATATTTCCTACTTAGTTGTTCACCCTTCCTTAATTTATGTTGGCATAGTTATTTTAGGAACTTAATTTTTCTACAGAAGTACAACCTAGATGTTCATCTTCCACTTAAGACCTGTTCTTGACTGAGAACTTAATCTCTTACTATTGTCAAAACTCATTTGTGGGTGCTTCCCCCCCCCCCCCCAAAATTCTCTAAGAAAAGAGTAAGCAGTGTAAGGCATTGGTGACTTGTTCTCCAGGACTTCATGATCCTGTGTTATTAGACTGGTTGCTCTATAGAATAATGGAAGATTGCTTTGGCCATGTTGATGGGGATATTGGCAAGTTGCAGTCCAGTACCTCCGGAGGACACCAATTGGTAGAAGCTGGTGTTACACCTACACCAGTATTGCCTGTTAGGAGTTAAAGATGGATCTCAAAAGTTTAAAGCTTCCTTCATATGTAGTTGCAGCTTTTAGGACCCACCCAGGATGGTGGAATAAAGAAAAGTGATTGCCTGAGAAGCACATCACTGATAGATTCCCATCGTTCTTCTGAGTGCATTAATCACACAAAAGCCATATGGAAGTGCACCATAGGGAAGCAGCTCCCATGCTGTTGTAGCTGTGTGTGAAGGGGTCCAAGAGTCCCAACTGTATGTGATGATAAAAGCACTATTAGCATTAATGTATATTTTATTAAAAAATTAATAGTGGTGTTCCCTTTCCCACTTTCATTGGGACTGGAGTACACAGTGAAGTTTCTTCTTAAAAAAAACTACCGTACCTCTTGACAGCTGTAATTTTAATACAGGTTGAGTCCCCCTTATCTGGAAATCTGAAATATTCCAAAACCAAAACTTTTTCCATGACTGGCTGAGATAGTGACATTTCTGCTTTCTGAGGGTTCAGTGTAGACAAACTTTGTTTTATGCACAACACTATTGTAGCAGATTACCTTCAGACTATGTGTATAAATGATTTTATGTTTAAACTTGTGTCCCGTCTCCGGGTTATCTCAGTATGTGAGCCAGTGTGGTGTAGTGGCTTCAGCATTGGACTGTGACTGTGGACACTAGGGTTCAAATTCTGGTTCAGCCATGTTAACCCACTGGGTGACCTTGGGCAAGTCACATTCTCTCAGCCTCAGAGGATGACAGTGGCAAATCCCCTCTGAAGAAACTTGCCAAGAAAATCCCATGATAGTGCAGCCTTAGGGTCACCATAACTTGAAAATGACTTTAAAGCACACAACAACAACAACAACAACATACAGTATATGCAAATACAAGTATTCCAAAATCCAGAAAAATCAGAAATCCAAAATTTCTTTGGGAAACTCAACCTGCACAAATTATATTGTTATTTGCCTTCAAGTCAGTATTGACTTAGATATCCACCATAGAGTTTTCTTGTCAAGATCTATTCAGAGGAGGTTTGCCATTGCCTTCTTTGTGGATGAGAGCATACAACTTGCCCAAGGATATAGGTTTCTGTGTTTGTGGAAATTTAAACTCTGGTCTCCCGGAGTTATATTCCGATCTCAAACTATATACTCAAACCACTGCCTCTCAAACAGATTACCTACTCCAGGGGTAGGCAACCTTTCCCCTTTAAGGGCCGAGGGACTTCAGCTCCCAGAATCCCAGGAGCTATTGGCCAACATGGGACTATTGGCCAACATGGCTAAGGCTTCTGGGAGCTGAAGTCCCTCGGCCCTTAAAGGGGAAAGGTTGCCTACCCCTGACCTACTCCATTGCAGTTAACTTTGCAAAAATGTTTGAAGTGGCTGCCCCTCATAGTACAGTTGGCCATTCATATCCATGGGGTTTTTGTTCCAGACCACCACCACCCCTTGGATGGCAAAATCCATAGGACCTCATGTCCCGTTTTCTTCCATGGCTGTGCAACATGTGCATGGCCACGTGTATGCGCCACCATTGATGAGAATGCAACAGGGCCATCTGCAGATTCTCCAATCCGTGGATGGCAAGCCCATGGATTGGAAGAGCCCACTGTAGTATTTAAAAACCGACAAATATTTACATTTCCTATTGATATAATTGCAGGTAGTTTGACTAAGTAGGTGTAACACATACTTATGAATATGTTCTATAGAAGGGAGGGGTGTAACGTCTGTACTGCAAAGAAAATATGCATATGTATATACAAAGGAATCCTGGTGGTGCAGTGGTTAAATGCCTGTACTGCAGTCACAAACTCACAAATTTTCTTCGACATAGGTAGCGAGTTCAATACCAGCCAGGGCTCAGGCTCAGCTCAGGCTTGCATCTTTCCAAGGTTGCTAAAATGAGTACTCAGATTTTTGTGGGCAATTAGGTTACAACTGTAAACAGCTTAGAGACTGCATAGCACGGTATGAAGCGGTATATAAATGAAGCTGCTAATCTGCTGTTGCTACAAAGTCTTTTAATGTGGTGAAATCCAGATGTTTTAAACTACAACTCCCATTAGAAGCTAGTATATCTGAGGATAATATCTGAATATTGCCAGGTTCGGATAGGATGCATGCAATGAGTCACTGATCCTTTCTGTGAACTAATGTAAGGGTTTTCTTAGGTTTCCCTACTTGCATCTTTCCAAGGTTGCTATTTATTTATATTTATCCTGAACCTTTTAATGAAAAATTGGTGGTTGAATAAACTTCCTTATGAAAGATGGATTTAATTTCCTTTGGCTTGTCTATTTTTTAAAATCATCCCCTCAGTATATTCTGGTGAGATCGATCACCGATGTGTGAAATGACCCAAATTATTACAATGGACATTTTGTGAAGAAATACATTTTCATGTGTCACTAACAGCAGTGGCATTAATATACCAAAAGCGGCAATTGTTTATGCTTCTGTTTTTGAAATGTAGTGATCTATCATCTCTCTTAGCTACAGGTTTTTTAAAAAAGTATTTGGCAAACATGCAAGCACAAATAGCAGAATAAAATAACCAGTGTGGGAAGAATTATCCTTAAAGGGTTCACAGGCATTTGAAATGTTTTACTGATGACTAACCAAAATACAAAACCATATTTACAAGAGTGATATGCCACATATTAAGAGCTGAAGACTTTACTCAGCTGGGGGAATGAAAGAAAGTGCTGTAGATGATGCGTGTGTGCAATTCTAATTTCCATTTTATAAATGTGATTTATTTCTTTTCTTCTATGCCTACAAAACCAAACTTTTAACCTCTGCTTTATTGTAAGGCTAAATTGAGGCAGTTGTCATGTAAAAGCAATTGCTGATAAAATCTAGTGATCTGTCAAATTAATGTGTAAAAATGATAATTTAGAATTTGTCCTTGACTATTAGACTTGGTGATAAATGTATTCACTATAAAATATTGCTTATTTATATTGCACAAGGAAGAGTAAGCAGTAGAGAGCTTATGTGTATTTCATATGGAGTCAAATCGGTGTTTTCTGCAGATGTTATGTTTTTGTTTTTAAAGCTTGTATTATGTGGCAGGGTCTTAGAGCATTTCATGGTTGTGGGGGGAGAGGCGTAAGCAGTCTTAGTTCAGCCCACTTTTAAACAAAGACAAGTGTCCTTTGTATCTCATGCTTGTGACTGTTCCTAGTAACTCTATAGATAGAAGGAAGCATGCAGAAATAACAGCAGCAAACATAATGGATATTTGTGCAGTTAGGGATTCTACAAATTTTGGGCCAGGTGGGAATGATTTCACCACAAAAATATTTTTGCAATGCATCTAGTGTGCTTCAGCCTCTAAAATTATGTAAAATGCCAAACCTTGAGGGTTGCCTAGCCTGAATGATGAGACTGAGAATCAAGTTAGTAATTGAAAGTGAATGTTTGAAATAACCTCTGGGTTTGTTATATTATTCTGCTGATCAGAGTAATGTGAATAAGTCAGATCTGAAGAACTCTGCCTTAGCATTCCCTGATGCCCATCATTTAGCTACTGCCAGATATGTGCACTTTATGATGAGCTTTCTTGTGAAATTTCTGCTTGTTTCCCTTTTGGAGCCCTGTGTCCTAATAGTATGTAATTTGATTGCTATGTATTGATTTCTGTCATGTAGAAAATATTAAGTGCCTCACAGATTATTTCACTTCTTCATGAATCCCTCTCTGCCCTAGAAATAAAAATATAGATTACTGTGAATGTAAAAGGTTTCTCAGCCCCCTAATACAACAATTCAGGGACAAGAAAGCCTTTTCTTTCCTGCTGACATTAAAAAAAATATGATAGTTGCTTAATATGCTAATTTTAATATGTATTTATTTATTCATTACCTATGCAAGAATGACTATTCCCCCCCCCCCCCCTTCTCCACTGAACTTTACTTTTGGTCTGCCTTTGTACACTGCTGCTTCTGTGTCATGTGTTTGCAAAAGGCTGTACTGAGCATGTAAAATCAGTTTTTACCAGTTTGATCTTTACTTTGAATAGTATACACACATGCAGTTATGGTGCTATATAAATGGTCACAGTGTAGTTCTTATGTAGAACAGAATATTGTGTATAAAATTCATGCTAACATTGTAAAAAAAGCTAAAGAAATTATTCCCAAATTTGTGCAAATCCAGAATGTTGCATCCTACTACAGATGTGAACAAAGGAGATTCACTGTTGCTATGAGCACTTCAAAGTTTAATTTTAGTACTTCATAGTTTACTTTGGATGGCTCCTGGTATCCTCTTCACAGTGTTTATGATATATAATAATTTTAACATTTTTAAACATAGTCCACTTCATCTTTACATCTGTTTTCCTCCCCTTTCCCAGTACAGTAACATAAAAGTGATCTCATTACAGGGAACTGCCAAGATAATACTGTATCACCAACTTTTGATGGATCAAGTTTGCTTTGAACTGTTCAGTAGGTCATCCTCTCTGTATTCAAACGTCATTCTTTTTCCTCCCTCAGGGTATGGACTGTTTTTCATTAGAACTGTTATAGACGTTCTCTGTGGTAGAATTTCAAGTGATTTCTAACCAACAAATACAAGGCAATAGCTCAGGACTTCATGGCTATCAAATAACCTAGGGCTGTCCCAACATATTGTGCCAGATAAAGATGTAGGTGGTGATCTGGAAGAGTGTGTGCATGTTTTAAACCTATCTTTTTGTCAGGATCCTATCATTTCCTGCTGATGGTTCAAGTCTCAATGAGTTTACAAGGGCTGTAAGGCTAGGAAGCCTCTTAAAATGGTCAACACTTGGTCTGCTGGATTCTTTTGGATACTTGTGGTCCCTGTGGGAGGTTTGTTTGTTTTTTGGCTAGTACAGGTTGAGCTCCCATATACCAAAATACCAGAAGTATTTTGGATTTTGGTGGGTTTTTGGTTTTTTGATTTTGCAATATTTACCTATACATAATAAGATATCTTTTGTTGATGATCTGGGAATAGAGGAGCTTTCTACTGTTCCATTGCCATGGACAGATCACTTGTTGGAACTCAGAGCCTCTGCAGTGATGGGGGACCCATTAAGATGGTCCACCCTAGGAAGCTTGTGGATCCAGATGAATTTCCTGCTGCCTTGGCAGGTGGTCATGTCAAAGCCCTAGTTGATCTCTGGAATGGAGAAATGACCAGGGCAGTTGACACGATCGCTCCTAAGCGTCCGGTCTCACGGAGTGGAGCTAAATCAGCTCCTTGGTTTTCTAAAGAGCTGGCAGCAATGAAGTGAACAAGACGGAGATTAGAAAGACAGTGGCAGAAAACTCATAGTGAATCCAGCTGAAAACAGACTAAAATCTACCTGAAAACATACAATGAAGTAATAAAGGCAGCAAAAAATTTAAAAAAAAAAGGCTTTTTCGACTAAAACTATTGGAGCTTCACAGAACCATCCAGCTGAGCTGTTTCATGTGGTCAGGGATCTGTTATGATCTGATCCTGAGGAGAATGTGAGCCACTCAACAACTTGCTGTGAAGAATTTGCCTGGCATTTTGCTGATAAAATTGCTTTGATTTGCTTTGACTTAGAAGCCAGAGTTGATACAGTTGTGGTGGATGTAACCTTGGCTCCTGCTTGTCCAGCATTGATGGGTACTTTTCAATTTGTGTATCCTGATGATGTGGACAGGGTCCTTGGAGAGGTGAGAGCCACTACATGTATACTAGACCCTTGCCCTTCCTGGCTTATTAAACAGGCCAGAGGAGGACTGGTGGAGTGGGTAAGGGAATTGATTAACGCATCTTTACAACAAGACAGGGTCCCAACACACCTAAAGGAGGCTGTGGTAAGACCTCTTTTCAAAAAAACTTCCCTGGATCCTGCTGTACTAGATAATTACAGGCCAGTCTGCAGCCTTCCATTTTTGGGCAAGGTGTTGGAGCATGTGGTGGCTTATCAACTCCAGGTGTTCCTGGATGAGAGGTTGCAGCTTCCCTTCAGTTTAACATCAATAAATATTCATTTTTCAAAACCAGAGGTGGACCTCCAGTCACTTCCTGTTTTGTTTTTGAATTTTTTTAAAATTTCACTAGTGCTAAAAGATTAATAACTAAATGCCAAGCAAGCATCTTTATGGGTGTTGTATTTTGCAGTCTGCAGTAACCTGTGGGTCCCAGAGCCACACAATTGGCCCCTCTTCTGCCTATAGTTATCTTCTTGTGCCCTAAAAGAAGAAGGTATGTAGTTTGGGATACTTATTGATCATATATTGTCGCCAGTGGCCTGGCTTTGGTCTAAGGTGGCCTCCTGTAAGACATAGGTGAAATCACTGGTCAAGACTTCTATCTGCTTTGGTTGATATCTGCCTTTTATCTGCTTTGGATATCCTTACATAGAAAGAGATGATCAGACTAATTATCAATGCTTTGCTAATCTCCTGTTTAGATTAGCATATTGTGCTATATCTGGGTTTGCTTTTTAAAAGAATTTGGAAATTCAGGCCTGGGCAATCTGAACATATTAGCAGTTGTTTTGTCAGCTGCCCGGGCTTTTGGTATATTTCCAGGGCAAACTCTTAAGTACTGGTTTTTAAACTTTAAAACCGTAAATGTCTTGAGATTACCTCAGGATGTCTACCCAGATCCTGAGGTCATCTTCAAAAATCCTAGTGGTAGCATGCCAGTTGTGGAAGAAGACTCCATAAAGATGCTTGCTTGGCATTTATTTCTTAAATTCTTTTAGCGCTAGTGAGATTTTAAAGAAATCCTAGATTTTTATAGCTTTTTGTGGTTTTTTTTCAGGCTGCGAGGCCATGTTCTAGAAGAATGTATTCCTGACGTTTCGCCTGCATCTGTGGCTGGCATCTTTATTCTCTTTAAAAAAATTGTATAGATTTACCTTTAGGCTATGTGTATAAGATTTATATGTAACATAAACAAAGGTCATTTTTAGACTTGGGTTCAATCTCCAGGATATCTCATTATGTATTTGCAAATATTCCAGAATCTGAAAAAATCTGAAACACTTCTGGTCCCAAGCATTTCAGATAAGGGATACTCAACCTGTAAAAGTCTAAGTATTCAACAAGCCTGCCTAACTAAAGATCAGAATGGCTGCAGTGTAGCCCTTGAAAGATAAAACATTAGTCAGTAGGCAGCTCATTTCAGTTGGTTATGATCCAGGCTTGGAATTTACTTGGATGTAAAATGGAAGACCTGTTCTGAGAATAGTTTAAATAATGATGGCTAATCATTGTCTCAGCTTCCTAAATTTGACTGTTTTGAGTTTTACCACACCCAGCACATTTTTTCTCAGCAATAAAATGTGTATTATTGGCAAATGTGCAAATATGATTTCTCAACATATCCTTTTGTGGTGTTGTTCAGCTATGTACTAGTGCAAATGAAGTTTGCTCTTCTCTCTACTCTTCTTCCAATCTCAGTACCTGCAGTATATAGTGCTGGAAGAAATAAGTGGACTAAATATTGTGAAAGTCTTGTGCCTGCTACCAGAAATGCTAACTCCACATTGTTGCAATGTTTGTTATAGTAATATCCAGTATTACTAATAAGAAAAAGAGTTTGACAAGCTTTGCTTGAGATACTCCATTACATTCTTTTTTCATTTCCCACTCCTAACATGCAGTGTTTGGATTTCAAAAGGACAATTATGTTGTAAACTCATGTTCCAGATCTCCAATCCAGCTTTTCTTCAGTCAAAGCTGATGTACCCATTTCCAAGGAAATGAAGAGTGGGGCAACCATACTGCTTTACACCAGGTCAGACTATCCATATGGATCAGTACTGGCAGTAGTTCTTCAGGATGTGCAGCAGAGTCTCTTTATTTTACTTGCCACCTTATCCTTTTTTAAAACTAAAGATGCTAGTGGTTGAACCAGGGAAAGTCTGGATGCTCCACAGTGCACTATCTGGGTGCACCTGCTCCCCAAGGGGCTTTGAAATTGAAATAGGCAATGGAGTTTGGAAAATGTATCTCATCTTTTGTTCTGAGATCTCATACTTAATACGTATGAATTCATATTGAAGTTCATCTCCCTCCCTCGTAGAACAGGCATGCAGTTTGAACAACCGAAAGAGAATTGGGAAGACTGGTATATCCTGATTCATCAGTGGCCAAGGTGGTTGTTATGTTACTATAAACAAAACAGAGTGCTGAGTGGGTGTCCCTTGACTAGGCCAACGCAATACATGCTATGATGGCATCTCTTTCTAAATTTCCCCTCCCAAACAAATAACAGAGTGGTTCAAGGGAGGGAAACTTGTAACGTCATTACATCATGTCATGTGTATTCTGTAACAAGACAATACAGAGGGAGGAGAAGGTGACATGGGACTTCAGCTTACAGAACTAACTACACTGGTCCTTGTTAGAACAAACAAATGTTGGAGTTTTCTAGAGGTAAAACTCTCTTTCAGTGTTTTTCCATATGTACGAGGCCCTTAGATTTCTAGTCTGTTTGTTAGCAATTTGGTATTATCACATGCCAGAGCAAAATGTATGTGTGTGTTTTTTTTAAAAAAGAAAAAATACACAATAATGTTGGGAGTATAAAATACCTGACGTATGTGGATTTTAAAGCCAGATTAGATTTCATTCCATATTGCTTTTGATCATCATACTGAAATTAATCTCAGAGTGTTGCTGTGTTTTTATATTCAGGTGATGATTTATGATCTGCTTTTTATTCAAACAATTATTTTCCTGAGATTTTTAATATCCTGTTGATTGTTTTGCTGTGGGATGGGGAGGAGGAGGGTGTGGTAGTTAAGATTCAGCAATACTGCTTGAGTGTTCTTTCATGGATGTTGAGAAATGTTCTGCAATAATGCATAGCAGTGGTAGACAGAGGCTTTTTGCTTGGTGTATATTTTTCTGAAATGGAAAGAAGGAGATTATCCATTAAAAACGTAGCAGCAGTCTAGTTTTCTTCATTGGTTTTATCTTTGTTCTGTACTTTCTTTTGAAGAAGTGCTGTAAATTTAAATGCATTATTATTTGAAACTTCCATATTTAAATATATTTTCCTACTGAAGGATTAAGATAGCTGTTATGCTAATCAAAGCAGTAAGTTGCATTCAGTTTCTTTCCTCTCCACCAAATTAATGTCTTACTCTGAATGTATACTGTCCATTTGTTCCAAAACTCTTTCTCCCCTTGATCATATCATGCAAATAAATTATGTTCCATTGTACATTGATGCTGAACTGTCATTGTGTCTACTGTAATTGGTGGAATTATGTGAGCGAGTTACGACTATATTCTTATAACAGTTAAGAGAGAGTATTATTAAATCCTTACTATGTTACTTGGGAAAATTAATAAGAACAATTTTCTCCCCTACCATTTTCATTTGTATCTCTGTTACATTATAAATGAGATGATTTCCATTTTTCCTGTATTTGTGTAAGGTCATAAATGACCACTGTTCTTTGCTCACAAAAGTTGAATTTAATTCCCTGAATTGTCAGTCTGCTTTGAGCCAGTGGTCAAGGATTCTGAGCATTGCAGTTCAACATCTTGTGAAACCCAAAGTTTATGACTGTTGCATTAGTGCAGGGGTCGGCAACCTACGGCCTGCGGGCCGGGTCTGCCCCCCCCCAAGGCCTTTGGACCATCCCCCACTGCCGCTGCCGTGCTGCCACTGCATGCATTGCCATTTTGTTTTCCAAAATGGTGACTGTGACTCGCTCGCACATGCACAGTACTCCGGAAGTACTGTGCATGTGCAAGCAAGCAAGCACACCGCCATTTCCACCACCACCACCACCACCATCAGCCCGCGGAAGACAAGGGGATCCCCGGACCGGCCCCAGGTAAGGGGAACTTGCCGACCCCTGCATTAGTGTATGCTTAGGGCAGGGGTAGGCAACCTTTTTGAGCCGGGGGCCGGGTTGCTGTCCCTCAGACAATTGGGGGGCTGAAGCACCAACAATAAATAAATAAATAAATAAATAAATATTTTTAATTTTTTAAAAAAATATGCATGCACACTCTCTCAGCCCCAGAAAAGGCATGGCAAAACCCCTGTGGAGATTTTGCCAAGAAAACCCCAAGAACAAGTAATAACAACAATAATCAATATCATCATGGTGGGCGGCGGCAGGGGGTGGCGGCGGCGGCAGCAGCAGTTTTTTGCTCACCGGGCCTTAGGTTGCCTACCCCTGCCTTAGGGGCTTGTATCTAAATTGTGTTTGACTGTGTGACTAATTTCTCTCTCCTGTGATCAGTGCAGTCTTTGTTGTTGTGTGCCTTCAAGTTGTTTCTGAGTTACAGCAACCCTAAGGCCATATCACTAGGTCTCCTTGGCAAGATTTATTGTGAGATGAGCTTTGCCTTTGCCTTACTTTGAGTGTGACTTGCCAACACCACCCAGTGTTGGGTTTCTACGGAGGAGTGGGGATTTGACCGCTGGTCTCCAAAGTCGTAGTCCAGTGCTCAAGCCACTAGCAAGATGACTTTCTCACTGCATTATTCAAGAAGTGCCTATTATTTAAAGGAGTAGAGGCAATCCAAACTACACTACTGGTGTTCTTTGGATTCACACCATTTTTACTTTACCACAGAGCAGTGGTCCCCAAACATTTCCAGGCTACCACCCCTTTCCTCTTGGGCAACAACCATAGCACCTCGTCAGGCATATTTTTTTGGTCTATTGCTTTACTGCAGGTTCAAAACAACCAGTCTCAGTCACTGCGCCCTTTGCACCAAATCACCTTGGGAGCAGCAAATGTGGAGCTGGCTGAGCAGCAACCAAGAAGTCTTGCAGCAAAGGCTGGCACAGGTAAGTCTTTCTGGTCACAGTTTGACTGACTGCTCAGTTGCTGCTCCCAGGGTGACCAGATGTAAAGGAGAAGCTTCTCCCAAGAAAGGAGGGCCTCTCAATCCTGCATTGGGGCAGAGAAAGGCCCAGCCTGTGTGTGTAGGGGGTTTACAGAGGTCACATGCTCTGGACTGGAGACTGGTGAGGGCTGGAAAGGGAGAAATTTTAACTACAAGAGCCACTGCAAGACAAAGGACTCTTTCCAAGAATCAAGCACAGATACTCCTTCCCCAGAGATATGTCTTCCCCACACACCTTCAAGTATCCACTCTCCCACCAAAAATGGTTTCTTCTGCTACCTCTTCTCTCAGCCTGTCTGAGGAAAGAAAGCAGGAGCAGCAGTGCATCTCCAACCTGCTGGTCAAGTCCTAGCAAAACTCACAAAGCTTAAGCAGGGTCCCTAGTCTGAAAGCTCCTTTCTGCCACCACTTCTAACCCGCCACCATGTGCTCTAACTCCAGTCTGTCCCAAATGGTGCCGCTCTGAGCCACAGAAGCGATGCCCTGTGCCCAAGCCTCACGAGAGTTTCCCAATTGCCACTACTAGCATGGGCAGGCAAAGAGCGGGAGATAGCACCACACAAAATGATGAATGGGGATGTGTGGTGGGTTTTTTTGAGGATACTGAAAAGAAGTTTCATGCAATCCTCATCCCCACCATGGTCCTAAAGACCACTATTTCCCCTTGTCTTTCTTGCATGCCAGTACTTTGACTGAAGGCCCCTCTACCACCCCTTTTTTGTTCATTGCTCCCCTAATGCCCCACTTTCCCCTTACACCCCCCCAGGGGGCTGTATCACCCATTTTGTGGATCACTGCCATAGAGCAATATCTGCAACCAGTGGCATATAATTAGGTTTTCTAATGCCAGTGGGTTACAAGGATCAGTGCCAGAATTACATGAATCTCTTTCAAATAGATTTGAAGCCAGAGGAAGCAGAATCACCTGTTCAAAAATCTCAGAAAATAAAGTGGTTGTCTCTTGCATGAAATGATAAAGGTGTCTGTGCCAGCTAAAGTTGGCTGGGAAAAAGTGTTTGATGAGTGTAGCTCCATAACCCTACCTCTGAAGGTAGGGGCAACAGGAAGAAGATGTCTGAAATGTAAGATCTCTTGGAAGGGAACAGTTTCTGAATACATATGATTTGATATTGTATGTCTGCCTGTGTATTTGTTACTTCTTCATTCTTTCTTTTTTTAAAAAATCTTTTAAGTCATAGAATCATAAAGTTGGAGGAGACCCTAACCTTCTAACCTTTCCTTGCCTTAAACAGGACAAGGGGCGGGTTTACATTTAGAAGACTTTTGGGAAACAGATTTTGACATTTTGAATTTCTTTTGGAGGGTGGAGGGAATAGCCCACTGAGGTCTGAAAAGACCAAAACTTCTTCTTCTTATTATTATTATTATTATTATTATTTGTATTTATATTTCCCGCCTCTCCCTACGGATCGAGGCGAGATTACACAATAAAATGTATACAATGTACAACTAGCCCCTGAACTCTCATAGTCTTCCCACTTCTGTCTTATAGAGCATAATAGTTATCACCTACTTGGACCATGTTTACCGTAATTTGAGCCAGCATGGCATAGTAGTTTAGTGTTGGACTATGACTCTGGAGACCAGAGTTTGACTCCCAACTCAGCCATGAAACCTGCTGGGTGACCTTGCATAAGTCACATGCTCTCAGCTTCAGGGGAATGCAATGGCAAACCTCTTCTTGAAGGCACACAGCAACAACAAGAAGAACAACAGTATGGTGATAGGACATTAGAATCATGATACGGGAGTAGAGGCCTAAGCAGACTGCCAGAAATAGTGCACATTAAATTGAGGCACTGCCCTGGCTCAGTGCTAGGGAATCATGGGAACTGTATTTTTTTCTGGGACATTGAGCCTTCTCTGTCAGAGAGCTCTGGTGCCACAATAAAATACAGTTCTCATGATTCCCTAGCACTGAGCCAGGGCAGTGCCTCAATTTAATGTGCACTATTTCTGGCAGTCTGCTTAGGCCCTAAGTTGACGAGTTTTAGTCTGGTTCAGATTGGTATCATTTTATTTATTTGCCATTGCTTGTGAACTGTTTAAATTTGTCTTGATGCTTAATGTTGCTACCTCAACTGAGGTCCAAAGATTATAGTTAACAGAAGATACCATTTCTTCAGGAATCTCCTTGCTTAGTCTTGACTTGCTAGGAGCTATGTTTCTCAAAAATGATGAACTACATAGCAACTATGACTTTGAACTGTGTGGAAATTATGTGAATCATTCCTTGATTTGAGTCTTAATGTTTAAACACTTGTGGGTTTTTATGTTTGTTTACTGTGATGGTTGAGACATGTTCTTTAGATAAGGAATGACTTCAAGTAATCATTTCCCCATATGTTTTCATGGTCTTTAGTGCTTCACTGTTGGTCTCTAATGCAAGCAAAAGCTTTTGTGATGTTTGGAAATTTAACATGGTCCTTTAATTCAGATTTTTTTTCAACATCCACAAAGGTTGGGACTGTGAGGAGAGAATGCAAGTAAACAGAAATAAGATTTTTAAAATGATGGGAATGAAATGTGTGATCATAATGAAATAACTTTACCTTTATTTCAGTATCCTCTCTATAAAAGTTTTATAACATGAGCAGTCTAGGAAATAACAGACTTCGTAGGCTTAGACTCCAGATGACATGTGAAAAATTAAATTTATAGACGTGTTAAATTAAAAAAATCTGGATACATAATTTTATTAAAGTGTACTTCTAATTAGGATTTCTGTGATGTAGTAGAGCTTTAAAAAGAGAATGACAGGTATATTCTCTACTTCAAAAAAAATTCAAAAAAAGGGCTAGCAATATCTCTTAATGCAACATTTAAAAGGCACAGCTGATGCCTAGTCCCATATAAACAAAGTAAACAAGAGCAGGTAGAATGAATAAAATTTATTCCCAGGCAAAGACATTCTTCATATATTTGATATATGAAATTGATGAAAACTCCCTAAATAAAGATTTTCTTGATGGAAAGCTTTATATATTAATTGGATGATGGTGAACCTTTTAGGGGCCGAGTGTGCAAACTAAAAGGCCTTTTGGCACTGGGACTTCTGTCCGCTGGGGGTGGGACATCTTCTTCCTGCCCTCCCAAGCCTTCAGCTGTGTCTCTGGAGATAGGTAAAGGCCCGGGGGGCGAGGGGGGAAGATCAGAAACAAGTGCATGCCCATTCCTCCTCCTCACTCCGTACAGTCTCCAGCCTTCAGCTGCCTCCAGAGAGGCAGCTAAAAGCCAAGGAGGGTCGGGAAGGAGGAGGAAGAGGTGCGTGCCTCACCCTGCGCCATCCCTGGCTCTCAGCTGCCGGCGGAGAGGCAGCTGAAGGCCTGGGATGGCTGGGAAGGAGGAGGAAAAGGTATGCCTCCGTGCCGGGGAAAATGGCTTCGCGTGCCATCTCTGGCACATGTGCCATAGGTTCGCCATCATGGGGGATTGACTGTTAAATCAATCTATGTAAACCAGCTGTTGTTCCATATGTTGTTGAGTGAAATCAAGAGCATAAGGACTTGAAATGATACCTTTTTCAACAGTTTCAAGTGCTCACATCTAGTAAATTGTGCAATTGTCTCATGGAAAACTCTACAAAATGATGAAATCATAGGGATATGTGTGATTGAAGAATAAGTATACTGAAAGTAATCTGAAAAACCTGGCCTTAGTGTTATTGGTAGTTTGAACTAGAGTAGACACATTGACTCAGTCCGATTTACATAAATGGTAATTCATCATTTAATGAACTGAGTTGAGCTACCATAGCTGGGAATCAGCAGTAGGGTTCAAATCTCTAAAAAAGACTGTTGTTGTGGTGGTTGTAGTGGTGTGCCATGAAATCATTTATGATAGGCAACCCTATGATAGGGTTTTCTTGGCAAGTTTCCTCAGAGGGGGTTAGTCATTGCCATCTTTTGAGGCTGAGAGTGTGTGACTTGCTCAAAGTCACCCAGTGGGTTTTTATGCTTGAGCAGGAAATTGAACCCTGATCTCCAGAGTCTTAGTCCAACACTCAAACCACTACACCATGCTGACTCTGTATGTTATTTAGTTATACCTAACAGTTAAATCACTAACTTGCTCTAACTGAAGTCCCATTGATTTCAGTGGGTGTTTCAAGGATGACTCAACCCAGAAGAGCTTTTCTGTTTTGCAAGTAACTGTTACTAACTTTGTTTTGATAGGTGAAGATTTTATTTATTTAGAGTGTCATTTATTTATGTTTGTATGTGTATGCATATTCAAATAAAAATTAATTATATGATAGATTTTTACTTTATACAAATCCATTAAGCTTGCGCCAAAGACAGAATCGAACAGTACTTAGGCTTCTTTTTTGTAGATAGTTTCCAAAGTGTGTCCTGTTCCTTTCATGTTCAAAATCAAGATGTATCATAATTTGTGTTTAAGCGTCAGAACTATTTATGGAGCTAATCCATATTTTAGTGTGATTTCCACATCTAATCTTGTAGGACATTCTCTGAAACAGAAATGACATGATTGGATTTGTGCTCAAGTATTGTATTCAAATAGCTTTAAATATGCCATTAGATTGACAGATGAGACAGATGCTATAGCAAATCTCTAACAGAATATTGTTTGGGGACTTACTGTGTTCTGTCATCAGTCTTTGACACAAGTCTAGTAAAATAAAAAATGCAAAATACAATAAAGCTGAACTTTGAAAAGGAGGGAGTTACTTGAGCCCAGAGAAGAAAGCTTACTTTTTGGTCAAACCATAGTAGATTTTGCTGCAGTCCAGAATACTAGTATGCCTAGTTTTATTTTTTAGGAGTTGCTTGATGGTCATATGTTGTTGATTGAATTAGGAAAGGGAACATGCTGTTAAACTTGCTTAATGCTGTTCAAGACAGACTCTCTTCAATTGTTCTCATGTTTGCAAAGCTAAATCCATTCAAGCTTAAACTTTTTCAGGGCTGATTTTTACTTCAACCCACTCATTTATGGATCACAAGAAGAAAAGCATTTCCCTTTATGAGTGTGTTGTTCATTGAGCCTTTGGTATTTATCCACTGGGGTTTGGTTCCAGGACCCACTGTGAGTACTAAAATCTGTGGGTGCTGAAGTCTCATTAAATACAGTTGCATAGTAAAACTGAGCCCCTTATATAAAAGGCAAAATCAAGGTTTACTTTTTGCAATGTTTTTTAAAAATATATTTTCAAGCCAAGGGTAGTTGAAGCCATGGATATGGAAGGCTGACTGTACCTCAGTAGATGTTTGGTGTGATATTTAAGATGTAAACAGCTGAGATTAACCCATGTGCCCAACCCTATCTTGTAGCAACCATGCATCACTCTACTTTGGAAAATTACTTCTTTTAGCGTCTAGTAGATGTTTTCTTTTCTTTCATTTGGATCATGCAAAAGGCTCAGTAGCAGTTTTGTAGAGTTGGATCCAATTGGCGTCATTCTATTGATGCAACACTTTCTGTGCCATTGGAGATTTCCACTACTTCTACTAGAGGGAGGTGGCTTTTGGTGATTTCCCATTACCTCTTCATCTTCTCCCCTTTCCTTTCAGATCTGCTCAAAAGCTGCAAAGTAGGTTTGTGTGAATTGCAAATAAGTGCAAATAAACAAATCTCTTTCCCCTCTTTTGTGCTGACAGGGTGTTTCTGCTTACTCAAAAAGTCATTTTATTAGCACAATAACAAAAGTTATGCACAACCTACTGTCTTTTCTCCTTCCACTTGAATATGGCTCTGTTGTCCCCGTTCCCCCCCCCCTTTTTTTTAATGGAAACTAGTATGATTTTAGAGATGCTGCAAATACTGAAAGGAGCTTGTAATTTTAAAGTTAACCTTAATCACAGCAGTGTTCTCAAAGAGATAGTCCTACTAGTCTCTGTCAGCATGGGTGTGAAAGAAAAAAAAAGGTGCCAGAGAGGAGAGTAATCTGGCAACACACTTCAGATTTACTTATTTTAGCATGAGTTTTCATGTCCTGCCTGATACCACCAAAATTTGGTCACGCTAAAATAAATTAATCTTCAACAGTGGCATTCCTAGTGTTGGTGTCACCGATGGAGGTGCTGGGGTGGGGGTGGCCTGCTAGCTAAGGCATCAAGGAAGGGGGACAAGCACATAGATACTCCTTCCTCTTTCCCCAATGCCTTGGGTAGCTCGAGCAAGCCAGCCAAGGCAGCCAGGAAGGTGGGGGGGCAGGTGCATGTAGCCGAGAGAGCCAGGGCAGCAAAGGGACGAGCACCGGCAGCATCACCACATGCTCCCCACACATACACAATGGGCGGAGGGCCCAACCAGGTATCACCCCCCTCTCAGGTGTCAAGTCACCTCATGTGGTTCGCGCCCCACTGCACCACCCTAGCGATGCCACTGATCTCAAATGTGCTGCTGGATTCTTCTTGTCACCCTTTCCCTCCCTTTTCTTCCCTTTTTATCAGACTAGTGTCTACTCTTCATTAGCTACCAATGCTTTCCAAATGTATTAGTGTCATAGTTAGTGTGCATTTTGTGCAACATTTCCCAACACTTACAGAATGTTAACATACCTTCTTTTTTCCTTCAATACATTTTGCAACTATATATGACGTGCTGTAGTGCATTGATTGACTCCCAGAAGGCACTGCACTGATTCTCATATTGGAAGTAAAATGATGCAGACGGAAGAGAAAAGGTTGCATACCTCTGTTCTTCCTAAAATTTTGAATCAGTTTTTCTCCAAGATGAGCAGATTGATGTGAATACTGCTAATTGGTCATTTAATAAAAGAAGTAAGTGCAAGTTGAAAACATAAAACACATTTTCCCAAAATCAACCCCACCTGCAACTATCAGACAAGTTGGTTAAACAGATCATCCAGGAAGTGGTTCTTGTTTAGTGCTTTTTTGTTTTTCAAGATGTAGAGATGTTAGAGTTGCCTAGTCCATCTTAAATGACAGGTATGAGTGTGGCAAAATGCTGTGGATTTTCCTAATTGCCTTAATGGTGCAATAGGATTTTATCCGTTTATCCATTTTCTGTGATATGAGTTAGTTGTGCGTATGGTGTCAGCTCCATTTTTAAATGCCTCTGGACTAAACTGAGTGTGGTGGCAGAGTTTTCAGAACTTACTTACTTCCCAATCACAGCCCCCCAGAATAGGCTTTGGGAATGCATTGGGTCTGTAATAGCAAGGGGGCCTGCTCCTACTGGGTTTTGTTGGTGTTTTAAATATTCCATTAGCAGAAGCCTACCATTGGATGCTGCCTCTGTTGAGAATATCCAGCGTGAGCAATAATCTGGCAGAAACGTACTGGGATATAAGTTAACATTTGATCTTGTAATGATTTTAAGAAACACTACATTTTAAAAAGTTAAAGCTAATAGCGTGCATATCGAAAATGTATTTGTTATGATTAATATTATTAAAAGCAGCTTCAAAGCAACTTCATTTATATACCGCTTCATATCGTGCTATGGGATGTCTAAGTGGTTTACAACTGTAAGCTCATTGCCCCCAACAGTTGAGTACTCATTTTAGCGACCCCGGAAGGATGCAGGCCTGAGTCTAGCCTGAGCCCTGGCTAGTATTGAACTTGCAACCTTGTGGTCTATGAGTGAGTGGCTGCAGGACAGGCATTTAACCACTGCGCCACGAGGTCTCCTATAGTACTGTACTGGATCAACACCCTCTGTGTTATTAAGTGACAGTGATATGAACACAGATATGCTGAAGTGTGCATGTTCACATTGCCCCCATTTAATAGTATGGGTGTGATGATCTGTGGTCACTTGAAATCATGGATTTGAAGCTCATGGTTCGAGAAAGTCCATTGTAATCTGATGCTTGTCAATTAAAAACTTGAGTCACAGCACTGACAAACAAAGGTTTGAACTTTTTTGTCAGATGCTGATGCTATGCAAAGTTTTATGTAAAGAGCAACTTAAAGAAATGTTTTTTTCTTTCCACTTTGCAATTGTAACTGAGATGTGTAGTTGGCCTTTCAGTAGGAAATGGCTAAGGTTAATGGTCATGGTTTTTGCCAAATGATGATGGTGGTGCTTACTTGAAATTAATAGATTGCAGCCATTAATTTCATGGTGTCATCTGTCTTAGTGTAAGTCATTTTTACTTATGGAATTTAGGCAGCTGATTTTCACAGGAGGAAGACTGGGGTGAGGGGAGAGATTTCAATGAATAGTGCAGCCAGCAAAAATCAGATGTCCTGACCTGTGTGATTGGAAATGCTTTCAACTAAGGGGAAGCCATGATTTAATAAAACGTTGTTTTTGAGGCAGTTTGTCTGGTGAAAACTCAACATCCCACGTTACTAGCTTATGGTGGTCGAGGAGATGAGATGAATATAAGTAAACGCCATGGCATGCACTCATGAATGGGGTAATCCCAAAAGTTGTCAAGCACTATTTCTCTTGAGTACCTTACTGAGTAGTTCAGTCTAGAGGAGAGATCTCCTCCGACCCTTAAGGGTGCATATAAATAAACTTATCTATGTGTCCGCAGCTAGCTTTTGTTCAAAATATTTCATCATTATTGAACAAGCTGTCACACTTTTAGAAAACTCAGTTTCTCAGCAGTTGTGTAATTCAAAATATAAACATTTCAGTTGTTGAGTGATTCATCATTGGAGTAATGTATGTAGATGCACATTTGCCTGCATCAGTGGAGAGGTGAGGGATCTTGGCCGGACACTCTCTGAATTATCCTTCCTTCCTTGTCCACTCTTTCTCCTTTCTCCCCTACTTTTTCTTTCCTGGGGGTGGGGGGCCTGCATGTGAGATAGTGATTGACTCCTGTTTCTCCTCTTCCTTAGCCTTCCCTGGCAACCCAGAGCTGGGGCTTTCCAGCAAGTTTTTGGTCTGCTGTGGTTGTTGCTGGAGAAGTCAGCTGGGAATGAGCCAAAACGTACAATAGTTATAGGGAGAGGGTACACTGAAACTTTTTGTTTCCAGTCCCCACAACAAGTAGTTTGCTGAACCCAACAAAATGCAACAGCCAGTTGGGCAAACCAGTACAAACAGGCTGAATGACATAATGAGTTAGAGCTCCAAAAGAGACAAGCACAAGTTCTCTCCTCTTTCATTTTTAGCAGGATTAAAAAACAAAAACAAAACTGGATTCGATCTGGAGTCAAGAGAGGAGCATCCCACAGTGGCACAGTGGTTAATTGCTGGTACTTCAGCCACAAGGTTGTGAGTTCGAAACTGCTTAAAGTGCCAAGTTCACTGATAAGCAGTATAGAAATGTAATTGCTGTTGCTATTTGCTCTGAAATGGGGAAATATGTTTTTGGCCCTACAAAAAGAGACTAGACATCTCCAGGTCAAATTTACCTCTCTGTGTTTAATAAATTTGGAAGTATACAGAGAGATCTGTGAGTCACTTGGACTTGATTCTTGCAACATCCTGTGGACAACTGAAGAATCTTTCAGGCATGATTACCCATTTGTTCTTTATACTCTTCTCAGCTTGTTTAATAGCAACAGTTTGGATCTACAGAAAGAAAAGGCAAAAGTTATAGGGGAATATTCACTGGTGGTGTTCTGCTGGCAGAACAACAGAATCCAATGGAATTTGGAGTACGATTCTTCTGGGTACTCCCTCCCCATGCTTATCTCAAGATATGTAGACTGGGAAATGCCCTGGAAACAAGTTTTGAACTTATGGAAAGTTGAAGTTGAAGGGAGAAAAGTTTGACTATGAGCTCTGACAGAATGATTAGTGATTCTCAAACCCTGGCCTTCCAGATGTTTTAGACTTTAACTCCTAGAATCCCAGATCATTGGTCAACATGTCAGAGGCTTCTGGGAGCTGAAGTCCAAAACACATGGAGGGTCAGAGTTTGGAAATCATTTGAAGCCCAGTTTATCAATTAAGGCTGCATTTGTGAACTTGATGGGGGGGGGGTTTACTTTTGAGTAGATGAATATAGGATTGCACTAGTCATCTTTTAAATTTACTTCTTTTTAAACTATATATTTGAAGATTGATCAGCAAATAACATTGCATTAATTAAAGTAATTGTAATCCCTTAGTTTTTTTCTTTATTTTTGTAAATACCGGTACTAAGATTGTGTTTACATTCTAGTTTATATTAATTTAAAATCAAAACATTAAAGCATGCTAATAAACCAGTGTGATGAATTTCTTTTGGTCATCTTTAAGTTTTTCATTGAAAGTATTTCTCTTTGTTTCAGAATCTTGGAAGCATAATTTTGGTCAAGACTTAACTTTCATTGTCTGGATCCTGAGTTGTGCCAAAGGTAAGTTTGTTCAGACTTATTTAAATTGGCATTGACAATCTCTTTCAGTTTTTTCAGGACTTCTCTATAAGTTGGGATGTCTGTGATTGCAGACTTATGAATAATTCCAGAAGGATGATAGTATCCTCTGGCATAAAACTTCTTTTAATCATATGCATGAATAGTTTATATATTATAGCGGGTTGTTATTTTTAAATACTGAGTTGCTAGTGAAACTGGATTTTTTCAGTATAGTTCATTACCAAAGCTAACATGCAGTTAATTTAAGAAAAGAAAAATTGCTTAGAATATTTAATGTATGCTTCCTCAAACACACAGTGGAGATAAAATATATGGGGCTAAATCCAGTCCTACCTGGAGTATACCCATTTAAAGCAGTGAGACTTAAATTAGTTGCTAGTCACAATGGAATGAAAATGAAGCCCCATTCATTTCAGTTGGTCTACTTTAAATAGTAGTCTACTATTAACACTTTAGTCCATAGTAGTAACAGTAATTCTACATTATTGTAGACCTGGATACCTGGAGGCACTTCTACCCACAAACTTAACCTCCAGTTCTGGACCAACCCTTAACCCATATCACTATTCAAACTGGAACAGTCAAGGGACTCTTTAAACAAAGGCTTCCATCTTAATAGTTCATTCTGAAATATAGTTCAGGATGTCCATGTTATTCTGCACTCTAGAGAGAACAGCAAAAGAAAGTGCCTGCACAGGAAAAACTTGTCTTAGGGACATTTAACTGCTGCTGGATAGCCAGTGAAAACGTGGGATGAGACAAATAAGAGAACTGTTGTTGTTGACAAATGGTTAAAGAACTGTTTCCTGTTTTCTTGGAGTGATCCTGAGAATACTTCCATTCTTCTCTGTGTTTTTTGTGCAGGCACATAGATGGGATTTGTCTTTGTGTAAACCAGCAATTGAGCTAAGAAACAGTGTAATTCCTTCCCTGTGCTTTCATGTTCATTGCTAGAGAAAACAGTGCAAGCATTATCTGTGGTACCTGCACATTTATGGAGTGTGTCACATATTTGACTCTGCTTCCTTTGTGAGTAGAGTTTGGTCTGGTCATTTTTGCATGTGATAATGAGCATAAGAGTAAGCACTCACATGATCTCCTCAGTTATCTTCATGTTGCCACCATAATCCCAATTGAGAAAAGAATGAGTAGATTTATAATACTGGCATTGTTAAGAAGTTGAATGACAATGTTAATGCAACTTCAAGTAATGTAGATTCTGTTGCTTTTATACATAGATATACACACACAGAGAATGGGCCCTGGTATATGCTAGGTTTGGCTCCAGGACACCCCCATGGAAACCAAAATCCATGGATGCCCAAATCTTTGGGATTATTTTTGGGGAATATTTTCAAGATGTAGATCAGGAGTAGGCAACCTTTCCCCTTTAAGGGCCGAGGGACTTCAGCTCCCAGAATCCCAGGAGCTATTGGCCAACATGGGACTATTGGCCAACATGGCTGAGACTTCTGGGAGCTGAAGTCCCTCGGCCCTTAAAGGGGATAGGTTGCCTACCCCTGATGTAGATAATGGAATCCATGGATTTAGAATCTGTGGATACAGAGGACCAATTCTATGTGTGCAGTGATGCTTCCTGTCACATCCATGTTCTTACCAGAGCTGCAAATATCATTTACGTATCTTGGCCTTTATTACTAAATCTGTTACTATGAACTGTACTTTCTTCCAGACTATATATTGTCATAGCTGTGATAACAAGCATTTGGGGATTATGTGGGTACTTCTCTGATCATATGAGAGACTGTTGTGGTATGTTGCTTACTTTGCAGAATCAGAGCCAGACAGAAAGACATAAATGGTCCTGTAGGCAGAAAGCAACCAGAGATAAGGTGGCACATTGGCAGCAAAACTGGTTTGGGAGCCAAAGAAGAGAAACAAGCTAGGGAAAGATAAACAGAAAACCAAAATGCAGTATTGATATCAAAAAACTCAATAATCTACAAAACAGTGATACTTCGGTTGGACCATCTAAAATGCATGAAATGCATCATGCAAGATGTCAAAGCTCCACTGGCTTCTTCATCTGGCTAAGGTATTAAAAATCATACAGGATAAGGGGAAAATATATTGTTAAGAGTCACAGGCTTACATTTTGTCTTGAGGTGTTGCTTATGTTACTGGTGATGATCAACTATGTCTCCAGAGGGAGTTGACTGTGAAGGTGATTGCACAAACAAATTATGCTTGTGAAGCAGCCATGCTCCTAATGGAGAAGAACTAGTGAAAGCTTCCCTTACTTTGACCAGTAAATATCTTCTGGTGTAGGGAGCTGGGGGAAGACAGAGGAAACCAATAAAAACCCATTGATGTTACATTTCAAGTACATTTTTCAGGCTTGCTAGATTTTTACACCTATGCTGTGGAATGATGATTCTTTTTTAATACTAAATCTCTGTTATCTAAAGAATATTAAATAAAGAATAACTAGCAGAGCTCGGGAGAACATATAACTATTTATTCCCCAAACCTTTTAATATCTGCATGTTTAAAAGACACTAGATTCTGAACTGCTGAGCCTGTCTTAAATAAAATCAACTCAGTAAGGATTGTTGAAGGTCTTTTTTGTCTGCTAATAGTGTATGTTATATCCATATATCTCTTAATGGTGTGTTTTTCAAAAAATGAGCTAGATACTGTCTACTGAATTTGCCTGTAACATGTTGAAGAATGATATTTATGGCACACGTGAATTCTGTCACATTTTAAGCCATAAGGTCATTTCTGCTCATGAATAAATTGATACAGTCAGATAAATTTTTCATTATGGTAAAAGTGTATAATCAAAAAACAAAACCCATCACCTAACTACCTAATGAATAAATGGTTTGCTGTATATATACTCAGAACCCATAGTGCTGCATTGACCAAAGGGACAAAAATTACTAATCCTATTAATTAACCCTCTGTGAGAATATAAAAATGTCACACTTCACAAATTGTATACAGTAACCTTTAAAACTTTAGCACACTGCAGCAATCTCATATAACTCACAGCAGTTCGTTTTTTTTTCTACTTTGCTTCAGACACTGGCGAGAGATTTCTCATCAAGTAACAATAATGGCTGCAAATATTGGAAAACTGGCACCTCAAGTGTAACAGTGCTTCAGTCTTGGCTTGTGGCCCAGTGGCACTGGCTCATAGCTAGAAACAATCTGTTTCATTATAAAAGAAATCTTCTGCATTCCCATCCACAAGCATACCAGGAAGAGAACAACTAACTCCTAACATCTACCAGTTCTTGAACTTATGAAGGTGGTGATAATCAGAGAGGCAGGTCACCTTTTCTGAGATTGTAGCAGTCTGCAAGAGTACCAGTCACTAACTGGCACTGTTGCTTGCAATGGTCAGTGTTTGGTGTTACACAAGGAAAGTTACACATGCAGTGGACAGTTAACTTCTCTAATTCTCAGAGCAGATATACCACACTAGAGGCAAAGTGTATCTCAAGCCACCCATTTCTATTGCTTAGCAATGAACTTTGGCTTGGATTCCTAGTGTTTTCAGTCATTTCAGTCAGCTGTGAAGTAGCTTAGCAAATACAGCATTATGAGGCTTTTCAGCCACAGTGGGAATTGTGTGGTTCTCTAGACATTGATAGACTTTTACCATCCTTCTCCTCCACTGGTTGTCTTAGCAAGGGCCATGGTAAGATACACTCCAACATCTGAAAGGTCACATTTTGCTTATTCCTGCTTTTTAGGATTCTTTCAAGAAGATCTCTGTGCTTGTGTGTCCACTGCTCGCTCTGTCTCACACACACTTTACAGATGTTCCTGTGTTTTATGTATGTTCCTGGTGCATCAGGCTGGACCCTTAGTTGAAGATGATTTGGGATGGACTCCCTGATCCTCATTTTAAAAGAGGGGTTTTTCATAAGTCCTCTGCACTATGGGCCACGGGTCAGGCACTTCATGATCTGGTATTGTCTCCACTCCTCTCCCTCAGCCTAAGCCATGAGCAGGTGTCACTTTCCACCTCTGCTTGAACAGGCAGGATGGGTCAAGTACTTTCAACAACATGTGGTTTGTCCTTCTCTGTATGGCTTGCCTTGTAAGCTGGTGTTTATAAGTTGCAGAGAAACAGTACAGAACCTCACCGGAGAAAACAATGCCATGGCTGTGTTTTCTCTAGTCTGATGTCCTGTATTGTTTCTTTTTCCTTGCCTAAATTCATTGCTGACTACAGGCACAATGTCCTTGCCACCTTTCTTTCAGTTGAGCATGGAAATCATATTTTGTCATTCTTGATTCTCATTTTAACCAGGGCCTATGCAAGCTCTTAGAAGCAACTTGCTTGTTCTTTTTGGACTTTGCTTCTATAAAATAGAATTTTTAATTGGAACGTGGTAAGGAAAGGCAATTTAATATTCAGTGGCCCTTCACATCTGTGGGCTTTGTGAATTTGATCATTTGTGGATCATCAGGCCCCATATTATTAAATGGTGGTAATGGGAACGCAGTCACACTGAAGCTTGCACGTTCACCTTGCTGCCATTTAATAATGTGTGTATGATTATTCACCTATTTCATTTCTGCAAGGAGTCTTAGAACCAAACTCCAGTGAATCCAAAGAGCAAACAGTATTTGTTTATTGTTTCTAGTGCACCAGGACTGCCTAGGTGACGTACATGGTATAAAAACATTTAAAAGCATTGTTTAAAAACACATCAAATACACATAGTTAAAACAGTCCAGAAGCCAACTCTCATTGTAGGGCTCAATAGCTATACAAAGCAGATCATATGAGTGATTTGAAGCTTTAAGAAATCTGTACCAATTCTTAGGATTTTATGCAGTTGCCTTTATCATTGAATATTATAGAACATGTTTCCAAAACTGATTAAGACAGCAGCTGTGTATGTGCTTACCTAAGAAGAAGCTCCATTGACCACCTGGAAAGATATGTACAGAATCACACTTTTTATCACATGGCATATACATTGCTGTGTCCATTGCATAGTGGAAAAATGCAGCACTCTGCCTAAAATGGCTGGTGAAGGGAAAGCCCAGCATCCTAAGTACCTTTGGAATAACAGAGTGCTTGCTGAGGGGTGGATTCTTGCCAAGAGGTAGATGGGTGAACCCATGTTCAGGGTCAAGGATCCCCTTCCCTCATGTTAGTTAAGGAAGAAAGTGATGTTTGCATTGGCTTATACACATGTGGAAGGGAATCTGTTTCCCAAAAATGGGCTGGGGGTGGGGGAGAAGATCAGTGAGATAGTGATCACTTACCAGTTTTGTCCAACCATTCCTTCTTCGGGCTGTGTTCAGCATGGAAGACATGGCAGCAGAGATGATGTTGTTGGTGCTCTCAAGCAACTTTCCGCCAGGGTTGCACAGCAAGGCATTACCCTGCCAGCTTTTCTGGTGCAAGTGGAATGGCTACTCTTAGCAGAAAGAAGATCAAGTAATTTACCCATCCAGCCTCGTTTGCACATACACACTTCTGCCAAAACAAAACTGATTAATGGAAAGGGACTAGATAGTTATTGCGGCCCCTTTCAGCTTTAAGATTCTATGAGTCTGTGAATGAAAGTACATAAATCAGTTTAGGGGGGGAAAGAGCATGATTTGAGTTAGGGCTAGTTTACAGGGTTGTGTTGCATTAGTGAATTCAGAACTGATTAAATAACATAGACACATGGCATCCACAAAAGATTTTCTTTTCTGTCCATATAGTAGTTTAGTTCTGCTGTAAAATACCTGCAACATTCTGATTATAACATGGGGCTGAATGCATGTTTTCCTGATGGGAAATAGAAGGCCAATCATAGCATTTATAGAAAGCATGCAGTGAAATCCCTTGAAAAGTAGGTAATGGTGTTCCAGCAGATTAGTAATAAAATAGCAGTATGTGAAATTTTGAAGCTTTGTCCTTGAATGCAAGACCAAGGTTAAATTCATACTTCAGAGCAGCAAATGCCTCCCCCAGAGTACTTCTGCAAAAATCAAACTAAGAACAACCACTGCATCTTTTTCATGTAGGCCAGGAGAACAAATCAGGTCGGATTTCTTACTTCTTAGTCTCTTAGTTCAGAATTTTTGACCATTTCAGGAGAGATAGACATGAGAAGTGGAAGTCTCCTTTTTGTTCTTCTAACTGAAGTGAGACCTAATTGTTTGAAAGGATCAGACCGTACCATACTCTGCAAAATCCCTGAGCTTTTGTGATTCTGGCTGATAGCCAGCAGAGGGTCACTGATCCCTTGCCTTACAAGGAAATCCCTGCTCACAGTGGATTTGATTCAAGGAGCTAGTCAGTCATTACAAGAAAAGAGGTAAGATTGGTCTTAATAACTGTGAAATAAGGCATTTGCTGATCTCACAAATGGGGTGGGTGAGTTTTCAAACTCTCACCTGCCACACTGTATCCCTTGCTTCAAGTGAAGCATTTACTTTGTATGGAATCCTTAATCTTCCTTCCTCTGAGTGGAAATGTTTCAAGGTAGACAAGGCCTAAAAACTGGATTTGAAGGGATTAAGGAAAGGGAGACCTAATTTTCAACTGAAATGGGACCGTTTGCTCCTCAGGCAGCCATGGGTGGGATAATGGAACAATTGTACTAAAGAGGAAGAACAGTTAACTTACGATACTTGTTCTCTAATAATGATCAAATTGGGGTGTCTCAAGGAGAATTCCTCTGTGGCCTCATGGCTGTGTCACCTGGCTTTTGAGGTGGTGGGCTTTTTTTGGTGGGGGTTGGGTTTTTGTTTTTGTTGTTGTTGTTTTTTACAAAACAAAAAGATTGGTAAACTTTTGTCTACCATGTGCCCATAAAGACCAGGAGGGTAATGGATATGCTTGAACACTGGCATAGAAATAAGAAAGGGCTCTTTGAATGTTGGTGTTTTTGTCATGTGTGCTGGAACCAGGTAATCATAGGGTTTATAGTGTTATGTAAATAGGAAGAAGGTAATTTCTGTCCTGAAGACTCTTTGGTTGCACTTGAGCTGCAAACCTGGAACGTAAAATTTCCTTTCTGGTAATTTAAATGGTTATCTTCCTCCTTCACTATGCATCCAAGAAATCTCCTCTTCAGTTACCATTTCATCTCTTCCATCCCTCATGCCAAGGGGCTATGATATACTGGTTATTTTTCTTTGTCTTTGCCAGGGGTTGGCAACATTATCCTACCTGGGGCCGGTCGCGACTCGTTTGCGCATGCACAGTACTCCTGTGTATGCGTGAACGAGCTGCGGCCGCCATTTTGGAAAACAAAATGGCAGCCACGGCACGCGGCGGCAGCGGTGGGGGTCGTCGTCGCGCGACGGGGGTCATTGTCGTGGGCCGGTCAGCGGGGGTTGGCAAGCCGGGTTCGGCCCGCAGGCCGTAGGTTGCCAACCCCTGGTCTTTGCTATATCTGTTGGGTAAATTTTAAGGACGGATACCTCCCCCACTTCAGTTTTCCTGATGTTACCCAGAATAGTCCCCTTCTCTTTCTTACTTTTCCCCAAGTTCATATTTTTGATGCATTCCTCCTGGGTTGTATACATACTAGACTACTTAGATGGATGGATAAGTAAATAAATAGATATATTTGATGCAAATAACAATATCTTGAGGGGGCTTGTTTTGCAGTGCTCATGCAGGATTCTGCTCACACCCTTCATAGCAAGTGGGTTTTTGATTTTGTTTTTTTGGTAGCTTCCAATTTTAGATATATATACTTACTCACCCCTCTGCATATGAACAGCTGTTTTGCAAACCTAGGAGACAGTGATGGAAGGGAGATTTCTAGGCACAGATTTTTTTGAACAGGGACATTTCTCTCTGTGTATTCCTTTTCTCTTGCAGAAATTGCTGTTTGTGCAGCTAAAAATTCTTCCTAGGTATTCCTGGCTTGATCATTTATATATTTTTGGGTATGCATGTTGATCAAGTGGATAATATTGCTCTACATTACCAATGGTAGCCATGTGGCAGATGATTACAGGTCTGTTTATTTTATACACATAAATGTGGCAAGTGCTCTTCTGCTTTTCCTTCCGACCCTATCCTTTCCCACCCAAACCCCTACCCTACCCTATCCCCCCCCCTTTTTGAAGAAGGCTGTGTGAACTCTGATTCTCCTACTACACTTTCAAGCAGTGGCCTTTTTTTAGCAGGACCTGTTCAATACATCTTCATGTTAGAGAGCTGTCTGTAGCCTTAGCCTTTTTCTCTCTTAAAGGTCAGAGCATCTTGGGTTATTTTTCTACAGAAACAAAAGTCTTAGCAGCACAATTTTGCTGCTTGGGAGAGGCAGTTGCTCATCTTTAAAGCTTTGTGACATTTAACTGTAGGTCTAAGCATTTAGATTTTTGATATATCTAGGATTAACTGAATCTTTCTGACACACATTCCTCATTCAAACCTCAAATAATATAAGTAACCATATTATTACTAGAACTGGATCCCCCCACACTTGCCATATTTGTGTGAATGGGGTACCATAATTGGATCCTGCCCCCCTTAACTTCTACATACCTTGCACACACTTTGCCTTTAACTGCTTCAGGTAGAGGGATGTGCAACAATTGTACTTTTTTGGCGGCAGGGTGGGGGGGAAGAGAAGATATGTACAGTTGGCACTCTATATCCATGGATTCCTTATCCACAGACTCAGCCATCTACAGCTAGAAAACATTTTAAAAATGTAGAAATTCCCAAAAGCAAATCTTCATTTTGCCATTTTATATATAGGGGACACCATTTTATCATGCCATTGTATTTAATGGGACATGAGCGTCCATGGATTTTGGTCCTGGAACCAAACCCCAGTGGATACCAAGGGCCCACTGCAGCATGTGGTTTGTGTTTTCCAGTATTTTCCAGTGTATAAGATGACTGGGTGTATAAGACGACCCCCAACTTTTCCAGTTAAAATATAGCATTTGGGATATACTCGCCGTATAAGACTACCCCTCTTCCAGCGCACACCAAATAAAAATGTTAAAAAATCAGATTTGATTTCAATATGGTTATTTTAATTCAAATGCTTATGACATGCAGGTACTTAGCAGAAAAACTGTCATTTATAAACACAACAAACTACAGCTCCCATGTTCCCTAGCATTTATTTCTGCAGTGTGTTTTGGACCTTACTTTTTAAAAAATAGTCCAGATTTAAATGCTGCTTTAAAAATTATTTCCATCTCCCAGCTATGAGATGGTTGGGGGAAAATGAGAAAGTTTTGGGGGAAGGACTGCCAATATACTAGGTGATGCATTCTGGGGTATGTACAATTTGTGGCCAAGTAAGTGACCTGGGCATGTCACACACTCTCAGCCTCAGAGGATGGTAATGGCAACCCCCATTTGAAGAAACATGCCAAGAAAAACCCATGATAAGGTTGTTTTAGGGTCACCATAACTTGGAAAAGACTTGAAGACACACAAGAACAACAAAAATGTCTGCAATTGTTTCATAGGTAGTACATGGGAATAGGAGCCAGCATGGTGTAGTGGTTTGAGTGTTGGACTACCACTCTGGAGACCTGGGTTTGATTCCCCACTCTGCCATGAAACCCACTGGGTGAACTTGGACAAGTCACACACTCTCAGCCTCAGGGGAAGGCAATGGCAAACCTCTGAGTGAATCTTTCCAAGAAAACCCCATGATCACCATAAGTCAGGAGCAATTTGAAGGCACACAACATATACATATAACCTCTAAGTTAAGGAACTTGGTTCTTCTTTAGATAAATCTTCAAAGGTACACACTCTCTCTCTCTCTCATTGTGCAGAATTATTTGTTAAAGAAGCCATGCCCAAGCAACACATCAACTTTAGCTGCGTCTGCATTGCAGAAATTTATTAAAGCAGTTTGACACTGCTTTAACTGCCCTGGCTCAAGGCTATGGAATTCTGGGATTTACAGTTTGTGAGATATTTAGCCTTTTCTGTCAGAGAGCTCTGGTACCACAAAGCAAACTGCAGACTCTTGGACTCCATAGGATGGAGCCATGGCAATTAAAGTGGTGTCAAACTGCATTATTTCTTCAGTGCAGATTCAAGCTGCATCAATACTGTAGAACTGGCTTCCTTCTCCTTCTCCCCTCGTCCTCCTCATCCTCCTCCTCTCTCCTGGCTCTCTTCTCTTTCTCCCCTCGTTCTCACCCTCCTCCTTCTTTCTTCTGACTCTCTTCTCTTTCTCTCCTCATTCTAATCCTCCTCCTCTCTCCTGGCTTCCTTCTCTTTCTCCCCTCGTCCTCCTCCTCTCTTCTGGCTTCCTTCTCTTTCTCCCCTCGTCCTCCTCCTCTCTCCTGGCTCCCTTCTCTTTGTCTCCTCGTCCTCATCCTCCTCTCTCCTGGCTTCCTTCTCTTTCTCCCTTCATTCTCATCCTCCTCCTCCTCCTCTCTCCTGGTGCTCTTCTCTTTCTCCCCTCATTCTCATTGCTGTCCTCCTCTCTCCTGGTGCCCTTCTCTTTCTCCCCTCCTCCTCCTCCTCTCTCCTGGCTTCCTTCTCTTTCTCCCCTCGTCGTTGTCGTCTTTCTCCTCTCTCCTCTCTCCTGGCTCCCTTCTCCTTCTCCCCTCGTCCTTCTCCCCACTCCTCTACCCGGCGTATAACACAACCCCCGACTTTTGAGACCCTTTTCCAGGGTTAAAAAGTCGTCTTATACGCCGAAAAATACGGTATGTATTTTTCATTGTTTTAAAGTTAATGTCTTAAACATAGCAGATTAATTGACTGTTTAATTCTTTTCAAAGTTTTGTACCATATACAGTTTGAGTTTCCCTTATCCAGAATTTCAAAATCCAAAATGCTCCAAAATCCAAAACTGAAATAATGACACCTTTGCTTTCTGATGGTTCAGTGTACACAAACTTTGTTTCATGCTCAAAATTATTAAAAATATTATTTATAAAACTATCAATATATATGTATAAAACTACCTTACACTATATGTATCCACTATGTGCATACAGTGTATATGAAACATAAATGAATAATAGACTTGGGTCCCATCTCAAAGATATCTCATTATGTATATGCAAATATTCAAAAATTCAAAAACACTCTGAAGTCTAAAACACTTCAGGTCCCCACGTATTTTGGATAAGGGAGACTCAACCTGTGATGAAGCTGATGAACAAGATTACTTATTGAGTTAAGTAGCTGCGAATTTCTCCAGTCCTGGTATAGGTTGTGAAGCAGTCTCTTGATGGGAATTCATGAGCACCCACATTCACTTGGTTTTAGATGTGTAGACAAATAAATCCAACAGGTTATGTCTCTCTGTTTAATTTTGCAGGGACTCAAACCCTGTTGTTTATTTTGAAGAAAGTTCAATGAAACAGCAGTTTAAGGGTTTTTTAAAAATGATATTGAGAACTTTTCTTTACTGACTTATGATCTTCAAGATCAGGTTAACAGTGACCTCAAAATGATAACTAGATCAGCAGCTTACCAACTCATATATGTGTATTGTGATTAACTGATTAACTATGTAAATTCTAGGCAACATGTGTTTCCCTTCTTGGAAACTCCTGTTGTATAGGAGCCAGCATGTGTAATGGTTTGAGTGTTGGACTACGACTCTGGAGACCAGGGTTCAAATCCATGCTCCTCCATGGAAACCTATTAGGCGACCTTGGGCAAGTCATACTCTCAGTATCAGAGGAGGTCAAAGGCAACCCCCCTCTGAACAAATCTTGCCAAGAAAGCCCCATGATACTTTGCCTTAGGGTCGTCTTGCGTAAGAAATGAATTGAGGGTATATAACAACAATGGAAGAAATGAGGAGCCCTGGTTTTCAGCTCAAAATAGTGTAAATCTCCTTTTCTGTAGGGAATTAAGGACAATTCTTTTAGTTTAGTTCAGTTCAGCATTTTGATGGCAAGTGATAAGCCTGTACTATTTTAATTTTTGTTTGTTTCAGATCAGCTGTTCAACACTGTTACCTGACTTGAATTTGATAGATAACATTAAGTATAATATTTCAGACCTAGGTAGACATTGTTTCTCGGGTAACCTTCTTCATGATCCTTGCAATAATAAAATGAAGTTATTACCACAGGCTTCCTTGAAGGAAGAAAGTTATAAAATAATGGCCAGGATCCTAAGCCAAAATCTGCTCTGTCTTGCCATTTCCATCAGCATTGGGCATCTCCCCTTCCTTCTGTGGCCCCCTGTGAACCTTAACACTGGCTTCAGAGGACTGTGAAAACATTGCAGCAGGATTTTTTGTGAACAGTGCTTCAAGAGAAGTGTGAGGAAAAATCAATATTAGCACCCTTTATAGATTGAAAGTCATTTTGCTACTCTAGAACAGTGATGGGCAAAATGTGGCCCACAGCCCACATATGGCCCTTGTGACCCATTAGTATGGCCTCCAGGCTCTCTCCACCATTAAAGTGAAGAGGCCCTGGAGCCTAGACAGCACTAGTAGTGCTTGCTACAGCTTGCCACGCCATGCCGCAAACACACCAGCACAACTGAAGCAAAAGAAACACTCCTTTCTCTTTCTGTCCCCCACTCTCCATTTGTCTGCTGTGTCTTTCCACCCCTTGTCCCTGGCCTTCTGTTTCTCTTGTAATCCCTGATATTCTTCGCTTATGTCCCTGCTTCTTTCTATGGTTGGCGTGCCTCCCATTTCTGTATTTCTTTCTCCAGTACAAGTCTTCCTACCACTTTTCTTTGCAAATGTCTTTCCTCTCCCCCCCCCCCATTTCCTCTCTACTTGTGTCTCCTTTGCTCCCTCAACTTGCTTGTAAACACTCTCTGCAAGTTTCTCTTCAGTGTGTCTGTGTTACTTCCTTACATTCAGTTAGTGAAAATGTAAGAAATTAATAAATATAATACATTTAAATATGAAAATATTTGTATATATTAGTTTGTATAAATATATTAAAACATTAAAAAGTGTACCACTAAAGCAAATTATGAATTCATTTATTTTTTTAAAAAAAAATATAAAAATGTACAGCCCTCAGCCTCTTCCAAAAAACCAAAATGTGGACCCAAGTTCCACTGTTGTTGCTCATCCAAGCTTTAGAAGCTTGAAATATATTATGTAAAATTTTGTTTGGCATAAAATTATCATGGTGTATAAAAGTACATTTTATTTAGGCAATAATTATTAAATTTATTTTATGTCTGAATTTATAATAATTGAAATGATGATGATGATCTGAAGGGTACAAAACAGGGCTAGTTTTTCAAGATAATTAGGAATAGAAAAAGTCCCTCAATAAGAACAGGAAAAAACAGTACTGTATTGGTAAAACAAAGAAAATAATTTTGTTTCTCTAATCCTCCACAGTGTCAAGCAACCATAATGCACTCATTCCTCTAAAAAGAATGCAGAAAGAACTGAAAAGAGAACTGTAATGATTTTATGTACATAGCTTTACATAAAATTATTCTTGTTACATAGTTTTTAGTCATACTTTTGGAGGACAAGTTATTTGAACATTACATCTCAAACATTTTAGTCATCATTCTAAAAGAAAGTATTTCTATATTCCTCTTCCACCCCACCCCTATCCCATTTTTCTGGGGGAAAAGGCTTTAGAAATAAATTGAAAACCTGAATTTTTCTTATTTTTCCCCAGGCTTCACACCTCTTAGTGTGGAAGGAATTTCCAGTTCTGCTATGTAACAAAGAACAGTGTTGAATCTTGGCCTTGGAGTGTACTGTAATGTGTCTTCTTGCAAAGTGTGGAGTTTTCAATGAAGTCATATTATAGATATTACCGTAGGGAAGAAATAACGGCTTTCTCTTTCTTCATTATTCTAGCTTTCAGTTTGAATAATGTCAACATCAATGGAATTAATGTGCATTTATTTAACTGATAATATCTTCATCAGATTTTCTATTAAGAATGTGTAATTCTTAGATAAGCATATCTTTTTGTGATTCGATCAAATTTATGGGAACCACTAGTATTGTCTTCTGTATTTTTTTAATGGCATTGTTTCTCCAGAAGAAGTAACGGCATATTTTGGAGGATTTTCTTTTTAATCTGCCTGACAACATAACCAGATATTAAGATATTACCATTATATTCTTTTTAGAAGTTTGGTATTTATCAGTATTTCCCCCCACAGTTGTGATAGGTTGACAGGATATAACTGGCTAACCATCGAGTGAGTCTGACTTTTTGAAGCAGACTTGTAATTTAGGACTTCATTGATTACCTGCAGATGTAGCTTGAGTCTCCCTTATTCTAAAATGCTTGGGACCAGAAGTGTTTTGGGTTTTGGATTACTTTTTTATTTATTTTGGAATACCTGTATATGCATATATGTACATAATGAGATATCTTGGAGATGGGACCCAAGTCTAAACAAGAAATTCACATATGTTTCATATACACCTTATATATATTATATATGAGCCAGTATGGTGTAGTGGTTTGAGTGTTGGACTACAACTCTGGAGACCAGGGTTCGATTCCTGGCTTGGCTCTGAAACTCACTGGGTGCTTTGGGCAAGTCACATGCTCTCAGCCTCAGGGGAAGGCAGTGGCAAACCTCCTCTGAACAAATTTGCCAAGAAAGCCCCATGATAAGTTCACCTTAGGGTCACCATAAGTTGGAAATAACTTGAAGGCGCACAACAACAATATGTGTCTTGTACACATACCCTGAAGGTAGTTTTGTACAATATTTTAAATAATTTTGTGCATGAAACAATGTTTGTGTACACTGAACCATCAGAAAGTAAAGGCCTTAATATCCCAGCCACTCATGAAAAAAGTTTTGGATTTTGGAGTATTCTGGATTTCAGAATTCCGGATAAGAGAGACTCAACCTGTACATTTCGCCTGTTACCTCCATTTCTGATGCAAGTAGTAGAAGAGTGTACAAACCTGGCAGCACTACAGCTCTTTGAAAGCTTTACTCTTGGCTTGCTGATTTCTAATTGTCAAGATAACATTAAAACATGGATGGATTTGGAAACTGTGCACTATAGTGTTTATCTTTTAAGCCTAAGCATGGGTTTTATCATGTCTCCGGGATGGCCTCAGAACAAGAGGACAACACAATTGAGAGATACGAAGTGAAGATGTAATACAACCAGGATAGGGAAGTAGATGGAAACCTCTGAGTTCTGTTCTGTTAATTTGATTTTAAAAGCCAGAATAAAACATACACATGCACACATTTTTCTCTAAAAGTGAAGAGAAGAGACATGATAGTTTTTGTGGGTTTTTCGGGCTGTGTGGCCATGTTCTAGAAGAGTTTCTTTCTGACGTTTCGCCAGCATCTGTGGCTAGCATCTTCAGAGAAAACTGAATTGGAGGAGCATGGGTCTATATATACTGTGAGACCCTGGGTAGGAAGGAGTGGTTCCCAGGTGAACTGTGTGTTCTGTGTTGAATAGGTATTGTTCTGTTGTTATGGCCTAACTTCAGGGTGTGCAATCAAGGGTATTGTCTGCTATTCCCATGTAAACTGTGTATTGTTCTGTGTTGAATAGGTATGCTCTGTTGTTGATGGCATGGCTTCCAGGTAAGGATATGCAATCAGGGAGATTGTCTGCTATTGTCTGCTGGGAAAGCCCCTGACCCTGGTTGGTTTTCCATTTGCCTTTGCTGAGTGCTGAATCTCTTATTTTGTAGGACTGGTAGCCATATCTTGTTTATTTTAAGAGTTTCTTCTTTCCTGTTGAAGTTGTCCAAATTTTTGTGGATTTCGATGGCTTCCCTGTGCATTCTGACCTGATAGTTGTTGGCATGGTCCAGAATTTCAGTGTTTTCAAACAGCATTTTATGCCCCTCCTCCAATTCAGTTTTCTCTGAAGATGCTAGCCACAGATGCTGGCGAAACGTCAGAAAGAAACTCTTCTAGAACATGGCCACACAGCCCGAAAAACCCACAAAAACTATGGATGCCGGCCATGAAAGCCTACGACTTCACAGAGACATGATAATTTATCAAGATTTAAATCCAGTAGTTAATTCTAACTAGAATAGAGCCATTTAATGGCCCCAGTGCTTACATGAGTCCAAGTGATTCAGTGCGTCTGCTCTGCTGGGATTTATAATTGGATTTAAGTCCAGAATTCTACTGCAGTTACTTTTCTGCAGCAGAATATTGACTTGAGGCAACTGAGTGTGTTGGTGCCACAATAGAAGGGTCAATTCACTGGGGGATTTGATCGCCTTGGGATGTACACTACAGGATGTGCCTTGAATGGAGCGGTAGAGTAATCCCGTTGGGACTGCAAATTTCTTTTGCTGAGGGTGGTAGTGGGGAGGGAATCGTACTGTTTTGAATTGTCCAAGAGTTGGGAAAATGTTCGAGAAATTACATTGCTTATTTTGAAGTGGGTTTTCTTTTTGTCGTCTTGATGAAACATATCTTGGTTCTTCTTTGACCTCCAGCACACCTGTTTGTTAGAGCACTGGCATTGCTCCTCAAAAATGGTGGCTATTGATCATGGCACATTTCCAAGAAGGAAACCATGAACCCTGCCGGACTTCCACATCAGATAGCTGATGAAGCACTGTTTCAGAGTGCTGATAAACTGATTTACTCACTGTTGGCCTGCAGTTCATGAGCTGAAATTACAGGTTTGGGTCAAAGAAAGGGACAGCAGGCTTGTGCAATGTGAGAGAGAACATCTGCTCAGCATTTCAGTTGAAACAGGGCAAAAGGTTGACAAAATATTGCATCCAGATTTCTTTTCCTTACTGCTACACTTCTTTGCATTGAGGACCACTAGATAAATGGTAGGAAAGGAGACTAGTAATCTTTGTCCATGCAGTTAATGCCTTATTTAAGGCTTAGCAGTGTGGTGTTCTGAGTACATTTAACAATGTTTATTTAAAGGTATGTGAATAAAATGTGTGTACAGAATTCTTGTGCCATTAGTGGTGCGTGTAACATATTTTTCCTCTTATAAGGGAACTGCATATTTTTGTTGCCTCAGGGGTAAGCGAGCTTTTGAGGTTTCCTGTAAGCAGATCTGTGCTGCGAAGGATGTGCAAGTTCACTGGTGTGTCTGTATGCTGTTGTTTTTGGGGTTTTTTTTTAATCAGACACATTGCACACTTGGAGAGAAGAGCAGGTGCTGGTTAACATTGCATTTAAAATTAAGCAGTCAAATGTGTCTTTCAGCAAAACAATGAACAAGGTAGGAATATTTGGCATGGTTTGTCTTACTATATTTCTATAAAATGGGTGGTACAGTTGCTGAAAATGTTAGGGCTAAATCCATCTATTGTTCCAAGTAGAGTAGACCAATTGAAATATATAGTACTTACATTAGTCCTATTGACAATCTTGTTAATGTAAATGGGTCTACTGTATTTGAGATTAAAATTAGATTTAGCCCAAAGTCTTGGAATGGTACCTGGCTATAACACACAATTATGAAATGCAACAGATAAAATTTGTTTATAATAGGATTGTCTTCCCTCATCTTCATTACAGTCACATTTTATCGGTTGTAATTACAGAAAGGAACCTGTATGTATTTATACTAAGGTAGAGCAAATAAAATCTTCATTTTGCATGTTATTACATATCTAGTAATGTGAGGTATGCTAGGTATTTGTAACCTAGATTCAGTGCATAAGTGTCTCAAGTTGAAGCATAAAAACGTAGGTATGAAAAAGAAGAGTTTATCTTTGTCATGTGTGACTTAAATCAAGATCCAGTGTTCTATATCTGGGTGATTTACATTAGATTGAAAAGGATTTCCAATTGTTGGTGTTTTAAAATAAGAGAAACAAAGTTGTTTCCCAATAAACATAAATTATACTATAGAAGTAAGGAAAATATTTGGTAACTGTCCAGAAGGAGATTTTTATGTATGACAGTAAGCTTCAAATTCCTGAGTTCAGAATTCTTTTATTCTAAATTTATAACTTTTGCACCAATGCTCAAGATGGTTGATTTCGAGTTTCTAATAAAATGCAAGGGAACCAGCGTGGCGTAGTGGTTTGCGTGTTGAACAATGACTCTGGAGACCAGGGTTTGATTCCCTGCTCAGCCATGAAATTCATCGGGTGAGCTTGGGCAAGTCACATGCTCTCAGCCTCAGGGAAAGGCAATGACAGACCTCATCTGAACACATCTTGCCAAGAAAACCTCATGATAGGTTCAGCTCAGGGTTACCATATGTTGGAAACAATGTGAAGGCACACAACAACAACAACAACAACAAGCAAAGAAGATTAATCAAGCATGAAGTCTGCCCATCCTGGTTTAACTGATGGTGAAATTAGGTTGTACAAGTTTGCTAACTGATGTCTGCACTCGTACTGTATTACAGATTCCTCATCACAAAGTGGGATGTTAGGGAAACCCTGGTAAGCTTTAAGTATACTTAATATCAGTGCTGACATCCTAGTAAAACAGAGTTGGGAGGAGAGCTTACTCCAGATAAGAGCCAGGTATGTGGTCCTGGAACATCCATTCTTAAACAGGTTTCCAACTCTGTTAAGGATAAACAAGCAGTTAAGTCTTCCCCAGGTCATGGTAGTAGTTGTGCTATATTTCCAGAAAGCAACAGCATAATAAATAAATATTAAATAGGGAAGTTTTTATATACTAGTAGCACCGTATTTCCCCAAAAATAAGACACTGTCTTATATTTACTTTTCCTCAAGAAGACACACTACGGCTTATTTTCAGGGGATGTCTTATTTTTATTAAGTATGGTACAACAATCTACATTTATTCAAATATAGTTAAGTCGTCTTCTTCTGGGACATCATCATAACTCTCCTGGTTGGTTTGTGCTGGGGCAGAGAGACCCACAGTGCTGAATAAAACGGCAGCCACAGCTTTACTGCTTCCCCCTGAGGACACACAATACCTAAAGCAGAGCGACTTGCTCCTCACTTCACTGAGGAGACTTTTACTTATTTTATGGTTATGTCTTATTTTGGGGGAAACACAGTATTTCATATCTGAAGGCCTTTTTAAAAAATGGCTTTAATACTGGCAGTGTTGGTGACTAATTGGACCTTGTATTTTTTACAGTCACGTTGTTGTAGATAGCTGCATCACCGTGGAGCAGTCCCCTTTCTTTCCACACTTGTTTAATGTCTCAGATGATGACCTCTGGTAAAAACAAGACAAAACACCATAGCAGTTGTGTTTGGTCCAGACTGTGGTATCGTACCTTTTGTTCACATTTGGGAGCTTGCACACTGAATAGCCCCAAAGCATAGCAAGATATTGAAGACAAGATCCCTATCCCCACTTCTGGTAATGACCAGACTTGGAGGGCTCCTAAAATTGTCAAAAATTTGAGAGATTCTGGGTGTAGCTAAGATTGCCTTATTGTACTGACTCTCTCCCTCTCTGTCTGTCAAATCTCACTTGTCAACTTATGGCAACCCCACGCATTTGATAGGATTTTTCTAGGCAAGGAACACTCCGAGGTGTTTTTGTCAGTTCCTTCCTCTGAAATATAGCCTACAGCGCCTGGTATTCATTGGCAGTTTCCCATCCAAATACCTACCAGGACTGACCTTGCTTACATTACAGCTTATTATTTCTCCCTTAGGTTGCAACCTAGCTGTTTTTCTACTTTCTGGGACTTGTTTGGTTGCATGAAAGTATTGTGTGATCATGTCCCAAGTTACCCTTAGTGATGATAATCTGCTAGCTTTTCATGCTGACAGTGCAGTTATTGATGATGGACAATTTCAGCTGCCCCTACTCAGAATAATTTAAATTAATTTAAATTTGTATTGACAATAAGAGGATCCAGAGCAGGCTCAGCTGTAATCTCCCTGTGGCTAGATCTCATTATTGACCTGTAGCTGTCTGTTTTGTAACTGTAGTGAGCTTTGTTCAAAAATTGTGCTTTTCTCTTGCATAATTCTAGTGGAGAAGTGTTCTGAAAACTGAAGGAGCTGTTTATCCACAGCTCCACAGTCCATTATTTCACTTGAAGAATCAATTCTGTTAGTGGGATATTGAAAACCAAAGACAGTGTGACTGCCCAAAACCACAATTGCTTTCAGGGCCAGGTTGAGCAATGTAATCTAGAGAGAGAGGATATATTGATATCTCGTCCAAGCAAAGTACAATTGGTGGTGGAAGATTAGTTTTGGATTTTTTTTTTGTTTTGTTTTAAACTCACATCTTTGATGGTGTAGTTGGTTCTAAGGAAAGCATGCTGCTGTTGCTTTTGTGTCCTTGACATTCTGCATTGTTTGTGTATGTGATGCTTCTTTCTAGTCCAGTAACAACACTGGACTAGAAGTGTGCAGTGGCACTCTTACCATACTCCTGCAATTCCCTTTAGCTTTATGTGCCTCTTGTTTCATCTCTTTTCTGGCAACGGAGAGTGCTTTTTGCTTTAAATTTCAGTATAACTGTTTATGACAGGGTGATGTGGCGGTCTCTCATTTATGGGGTCATCATAAGTCGAAATGAATGAAAACAGCAAATCTCACTGAAGTCCAAAATGTGATTGGAAACTTATCACCAACTGATTGCGTTTATAAATACTAAATGTTTCCTCTAGCAATACTAATTAACTTTACTATAATATGTTGCCAATATTTCAACAGTGTCTATTATCTTCTCTTTCCCAAATATATATATAAACCTTACTCTATACATACCACCAATTTTCTATTTCTAAGTGACTTCATCATGAAAAGTATAAACAATAAAAAACAAAAAACAAAACAAAAAAAGAACACAAAATACAAAACTTTCCTAGTAATAAATTCTATATTCAACTTCTATTTTTCCAATAACTATTATATAATTATATGTTTTCCAATCCTTTTACCCAAAGTTTACCCCATTTCTGTTCAATATATCTAATAAACGGATTCCATACATTATTAAACAATTTTAGTGGGGTTTTTTTGTAACAGTTGTGTAAGTTTATCATTTTCCATTAGATCATAAACTTTCCAAACCCAATCATCAATATCCGGTGTTACTTTCTGCTTCCAATTTTTGGCATATATTAATCTAGCTGCGACTGTCAAATAAAATATAAGTCTTCCATGCTCCTTTTCTAGCTTTTCCTCTTCATTTACATTGAGTAGGTACATTGCCGGATCTTTCTTAATCGGTTGTCCTAAAATTAACTCTAATTTTATATGAATCTTATTCCAATAAGTTTTAGCGTTAGCGCATTCCCACCAAATATGAAAATATGTCCCCACTTCTTTCCCGCATTTCCAACATTTATCATTCTTTAATTTGTAAATCTTTGCCAATTTGAAAGGTGTCAAATGCCACCTATATGACATTTTGTAAATATTTTCTTTTAAATCATAACACCATGTATTTCATTTTTTTTATCCATAGTTTTTCCCATTGTGACAAGGAGATTGGTTTTCCAAAATTCCTGGCCCATTTAATCATAAATGGTTTCACATAGTCCTCTTCCATTTCTAATTCCAGTAATAATTTACATATTTTCTTAATCGTATGTTCTTTATTTGATTTAATTATTTTAACAAACCTAGAATCTGCATCCTTAATATTATTTGATCTTAAATCCATAAAGAATCTTTCCTTCAGCTGACGATAAGTGAACCAAGTGCAGTTCATACCTTCTTCTAATAATTAAGTGGTTTCAAATTCATCTCATCTTTTTTTATTAAGTCTTCATATGTTACCCAATTTGAATTTTTTAACGGGGTTATTCTATAAAAGGCTTCATTAATTGAAGCCCATTTTGGAACTCCTGGACAGATTCTGGGTTTAATATAAGAGGAAGTATTTTAAAATTTGCGTAGTAATAATTAGATGGGGGGGTTGTTTGTTTGTTTGTTCGTGGTGTTTTTTTGTTTGTTTTATTGTTTGTTTGTTTGTTTGTTTTTGTTTTTTGATTGTTTAAGATGTGTGATGTTATAATGTTTGGTGTTTGTGTTTATTGCAACATGTATTATTGTAGCTTGTTTTGTCTAATATTTGGTTTTAAAATATACAATAAAATTTATTATTTAAAAAAAATGTGATTGGAAACTTTGCTGTACATAAATATTCTGATTACATGAATCGCATTGTGGGAGAAAGTCAAGATATAAATCCTGGAAATAAAATAAATAAATGAACACTTTGCATTACTTTTTCACTAGAAATTTTCAAAGGGATGTAGAATCAGATAGTAAGGGCCTAAGCAGACTGCCAGAAATAGTGCACATTAAATTGAGGCACTGCCCTGACTCAGTGCTAGGGAATCATGGGAACTATAGTTTATTGTGGCACCAGAGCTCTCTGACAGAGAAGGCTCAATGTCTCAGAAAAAAATACAATTCACATGACTCCCTAGCACTGAGCCAGGGCAGTGCCTCAATTTAATGTGCACTATTTCTGGCAGTCTGCTTAGGCCTAAAGACATCATCCCCCCGCCCCCACTGTAAGTATTATGTTGTACTAGAAACCCATGTATTGCTCCCTTGCTCTTCAGAATAAAAGTAGAGTCTTGTCTACTTGTCATTGTCAAAAGCCTTCTCTTGAATTTGGCCTTTAGTAGTCTAAAAGTGTTCTGTAAAGACATTGTAGTTAGGTGATCATCCTGTGTACTCCATTTTTTAAGAATAACAAAGGTAAATCAGTTATCAGTGGAATGATGTGGAGATTTCCACATGACATTCTATACTGTTGCAGCAACTATTTGTTCCATTGCAGAGGCAAAACAAATAAAACTAAGAACCACACCCTATGGTTCTAAATTAGAGTTGTACTCCTGGCATTTTTTAGTTCTGTCTGTTTTAAGATAAAAATAAGTAGCATAATGTGCATGAAAATTACTAGTGCATGGCAGCAGTGTTGATTTAAGCAGTGGTAAAATGGCAAAGAACCATTAAAATAACAGGTACAGTGTTCTGGAACATTTTATCAAAATATTTCAGTCACATTCATGGCTTGGGTCTGGAATTCAGGTACAGGAATATGGGAATTCCAGTAAAATGTGTAAGCTCATAAATATGGAACTTTTCATGACTGGCTTTAGTATTCTTGTCATGCTTCCTTCTATTTTGTGTCAAATTGTATTGGTTTTAGACTTCATAAAAAAGACTGTGACATGAATCTTAAGCAGAAAAACAAACCTGGTATCCATTATGTTTAGCTCTGTGGTTCAAATTAAGTGTTTGGGGTGTGGGGAAAGCTCCCATAAATGAGAAGTGGAAGTAATGTGACAGTGGTTGGGAAGACAGATAGTACAAGATTTTGGACCACACAAAACATGGAAAGATTTCCACCTCCTTTATGAGGAACAAAGAAACCTAGAAGTGGAATCGTGAAATGGAATAATGGGCAGCAGATAATAGGATGCATCTACAGTGCCACTTCCTCCCATTGTTGTTAACAGCAGGTCCTGCTGGTTTGAACACATTACAGGAGTCATTGTGGTTTAATGCCAAATCAAAAATAAAATGACTTTGCTGTTATTTGCAACCAAGTTCTAACTGTTTAAATCTTCTTTTATGTTTTCAAGCATTAATGTTGAAAGCATGATAGACGAACACATGCAGTGTTTCAATGAATGTGTTTGTTTTATGACAGAGGGACTCCATGAAAGATGACAGAAGAAGTTATTGTTATAGCAAAGTGGGATTACACTGCGCAACAGGACCAAGAACTTGACATAAAGAAGAACGAGCGCCTCTGGCTGCTAGATGATTCCAAAACATGGTGGAGGGTAAGAAATGCAGCCAACAAAACAGGATATGTGCCATCAAATTATGTGGAGAGAAAGAACAGCCTGAAGAAGGGTTCTTTGGTTAAGAATCTGAAAGACACATTGGGTAAGTCCTTATTTGGAATATTACGCTGATTCTATCAAGAAACCAAGTGCATAAAAAGCCCTGTAGGATAGACATAACGACAGTGTTGTGTACAAAAAAGGAGTATCATTTTCATTAATTTATTAAACAACCTAAATTTTAGAAGATTTGAGTTGTTCAGGAGCCATATTTTTATTTTGTCCTTATTCCGATATTCTGATTTTTTATAAAAATACAGGTGACACACACCCCATGGGTGTATGTGTGTTTTACAAAACTAGAAACTTGTCAATGGGAGGACTAGCAAATATGTTGTCATGAAGACTGGTAGCAAGTTTATGTTCAGTGTGGCTTTGCTTTTGTTTAGTCTTGCACTTGCACATTCATTATGAAGTTTAAAAATACTTTGTCTCTTCTGGCTTATTACCTCATTCTTTAAATTGTATGACAGGATAACTAGCCTAAGAAGATCCTTTTTTATTTGATTTTCCCTTCTTTTTACTTCTCATGTCTAAGGTTACTTGCGGCAATCATAGAAAACGAAATGTTTCAAAGTTATCTTGGTATGGAGGGTAAAAACTGTTGATTCCTGGTTCTTGATTATGTCATGTGAATTTTTCCTAGTCCTGTGTCAGTCACAGTGATAAAATCTTTCTATTTATCATCTAATAAATATGTTAAATTTTTTCCTCATTAACACATTGTGTTTTTGTTTTAGTTTGAACAAAATGATGGGATCATCCAAAAATTGGACAAAGTTAATTTGGAGCAGTATTTTTTATTATAAATGCCATGGTTTGCACTCTGAGGAACAAAAATGTGTCTTTTCTAATGCTCGTTCACTCTTCTTTCCTACTACCTTGTATATTTCCATACATTCATTTGACTGTTCTTCAGTCTCTTTATGTTTCAATATTTATTTGTTAAGTTGCTTTGTTTTGCCATTGCTCAGTTGTGTTGTTGCCTAATAGAAGCCTACTTTTTGTCATTCAATGATTGAGCAGATCTTTGTGTCTGAGAGATTGCATGTATATGTGAGAAAAAGAGAGTGAGAAAAAATTAAGGAAAGAGACAGAGAGAACAAGAATACATGTAGGGCTATGTTTTATGCATGTATTTGAGTGCATACAAGTACCAGCATCCATGCAGGAGGAAGTATATACACACACTGCATTTCTGTTGCATGCCATCCCATTTCAAATTGGCAATTTAGTTCACATTTTGTGAGAAAAGAAAAATGTTATAACGAACAGAACACTCCTGCCAAAGCACTCTTCCCTCCTCCTCCATTATGCCAAGTATTTGTTTATTTATTTAGATATTAATGTATTTCATCTCACCCAACATGCTCCAAGGCAGTGTACTACAGGCAAGAATTTTATTTGGAAGTAAACCAAAGAGTTTTAAAAAGTTATAAAATATATGCAATTAATATAATGAATACAATCCAAAATCTAATCGTGATTTTAGGGGCCAAAGAACAAATAAAGCAGCATTTTGGGCCAGAAGCTCAGTAGGCATAGAGACAGTCTAACTTTTCTTTGTAGGCTATTTGACAGACAGGACTCCTAAGTGCTGAGAAACCCTGTCTTGTGTACTCACCAGTGCAGCTTCCTGGGGTGGTGAGACGTACAAAAAGTCTTCTATTGAGGATCCTAAATTCAGAGCAGGTTCATATAGGAGGAGGTTTATCAGATGCCCTGGTTACAAGTCATTTAGGGCTTTATAGGTTAAACTCAGAGCCTTGAATTTAGTTTGAAACCAAATCAAAAGGCAGAACTAGTGGTAAGTGGTCTCAAAAGTGCACACCAAATGGCCCATAATGTAACTAGCTGTCATTTGTAGAGCAAGTAATAATGTCGGAACATGAGAGCCCTTCTTCTAGAGACTACAGAGCAGGAACTCAGTAACCCCCCCCCCCACCAACTCATTATGCTGTCTTGCCATTTACTGATACAGAAATCTGTGAAGAAAAAGATGTATACCTCTTTCTCATATCACAAAGATTTATGCCAACTTAGATGTCATTCTGTCTTATTCCTTCTACTTGTTATTTCAGTGAATCAGCTTAATTTTATTCTATAGTAACAGTGCATATAGTAAGGAAGAAATTTGGGATGCAGTGGCTCAAGTGGTTAAGACGCTGACTCTGTTGACTGCAAGATCGGCAGGTTGGCAGTTTGAGGCCCAGGTGCTGCCTGATGGGGTGAGGTCCTGGCACTAGTCCCAGCTTCTGCCAAGCTAGCAGTTCGAAAGCATGCAAATGCAAGTAGATAAATAGGTACCACTTCGGTGGGAAGGTAAACAGTGTTCTGTGCAATCATGCTGGCCACATGATCACAGAGTAGTCTCTGACAGTGCTGGCTCTTCGGCTTAGTAACAGAGTTGAGCACTGCTCCCTATGGTCGGACACAACTTGACAACCTTGTCAACGGGGAATATCTTTACCTCTACTTAGGAATAAATTATTATTGACCTGTTGTTATGTGCCTTCAAGTTAACTCCAACTTAGGGCAAGCCTTACATAGGATTTTCTTGCCAGGATTTATTTAGAGATGGATAGGATTTGCCATTGTCCTCCTCTTAGGCTTAGAGAATATGATTTCTCCAAGGATGTCCATGGCTGAGTGTGGATTTCACCTGTGGTTTTGCAGAGTCCTAATCCAGTGCTCAAATTGCCCCTCAATTTATTCCTCTTTTATAAGAAAAATTAAAGAAATATTTTAAAAGTATAAACACAATATTTTTATTACTTAGAGTCAAACTTGTAGTAATATCACACTATGGACATATCTTGAGATGATATGACTCATTAGAAAAGATGATAATGTTTCATTAAGTTGAAGTCAGTAGAAAAGACCACATTACAGGTGAATTGACTCAATCAATTAAGGAAGAAGGTTATGCACCTGATTTTGTAACACCTTAACAGGATTATTAATGGCCAGCTGTCTTGGAGGTCTCTCATACATAGGGTTGTCATAAGCTGAAGCTGACATGACAACTGTTAGCAGCAAGAGTCAAATATAATATGTTACAAGTGGTCTCCTGTTGATAAGATTTATTACGATCTACTGCATTTTTTCTTTATTATAATGGATAGCAGCTCTTTGGACCCCTGAATCAGATTGGAATTGTAGCACTGGGGTACGATACTAGTCCTCCCCATGCCTTTAATCTAAATAAAATCTCCCTTTGGGTGGCACTCTCAATCTTTTTATATTGTGATACAAGTGGGCCCTTGGTGTCCACTGGAGATTAGTTCCAGGACTCCTGTGGATACCAAAAAAAGTGGATGTTCAAGTCCCATTATATAAAATGGTATAGTAAAATGGTGTCCCTTATATAAAATGGCAAAAACAAGGTTACCTTTTTGGATTTTTTTGAGGGAATATTTTCAAGCTATGGATGGTTGAATCCCTGACTATAATTGATAGATATCCAAAGTTAGAAGCACAAAGCTATATATTCTTACTTTATATTTTCCCATTTCTTTGAATCTAAATAGCCTGCACTCTTACTTGCCTTTTTGCCCTCTCTCTTTCTTCCACTCAACTTCCTGTTTATTTTGAAAGTTTGCTAAAAACTGTCAGCTATTTCCTCCTTTTGAATCAACACAGTTTGCTAGCAATCTGGATGCTTTAGTGCCACCCCTCCCCATTTCACCACCAAAGGAAGTGAAGCTTTTGTTTAGCTGATGCCTTGGCTGTGAGAGGGCCTTCACTCCATTAGCTCCTGTGATTTCTTTTTTATTATTATTATTATTTGTCCTGTCTCTCTTTGTGTGTATGTGCTCTTAAAGCTTGGCTTGTGTGATCTTATGTCTGGAGTTAACATGATTTATGACAACAATGTGTTAGCATCTCACTCAGGAGGGAGTTGTTTTGCCCAATGAGGATTGTGGGTATTGGACTAACATTGGACTACCTTGTTAATGGTACAAAGTTGAATCTAAGTTCCAGATCACCCTACAAGCAGCCCCACATTCAGTGTGTCAAGGGAAAATATTCCTAGCTTATATTGGAGATCAGGAATAGAAAAGGACTTGGAAAGTGAAACTGAGGCTGTTTTTGCATCTGCAAATTGCACCTGGCTATTGAATGGTGGTTTATGAGAGCCAGCATGCTATAGTGGTTTGAATGTTGGATTATGACTCTGGAGACCAGGATTTGAATCCCCACTCATCCATGGAAATCCACTGGGTGACCTTAGACAAGTCAAACCCTTTGAGCCCCAGTGGGCAGAAAAGGCAAACCCCCTCTGAACAAATATTGCCAAGAAAACCCCATGATGTGCCCCTTAGGGTCATCATAAATTGGAAACTTATGACACACAACAAGGCACACAACAACAGACAACAACATTGAATAGTTTACATGTTCATATGGCTAGGTGCAACATCCAGCAGTTGTTTGCAGAAGTGAATTTATCTCTGTCCTTCAGTGATCACTGTGGCATTCCCGCAGTTGAAGTAGCCTTAGAATAAATATTCCCTTAAAATATGAACTGATATACAATAGTTTTCAGTCAAAACTGTTTGCAGATTTGTCTTTTAATTATGAAGGGATCAACTATCAGTTGAGAAATACAAATGAATGAGCTTTCAGTTCAGTCCAGCTAGAAAAGTGTTTTGAAAATTGTTTGGTGCAGATTTACCAGAGACTGCACAGCGTTCTTCGAAGCAATCTTCAAAGAGACAAATATGGCATCAAGTAATTTTGTGCAAGTATAACAGATGTTTTTCAGTTGATCCACCTACAGATCATGAATAAAATTGAGAGTGAATGCTCTGCAGGTGCAGCTGTCAGATGTGCTGCAAGCCTGACTTGTTCCATCTTCTGTGAGGATCATAGTACTTCTAGCGCTTTTTAATGTGGTACTATCAAAAGTCAGTATATATATTAACACATGATGAATGTTCATGGGGAATAAAGCTCATTATAAAATGATGTTCTCATTTTTGACAAAACTTATTTTAGCCTGAAGAACTGCGAGAAAAAAAATAGCCTAAGATTTGAAATATAAAATGGAAATTTTGATGCCATGGGAGTGGGTAGATTCCCTGGCATGCTAGTGGGAGCGTTTTCCTTGGCAAAAAACAGGCATTCATGAGTGTCTGAGACAGTTACATCTTTGCTTTCTGATGGTTCAGTGTACACAAACTTTGTTTCATGGACAAAATTATTTTTTAAAAATGTATAAAATTACCTTCATGTTCTGTGTGTAAGGCCCACCAAGGGCAATTATCTGGCCCACTGGGTGTTTTTGCCGCCGCTGCCTGTCCTGCTTAGCAGCCGACGTGTCCCAGGCCCGCAGTGCGCATGTCCGGCCCTCCAATAGTCTGAGGGACAGTGAATTGGCCCCCTGTTTAAAAAGTTTGAGGACCCCTGGTGTACATGAAACATAAATGGATTTTGTGTTAGACTTAGGTTCCACCTCCAAGGTTCATATATGCAAATACAGTGGGCCCTTTGTATACATGGGGATCTGTTCTGGACCCACTGCCACATATGCCAAAAACATGGGACCTCAAGTGCCGTTGTTGTTAATGGTCGTGCGCTCCTGCGCACAACGCTGCAGATGCACCACAGGCATGTGTGCCATTAAAACATGCAGGGATTGCCGTCCGCGTAAGCTCAAAGCCGCAGGTGGCAAGCCTACCTAACGCGCAGGCACACTGTACCATTATTCAAAAATTAAAAAAAAAACCAAAACAAAAATAAAACTGAAATCCAAAGCACTCCTGGTCCCCAAACATTTTGAATAAGGGAGACTTATCCTGTAGATTAATAAAAAAATAAAATTAAAGCCCCTCTGTGCCATGACTGGCTACTTCTTTTAAGGGAAAAAATCCCCCAAATGCAGAAACCATGCCTAGTGTGGTTCTTAATTCTGAGACTCTGTAGCCAGTGATATAAATAGGCAAGTGTTTTGCCTAATGTAATTTATTTTCTTAGCTTCTGAATTCTTTTAATCTCTTCTTTGATCCATCACTGACTTGTTTTTCTCACCATTTCTAACAAACAGGGATTCTTTTTATCCATCACACTGATAACTGGGTTATTTTCTCATTTTGTGCTGTCAGTATTTTAATTTTTTTGTTTATTTTGTCATTTGTATTTTTTCATATATTTTTTTGTTTCTGATCTTCATGTTCTGAGCCAATTATGCTCTTAGGGTTTCTATGCATTCAGAGTTTTAATCCATGACAGTTATTTGGAAAATAATCTGAGTGTATGTGCCACTACCAACACTCCCTGTTCTGCTGCCATTTTCCTGCCCTTGAATTTGGCTTGCTATTCTGTGACATGTTTCTTGATCAACCTCAAGCACCATGCTAATAACTATACCCAGGTGACCTCTACTAGGCAAACATAAAATATCTACCAATCTGTGCCAGATATCATGTGGTGTTTGTCTGTCATAGTCTTTTTGATGTTTTTAAGGTAAACCTTCCTAATAGTGTTTAATTTTATCATGCAACAGCATACTTGGTAGCAGAGCATTAAACTGGTTGAGAGCCAACATGAAATTCTATAGGTTGTTCTTCCTTTAATAAAAATATAAAATCTTTACTTTGAATTGCTGATGTTGCGATCTGACTTTAAGCTAGTCTTATTTCTTGAAAAGGCAGCACTGTTTAACTTGGCCAGTCTGCTCTGCTTTCTTCACTTTAGGCTCTGTTTCTCTCTCTTCCCCCCCCCCCCCCTTCTTAGTGCCTGGTGCAATGAAAAATTCCTGCAAAAAATAAAGGGATTTTTAAGCATTACATTCTCTTTATCTCTTTGTCATAGATAATGTTGACATTTTGTAAGTTATACTTAACTGATTTAGAACAAATCCAGTTTATGATAAAGGGTCAGATTTGTTGTTGTTGTTAACTGCCATCAGGTCGATCTCGACTCATGGAAACCCTATGGATGAGACATCTCCAAGACCCTCTGTCCTCCACTGCTCTGCTTAATTCCTGAAACCCCTTAATACCCGAGATCTCTTTGATAAAGTCCATCCATCTGGTATGTAGCCATCCTCTCTTCCTACTTCCCTCCACCTTCCCCAGCATTATTGCTTTTTCCAAAGAGTCCTCCCTTCTCATGATGTGTCCAAAGTACGACAGCCACAGTTTGGTCATCTTGACTTCCAGGGAGGTTTCCGGCTTGATCAGCTCTAGGACCCATTTGTTTGTCCTTTTGGCTGTCCATGGGATCATCAGCACTCTTCTTCCGCACTACATCTCAAATGAATTAATTTTCTTTCTGTCATCTTTCTTAACTGTCTTGCTCTCACATCCATACATGGTGGTAGGGAATACAATGGCTTATATGATTCTGACTTTTGTGCTGAGATGTATATCTGCATTTTAGAATCTTTACTAGTTCTTTCATAGCCACCTTCTCATTCGTAGTCTTCTTCTGATTTTCTGATTGCAGTCCCCATTTCTATCCATGTTTGATCCCAGATATATGGGAATGAAGGTCCTTGGTGGTCTTTGTTTTTGTTTTCTTTATGTTCAGCATTAAGCCTGCCTTTGCACATTCTTCTTTGATTTTCCTTAGCAGGTGTTCCAAATATGTAAGGTTTTCTGCTAATACTATGGTGTCATCTGCATATCTTAGATTGTTGATATTCCTTCCTCCTATTTTCACTCCTCCTTCTTCTGTATCCAAGCCTACTTTTCTTACAATATGTTCTGCATACAAGTTGAACAGAGAGGGTGAAAGGATGCAGCTTTGTCTGACTCCTTTGCCAATTGGGAACCATTCTGTTTTTCCATGTTCTGTTCTGACAGTAGCCTCTTGTCCTGAGTACAGATTCCTCATTAACTATTGGAAGTGATCAATAGCACATGTGTTGGCACTCCCATGTCTTTAAGGGCGTTCCATAGCCTTTCATGATCTATGCAATAAAAGGGTTTGCTATAGTCTATAAAGCATATGCTGATTTTCTTTTCAAATTCCTTGGTGTGCTCCATTAGCCATTGGAGGTTTGCAATGTGGTCTCTGGTGTCTCTTCTTTTTCTGAACCCTGCTTGGACCTCTGGCATTTCTCTCTCCATGTATAGTTGAGTCTGTGTTGTAGAATTTTGAGCCTAATTTTGCTTGCATAGGAGATCAGGTCTATGGTCCTACAGTTGCTACAGTCTTTTGTATCTCCTTTTTTGTGTATATTGATCGCTTCCAATCTGTTGGATATCATTTCGTTTTCCATATCTGTTGACGTATGTTGGTTAGCACTAGAGTTGACTGTCAATGTGGATTGCAGCAGTTCAATTGGAATATCAATTGTTCCTAGTGATTTGCTTTTTGCTATTTCTCTTATTGCACCTTCCACCTCGCTTTTTAAAATTTGTGGTTCATCTTAATATGGTTCTTCTTTCCATGTGTCATCTCTTTTGTATAATTCTTCTGTGTATTGCATCCAGTGTCTTTTTATTCCTTCCTGGTCTTCAATTATGTTATTTTTATTGTCATAGAGTGTCCCAGTCCTTGGTCTGAATATTCCTTTGATTTCCCAGATCTTGTGAAATAGATCTCTTGTTCTTCCCTTTTTGTTGTTATCTACTATTTCTATGCATTGGTTATTGTAGTAATTTTCTTTGTCTTTCCGCACAAGCCGTTGTACTGTTGCATTCATAATTCTTTGTTTGTTTCCATCTCCCTTTTGTTTTTCTTCTCTTCTTTTCTTTACTGCTTGTAGTGTTTTTTTCTATCATCCAAGGGTTTTTTTCTTTCTTTTTGTTTATTGAAAGTGATTGTCTGCATTCTTCTTTTATTATGTCCCTGGCTTTTGACCATAGTTCCTCAGGTTCTTGGTCTATTATGCTTAGTGCGAATCTGTTTCTTATGTTGTCAGTAAATTCTTTTGAGATATTATTTAGATCATATTTTGGTATAATCACTGGTTTTGTTTTCTTCTTGAGTCTTACTCTTATTTTTGATATGAGTAATTTGTGATCTGTGTCACAGTTGATGTCTGATCTAGTTTTGGCCACCAGTATAGAGTTCTGCCATCTTTTACTTCCAATTATATAATCTACTTGATTTTTGTGTTGACCATCTGGTGATGTCCATGTGTGTAGCCTTCTTTCTGGTTGTATGAAAAAAATGTTTGCAATGAATAGGTTGTTGGCTTCACAAAAATCTGTCAGATGCTCACCGGCTTCATTTCTTTTGCCTAATCCAAATCTGCTTACTGTTTTTGATTCTTCTTTGCTTCCAACTTTTGCGTTCCAATCTCCATTGTTCAGATTGACATCCTATGTTGGTGTGCTGTCATTTCATCTTGTACTTCTTCATAGAATCTTATCAATTTCTTCCTGTCCTGCCTCTGTGGTTGGTGCATATACTTGAATTATTAATACCATATGCAGAAGTTGCCTTATAATGCTTTTTAACTATGTATATGACTTTTTCCTGCCTTAATTCTGCCTCTCCCACCCACACTGAGAATGATGGCATGACTAAAGCAACAGTTTTCCCTCATACTGCTCTATTTCAACTTCACTTGCTTTATATAATATAATTAGTGGTGTAATTCAACCAGATTGCACCAGTTCTTTGGAACTGGTTGTTAAAATTTTTAAAAGATGCAGTGACTAAGGAGGTTGAAAGGGGAGCCAGGGCAGAGAAAGGAAATAGGAGTAGGAAGTGATGGGAACACAGAGGCAGAGGATGGGGAGGCGAAAAGGTCAAAGGAAGGGAAATATTGGATCATCTAGAGCTCCGGGGGAGAGCCAGGGATGAGACTTGGCTATTAATTATTTTGAATGACACCACTGACTATAATAAAGTCATCCATTAATTCAGATATATGCAACACAGTTGCTTGTTACCTGGTATAACTAGAGATAGAGAGAGGATCTGTGCTCCATGCTCACTGAGGTTTTGGGGCTAAGAAGAGTGAAACTTGTGGCTTCTCTTGTTTGAATCCAGAGGAACATCTACACTGTAGAAATAATACAGTTTGACATCATTTTAACTGCCATTGTTCCATCCTATAGCATACTGGGATTTGTAGTTTTGTGAAGCACCAGCAGTCTTTGGCAGAGAAGTCTAAAGACCTTGGGAAACTACAGATGCCAGGATTCCATAGGATGGAGCTACAGTACTTAATGTAGTATCAAAGTGCATTATCTCTAGAGTGCAGATGCACCCCAGGTTACTTGAATGTCAGCTTTTGCTGCTGTATGTAATGGAAGAGGTGCACCTCTTTGGGACTGTAGTGAAACTGATAATGCTGATTTCTGTAGTGGCAATTGAGTACCCCCTCCCCCCAAAAGGTCCCATTATTATTATTATTATTATTATTATTATCATCATCATCATTTAAAAAGTTTGTTTGTTCCATCGAACCTAGTAGATAGCCTTTAACAAATCATTTGCCATTCTTCAACAAGTGTGATAAGGCATACCAAATTGGGAAAACATCCAACCCCTTACACTTCCCTGTGTGTTTCCTCCTCTTGAGCAGAAAAGGCAGCCAAACAGGGTTCTCTGCTGCTCCTTGAAGAAACTTAAGGCACCTTCAAACAACAGCATTAAATTGGCCACTCTCTTGTCAGCATCTTTGTGACAGGAAATACTAGTAGGGGAGGGAATAGGTGGGTTGATGAGGGCTTCTGGGAAATGTCTGAGTCATGTCATCCAGTGGTACTGGTCTTTATAGGTCATAAGCTGTATTTTGAATTGCATGCCACATGCAGCATTAATGTTTACTATTCTTAGTGGTGAGAGCCAGCATGGTGTAATGGTTTGAGTGTTGGACGTTGTTGTTAACGTCCCTTGAGTCAACCTCAACTGTATGAGACATCTCCATGACCTCCTATCCTCTTCCGCTCTGCTCAAGTCCTGCAGACTCATGCCTGTGTCCTCCCTAATAGATTGCAGCCATTGGTGTGTGGTCTTCCTCTCTTTCGTCTGCCTTCCACCTTTCCTAGCATTATTGTTTTTTTCTAATGAGTCATGCCTTCTCCCTATGATGTGACCCAAGTACAACAGCCTCAATTTGATCATCTTGGCTACTAGGGGTATTTCAGGCTTGATCTGTTCAAAGACCCATTTGTTTGTGTTTGGGGCTATTCATGGTATCCTCAGCAGTCTTCTCCAGCACCACATCTCAAATGAGTTGCTTTTCAGTACACTCTCAGACTCAGGCTGCTGCTAGACTGCAGAATTAATGCAGTTTGACGCTGCTTTAACTGTTAACTCCATCCTATTGGAATCTTAGGATTTTTAGAGCTCTCTGACAGGGAAAGCTAAATATCTCACAAAACTACAGATGCCAGAGTTCTGTAGCATTGAGCCCTGGCAAGGTATTAAATTGCATTAATTCTGCAGTGCAGATGCAGCCTCAGAGGAAGGCAAGGGCAGGCCCCCTCTGAGAAAATTCTACCAAGAAAACTCAGTGATCGGTCAGAAAAAAAGTCAGAAATGACTTGGAGGCACACAACAATAGCTCTTAGTGGCGCAAAACTGAGAAATGCTGCTCTGACCAGTAACTAAGTACTGTTGCTTCTGGAAGCTTATAGCAAGCACAGTTCTGTGCATGTTTGCTCAGAGATAAGTATGTTCAAAGGAGCATCTTTGTGCAGTGACCAGGAGTGTTTTTGGGCACAGCTGAGGGTGAGTGTGCTGAGTATATTTTTACCGAGAAATATCTAATATTAGTTACATTAGACTACCATAACACACTCTGGCTGCCTTTCAAGAATATTAAGAAGTTTCAACTGGTCCAGAATGTTGTAGACTGTTCAACAGGAGCAACTACAGAGAGTATGGGATTTCTCTTATCCCAACAGCTTTGCTAGTCTTGTTTCTGGGCACAGTTCCAAGTGTTGTTTATGACCTATAAAGCCCGCTACAGCTGGTGACTAGGCCATTTGAAAGACTGCAGTCTCCCATAAAAGCTTGGCTGACTTCTATTCCTTTTTGGGTTGGCTTTTGGCTTAGACCCGTTACCATCAGAGGAATATTTGCAGGATCACATGAGAAGTCCTTCTTGGTGCCACTTCTAGGCTCTGGAACTGTTTGCTAATGAAGGAGTCAGATGGCTCCTGCTGTTGCTGGTTTTGTCATACAAAGACATTTTTATTGTACACCAGCTGGTCTGATGTTGAAGCAAGCTTAAGTAATTGAATTCTGGCTTTGTCTTGCTACGTTCTTAATTCATTTGTTTTATGTTATATTTTAGTCAAGACTTAATGTTTTAATCTATATTTTATTATTATTAGCCAGTTTGAGCATCATTTTTGGTGGAAATGTGGAAGACATAAATTCCACAACTGAGCTGTCGTCACTAAGAAGACCCTATTGCTGGTGATCGTTTGGCAGAGGCACCCACTCTAGTTCTTCTGAAGTAGGTCTCAGGATTTGGGTAGGTAGATATGTAAGAAGGAATTCTTTCAGGTAGTTGGTGACAAGCTGTTAAGAATTTTAAAAGGGAAAAAATACTTAGCACTTCAAATTCATTTTGGAATAAGTCTGGATATCCTGCATATAATGAAGAATTCCTCAGCCTCAGCCAACATTTTTGTAGCCCTGCTTTGGAACAACTCCTGTTTCCAATCAGTTTTTAAAGGAATCCACAATACGTTGCAGTGGTTTGAACAAGAGGTGGATCTGGATTAGTAGGGATAGTGTGATTGCTGAAACTGTGCTGGGACCTGGTAATAAGTTGAGTGAAGATTAGTACTGGAACTCAGCTTTGATAAAATAGTGTTTTTCTAGAGGACCCTCAGATTCAGGAAGAAAGTTTTTCATCTGCACTGCCCTGATGATAGGTTTTAGTTTGAGTTGCTTCTTGATCAGTTTATCATGGGATGTTAAAGTGTCTTCAGTGGCACAGAGATTCCTTTAGCTTGGGATTTCATAGTTTTGGTAGCCATTCAAAATTGTGTTATTGAATTGCACTGAAGAAAGCCTGTTCTTCCTAACATCATTTTTGTATTTTATTATTTTTTGTAAATGATACATGCTACTGATTATATTAGCATATTTGAATGTGCTGTGATCTGAAAGATAAAATCTTGAGTTACACCTATGACAAGTAAAATAGATCTGAATGTAGATTAACAGTAGAGCTACCACTTTCATAATCTTTCTCTGTTTTCTTGGAGAGCATACAGAGTGTAAAATACTGTAACAAAGTAATTCCTCAACAGAACCTACAAATGTGCAAAAACAGTTGTAAAGCTTGGTGACTCAAGACCTCCTATGTATACATATACTTTCAGTGCAAATGAAATGCTGCAGACTATAATTACAAACCAGCACATAGATCTATAGAAACAACAATCTTTACCTGTTGCAAAAATACAAGGAATGAAAAGTACAGATTTCCCCACAGTGCTTTCAGCAGTTGCATTCCTACTGGCAGCTCTGTCCATACTGCTAAGAAGGTGTTTTTGTATGCTGCGGGGGGGGGGGGGGACTAAGGGAGGGGGGCTAGGTATCCTATCCCTGGAGGTTGGCCCATTTCAGACATTTTAAGGCCTAGAGATAGACCATGATAGCAGTGGGGGAATGTACAATTGTATAAACTGCATCAGTTATGTGGTATAAAAAGCATAATTCATTATTAGCCTTCATTCTAAGTGAGTACATCTGTTCCTAGTGGATTTAAGTACTGACTTCTTTCTTATTTTTCTCTCTTATCAAAAACAGTAGGCAGATTTGGTAGGCAAAAGGAATGAAGCAGATTAGTGTCTGATAGATTTTTGTGAAGCCATCAACCTATTCATTGCAAACACATTTTTCATACAACCAGAGAAAAGGTTATACACATGGACATCACCAGATGGCCAACACAAAAACCAGATAGATTACATAACTGGAAGTAAAAGATGGCGAAGCTCCATATTGGTGACCAAGATTAGACCAGGTGCTGATTGTGGCACAGATCACGAACTACTCATTTCAAAAATCAAAGTAAAACTCAAGAAGAGAACAAAACCAGTCATCATACCAAAATACAACATTTCAACAGAATTCATTGACAATATAAGGAACAGATTTGCATTACTAAGAATAATAGATCATGAACTGGAAGAACTTGGTCTGAAGCAAGGGACATAATAAAAGAAGAATGCATAAAGACACTTCCAGCAGACAAAAGGAAAGTGAAGAAACCATGGGTGACAGATAAAATGCTACAAACTATAAAGGAAAGGAAAGAAACAAAACAAAAGGGAGATAAAAATAAACTAAGAACCATGAATGCAACAGTACAACAGCTAGTGAACAAAGATAAGGAAAATTACTACAATGACAGATATAGAGAAATAGATGACAACAACAAAAAGGGAAGAACGAGGG